>OZ038507.1:22996290-23166290 GCA_964036315.1 Acanthosepion esculentum
AAAATATTTTTAGATTCTAAGAATTTTCTTTTAGAGATAATCATAATTTAGTGATACAAATCTAATTAACCTATAACTGGGGGGGGGAGAAGAGATGGATTCATGCCCAATTAGAATTTGATAAACAAACAAGAAATTATGGTATGTATATAAAGTGAAGGATCAATTAATACATAAACTGATCACTCACTTTATGGCCACACTAGTTTCTATACATTTATATTCCAGAGAATGTAAATAAATCTAAAAGATATGCCTGTGTGGCTAAACAGTTATTACATTGATTGATTGATTTGTTGTCTACGAGTTTAACCCGTCCTGGGTATGACAATAAACTACATCTGCGTCCTGGGTAAGATGATAAACTACATCCAACAGCAAGACCTCTGACCAGGAGGTTTTGAGGAGTGTGGAATCACCTCTCAATTGCTGGTGTTCCCAGGTCTATCCTGACCCAGGGTGATAGCACCTGTTAGGGTCCCAGCTATAGACAAATAGTTAACACCCAAACTCAGGTCAAAACACTATTAAAGTGTAAAAATAAGGTTTAATACCAGAAATACTTTGTAAAAAAAAAAATTAATACCAGCAAAACATTTTTAAAAAACAAATATTACCAGAAATACATTTTTTGAAAAAAAATATTACCAGCGAAGGAAAATTTTTACCAGAAATAGATCTTTGAAGGAAAAAATATTATCAGAAATAGATTTTTGGAAAAAAAATATTACCAACAATGAAAATTTTGTCAGCATTAAATAACCCATTCAGGTTGATATGTCGTAAAACAAACCAAACCAAACGAGTTTAAGTTTTGTTTTAATTTGATTGATTCATTTTTTACGGTTTATCAACCTATTGCATGTTATTTAAAGCCAGATAATATTTTTAGATTTTAAGAATTTTGGGGGAGATAATAACGGCTTAGTGATACAAGTCTTATTAATAATCTGTAGCTGGGAGGGAGAAGAGGAGAATTCATGCCTTTCCCAAGGGTATTTGTGCATAAGTGAATATACCGAATCTGACTGGAATTGGAACTCAGCCCTCTGATTAAAATTTCTGAGTGATTATCCATTACACCACCCACACATCCAAACTAGGTATTTCCAAACAGTCACGCATTCAGGTAATGACCATATTCAACATTGCTTAACTTTGGTGATATTATGGGAACCAGTGTTTCAATGTGATGTTGCTGTAAGCCTTAAAGTTAAGAAAAATAGGGACAAAAATAACAGGAGCCAACATACATTCATGCCCTAGATATGCTAAGAAAGAAAACAAGCGGAAAAACTTCCCAGACTACATTATGTAGGAATAGAGTTACCATTGTTTAACTCAGGAAAAGCAATATCCTAGATGCCTAACTGACATCCAAATGCCACTCTTGGAGGAATCTTTGAGAAATTACTATAATATTGTGACAATGTTGGAGTTGAGCAATTAATTTGGTCAAGAAAATAATTGATTCGTTCATTCTTTCATTTTTTATTTTTTATCAACCCTTTGTAAGTTATTCAAAGTCAAAAAAATATTTTTGGGGGATTGTAAGATATTTTTTTGAGATAATAATGATTTAAAAGATATTAAGCACTATTTATTTATTAGATTGTTTATTTACAAGAATAATTTTATATTTACAACAATTTAAAAATGTGAATCAACTAATACAATGCAATCTTTATCATTTAACATTTTATAAAGAAATAAATATGAAAACAATTTTTTATTCATAAATTTATAAACATTTACAAAAATTCTTAAAATATGTGAACCAACTATAATGAATTCTTTATTATTTACCATTTTATAAAGTCTGAACCAATTGCCAATTGCTGATATTTTGGCAACCATTCTAAAGAACATAATTCATTGAAAATTTTGTAGGTTATTAAAAAATTTTGAATAAAAGAAATTTTTTCAAATTTATTTCTTTGTAAAATGGTAAATAATAAATCCTTATAAATGGTAAATAAAAATATTTCATTGTAGTTAGTTTACACATTTACATAATTTTGTATAAATTTTTGAATAAAAGAAATTTTTTCAAATTGATTTCTTTATAAAATGGTAAATAATAAATCTTTATAAATAGTAAATAATAAATATTGTATTGTACTTGGTTCACCTATTTTCATAATCTTATAAATCTTGAGGGAGTCTCGGTAGTTTAAAGTAATAGCAGTTTCAACAGAAAAACTGTTCTTTTGACAAACTGTTTTTTGTAGACACAAAGGTTAAACATTGCCAAAAAACTATTCTGATTTATTTGACCACTGTAGAATTTTTCAGCTCAAGCAATTTGTAAAATTATCATAATGTTTTGACAATGTTGGAGATGAGCAATTATTTTGGTCAAGAAAATAATTGATTGATTCATTCAATCATTCATTTTTTTTATGGCTTATCAACCCCTTGCATGTTATTTAAAGTCAGAAAATGATAATTTTTTTTTGAGATGATAATGATTTAGTAATACAAGTTTTATGAATGAACCAATAGCTGGGAATGAGAAGAGGTGAATTCATACCTTTCCCAAGGGTATTTGCACATAAGTGAATATAATGAACCCAACTGGAATTAGAACTCATCTCTCCAATTAACAGTTCTGAGCCATTCTCCATTATATCACTCACCTATCCAAGCTTACACTGTGGGAAAATGAAATAAATTAATAAATAATAATAAATTAATTTTTCCCATAATGCAAGTTATAAAGAAACTGGAAATGGTTTCTGGTCACATCTGCAACTTTACGATTCCACTTCCAGAAAGGACAGAATCTTTCTCTTTCCACTTTCCAACAAGATCATTCAGATGTGTTTTCAGTAGCCCTACTCAAGAAGTAGATGTTCTGTCTTCCGAACTCTGCACCAAATCTGACTTGAGCTTGACCATCTTTACCTGTTCTTATCCTCACTTCCCATGAATAATTTCTGAACCAAAAAAGAAAGGCTCAAAAGACATTTAACTTTGTTTCAATACATAAAAGAAATAAACATCCGTAGCAGAAACTCAAATTTGTATGCTTTTTCTATCTTCTTTCTTTATAGATTGAACAAGCACCATCACCTAAAAAATCTACACAAAATTCCTAACCTTGTTAACATCCACAACAGCACCTGGTTTTTTCAAGCAGTCACTCATCTAGGTACTGACCATGCTCGATGTTGCTTAACTTTGATGATCATATGGGAACTGGTGTTTCAATGTCATGTGGCTGTAAACCTTAAACTAAGGGAAAAAGGGACAAAATAATAGGGTCCAATGAACATACATGGCGCAGCTAAGTTAACTTAAGTAAGAAAAAAAGAGAAAAACTTCTCAGACTACATTATTTAGGGATGGAGTTACCATTGTTTAACCCAAGAAAACCAATATCCTAGATGCCTAACTGTTATCCAAATGCCACTCTTGGGAGAAGAAAGGATTTTCACTTAAAAAAAAAGTATTCTTAAGTATCTTTGGTCCCAATCAGAGATCAGCAGGGATTGGTTAATAATCAAGCATTACTGCTTCCATGCAAATCAGTTACTCAGTCCATATGCAAATATTGGCAGCGCCTTCTCTTGCATTGTCTCACTACCCTTTCCAAACAGCCGCGTATGAAAAAGGACCACTCTTGTTGGAGAAGATATCAAGTGGTCAACAAAAGCTTCAAAGACGAAACCGATTGTCCCCGTTGTGCAATAATGACACACCAAATTTCCAGAAACCGGTTTTATAAAGGTATGTAATTTTTAGGAACCTATTCTGGTTATTTTCTCTTCAATCTGAGAATGGAAAAAATCACTTCATTGTATCCAAAAGAATTAATCCATTTTGATTATTTAATAGAAATCATTTATTTATTAAGATATTTCCAGATTGAAATTCTGTTCTTATCATATTTCTGTTCAGAAGTACGATGCTTTTTGACTATAATGCCATCAGTTGTCTTATGGTTTCTTAGCCATATTTGAACTGAATTGTTGCAGTCCCAAAGATTCAATGAAACTGGTTCTATAAAGGACAGAGCAAGAATATACTATAAAAGGCTCAAACACTAATATTCCATGGTTATAATTTATTACATTGGAATCATAATCACGATCCAGTAACCATGGAATATTAGCGTTTGAGCCTTATATATATATATATATATATATATATACAAAAATGGCATCCAAAATTTTCAGGAACTGGTTCTATAAAGGCAGTTAATCTTTAGAAACCTATTCTGCTTATTTTCTTTTCAGTCTGAGAATGGAAACAAATAACTTTATATTGTATCCAAAAGTATTAAACCATTTCGATAATTTAATAGAAACCATTTATTTATTAAGATATTTCCAGATTGAAATTCTGTTCTTATCATATTTCTGTTCAGAAGTACGATGCTTTTTGACTCTAGTGTCATCAGCTGTGTTATAGTTTCTTAGCCATATTCGAACTGACTCACTGCAGTCTAATGGAAGACCTATCAAATTTATAACAGGACGATCTGCCACATTTTTAACTTCAAAACAATGAGCAACATGTGTCTATTAGAGTTTCACTCGGCACACACACGTTGCAGTTCCAAAGATCTAATGGAAGACCTATCAAATTTATGACTAGGAGATTTGCCACAATTTTAACTTCAAGACGATTTCTTTTGACAAAGTAAATTATGTCAATCACAGAAAAATCTTTTTTCAGCCTTCGCAGAATGTACAACAATGGTAGTAATTATATGTTTAGCTCTTATAGTGATTTTTCAAGAATAGCTTAGATGTGGCACAAGGCTGAAAGTATGGGGCATCCAGTGAGGATCGAACTCACTACTCAGTCGTAATTTTTCTAGTGAGACAAGCTTGCTAACCATTACACCTCTCAAGGTGACCAAGTGATTTTCCAAGCATAGCTTAGATGTGGTACAAGGCCAAAAGTATGGGGCACCCAGTGAGGATCGAACTCACTATTCAGTTGTAATTGTTCTAGCAAGACAAGCTTGCTAACCATTACACCGCCTCAAGGTGCCCTAATGTTTAGCTATATATTGGTGATTAATATATAAGATTATTTTTAGATAATCCAACAACTGGTTCGCTAAGCTTTTATAATTATATTTTTATAACATTTTTAAGGCAGGCAGTCTTTCTTATTAGAGTGTTCTATATCAGAGATTTTTCTTTGTAATCAATTCACCCCAAGCAAGGTGATAATGCCACTAAGACACAAGGGGCTACTGGGAGTGAAAGAGAATGAAAAACTTTACAAGTAACTGAAAATCCAATCCTAAGCAGGAAACAAGAGATAAACCTCTAATCCTGAAATTATCAGAGCAATCCATTTAATAATGAAAAAAAAAAAGTGGGGGATCGGTTCTGTATTGTTATTAAGTAATAATCTGATCCCCCACCACCACCAATTAATAAATCAGTATTTATATAATAATTAAAAATTATTAACAATTCACATATAATAATAATGGCTAAGTACAAAATATTTCTTTTAATCAATTCACCCTAAGCAAGGTGATAATGCCACTAAGACACAAGGGGCTACTGGGAGTGAAAGAGGATGAGAAGACTTTAGAAGGAACCAGAAACACAATCCGAAACAAGAAACATGGATATAGAGCATTAATAATAAATAAAATAAATTAAATCTGTTCACTTATCTTATGACTGTTTTTGAGTTTTGCAGAATTACATCTAAATGTAAGGATGTAATTTGCAACAAGTAATTAAATACAACAGAAAAATTATATACAAGAGCAAAAATGTTATTGATTTTTCAAAATTCTTGAGTTAGGAACACTAATAAATATTGATCAGGTTAGCTGAAAGGTCAAGCAAACTCTGGGTGATATGAAGTGATACAATCCAATGTCTAATGACCGAAAGTGAGTAAGTGATGTTTTGGAAAATTACTTGTTACAAAATAAAATCCTTGCATTTGCCTTGATCCCACAGAGGACAAAACGTGTTGGCTACATTAAGTTTTCCTTTTGTCTTTACTATTCATATATATATTTATATATATATATATATATAAATATATATATATATATTTATTTATTTTAAGACATTTTTATGTTTATACATTCTTTTTATAGATACAAATATTTAAGTAAATGCTCTGTTTCTAATAAACAGTATTAAACAACATTTACTGGCCTGGATATCCGAGAAATGTTCATAGAAAATATTTTTCCTGTATCCTATACGGAACCGTCATTTAGCTGTATAGGATACAGGTTTGATTCCTGTTGGAGGTCGAATATTTTCTATGAAAATTTCTCAGACATTCAGGCCAGAAAATGTTATTAATACTGTTTATTATATAACAGAGCATTTACTTAAATATTTGTATCTATAAAAAGAATGTATAAACATAAAACTGTTTTAAAATAATTGTTGGACTTTGTCCATTTCATAATATATATTTATATATATATATTTTTGGGGCTTTACTATTCATGTATATATATTTATATATATATATTTTTGTCTTTACTATTCACATATATATATATATATATATTTTTGTCTTTACTATTCACATATATATATATATATTTTTGTCTTTACTATTCACATATATATATATATATATATATATTTTTGTCTTTACTATTCACATATATATATATATATATTTTTGTCTTTACTATTCACATATATATTTTTTTGTCTTTACTATTCACATATATATATATATATATATATATTTTTGTCTTTACTATTCACATATATATATATATATATTTTTGTCTTTACTATTCACATATATATATATATATTTTTGTCTTTACTATTCACATATATATATATATTTTTTTGTCTTTACTATTCACATATATATATATATTTTTTTGTCTTTACTATTCACATATATATTTTTTTGTCTTTACTATTCACATATATATATATATATATATATATATATATATATTTTTGTCTTTACTATTCACATATATATATATATTTTTGTCTTTACTATTCATATATATATATATATATATATATATATTTTTGTCTTTACTATTCACATATATATATTTTTGTCTTTACTATTCATATATATATATATATATATATATATATTTGTCTTTACTATTCACACATATATATATATATTTGTCTTTACTATTCACATATTTATATATATATATTTTTGTCTTTACTATTCACATATATATATTTATATATATATATTGTCTTTACTATTCACATATTTATATATATATATATATATATTTTTATATATATATATGTATGTATGTATGTATGTATATGTGTGTGTGCGTGTGTGTACTCAGAAAAATGTAAAGATTCAATGATAGTGCCTACACAACTTGAATTGCTTTAGTCATAAGAATTCTTAACCCTAAATTTAAAAAGTAAAAAAGTTACGAAAATTTAAGGTAATTCCTTAACATTATCAATTTTGTTGAAGCTTTGAAATTGTTGAAGAAATTTGAGGACATGTCTGAAAATGTGGCTGCTACAGGCATTTAATGATAACTATAATTTCTAATTCTTATAAATGAACTCTCATCTCTCTTTTATTATAATACTGATAAGATATAAGGAAAAAAAATCGATATTTGATCAAAAGATAAGATCAAGACTCCCGCGTTTTTTTTATTTGTTAATATAATAACAGACGGATATGCTTTTTTTAGAGTGACTCTCTCTTCTTCGGAGAGAAGTAAAGAATTATTTCCCTTTGATCACGTTACTTAAAAAGCAAAAAGAAATAGCTTTTTTCATCCATTTTTCATCTGTCATAATACGATTTTCATGCAAACAGCAAGTATAAAATACTGGAAATCTAAGCACAAAAATATAGTTTAAAAAATATTTTATACTATTTTCTAATTTCGAATGAAGGCAATTGATAACAGAGTTATTTGCCCTTGCCAAGAAAAAAGTCTTCTGCAAATTTGAACAAATTTTAAAATAAAACGTAAAAATAATTCGACCGACAATAGGAAAGGAATTTTCTAATATTTTAATGAACTAATTTTTATTATACAAAGTATACGTTTTAGGATTACCATCGTTCCATAATAGGTTAAATTTGTTTTGTTTCTATATATTATATTGAATAACTAAAATTTGAATTTATTGGGAGCTGAGCACAGCTATTTCAATGACATGATTTTATAACATTTGAAGGGTTAAGTGTTGAGGGTGAAGAGAAGACATATACCATTAAAAAAAGAAAGGTTTCTAAACTTAACAAGCGGAAAATTTTGCTAAAATATGTATTTCAGGAACAGCCGTAACTGAATATATGGCCCGAAGATTACGTTCAAGCATGAAACAGACTGTTATTGCTTAGTGTTGGTCTCAGTGTCCACTTTTATATTTATCTACGCCCTATCCCTGATATTAAGCACTTCCACCCATAAGTATAACATACCTTAAGACTATATTTCTATCGTCATATAATTAAAAAACTGGTACATATTTTTGAAACACGTATGAGGTCAAATCAAAAGGTGTCAGGAGTGATGCTATAAAAGAAAACTACAACATATAATGATTTTCCAAGCGTAGGTTAGATGTGGTACAAGGCCAAAATTGTGGGGCACCCAGTGAGGATCGAACTCCCTACTCAGTCGTAATTTTTCTAGCAAGACAAGCTTGTTAACCATTACACCGCCTCAAGGTGCCCAACCTACAACACATATCTGTATTAAGTACTGAGCATTTTGCTAATGTCTTCTGTACTGCTTTTTCTGTCTACTACACACCACGAGCGTCATCTACAGGATTACTACCCTCCTCTTGCAAGCAATGTAGCCACTTATATAATAAGTGGCAGGTGTTAATAAATTTGCGTATATATGATGTCCATATCAAATGACAGTCGTTGTGCATGTGCACCTGTAGGCTTTGAACCAGCTGCGGTAATTCAAATACGCTTCGTACTAGGTAAGGCATGCTCTGCGTCTACTGGAGTATCAATTCAGCATTTAATCTCCTTCTGAAGCCCCACACTTTATCCAGTATCATTTCCATTGATGGAAACATTCCTGAAACTTTTTTTGTTTGTTTGTTTGTTTGGGGTTTTATGGCATATCAACCACTATGGGTTATTTAATGCCAGATGCAGTATTTACTAAATATATCAAAAACGTATAGCTGGCAACATCATTGTTTCAAAAACGTATAGCTGGCAACATCATTATTTCAAAAACGTATAGCTGGCAACATCATTGTTTCAAAAACGTATAGCTGGCAACATCATTGTTTCAAAAAAGTATAGTTGGCAACATCATTGTTTCAATGTGCTGGAAAAGACCTGGAAGTTCACTATTTTCCCATAGCTGGGACCCCAACAGGTGCTACCACCCCGGGTCAGGGTGGACCTGGGAACACCAGCAATTAAGAGGTGGTTCCACGCTTCCTCAAAACCTCCTGATCAGAGGCCTTGCTGTTGGACGCAGTTTAACGTCGTACCCAGGACGATTCCTGAAACTCCTTTTTTGGGATCGCAAGCAGCTGCTTCGTTGCATTCTCTTGGATTTCCATGACATTTTGAAATCTTGTTCCTTTCAAGTAGGATTTGATTTTGGAAGACGAAACGGTTGACAGGGGCAAGATCTGGGGAATATGGTGGTTGTCAGACCTGAAGAATGTTGTCCTTGGCCCAAAATTGCTGCACAAGTCATAGTCACTGTGGGAACCACTGTGGTATGATGAGACGACCACACTCTACACACTTTCCTTCCAAGCACCACTATACACAATGGAAGTGAGCAAGAACGTTATAATTTAGTGTGTATGCACAACATAGTTCTAGGTCAATATATGCAAAGTGGTTTCACTCTGCGTACCTTAGATCTGTTACCATAGCAACAGTCCTGATACTTTTTGATCAGGCATCATATACATAAAGTTGAAAATAAATATAGACATAAAATTGACAAAATCTCTCACTGTCTGTCTGTCACTCTCTCATATATATATACATATATATATATATATATATATATATATATATATATATAATAAATTTGACAATAGGTACATATTAGGTTGTCACCCATGGAGTAATGCATTTTTTGGTTGGTAGTTGATCCTGTTGTCTAACGAAGTAATCTCCTTAGTACATAAAAAATCTTGACTTATTCTTGACTCTTTTTCTTTCCAGATAATTTTTCTTTCAATATATTGTTACGCATAAACCCAAAGAAAATCATTACACTAAAACAATGTCAAGAAATCTTACTGTATGAATACAAACGTGGAAAAAGAACCATTTTTGCAGTGAATCATTAAATGCGATGAGAAATGGATACTCTTTGACAACAGTAAGAGAGTCGTCCAGTGATCAGATGCAAGCGGATCACCAAAACAATACCCAAATCCTCTGCTGCACCCTAAAATGTTAATGGTTCCTGTATGGAGGTCTTTCAAAGGGGTTATTCATTATCAATTCTTGCCTCAAGGGGAAAAATAACAGCAAGCTCGTATTGTGAAGAAATTGAGTGCATGCATAAAAAATTGAAAAAGAAATGTCCTAGAACAGTGAATAGGGATGGTCCCATTTTGGTGCATGACAATGCATGGCTGCACACTTCTCAATCAACTGTCAAAAAGCTGCATAGCCTGAATTATGAAGTTTTACCTCATCCTCCATATTCACCCGATATCTCTCCTACTGATTATCATTTATTCAAGCATTTTGAGCTTCTCATATGCAATAAAACACTCTCCAATAAGGAAGAGGTCATTGAAGCATTTGAACTGTTTATCACATCAAAGAATGAGAATTTTTTTAAAGATAGGATCAAGAATTTAGAGGTATATTGGAGAACAGTCAATCATCAACATGGTGTCTATTTCAACTAAATAAATTAGTTATCTAACATTTCAGAAGTGTTTTATTCATTTTCTATAAACCAAAAAATTCAAAATTACCTCACATGGGGTATAGACCTATTTCAACCAACCAGAACTTTGTCAGTCTTATTCAACCCCGGTATACAGAGCGGAATTCATGTCGGAATTATAAATTTAACTGTGACTACATTTGAAAAATTGATACAGAATTTATCCACTTCAATGTTCCAGTCACACAAAATGCCCGAGCCAGTGATTAAGGGAGGGTGGAAGGTATTAGCCTTAAAGGGAAGAAGTTTTATAAAATTAAACCTGGATATTAACTTTATGACATTAAATTTGGGTTATATGAAGAATGAAGTACTAATCTGAAACTAAGAGAGGAATGAAAAGGTTTTTTTTTAAATTAAATTATATAGATAAGGTTAAGTTTTAAAAAAATACAAGTTCCTAGTTAAAAATAAGTTATATTTGGAAAATTTATATTAAAATTAAGTAAGATTATATTAAAAAAAAAAAATTAAAATATATACACTGTGTTTCAAATTATTAACAAAGTGACATTTTTTCATTTTGTCCAAAAACTACCAGTTGGAATTTTTTTAAATTTTCACAGTATAATGGGAATATGTATATGCACAGGATGTATAAAAACTGTATTGTTCTTCACAACAGGAAACAAATTGTGGCCATTTGCAATATTAACATGATATAGAAGTGTTCCAGACTATAAATGAGTGTCATTATAATCATGCAATTATGGGTCGCAAATGTGACTTGAACCCTTCTGAGAAAGATATTATTGCATCTGAACTTTCCAAAGGCAAATCTACATTAGAAATATCAAAAATAATTGGAAGATATCACCAAAATGTGAAAAGATTTGTTGCAGCTCCTACGATGGTATGTAAGAGGGCCGATAAAGGTCACTCGAGGATTGTTTCCCGTTTTTTGCCACGAATGAAACGTATAGCTGCAATTAACCCAGGCCTGACCAGTGGAGCAATTTTCAGAAGCATTGGAGAAGCAACAGTGTCTAGAAGTACTTGCTATCGTCTTCTGAAAAAGGTCGGGACATCAGTGAGACCAGTGACAAAGCCTCGATTGACAAAAGTACAGATACAAATGCATTTCAAATGGGCAAAGGAGAACATGAAGGTCGATTTCTTGAAAATTCTGTTCACAGATGAAAGTCGTGAAACACTTGATGGCACTGATGGTTGGAGCAAAGGTTGGGTTATAAATGGACAAGATCGTCATCAACGCTTGACATGCCAACAAGGAGGAGGTATTATGATTTGAGCTGGTATTATTGGAGGTATCATGGTTGGTTCTTGGAGATTGCCTGACAGTATGAAAATAAGCACAGATGCTTATATAACCTTCCTCAAAGAGCACTTGGAATTTAGGCTAAGAATGCAAAGAATCACCTTCAGGAGAAACATCGTATTTATGCAAGATAATGATACTTTGCATTCAGTGCATAGAACTATGGTGTACCTGCAGAAATCAGGCTAGTCAATTCTTCAGACTTAAACCTAATTAAAAACTTGTGGAGCATTCTGAAGCAATGTGTTTATGAAAATGGATGCCAATTTAGAAGCAAGGATGAGTTATGGCAGGAATAGTCAATGTATCATGAGAAATTACATCAGAGAAGATCTAGAAATTGACACGTTCGATGGACCAGCGCCTTTTCCAAGTCATTTTTAAAAAAAAGATCACATATCTCATAATTAACCAAATCCACTATGCTTTTTGAACTCTTTTCATTTTTTATTTTAATTTCATCTTAGTTACTCTATGTATCCATAAAAATCTGTAAATGAAGCAATTAGTGTTTTTTTCTTCTTTTAGGGTTTGTTATTACACCTGGCTAATAATTTGACACACTAATAATTTAAGTAAGTTAGGTTAATGACCATAACTTCTGTTCCTTTTTCTAGAACCTTATAATTTTTACAAAGTAGATGTACATGTTATCATCATTCTCTGATAATTTCATGAAATTCCAACCAGTAGTCTTTGGATAGGATGGAATATATATATATATATATATATATATATATATATATATATATATATATATATACCCAAGTCTAGGATTGGTGTATACGGAATAAATTCCAATAACCAACAATTACTATTCTTAAAAGAGTGCTCAATACAGAGTAGAGCATATATAATTGTTTATTTAAAAATTATAACCTAAATATGTTATAAAATCACTACAAAAATAGCCATTATGTTTCAACACCTCCGGTGTCTTATCAAGTAATGATGTTGAATGTAGATTCTACATTCAATGATGTTGAATGTAGATTCTACATTCAATATCATTACTTGATAAGACACCGGAGAGGTTGAAACATAATGGCTATTTTTGTAGTGATTTTATAACATATTTATGTTATAATTTTTAAATAAACAATTATATATATATATATATATATATATATATATATATATATATATATACACACATTCTTTATTATAGGATATTACATTCAAACATAAAACCGCTACATAAAGTACATAAATATGTAGCGGTTTTAAACATTTGAATGTAATATCCTATCATAAAGAATATTGCTCTACTATTGAATTGTATTGAGCCCGATTTTAAATTAATGTTATGAATGTTTGAACTTATATTTGAGTCATTCTCATTTTATATATATATATATATATATATATATATATATATATATATATATATATTTAGTTTACGAAAAACTAGGTAATCTGTATGGGTAGACCCAAGGAGGATAAAATCCAGAGAGCTCAATGTAAATCAGAGCTAATAATTTAAATAAAAATAAAAACAGACCACTTTAAGGTTCCATGTAATAAATTATTTCACCACAGCCCTTTTAAAGGGCTGCGGATCATTCGTTAATTTACATATGCTTAGTACTGCCCGTCAAAAATGTGTAAATTTCTTTTCATTTTTCGTTTCAACCTTTGGAAGTAAAGTCTGATGATCCGCGGTCCTTTAAAACGGCTGTGGTGAAATAATTTATTACATGGAGCCTTAAAGTGGTCTGTTTATATTTTTATTAAAACACCTCTATAAATCTTCCCACTGTTAAATTTTAATGCACTCTCCACCTTCGGACCTCCCTATCTCTCTCGTCTGTTACCCCTCTATATAGATCACAGGTCCCCCCACACTCTCACACATGCTCTCACCAATTTTCCCCGGAGTTGTTGGTCTGTTTTCTTTTTGAATCTGTAGGTCTGATGAATTGGATCATTCTTATGATTCCAATGGAATAAATTATGACCATAGAATATTAGTGTTTAAGTCTTTTTATTATATCCTTACTCTGTCCTGGACATCGAGTTCTACCTGGATCATATCTTCTTGGAATTATTTTTATACATATATGTATGTGTATATATAATTGCATATGTATGTGTATATTCACCACTAATATTGTCTCTCTCTCTCTCTCTCTCTCTATATATATATATATATATATATATATATATATATATACACACACACACACACACACACACACAGAGTTGTCCTTCTCCTAGACCAATTGCCATCCAAGGCTATAGAACCCAGTCAGTCCTGCTATTTACTCATAACTGGGGGGAGAAGAAGAGGATTCATACCTTTCCCACAGGTATTAGCATGTAAGTAAATGTAATGGATCCGGCTGGAATTCAAACTTGTCGCTCTGATTCCTCAATCCGGGCCACTATCCATTGCTTCACCATGCCCCCTGAACTTGCAAAGGGTTGTTTGGGAGCCTCGTGGCCCACAGTGCACTAGGTCTCTGTATTCGACTCTTCAAAAAGTGTGGTTCGTTCTGCACAAGACCTTCACCACTATAATCAAATCATATGTGCAGGTTGTCTTGCTGTCAGTTCCTAGGAACTAAGGTTCCTGACCCTCGTACGTCATAAAAGAGTCCTTGGTAGGCGCAGGTCAACAGCCCATATTGATCAACGATGGGAAAGTCCACGATATATATATATATATATATATATATTATAAAATGGACAAAGTCCGACAATTATTTTTTTTATGTTTATACGTTCTTTTTATAGATATAAATATTTAAGTAAATGCTCTGTTTTCTAATAAACAGTATTAACAACATTTACCGGCCTGAATGTCCGAGAAATTTTCACAGAAAATATGCGTCCTCTGACAGGAATCGAACCTGTATCCTATACGGAACCGTCATATAGCCTGACATGCCATAACCAATTGGGCCACAGAGGAGTGTTTCGGTTAGCAAGGTTGATTTTACTGTTTTTAAACACAATTCTCTATTATTTTCTGTCATACATTCATATCTGCTCAATGTGTATCCAAATGTAAACAAATGACATCATACATTATGAAATGGACAAAGAATGTATAAACATAAAAAAATGTCTTAAAAAATAATTGTCGGACTTTGTCCATTTCATAATGTGTGACGTCATTTGTTTACATTTGGATACGCATTGAGCAGATATGAATGTATGAGAGAAAATCATAGAGAATTGTGTTTTAAAAAAGTCAAATCGACCTTGCTAACTGAATGCTCCTCAGTGGCCCAATTGGTTAAGGCACGCCAGGCTCTATGACAGTTCCATATAGGATACAGGTTCGATTCCTGTCGGAGGTCGCATATGTTCTGTGAAAATTTCTCAGACATTCAGGCCGGTAAATGTTAATACTGTTTATTTTAAACAGAGCATTTACTTAAATATTTGTTTTTATAAAAAGAATGTATGAACATGAAAATGTCTTAAAATAACATATATATATATATGTATATACACACACACAAATAATACCAAAACGTTTTTTTTTTAATTGGCTTTTAGCGACCTATTCGCATGTCATGTTATTAAATTTCTTTCCTCTTCTCCATTTAGTGAGCACTGTTTGGCCAGTCACGTGACTTTTATCAGATACAATGTTAAAATGATACAATTTAAGTGTTAAGGCCAATGACAGTTTTGTCAATTTCAATCGGGGAAATTTTTCTCTCAAACATTTCCCTCAATCTGCAAAGCATAGTTGAGGAAAATCCAAAGCAAACTGCATGAGAAAAACAGTTCAATACAAATCAGACTTCTATCCAAAAACCCCTTCAAGAACTCAAAAAAAAAGAGTCTAAACTTGGTCAGTTTGTCCCTCCTAATCTGTTTCTCAACTTAATCAGAATTGCATTTCACTGGTTATTGAAGAGTAGACTTATTACTGGACCTTTCTGGAGTAGATGCATCACCAGTGATAAAAAGTGGGTTCTCTCTATTCATTGGAGATGATACTGAATAAAGTGTGTCGCTTCAGATTAAATGCTGACTATATACGTGCTGTAGTTTTCTTTTTATAATAGCAGTCCCGATATTTTTTGATTTGACCTCGTACATATATGTTTCAGAAATATGTACCTGTTTTTAAGCTAATATTGCACGACTCTTCGGCAGAATTGAGTCACTGTCAGTCACTGTATTTATCTAAATCTAAAAATAAACACGCTAAAATTCACCTTCATCCCTGCCGTGCGCCGAAGGCTTAGTGGGAGAAGTTCCAACTGACGCAAATTCAGTCGGGTTTCGATCCTAGCTAGAGGCAACCAGACGTCTAGCCACACTGATGAGCTGTAAAACAGCGAAACAGTCTGTCTGTGGATGACAAAAATATATATATATATATATATATAAAATTTAACTAAAAATAAAAACAGACCACTTTAAGGTTCCATGTAATAAATTATTTCAATTATTAGTTCCGATTTACATTGAGCTCTCTGGATTTTATCCTCCTTGGGTCTACCCATATGGATTACCTAGTTTTTCGTAAACTATATATATATATATATATATATATATATATATATATATATATATATATTTGGTTGGATTGATGTGAGTTTGTCTGACGATCGCAAAAGCATGAAAACCAGGGTCACAAACTCACATCAATCCAACCAAATATGTTAGCTCTATCTCTGATATTGAGCGTTTTCTAATAAGTACCACGCATATAATATATAAATAATAATAATAATAATAATATATATATATATATATATATATATATATATATATATATATATATATTAAACATATATATATATATTTATATTTATATACACACACACACACATATATGCTGGACTCTCCTGTTATATTTGATGTATGAGGGTCAAGCAACTCAGTTCCTAGGAACCGACAGCCAGACACCAGCACACATGATTTGTACAGAACCAACCACACTTTTTGAAGAGCTGAATACAGAGACCTGGTGCACTGTGTGCCACAAGGATCACAATCGATCTTCTGTAGGTTATGAATTCAGAGTTGTCCTTCTCCTACACCAGTTGCCTTCCAAGGCTATAGAACCCAGTTTGTCCTGCTATTTACCCATAGCTAGAGGGAGAAGAAGAGGATTCACACCTTTCTCATGGGTATTATAGCACATAAGTGAATGTAATGGATTCAACTGGAATTTCAACTTGGTTCTCCGATTCCTCAATCTGTCCAACCATCCACTACTTCACCGGGTCTCCTATATATATATATATATATATATATATATATATATATATACTCACACACATATATATACATGATAAAAATATAGTTTCAATGTATGCTATATTCATGGGTAAAAGTGCTCAGTATCGAGGATAGAGCATATGTAAATATAAAAGTGGACACTGAGGTCAGTAATAAAATGTTTGTTCTCTCTAATCATATGCAAGGAAAACAAAAGTGTCTGGTTTATGTTTGAGAATGGATTCTCCTTTTTCAGTTAAAAGGAGAATCCATCCTCAAACATCAAATTTCTTAACCTTGTCTTTAGCTTTGAAAATGTCATCTTACATTGGACTTAATTGATAGTGTGCAGATGACTTTATAAAGTTCTTATTCCTTTTTATTACCAAAACAGTTGTCTGTGTTTGTTTCTTTTTTGTGTTTTTATTTGATATAGGGGGCCCACTTGACATCAGGCAAGCTGACACCCTGGCTAGTTTGCCACTGGTTATGGCACTATCAATGTTTTGCTTCATCCTCCTTACTCTCCTGACCTTGCTCCATCTGATTATCATCTTTTCAGATCATTACAATATTTTTTTTAGAGGGGAAATATTATTCTTATTAAATATGTCAATTAAGATCAAAGAAGCAGTTCATCTTTTCCGTCTTCAAATACAACAAGTTTTTCTTTCCAACATTTTAAAAATTATAATAACTATTTTCTTTTGTGTTTTTTGTTTTTTTTATTAGTTAAATTTTTTTATTTTTTAATACAAATAAATGTTAACTCATTTTGGTAGTGTGCAAACATTTTTCTTTTATTTGAATGAAAATGAAATCTGAATGACATTTTTTTTTAACGTCTCGATTGACGCAATTGAAGACCGTATGAAACTGATGCAAACTTTTTTTATTTGAAGACAAATGAAATCTGAATGACAGTTTTTTTTAACGTCACGATTGACAAATACAATCGTGGACTCCATGAAAATGACGGCAGGACCCAGATTTATGCCTACATATTAGAGGTTGACTTTTATGAGAAAGATAAACTTTGGCAGATGAGAAAATCCTCGAGCTGAAAATGTGTGCAAGAAATCAAGGAATCCAAGAATGGTGAAAGCAGAAGAAAGAAGTATTTCAACTGGAATTCCAAGGTATGTTCCTCATATTCTGCTGTCGTTGTTGCAATATATCATCAAAACACTTGACCATTAGAGAGTTGCGTGGGCCAGTTTTCCAAACAAAACCGTTTTCATCAACCAAATATGCTTCAATGGTGACCGAATAAAGGCCAGGCACTGGAAGGGCCAGCAAGAAACTCGAGATGAAATAATCGTTTTGAGGTTCAAGCGTTTTGCTCAGTTTCACTGGAGGTAGGTCAGAATTCTGAAAATTAAAAAAATAAATAAAATAAAATAAATAAATAAATAGAAATTGCCTAAAGCAAAATTAATGTTAACACAAAAATCAAAACATTCGCCTCTTATAATCAAAGCTGATTTACTTGTAACATCCACCACCACAAAAAAAAAAAAAAAAAAAAAAAAAAAAAAAGTTCGGTTTTATTAATTTCTGTCTGAATCTCTGGGATGAGGAATTACCTTTATTTACATTCTTTACATGTGGTCTACTGTCCTCATCTTTGTTGGCATCACAGCATTTCAACCCTTGTGCCCTCGGCATTCATCAGGTGATTGTCAATCATGGTAAACTTCGGGGAATTTCAAACTGAATTCTGTTGGAGTAGATTGTTCTCATTCTACTGTCTATATCAGTAGTTTCCAAACCCAAACTTTTTTCTCTGGGCTGCATTTTTTGAATGAAAATTTGACACTTTTTTTTTTTTTTTTTTTGCAGGCATGAAGGTCTGAGATTGCCAAATATTCATTTTATTGAATTGTTAATTAGTTATTCCAAACTTTGACGTAATAAATACAAAAAGAGAGAAATTGAAAATTAGTCTGATTATTAGAGAAAGTGGATATTAAATTTATTCTAATATGTTTTACTTCTTTCAGTGTAGAAAGAAAAGATCTGAATCCAATGAAACCAAATGGCCTGATGATAGAATATCAAGTCACATCAATTATTAAGGTTTTTTTTTTTTTAAAGTCAAGTTGCTTTTTGACCAAACGGAAAGGAAGAAGACAACAATTTTGTATATAATAAATATCATTTCAATTGAAAATTAAAATACTGAGCAAAACTTTACACTTACAATAATAACAAAGAGGGGGACATTAGTCTAACTGCAAATAATGTAAATAATGATACCTTCATAGTCTAAAGATTGCATCGAAACATGAAATAGACGATTGCCACTCTGTGTTAACATCAATGTCTCTATATTTACATGCACGTCTCTCCCTGATATTGAGCACTTTTATTCACAAATATAGCATACCTTAAAACTATATTTTTTTATCATATATATATATATATATATATATATATATATATATATACGAGAAAATGAGAAATCAGCAAGCTGAGTTTGAGTTCATTACATTCACTTATGCATAAATACTCTTGGGAAAGATATGACTTATCTCTTCTCCCAAAGCTATGGGTTAAATAGTAGAGCAGATTGGGTTCTTCAGTCATGGTTGGTAATCAGTCCAAGGGAAGAATAACTCTGAATTAAAAATCCACAACCTGTAGCTATCGATGGTTACCTTAAGCATTCTCATTACGGGATTATGCAAAGTGATGTTCAGAGAGTCATATTCATGTTGGACAAAATTTGATCACAATAATCTCTGTGAGTTACAGGTACTTGCTTACATGTAAGAAAATGGCCATGCATGAAATTAAGTAGACAGCCACACACGCACATATATATATATGAGGAGCCGTGATACAGCGAAACAGTACTGTCTGTGAATGACATGATTTAGCTCTTGAAAATACATTTCAATTGAGCACTGTTGAGCGATAAGCTAATTCTATAAACAACAGCCACCTGCACTAATGCAAAGCTCTTCAGTAAAATGAATGGAGCACTTTGGCTGATGGGCATTTGTTTACATTTGTAAAAACAATACGCTAGATTTAGTTGTGTAACTCTACCGAGTGAAGATAGCTCTGGGGCTGACACCAAATTAGTTGTGTTTCAATCCTGGCTTGAGGCATTCGAAAGTCTAGTCGCACTGAGGAGCTGTGATACAGCGAAACAGTACTGTCTGTGAAGGACATATATATATATATATATATATATATATATATATATATATATATATATATATATATACACACACACACAAAATCTTAAGACCAGATAAAAAAGGGTTAAAAAAATATAAAATACTGTTACTTTAATCAAAATATATTTGTGAAAAAAAATCCTTTTTTTCAATGTTTGTATAAATTAATCAATTAAAAGCTTAAAATTTTCATTTCTTTGTTGATAAACTACATTCTCTAATTAAATATTTTTGGATTGTAAGAATTTGGGGGGGATAAAGTCCTACTTTTTAACCAATAGCTGAAGGGAGAAGTGTATTCATACTTTTCCCAATGGTATTTGCATAAAATAATTGTATATAATGAACCCAACTGGAATTAGAACTTGGCTCCCTAATTTCTAATTCCAAGCCACTATTAATTACATAACCCAGACATCCAAGCTTACAGTACCTTGTATTCCCAAGTGGTCACCCATCTAAGTATTGACCAGACTTGATGTTGCTTAACCTCAGTGATCGGATGAAAACTGGTGTTTCAATTTTCCTATATATTTGATGGAGACAAGAAATCACACAATGTCAGAGGTTCTCTGTAAATCATCGATCCCTTTCCTTACTAGGCGTACGATCACTGAAGTTAAGCAACGTTGAGCCTGGTCAGTACTTGGATGGGTGACTGCTTAGGAAATCCAGGTGTTCTAAGCTTAGATGCATGGGTGGTGTAAGGCAGTGCTACTCAAAGTGGTGGTCTGTGGACCAGTGCTGGTATACGAACCATCAGCTACCGGAACATGGTCATTGTCCAAGCCATGCTAAGGAATCATTTGTAAAGATTAAGGTTGTATAATTTTTGTTCTTGTCTTAATAAACTGCTTTTTTTTTTAATTACTTTATGTTTTGATATTGAATTATTTTTTGCAAATGGAAGACAAAAAAATACTCAACTTTTATTATATTCATAATATATGTTGTTTCCGGTATAAATTAATATTACCACAAAATATTACAGGTACATGACACATTGAGAAAAAAAAATGCTGTCTGCCATATCAGACAGTTTGAGAAGCACTGGTGTAAGGGATAATGACTTGGAAATGTTAATTGGAGAGCCAAGTTTCAATTCCAGTCGGGTTCATTATATTCACTTACATGCAAATACCCTTGTGAAAGGTATGAATCTATCTCTCCCCTGCCAGCTATTGGTTAATTAGTAAGACTTGTATCATTAAATCATTATTATCTAAAAAAAAAAATTCTTACAATCTAAAAATATTTTCTGGCTTTAAATAAGCTGTGAAAGGGTTGATAAGTCATAGAAAATGAATCAATCAAACAACATCTTATTTTAACCAGTAATCTACAAATCAACGATTCACCCTAGCATGGAGTATTGCTGTCATATATGGTCTGGAGCCCCTTCTGTTTGTCTCAAGGTTCTTGATAAAATCCAGAGACAAATATTGGCCCTGATCTGGCATCTCGTCTGCAGTCGCTCTCTCACAGACGTGCCGTTGCCTCCCTCTGTCTTTTTTACAAATACTTTCATGGTAACTGCTCCAATGAGCTGCTTTCGCTGGTTCCAATACTTCATGAATTTAAGCGTTCAACTAGGCTGGTATCTCGCTCTCACCCTTTCACTGTCGAAACTGTTAAATGTTGCCGTCTCTTCTACTCCAATAGCTTCATGTCTTGCACCTCTCGCCTGTGGAACTCCCTCCCCTTTTCCTGTTTCCCTGGTAGCTATAATCTCCAACTATTCAAATGTAATGTCAAGCGACGTCTCCAGATGCCTTGATCTATCCCCTATCCTTCTCTTCATCCTTTCCTCTATCACTCCTATTTGCTCTAGCTCCAACTCTCTGTAACCCCTTGCATGCTAGTGGCTTCTCACCTTGCTTGGGGTGAAACGCTTAAAAAAAAAAGAAAAAAAAAAAGAAAAAAGAAAAAGAAAAGAAAAATAAGCTGGCTGGAGTGTGTGTCTGGGGGTGGGTTACCACTATCAAAATCCAAGACATTATGAGGTTTAGTCCCATTGTGATGTTTATTATTAAATTTGTAAGTATTTTTTTTACCTGTGTACTAAAATATCAAAATTTTCCATGCTTTTAATTTTTGTTGTTTGTCAATCAAAATAAAAAAAATTCAATGTAAACAACAACAACAACAAAAACAAGCCAAAATTTTATTTTGTGAAAGGGTGGAGTCAAAATTGGGTGAAAGAAAAAGTGACACCATACTCTTGAGGGAGGGGGTTGCATGGAGGCACAATCGTAAATTTTAATCAATTTCAAGGATTTGTTCTGACCACAACCTGATGCAGACTTGTATGTGCACAGAGCTTGATCAGAAGAATAAATATTTAAGTGGTACAAGGAGAAACTGAAAAATTTATTTATTTTTAATGTCTTATCAACCCTTTGTGGATTATTTAAAGCAGAAACATTTCTAGATTGTAAGAATAATTCTAACATTTTTTTTTTGTTAGTGAATGGAATATTGCATTAACAATTTTTTGGAGATAAGAAGGATTTTTCCAAATACATGTCTCTATTTAACCCATAGCTAAGGGGAGAAGAGCTGTATTCTTAGTTTTCCAAATTGTATTTGCCTGTAAGTGAATGTAACAAAATCAACTGGAATTCAAACTCTGTTTGATTTCTCATTCCAACCTGTCGTCCATTACACAACCCATATATCCTGGGTGCCAATAAATTGGTACACAGGTACTTAAACACTTTTTGGGTATTTACTGAAATTTCAGAATCAAACTGATATCACCCACCAGCTATAGTTCAAGTACCTATTAAGTGGTCCCCTCACTGAGTATGAGTTTAAAGGGTTTCTTCCCATAACACAGGAAGATTGGACAGAACTCAACCAATTAAAAATATGAGTGGTGTTTCACTAAAATAGACCAAAAATACTTTAGTACAGATGTAAAAAACTTCTAAACAGGGTGTCGGTATCAGGAAATTTCTTAGAAAGTACTATGGTATCTATGAGGTCTTCGATTTTGTCCCCCACCTCCAACTGCTGAATGATAACCCACTTTTTTTTTTTTAATCATTTCATACCAAGCTAGGTGATAATGCCACTAAGATGCAACAGATTACTGGGAGCTGAAGAGAATTAAAAGACTTTAGTGAGGAGAAAGGACAATGAAAGAACAGGATTCAGGAAAACAGAAGATGGTGATTGACATTGCATTTAAATTTTTGAAGATTGTAGGTGGCAGGAAAGCAAGAAATCAGAAGAGAGTTCCACAGACAAAAAGTGTGAGGTGAAAAACTATTAGAATAGGACTTATGGTCATATCTAACTATTTCAACAGTTAAACAATGAGACCTAATAACCAATCTAGTAGTTTGCTTAAATTTATGCAGCCAGGGTACCAAGGAGAGCTTTTTAGGGCAACTGCTATAGAAATATTTATAGGAAAGACACAGGGAAGCCACATAATGGCAGTTGTATGGCTTGGTTCTTTCTTGTTTATCAGCACAGCAACCTCTGTAGGTTTGCTTAGTAATGAATCCTTTATTTAGTATACTTATGATTTATAAGAAAGTTTTTAGTTAAGTTCTTTAGAGATGAGTTTTTGGTACAAGAAAAGAGACTATTAGAATAGAATGTAAGGTTACATCTAGATATTTCAACAGTAGAACAATGAGACCTAGTTGTCAATCTAGTAGTATGCTTAAATTTAGGCGGCTGAAGTGCTAACGAGAAAAGCTCATTAGAAAACTTGCCACAGGGAAGCATGTCACAGCAGTGGAAAAGTGACTGGAGTTGAGATGCTAGGTGAGGATCGATTATATTACAGACTCTTCTTTAGATTTTCTCAGAACAAGTAAACAAAATGGGGATCAAGAATACCTTACCTTGAGTCCACTGGCAGCCATAACAGCGGCTGTCGTATGACTGTGGCTGTGGAGTTCAGAGGTTATATTCACTGTGACTGCCTGTGCTCGGCGATAGAGGTTTGGTTGGTTTCCATGCTGGATGACACCTTCGACCTTCAGGGCTAAATGTGTGTCATGTTGCACAGAAACTGGATCCAAACTATTGTGTGGCTGAGGAGAAATGGCCAGCTGAAAGAGAAAACAATAAAATCAGGAGGAGGAGGAGGAGGAGGAGAGAGAGTGAGAGAAATTTGATTATGTTAAATCAAATTTAAGCATCTTCAAGACTGTAAAATGAAAACAAGTGAGAAAAGTTGTTTTACTTTTTTTTACACACTATGTGAATTTTCTTTGAATAGGAAGAAAAAACGATTTTAAACATTTCAGAGAACATTTGTCATTTCAAGCCTTAAGAAACAATTTACCATTTCAAAGATTCAAGAAGCCACGTATCATTTCAAAGCTTCAAGAGCACGTTTAGCATTTCAAAGCTTCAAGAGCACGTTTAGCATTTCAAAGCTTCAAGAGCACGTTTAGCATTTCAAAGCTTCAAGAGCACGTTTAGCATTTCAAAGCTTCAAGAGCACGTTTAGCATTTCAAAGCTTCAAGAGCACGTTTAGCATTTCAAAGCTTCAAGAGCACGTTTAGCATTTCAAAGCTTCAAGAGCACGTTTAGCATTTCAAAGCTTCAAGAGCACGTTTAGCATTTCAAAGCTTCAAGAGCACGTTTAGCATTTCAAAGCTTCAAGAGCACGTTTAGCATTTCAAAGCTTCAAGAGCACGTTTAGCATTTCAAAGCTTCAAGAGCACGTTTAGCATTTCAAAGCTTCAAGAGCACGTTTAGCATTTCAAAGCTTCAAGAGCACGTTTAGCATTTCAAAGCTTCAAGAGCACGTTTAGCATTTCAAAGCTTCAAGAGCACGTTTAGCATTTCAAAGCTTCAAGAGCACGTTTAGCATTTCAAAGCTTCAAGAGCACGTTTAGCATTTCAAAGCTTCAAGAGCACGTTTAGCATTTCAAAGCTTCAAGAGCACGTTTAGCATTTCAAAGCTTCAAGAGCACGTTTAGCATTTCAAAGCTTCAAGAGCACGTTTAGCATTTCAAAGCTTCAAGAGCACGTTTAGCATTTCAAAGCTTCAAGAGCACGTTTAGCATTTCAAAGCTTCAAGAGCACGTTTAGCATTTCAAAGCTTCAAGAGCACGTTTAGCATTTCAAAGCTTCAAGAGCACGTTTAGCATTTCAAAGCTTCAAGAGCACGTTTAGCATTTCAAAGCTTCAAGAGCACGTTTAGCATTTCAAAGCTTCAAGAGCACGTTTAGCATTTCAAAGCTTCAAGAGCACGTTTAGCATTTCAAAGCTTCAAGAGGCCGTTTATCATTTCAAAGCTTCAAGAGGCCATTTATCATTTCAAAGCTTTAAGAGCACGTTTATCATTTTCAAGCTTTAAGAGCACGTTTATCATTTTCAAGCTTTAAGAGCACGTTTAACATTTCAAAGCTTTAAAAACTCTAATGTTGGATTTTCAATTCGGGAACGTTTTATTTTATGCTTTAATAAAATATTGATCTGCCTCAAATGTACTGATAAAAATATGAACAAACTAAATGTAGTCAAAAATAAAAGATATATAATAATTATTAAAAAGCATTCCATCTCAAAGTACTACTAGTCGTAGTAGCAGTAGTATCAAATCTAAACAAACAATATAGCATAGAAAAATGAAAAGAGAGAAATGTCAAGATGAGAAGGCTGCCTGACTATTAAAAATACAAACAACAAAATGGAAAAGTATCATCTTTGAAAAAGTTCCCAAAGTCTGGAATCAAATAGGAAATTTGTCAAATATAATAAAATAGGCCATAAAAAGGATATATATATATATATATATATATATATATATTTCATATATAAATAATAAATATACATTTTCTTTTCCTCCCTGGTAGCACAACTCTTGAGTTTCATGCACAATACAATTGTCAGGTGCTGATTGATACCTGAAGATTGCATTGCACATGGAACTCAGTGTTATGCTACCAGTAAGCAAAAAAGATGCATATTCATTATTAATATTTGAAATATAGCCCATTTACTCTACATCAAGTATTATTTTATTAAAACCAGCACTCAATGTATGAGATATATATATATATAAAATGCAATGCGTATCCTTATTTATCACACAAATTCTACACTTATCCTAAGCAGAAGTGCCACCAAGCAACACTTTGATGAAAATAAATACTGTTCAAAAATTAATAATGGCCGACAATGATTCAGGTAATAAAAATATATACTGAGCTTTTGAAAACTTGATACTTGGAAATTATTGAGTGCAATAGTTAAAATTTTAATCAAATATGCCCAAACCAATTTGTTTTTGTAATGAAGTACTTTAATTTGAATGTGATATAGTTTCAAAAGTATGGCACAATAGCTTCATAAAAAAGTAAACAAAAAAATTCTCACCTTCACTTCCGTCATTTGCAAACTTTGGAAGAAATATCGTGGATATCCGAGAGAAGTCTGAATCAAAAATTCAGCAGATTCACAAAGGAAAGCCATGTGCTGAAGAGACAAAAGTAAAAAAAAAAAAACAAATAAAAAATTATAGCAAAAGTAAACATTGCAAACATAATTTACAAAATTTTCTTGGCATTAAAATCTCTTTTGATAAATGTGTTAAGCTTTTTGTCATCCATGAAATGGCAGTGTATTCTATACAAATTTTGTCTCTTCTGAAGATTTTTTTTTTTTTTTTTTTACCTCAGAGGCATGTAAAATTTTCACAGGCACATTGTATATTTTATACATTTGCCTGAAGAAAAAATGAATAAATGAAGGAAGTTTTATTGGATCTTTTTTGTAATGTTATCATTGTGTGAACCATTGAAAACACAAGATTAAATATATGACAGGCCAATATGAAAAAAAAGTGAAACCAACAGGCAGATCGATAGAGAAAAGAGTGAGACTGACGGGCAGGTCAATATGAAAAAGAGTGAGACTGACGGGCAGGTCAATATGAAAAAGAGTGAGACTGACGGGCAGATGGATATAAAAAAGAGTGAGACCAACAGGCAGATCGATATAGAAAAGAGTGAGACTGACCGGCAGATTGATATGAAAAAGAGAGAGACAGATAGGCAGGCCAATACAAAAAGAGAGAGACTATCATGCAGACTGATGTGAAAAGGAGGGCCACTGACAGGCAGACTAATTTGAAAAAGGACAAAACTAACAGGCAGGTTGATACAAATAGTGTCTAAAAAAAGTGTTTTTAGCAATTTTTATTGATATAAATATAAGAGAAAATGCAAATGAAAGGTAATTCTTATTAATTCAATTTTGAAATTTTAATTTTTTTTTTTTTTTTAATTTTTCAAATCCTAAGAGTATAGTATTATTGAGAGAAAGGTCACTTGTCTTCTCTGGCTCACTGAATTGAAATCTGTCAGAGATCAGAAGAAAATGTAGGGCAAATTACAATAAGGAATTACCCCCCCCCCCAAAAAAAAAATCAGTAACAAACTGGATGCAAAAATTTAAAGAGAATGGATGCTTTATGGACAACCACAAACTGGGAGGTCAAAGATGGGCAATAAGATTGTGATGTCTGTAGAACAAGCCTTTTCAAAGAGTCCAAAAATCTGTAAGATCAGCATCTTCAGAATCAGTTCTTTCCAAAGCAACAGTTTACAAAAATTTTTTAAGTAAAATTAAATTACTAAGTTTACAAGTAGATTCTTTCTATTGAAGACCATGAGACTAAAATTTTCATTTTAAGCTGAGATTCATGATTGATTGATTTGTTTTTTAGTGCTTAGCAACCCTTATTCACACTTTTTTAGGGCTTAGCAACCCTTATTCACACTTTTTTTAGGGCTTAGCAACACTTATTCACACTTTTTTTAGGGCTTAGCAACATTTATTCACACTTTTTTTAGGGCTTAGCAACATTTATTCACACTTTTTTTAGGGCTTAGCAACACTTATTCACACTTTTTTTTAGGGCTTAGCAACACTTATTCACACTTTTTTAGGGCTTAGCAACTCTTATTCACACTTTTTTAGGGCTTAGCAACTTTTATTCACACTTTTTTTAGGGCTTAGCAACCCTTATTCACACTTTTTTTAGGGCTTAGCAACCCTTATTCACTTTTGACTTGCTGACATTTAATTTCATAATAAACAAGCAATATCATCAGAAAGATTAATCACTAACCTAGGTTAGACAAGGCTATGTCGAAGGGTAGAGTCTCGTCTCGGGAAACAGCTACCCAACCCCATTTCATACAGGGTCTACGGGGAATTTTTGGCTGAGCCTACGGGTTCAGACACCCCACATTAAACTCGGCCTTGTGCCACATCTGACTGCGTGGGGTGGTTGGTAGATATCCTGCAGTTGGAGATTCCTTGTGGAATTCACTCGAATCACTTCTAGCAGTTGATGACTTCTATGCACCGCTGGCGAATCTTATATGTGTTATTCTTGTCCTAAGTATTATCATTCCTTACCAACCTTTGTGTGATTATTCTATTCAGTAACCTTCCCTAGGTTACAACAGTTTATAAGAGAGTTTTGTTTGCTGTCTAAATTCATTATAAATTGACTCCCCTATGGAAGACAAAACAAAGTATGCTCATGCCATATGATTTCTTAAAATGTAAAATTATTTTTATTAAATTTTATATAAGTTCATCAGGAGGTCATTTTTGCTATGTAAATTCAGTGTAAATTGATACCTCTATGGAAACCAAAACAAAATATCGTCATATCACATGATTTATTAAAATGTCAAAAATTAAAAAAAGATTTTTATTTTAAATTGGTAATCTGGATATATTGTTATTAGTTAAGCACTCCAGGTTTTATTTTTCAAATTTTAAGAAATTATGTTGCATGAGTATATTTGTTTTGAATTTGTAGGAGGAATTTACATAGCAAACTGTTCAAGCCAATCTCATTTACTGACTGAGGCCCTACTAAGCTAAACCCAGCAAAACAACTCACAACTGAAACAAAGCAAAAACATTTTTTAAACAAAATAATCACTTACCTCGTAATATAAAAATAATTCAAAAATAGTTTAGTAGTCAAACAGAACCAATATAGCTCAACTGAATAAATAACAACAGAAAACAAAGAAAAGGTTTTCATTTGATTAAGTTAAAAAAAAAAAAAAGACTGATTTTTACATCCAATAGTGCAGTGGCAGCATTACAATCTGTGACATGGAAATACTAAACAAATTAAAGATCATGAATCAAATTTACAATCTAAATAAGATTTTCCCTGCCCTTAGCTTTTGCTTTCATAAAAAAATAAAGAACTCTAACCATCCCACTCCATTTTTTGTTTCAAAAATTTACAAAAACTACCAGCAACTTCACTCGGACTTAAAACAAATGCTCATTGGCTATGAGAGAAAAAAAAATCAGGTAAGTTTTGTGCTTCTCATCATTGTGATGCAGTTAATACTCTTATATCTAGAATCTTTTATGCCAGGCAATGCCAGGAAATTCTGCTACTATAAGTTCTCAGCCTGACTCACTCAAATCTATGACAGAAAATAAGGTTGGTTTGAGACTGAGATCATTATGAAATAATGCCCCCACTACAGTCTTTTGTCCCAGGCAATGCCAGAAACTTCTGCTACTATAGATAAATTCTCAGTCTGACTTGCTTCCCAAAATCTAACCAAAACATCAGAACATTCTTTGACTTTTTTTGGCTCATCATCACCCAAAAATGCCAGGAATTTTGCTAGTACAGAAGTTAGATGTTACCTTGTGAGTCAATATGGATCCATTTGAGACGTTAGTAATCTGATAAAGTCGGTCGGCAATCGCATGAAGTGTGTTGCAGAACTGCTGGTTGACTGGACATTTCTGGTCAGGAATCTCTTTAAAGCCAGTGGTTTTGTCAAAGGACAGGGTTTCACTGCAAAAAATAACATGGAAATTTTATCAGCAACTGATCACATGACATATTTGGTACATAGATGATCATGGCTCTCCACAGATTCCTTTTCTTTATTATCTGTGAATTGCCATATCTTCTTAGAAAAAATACAGTAGTCCATTGCTATAGCACAAGCCTTGGGGTCCAAGATGGCAGACCTGTGCTGCAAGTGAATCACGGTAGCTGTGAGGTGGGGGTGGGGTGTGTCGGGGGGATCAATAAAAGGAGGCACCTGCACGATTTTTGGGCCCTATTTCGCAATAATAATGGCTTGTTCACCTCTGCTGTGGCCAAGCATTGAACTCACAACTCTTTGGGTCAAGTCACTGAATTACTTCAGCCAACACTTTTATCCCCAAGGACACATGGCTCAGTGGATATAAGACTTGGTTGAAGTAATCCAGTAACTTAACCCAAAGAGCTGAGAGTTCAAAAAAGAGACCAAAAACTTAGAGAGCTGAGTTACTAAAGGGAAATAACTCAAACAGATATCCGGAAGAGGCATGGCACATGGAACTAGAACAATCTACCCCAGCGGAAGAAATAGTCCAGTTCTAAATTCCAATCAGCTCTAAGAAGGCCGAAGTGTACAATGGCCAAAACATAGTGAATATGACAAGGACAATAGTCTGAACAATGTAAATAGTGTAAACTGTTACAATACTTTGTCTCAGAAATATAGACAGAATTGCTTAAGATTGAATATATTTCATTTGAGAGGAGAAAAAAGGATAATCTAGAAGAGAGTCGCAAAAGGAAGAACATAAAGATACAACTATTTGACCAATTAGAAGAAAATATTTCAAAGTACTAGAGAAAAGAGAGAGAGAGAGAAATGTCTTACCATGTTTGTCCGGCTTGTAAAATGGTACTGATGGCAGTCTTCATTAATTCACTGCTCAAGTGCAAACTGATTTTCAGAAAGTCAAAGATAACAACATGTGCTGACAAAGGAGAAAACCAAGTCTTACCTCAAAAATGAATTTGTGTTCTCTGCTGATCTAAAAGAAATTCAAAATCAAGACTGGGTCAACTTTAGGAAAGCCTCAAAATATGGCAATTATTTGCACTTTCTTATCAGTCTCGATCAATCACAACCTTTCTTGACAGGGATTGAACTCACAATTACTTCTTTTGTACTGCTCACTTATTACTAAGTCCGGTTTCCACCAAGTCTGAGTCTGTACTACCCAACCCAGGGATTGAACTCACAATTACTTCTTTTGTACTGCTCACTTATTACTAAGTCCTGTTTCCACCAAGTCTGAGTCTGTACTACCTAACCCAGGGATTGAACTCACAATTACTTCTTTTGTACTGTTCACTTATTGTTTTTCCTGTTTGGCAATGAGTCTGAGTCAGTTCTACCCAACCCAGGGATTGAACTCACAATTACTTCTTTTGTACTGCTCACTTATTACTAAGTCCTGTTTCCACCAAGTCTGAGTCTGTACTACCTAACCCAGGGATTGAACTCACAATTACTTCTTTTGTACTGCTCACTTATTACTAAGTCTTGTTTCCACCGATTTTGAGTTTGTAAACTGTTCTGTCGAAAAAGAAAATCAGAATCAAGATCGGGTTGACTTTAGTAAAGCCTCGAAACATGGTAATTATTTGTGCTTCCCTATCAGTCTCGACTGATCGCAATCGTTCTTGTCCTAATAAAAGAACACTATTTTGGACCACAGGGAGACCCATTGGCTATTTGTGGGTGAAAAAGGTAGCTGTATGTTGTGAGTTGTGATGTGGATTGTTTTTACCCTTTTGATTTATGACCCCGGCATTTTCTAATGTCAGACTTGTGAAACTGATTTATGACCCTTGAAATTACAACAGTGGACTTATGATTTTTAGAATCTGAACCTTCCTATTTATCTAAACACAATAACAGTATTTATGGTGGTCATATATATATATATATATATATATATATATATATATATATATATATATATATATATATATATAAACATACACTAGGGCCCTCTCAGCCTTTCACCAAAGTGACAAATTATTCCACATTGGGTTTCAGTTTTCGTTTGTGCCAATGTGCGGAAAAACTAGGAAAAGCCTGGTGTATGTTCAACAAAGGAACAGGTGAAAATAACACACATAACAAGAAATGAAAATGCGAATCCTGTTTCCAATATATTGTGTTATGTATTCACAGATTCACTTGGCACAGTCTAGGAGTAGATAAGTAACACTCAGGATATCTTCACTGCTGTAGCTCTCGCCCCTCCCTTTTAGATGTGCCAATAGTTTAGTTATGGATTCTTTATCCATTTTTTTAATTTTAATAATTAGACTTTTAATATGGACAGTGTAAGGGAAACAATTAGGTAAGGGCCCATTTCCATTAGAAACTCCCACAATTCACTGCAACTTCCGCCCAAGCAAAGACCAGTGGAAAGAATTGGAGGGAGTTTTGTTTTGTCAAGAATTAGAACTTAGTAGCCCTTATTACTGGTTACGGTGCACAGGTAAATATGTTCTCTTTAACTTTCCCGTGAAATCACTGGACTTATTAAGACCCCTTTTTGTAAAAATAATTTATGTTATGTTTTAAAACCCTTTTTGTATTTCAGTATTTCACGGTGATTTGAAGCTATAAATAAAATTCAAGCTCAAACATCAGTCGAGACTCGTGTTTTAATTTACGACCAGAAAAGGCGATAAGGAGCCGCTACAACAGTTATCATTCATCTCAACAGACTAACAGACCATATCTTTTCTATCACCCACTCTTCTTGTTCTTGTTGTGGCATTCACCCAGGATTGGTTGAGCCGGCTACATCAAACTAATCTGCCACCTCCTAAATGAAAGCCAACCAAGCTCAGCAGGTCAGATGCAATTGAGTAAGAACTAAACTATCACGGTACCAGTAGTAAGTCTGAAACGTGTAAACCCAAGAATGGTTTGACATTCTCTTTAACTGTTTTAAGTCACACTTTTAGGTGTCCACCATGCTGCTTCTGTCAACCGTCTGGAGGGGAGTCCAGAGCAATCACCTCATGGATGAATTTGTCCAGTTGTCAACAAAGGGCATGGCCAAAAAAAATAAGTCGTCTTGTGAACAGAGATTTCATGAGAGAGCAAATTTTGCAGCGAGTGTGGATGGTAGTTTTCAAGATGAAGTGTTGCTAGAGAATTCAGTGCAGGCAATAATGATCAGATACCTCAATCTTGTGAATATCCCCAGCTCTCAATGGCCACGTCTCACCAGAGCATAGAAGATCTGAATTCTCCCACTACCATCACAAATCTGTTGATCTTTACATCATTGACGCACAGCTTGCAACTCCCTAATGAGTGGCCTGGATCTACTCACTTGTGACTTGGATTATATACAGTCAACAACAAATTATTCATATACCTATCAATTTTGAATATTTTTACCCATTTCTCAGAAATGTATTTTTACCCATTTCTCCATATGATACCAGGTCCTTTATATGTTAATGAGCGCAAAAAAGGAAAATAAAATTCAATTTTCAGAACAATTGGTTAAATACAATAAATTTGACAGGTGAATTATGCAAAATAAAAAAAGACGAAATTATTCGTACAGTATAAAAAATTGAAACAATTTTCACAATATTAATCAACAATATAGCATGGCCTCTCATCTTTATAACTTGCTGCAATTGTTTTCTAAAGTTTTTGATGAGATTTTAACAAGTCTTTTCTGGGATTTTCTTAAATTTTTCAATGGTTACACATTTTAATTTCTGAAGGTTTTTTTGGTGACTGACGATCTGTTCAAACTTTCAATTCTAGTCATAGATTTTCAATAGGATTCAAGTTAAGACTCATTGAAGGCCATGGCAGAAGTGTAATCTTTTTCTGAAGCCATGCAGTCACTGATTTAGATCATTTGGGATCATTATCTTGCTTAAAGTAAATTGCTGACCCAGATGAAAATTTTGCACTGATAGTTGTAGATTTTCATCCAGAATTTTGATATAGTCTGCAGATTTCATTATTCCTCTTATCACAATTAATTGTCTAGTCCCTCTTGAGCTAAAACAATCTCAAAACATCATTGAGCTGCCTCCATATTTTTATGTTGCCATTGTGTTCTTTGGGAGGAAAGCCTCACCTTTCTTGTGCCAAATCTTCTGTACATCATTATGTCCAAAAAGCTCAATTTTTGTTTCATCACTCCATAGTACTTGTTCCCAAAAGCAATTTTCTTTGTCCAAAAACGTTTTGGCAAAATTAATCTGAGCAAAAAATGTGACATGGTATGTGAATAGGGGTTTGTCATGGTCGGTTTCCATACAACCCAATTCTATCTAAACAACATTGTATTGTGTGAGTACTTATGCTGATATCCATTGTATCCAAACTTTTGGTGATGGCTTTCAAAACAACTCTTGGGTTTATATTAACCTTGCGACACAGTTTTTGTGCAGTTCTTGGTGACAATTTGTGTTTTCTTTCCCGCCCAGACAAATTCACTGTTGTGCCAAACTAGTTAAACTTCTTATAACAGACTGTACCGTAAATCTAGGGATAGCTAACAGGTTTGAAATAGTGCTGTAAGTATTTCCCAACTTGTGGAAGTTAATAATTCTCTGTCTCAAGTCAACACTAAGCTCCTTTGTCTTCCCCATCGTGTTGCTAACGTAAGAATAACAATGGTGACACTCTGTGCACCATGTGATGCTCTTTACTGGAATTATCACAAATATTCTACAAGGTTTTCACCAATAAAATAACTATGTAAATTACTTACACAAATCAATCTAAAACAATATTATTTACTGTACAAATAATTTTGTCTTTTCCTATTTTGCCTAATTCCCCTGTCAAATTTGTTGTATTTAATCTATTGTCCTGAAAATTGAGTTTTATATTCCTTCTAGTGACTGTTTTGAAGCCCTCATTTCTAAAGTTTAAGACCTACTTCATGTATGGATCATGGCTGGGTCCGATTGTGTCATATACAATGTGTATGTATGCGAGACACATAGAAACAAATTCTAATGTGACAGTTTTATCTTTACAAAGAGTCAGGTTAGACCACAAATAGAGCATTGCTGCCCTATCTGTGCTGGAGCTGCTCAGTCCCTACTTTCCAGCTTTAATTCGAAATCGTTACATGATCTTGCAAAGGATGACTTATTCTCCACTCTGCAGTCTCTTTTCCCACAGACGAAACATTGCAAGCCTATCGCTAATGTGTTGCTATTTCCATGGCAAATGTTCAGATTAGCCCCATTCTTTAGTTCCACTAGTTTGAACCTTTACACATCGAACATGCCATGCTACTTCCAAAGAGTTGAATCACTCTCATTTCCTCTGTTTTCTAAATGTCAGGAGAAAGTTCCAGTTTCTTCCCTACTTTCTGCAAGACTCCCACACAGGTGCTTCTTTGAACACTACAATCTTGACCTCTTCAAGTCAAGGGTCAAACATTATCCATCCTCTTTATCTTCATAATCTTCACTGTCTACCACCACCTCTTTCGGTGTAACCCTCTACTTTGAGTGGCTCTCGAGCCTTATATCGGGTGACATTTAATGTAAAAAGAAAAAAGGTGAACATAAGTCTGAACTGTATTGTTCTTCCCACCATTTTTCACAAATTTCATTCCAATTTTAGATATGATCATTAATTTTACACAGTCCCAAACATCACAATTTATAATAAGACTGAAATTTGGGCACTACATAAATAGACTGGTTCATTCACAAATAATAGCGAAACATTTGGGGGCGAATATTTTTCTTTTTTTTTTTTTTTATTAAAATTCATTGGATCCTCTGCAAGCCTCAACGTTTGTCAAAATTGAAAAACTTTTGCCTTTTTGATCGATTAGAAAGGTGTTTTTGTTCATAATATAAATATAGTCCCAAATTGGTCAGTGACTTTTTTTTACAGAGTTATCTGGACTTAGTTTGTCATTTATAAATGTCAAGTTTTAAATTGTGCTTACATCATTGGTATGCATTATTTTGTAATTTTCAGAATTTTATAAAGTTAAATAAAAAAAAAAAAATTGTTTTTAAAAACCCATGTTTTTGATGGGGGAAAGATCTTTTTTGGAAGTACATGAAAACATTTGAGGTTTATAATTATTTATTTTAAATGAAGAATAAACAGGTATGCAAATTTCTGTTCTTCAATTAAAAATGGATATATCTGTTCTTCATTTAGAAGAAATCTTTTTGATAAAAAAAAAAAGGTCTCTTTTAATACGCAGGACAGCTAACTCTACAAAAGGTCACGGATTGATTTTACACTATCAATATTGTAAATAGGACCTACCCAATGATTAAAAAAAAAAAAAATCAATATTTTTCACTTTTGACAAATGCTGCATCTCCCAGATGATCAAATGAATGCTAATCTATAAAAATTATTCCCCCCCCACCCCAATTTTTTCATTTAAAAACTTTTTTTTTTTTTTACAAGCAACTCAGTCTATTTAAGTAGTGATAAAATGCCAGGTTTAGTCACAAGTTCAAAAAGCAGAAATCCCAGATTAAATGTTAAATGTCGTGTTCCAATCTAATAACAATCAAGAATGTTAAACAATGAAAAAAGTCGAGAGCGTCCATTGAAATAGTCTGACAAAAGAAACAAGATTCTAAACAAAAACATTTGTTGCATCAATGTTGGTTGGTTTTACGTGTCAACACTTGTTTGGTTATTAAATGTCAAATTTCTTTTGGGGTGGGGGCACATCCAGCAAGGATTGAACACTACTCAACAGTGATGCTCAACTAAACTAGCTTTTCTAACTATTATACCATATTAAGGCACCCTCCTATTATTAGGCTTTCACATGACAGCCTTTAAAAATTCTTTTTTTCAAATTTTAATATCTCGTAATTCAAGGGGATCACTTTATTACTTAACCCCTTACCTGCCAATTATTCATTTTCAGACAAATTTTTTTTTATTTGTTTTTAATATAGTAACTGAGTAACCTTGAAGTACCCGAGCAGTGGCTAACACCTCTACCAGACGTATGAGTTGGCAATTGGACTTGTTTCAAGTTCAGAATAGCATTAAAAAATCCAGATCAACATATAAACATGTCCGTAGCTGGTTTTTGAATGTTATGTTTTCGATGTGTTTATTCGTCTGTGTCTGAAAAAGACACTTTTGGCAAAAATGTATATACACGTCTATGCCGGGGAAGGTGTTAACGCAATAGAAAAATAAATCCCCCACTTTATGTCAAGTAGAATCTTATATTAATACTAATTTACGCACAGCATATTTTTGGTAAACCCTTGCTCTTGTTGAAATGTTTCTATGTGTAAGTCTGCAAACATATTTATTTACAATCATTAATAAGTAATAATTTAGTGGGGGATCATTTTATTACTTAATCACAATAAAAAACAGATCTCCTATTTTATGTTCACTATAAGCTTATATTAATACTAGTTTACCCATGCCATCAAAAATAGCATATTTTCTTAAATCCTTCATATTATTAGGTTGGTTGATTTTATGACATGTCTGTCCTTTATAGGTTATTTAACGTCAAATTGTTATAGGGCACCCAGTGAGGATATAATTCACTAATCATGAGTTATGAGTTATCATTCAGACTAGCCTTGCTAGCAATTACTTTGAGGCACCTGCTGATTCAGAGGTTTTTATATCAGAGACTTTTTTCCAATTATCAATGTGTAGTAATGGGGGATCAATTTCTTACTTAATAACAATAGAAAACCAATGCCTCACTTTATTTGCAGTGAATCATATTTATACTAGTTTAAACATGTTGTCAAAAATAATGGTAACTATGCTTGATATTTATTGGGGGATCATTTTATTACTTAATAACAATTGAAAATAGATCCCCCATTTTGTGTTCAGTTGAATCTTATATTATTAACAGTTTACCCTTTAAAAATTACAGCATGTTTTGTTAAATTCTTCCTATTATTAAATTAGGTTAGGTTGGTTGATTTTATGATGAAGTCAATCCTTGTTAGTTTATTTAATATCAAATTTTTATAGGGCACCAAGTGAGGATCAAACCCAATACTTAATAGAAATGGTCATCCAGACTAGCCTTGCCGGAAATTATTTTGAGGCACCTGCCAATTATTAGGGTTTTATATCAGAACCTTTAAATATATTTTTACCAATTATTAATGTATAGTAATACTGAGGGAACACTTTATTCTAAATAACAAAATACAATGCAAGTATAATACATACAAGTATTCTTAATACAAAACAGATCCCCCATTTTATGCCCAGTTGAATCCTATATTATTAATAGTTTACCCATCAAAAATCCTTCCTGTTATTAAGTTAGGTTGGTTGATTTTATGACATGTAAAGCCTGGTTGGGTTACTAAATGTCACATTTTTATAGGGCACCCAGTGAGGATCAAAACCAATAATCATGAACCATTAGGTACCCTCCTATTAATATGTTTTTAGATGAGAGTCTTTAAATGTATTTTTTTTTCAATTATTAATGTTGAATTTCTGAGGGATCAGTTTATTAGCTAATAACAATAGAAAACTGATCCCCAAATTTATGTCCAGAAGAAGCATATATTGATACTAGTTTGCCCATATTTAGGATGTGGAATTAGTAAATACTAGACAATTCAAATACCTCGGTGTACGGATCAATTGCAACAAATTTAGTATAGGGGATAAGGAAATTGAATATAGAATAGGTTGTGCTAGAGGTAGTTTCACTCAATGCAACAAACTGTACTAAACAAAAACATTGACCGGTAAAGAATTTATCTTTGTAACTAGTCTCATCAGATTGAGTCTTTGATATAGAAGCCATGTATGGTGTTGCATACAACCATTTTCTAAGATCAATAGTTAAAAATGGCTTTGAGTGGATGAAGCCTGTGGGTCTTGGTGAAGACCATCTTTCTTCACGCATTGCGGACTGGTGCTACACAATCCCAAAAAACTTTACCAGATAAAAGAAACCACAACACTTGAGAACTTTCAACAGCAGCAACAACTGTCTAGCACAAGTAATTCAAAGAGTGCATAATGACATAATCAAGATGTTGATGTTCCACACTACCCCAAACAAAAAGCAAGGAAGGAAATCTCCATCAATACTGGAAAGAGCAATAACAGCTACTGGACTGCAACTGACAGCAGCGTACGAATGTTTGGTAATGAATGCCAAATGTTCCCTCATAAGGATATGACTAATAATATCATTAGCATAAAAAATCACATTATAATGTTAAGTTTTCTACGGGGCACCCGGTGAGGATCAAACTCACTTCTCAGTAGTAATAGTCAACCAGACTAGTCATTATCCCTTGCCGAGGTACCTTTTATTAAGTTTTCACATTAAAGTATTTAAATATATACAGTGTAACCCGGATATAAGAGAGTTGTCGGGACCGGAGAAGAAGTCTCTTATATCCGGGTTTCTCTTATATGCGGGTTTGGTCTATTATATATACATTAACACAGGCTCTAATTTGGGACCAGAGAAAATCTATCTTATATCCAGGATTCTCTTATATCCGGGTTACACTGTATATGGGGGATCAGTTTAGTATTTAATAATAATAAAAAATAGATACCCCATTTTTTGTTCACTAAAAGTTTATATCACTACTAGCTTAACCATCAAAAATCAAAGCATACTTTGTTAAAATCTTCCTATTATTAGGCTTTCACATGAGAGCCTTTAAATATATTTTTTTTTAAAATTATATGTACGAATTGAGGAATGAGTTTGTTACTTAATAGAAAACTGATTCCCAATTTATGTTCATTAGATGCATACATTAATACTATTTTGTCCATGCTATCAAAAATCAAATTATACTGTCAAATTTTATATAGGGGTACCCAGTGAAGATTGAACTCATTAGCTATTGCTAACCAAACTAGAATCACTAACCATTACCCCATCCTAAGGCACCTGTTTGGATATTTGTTTCCATACACGAAAATAAATGAAAGGATACAGTTGTATGTTGGACAGAGAAGCTGGATCAGCGTCAAACGATGATTGGTAGAGATCCATTAATTTCTGACTCAAGTTGGTATAAGCAGATTGACATTTTGTTAACTGAAAAAAAAAAAAAACTCCATTAGTAAAGGAAATAAGGACTTAGAGGGAAGATTTGATTTTTTTTTTTAATTTTGTAAAAAACACAGTGTTAAAATCTAGAAAAAAAATCATAAAAAAACACCAAAATGATGGAAAGTATGACAGAAAGATCTGAAAGTACATCCTCATCAAACTATATAATAATTATCAATGTGCATTTATTTATATATTTCCTGTCCCATCTGTAGTAGTGGGAAGGGAGATAAATCAACTTAATGTAGTAATTTTATGTAGTAATTTTTTTTGGTCATTTTAATAATCTATACAAATAAAATACAGTGTAACCCGGATATAAGAGAGTTGTCGGGACCGGAGAAGACTCTTATATCCGGGTTTGGTCTATTTTGTTTTATTAACACAGGCTCTAATTTGGGACCAGATAAAATCTTTCTTATATCCGGGTTCCTCTTATATCCGGGTCTCTTATATCCGGGTTACACTGTACTTATCTGCATTTAGACAATGTTAGTTCCTGAGCAAAATTAATCATTTAATTAATCAATTCCTTTGCTTCTATGTTTCGTAGATTGCAGTCTTATTTATTCAAGCCTTTCACATGAGGCACTCAGATACCTTTGCTGATTAAGTAATCATCTTGCTTCAACTTAGAAATTAAATTGGTTTTGTTATTGCTGTTTTTGTTGTTTTGTTAGTAATGTTTTTCTTCCAAGAGATATTTCAACTTCACTGCTATATTAAAGACAACATTTTTAACACAAAAAGATATTAAGCGATTAATATAATACTAGGAGTAATCAATGAATCAGAAATACGATTGAACATCTAAAAATGTATGTAAAGGGAACGGATTAATTAAACAGTTTGCTGGCCTCGATTTTAGTTGTGAATTCTTTATCTACGTTTTATTTAATCTCAAAACATTGTTTCAAGACTTGTTTCATTGCATCTAACTATTAAAGTTTACTAACAATTGTCATCATTTTTGATGGCATGGGTACACTAGATGGAATAGTAAAACAGAACTTCCAGAAACTAAGGAAAGTATAAAGAAACAGAAAAATTTCATTAGAAATAAAGAAAAGAGTACTGAACTGCTGCATAGTATCTAATTTTTTTACATTAGAATAGAGAAAGATGCCTTCCAGAAACTCAGCAAAGTATTAAGAAACAAGAAAATGGAGATAGAAACTGAGTACTGAACTGCTATATTATGTTTGCCCTCCTATATAGCAGTGAATGTTTGATAACATTCAGATAAAGGTGAAACCTGAACCAACAGGGATGTGATTCTACAGAGGAAGGCGGAGAAATAATGTGTGTGTGTGTGTGGGGGGGGGGCAGCAGAAGGAGAATTATACTTAAAATCAGAAAGAGATAGTTGAATTTTTGGGGATACTTCATGAGGAAAAAAAGTACTTGAAAAACACTCACGAGGCATATTGAAGGAAATATGGATAGAGAGTAACCTACCTGATGAGGGTGAATGGATAGCAGAGCAAGGGCACAAAGCGAAATAGTAAATAGTAAATGCTGCTTAGAGCAACGAGAGACAGGAATTTGTGGTGAGCCAGGATCACCCATGTCATGAATAGACATGTCCCATAAAATTAGCAGTAATGAAAAAAAAATAAATAAATAAATAATGTCCTAGTATGTAGTTTCGTTTTATTTCAATTTTGGGAGAAAAAAATGGAAATAGTACTAAAATTTAGTAAAAAAAAAAAAAAAAAAATTATTATTATTTCCATTTTGATTTATCAACTTTATTACAACTAAAATTACTTATGACTCAATAGAATTTAAATGTTTTTCATTTATTTTTAATAATGGGATATTTAAAAAAAAAAATTAAAAGTAGGTAAAAATGAATTACTATGTCTAACTATGGTGATTTTCTAAGCATAGTTTATGTGTGGCACAAGGCTGAAAGTATGAGTGAGGATTGAACTTGCTACTCAGTTTTGTAAAGATGCATGTCTTCAGCAGCGAAAGCATTAAAACCGAAAAGTGTAAGTGTATACTGGTAGCTTAAAAGGATTTTTGCTTTAGCATTGTTGCCTGGCTGTACTGACCAGTTTTGAGAAAGACAGGAAACTGCATGTTACTAGAAATGCAAATGCTACTATATGCTGGTTTGTACATAACACTAAGCACTAGTTAATTTAAAAAACAAATGTGAAGGGTCAAGATTTCATGGTGTGTTAAAAATGTATCTATACATTAAATACAGATAATGTAAGTTTTGTAAGGGCATATAAGTATATCTACAGCAGCAGAAGTGTTAACACTTTTGCTGCTGTAGACATATGCCCAGCTTTTTGTTAGTGAGGGATTCAGAATCAATACAGACACCTACATCAAATGCCTTGAGAAGATAGTACTGCACTGGTCAAGAGAGTCACTGCTGGAAGACCCTATGTCTAGTAACTAGTGAAAAAGATGAAGTGTGGAAAGGCAGATGACCCATCTGGTGTCATTGATGAAATGCTGAAAGGTGAGAAAAGCATTGAAATGCTTAGGCTACTTATGGAATCAGTTTTCAGTACAGTGTAACCCGGATATAAGAGAAACCCGGATATAAGAGATATTTTATCTGGTCCCAAATTAGAGCCTGTGTTAATAAAACAAAATAGACCAAACCCGGGTATAAGAGAAACTCGGATATAAGAGACTTCTCTGGTCCCGACAACTCACTTATATCCAGGTTACACTGTAGTATTGTGATCCCAAGTGAGTGGGAGGAGAGCTTTATTCTCAGCCTCTAGAAGGGCTAGGGTGATGCCTTGGACAGAGGCAACTACAGAGGCCTCAAGCTCACTGATCAAGTGATGAAACTTGGAATGTGTGCTTGACTTATACATCAGAAGAATAGTCAACATCAATGAAATGCAGTATGATTTTGTGCCAGGGAGAGGCACCACTGACACAATTTTCTTTGTGCATCAACTGCAGGAGAAATTCATCGCTGCTGTGAAACCTTTCTTCTTCGCCTTTGTGGATCTGGAGAAGACATTTGATTGTGTTCCAAGAAAGGTGATATTGTGGGCCACGAGAAACCTTGGAGTTGAGAATTGCATTATTCGTGTGGTTCAGAGCATGTACTGCAATGCTCGGAGTCGAGTTAAAGTCAAGTTCGGTGTTGGTCTTGGTGCTCATTAAGGCTCAGTCTTGAATTCGCTGCTCTTCATTCTCATTTTGGAGGCACTCTCTCGGGAGTTCTGCACTAGTATACCATGAGAACTTCTACATGATAACAACCTTGTGTTAATTGTTGACACTCCAGATGCATATGTTGCCAAGCTGAAAACCTGGAAGATGGGCATGGCAAGCAAGGGGTTCCATGTCAACAGGAAACAGACCAAGTTTATGATTTCTGGTGTTGTCCTGGACAAGTTGCAGGAGTCTGACACATTTCAATGGCCAATATAGCAAGGAGTTTGGTGTTGGTGTACATCAAGACTCAGTCTTGAGTTCACTGCTCTTCAGTCTTGTGTTGGAAGCACTCTCTCGGGAGTTCTACACTGGTGTACCATGGGAACTTCTATATGCTGACGACCTTGTGTTAATCACTGACACTCTGGATGAATGTGTTTCCCTGTGCTGTCTGCTGCAGTTGAGTGGGTATGAATCTTGCAATCTTGTGCTCCCAATGCAACACCAAGGTGCACAAGAAATGCAGTGGCATCAACGGTAGGCTAACAGAACTAGCAGATTGCATCTGTCCTAGATGCAGTGGCAAAGTGCGCCCTATTAATGGCAGGCCCACTACACAAGTCACTTTGGATGGTTCAAAAATGGATATATGGCCCTGTTTCTGTTATCTTGGGTGTATGCTCTGCACAGGTGTAGGTTTTGAGCTCACCATTATAACCAGGTACTCTGCAGCTTGGGGGAAATTCAAAAAGCTCCTACCCATTTTTACAATCTGCATTGCTCAGCAGCAGTGAGACGTGGGCACCAAGTGTATCAGTCTTGCAGCAACAGTCATTTGATAATTCGCTGGATCTGTGGCACCAAGCCTCAGTATGAAACCCCCTCATCTGAATTGTTAACAAGGTTCAGTATTGAGGACATCACATCAGTGCTGCACACCCGTCATCTTGGATGGTTTGGTCACATCCAACAAGCTTTGTCATGCTTTAGGACTGTCTTGGAGATCAGGGTTTCTAGTCACAGAGGTTGAGGTAGACCTAGGAAGATGTGGAAAGACTGCATTGGGAAGGATATGCGGGAGTGCCTTGCCCACATTAGCCTGCTTGGATGCTTGGAAAGAGCTAGCCAACTGCTGCCTACCCCAGTCACTGGGAAACCTGCAGCAATATAATCAAAGCTCCAGATCTTGATTTGACTTGAAACTATTTTTTTTGTTATTGTATTTAAATATAAAAAAAGATCTTATGACTAATATTCCTAACTGGATTCCTCAGTACATTTATTAGTATTTGTGATATTAAAAATGAACACGACGTATAACAAAATAATAAAACACTTTGTTTATATTAATTAAAATAGAAAAAAAGTCCTGCAACAATTGCACATTGGAATTCAACTGACCTAAAAAAAAAATTGATTAATAAAGCAAAAGAAGAAAAGACACAAGAAATCATTTCTCAACTTTCAAAGATTTTCTTTGCCTAAAAAAGAAAATATGAAATTACCTGAGAAATGACTGGACCACATCTGCTGATGTCACTGGAATTGTTCATGGCCAGAGCTGATGCAATTGCTGGGGGTGGACATGTCTGAAATGTGCCACAAGTTTGACACAGCTGACGGTGTTGTTGCATGAGTTGACAACGCAAACCGCTGTATTCGTTCTGAAACTGTAACCGAAAGCTCGGTGTGGTAGCTGCCTAGAGAAAGAAGACAGTACTGGTCAACTTACTGAAACAAAAATATTACTTTCAGCCTGACTCAATGCCAGAAAAATCTAAGAAATTAAATATGCAGACATAATGGGAACTTTTTAAAAAGTTGATACATTTTTTTCTTCAGAAATGGGTTAAAATTTGTTTTATCATCAGTTAACAAATATTAAGCCATAAAAGCTTTGCTGGACAGACCACCCAGACCGGGTTGGCCAAATATAATAGGGATATTTACTGCATCTAATTTCTATGGAAATTGCAAAACCCAATTATTCATGAGTAAATATACCTCCACCATAATTAAATAAATAAATAAATGTACATGCAAGTGTTCATATATCTATATATATATATATATATATATATATATATATATATATATATATATATATATATTTGTCTAGCATGAAACAGACTGTCGCCTCTAAGTGTTGACTTCTATATTTACACATGCTCTAACTCTGATATTGAGCACTTTATCCCATAAATATAGGATACTTTAAGACTATATTTCTTCATATATATATATATATATATTTATATTTGTCATCCACAGACAGACTGTTTCGCTGTTTCACAGCTCATCAGTGTGGCTAGACGTCCGGTTGCCTCTAGCTAGGATCGAAACCCGACTGAATTTGCGTCAGCCGGAACTTCTACCACTAAGCCGTCGGCGCACGGCAGGGATGAAGGTGAATTTTAGCGTGTTTATTTTTAGATTTAGGTAAACACAGTGACTGACAGTGACTCAATTCTGCCGAAGAGTCGTGCAATATTAGCTTAAATAGTCACTGTTTACAAACTCACACCTTAAACCAAAGAGCTCAACCGAAATTAATTTTTCAGGAGCCAATATATATATATATATATATATATATGTATGTATGTGTATTTTGTTTATATGTTATGTTTATAGATACAAATATTTAAGTAAATGCTCTGTAACAGTATAAAAAACATTTACCAACCTGATTGTCTGGGAAATCTCAAAGAATATATGTGTCCTCTGACAGGAATCGAACCTTTATCCTGCATGGGACTGCCATATAGCCTGACATGCTATACCATTTAACTGTAGCTAAACAGACACTTTCTCTGTAGCTAATTGGTAGAGCATGTCAGGCTATATGGCAATTCCGTGTAGGATACAGGTTTGATTCCTGTTAGGGGACACATATATTCTTTGAGATTTCCCAGACAATCAGGCTGGTAAATGTTTTTAATACTGTTACTTATAAACAGAGCATTTACTTAAATATTTGTATCTACCAAAATAATGTATAAACAAAAAACATATTAAAATAATTGTCGGACTTTGTCCATTTCATTATATATATAATCCTTGGGTGTAAGTAAAACAGTGCTCAATGCAAAATAACAAAGCTATTAAGTATATATTAACAGATATACATAATACCCCACGCCAACAGTCTCATGCAAGGTGCAATCAATTGGAAAATTTGCATCCAGTCTCTTATAATATATCACCATTTTTGGTAGATTTTCAGTCGTCACAATGTAGGATAGTCAAGGTCAAAGGTGATAGAGAGAAAAAAAATACAGTTGAATTTGATAAGACTGAAAAAATATTATTTAAAAAAAAAAATATTAAAAAATTTTGAAACTACCAGCGTCTACATTTGTAGACGTGGCAACATCAACAAAATACAGTTCAATGAAATCCTAACAAATTTTTCCAATTTGTCATACTATTTTTCTAAATACTGTTTGTTGAGATATAAAATTATACAAAAAAAAATTTTAAACCTCTAACCTTATAGTTAAAAATAATAATTCACCTCCTAGAACAAAATTAGATAGGGCAAATATTATTTACGAATTTAAATGACCATTAAGGAATTGTATTCCTGATCAATCAAAATTCGTAAATAATTATATAGGCCACACTACGTTTGACACGCAGACTCACTCTACACCTTTCTGACAATAGCTCAATTAGATCTCATTTAAATATTCATGGAGACCTACCGAACACTATTCGTAACGTACTTGTTGACAAAACTAATATAATAGCATCATCCACATGCAAAAAAAAGGCTAAAAATAATGGAAGCCTTATTAATAAAAACAAAAAAAAACAACACTTAATAGTATTAACTTTGAACATGAACATAATACCTTGTCTGTGTTTTGAAAAAAAAAATGAAAATATTTTATAAAGCATACATATTGCAAACTATTTCTTATTTTAACAGTTAAAATATAATCCTTGAAAATGGCTAAATGTATAGCTGAAAGCACTTGGATAAAAACAACATTCAGACAGTTTTTATATAATTTATCATCTGAAAAGAAAAAAATTATTAGATCGCATGAGAAATTGTATAAAAAACTAAATAAAAGCACCTTGTCTGTCGTTTTCAATGAAATTTGCATGAAAGAAGGATTGCTGCCTAAATATATATATATATATATATATATATATATACACACACACACAAGATCCTAATGTACAGCCAGTTAGATCAGGGCTACAAGAATGTAGGACGCCCATGGCTTAGATACAAAGACAAGCTGAACTGAGAAACTTGTCAGCTATCAATATACCACATAACACACTTGAGCACTTAGCCTTGAAGCGAGTAGAGTGGAGATTAACGTGTTTTAGTGGACTCAGCGGTTTTCAATCTAATAGATTGAATTAGCTTCAAGAAGCAAGAGCAAGATCTAAAAGGTCAGCCAGTCTAACAGTAACCTCATCCCACAATCCTCACTCTTGCTCCATATGCGGCGTCCTTTGCAAATCACTTGCGGGGCTTAAGTGCCACTTAAGATTATTGCACAAAATTCGTAACTGAATCAATTGGTTAAGTTGTCAGATCCTCATTATATATATATATATATATATATATATATATATATATATATATATTATATTAAAAAATATACATAATACCCTACATTGGCTGCACAACTCAGATGCAATCTTCAGGTGCATAGTATTTTGGGTCAACACCGGCTTTTTAATATTTCTGGTTATTGTGAGATATTTTGTTAATAGGGATTGTTATTATTGTTAATTATTTAAATGGATTGTAGCTTAATTATTGTATTTGAATTTAGGCCCAGATTAACATTTAAGATTGAAAATAAGGTTGGAAATAAGAATTCTAAATTCTAAATTGAAATTGAAAAACTGAAACTATCAAAAGGCAGAAAGGTTTGGAAATCTAGGGGAGATAATTCTATTTTTTCCATGAAAATCAATAAAGTTAATAATATTATTAATATTAATAAACTGTTCTTTTTTTTTTTTTAAGCTTTTCACCCCAAGCAAGGCTGGAAGCCACTAGCACGCAAGGGGTTACAGAAGGTTTGGAGGAAGAACAGATAGGAGTGGTAAAGGAGAGGATGTGGAGAAAGATAGTGGATTGATCAAGGCAAGGGGGTTACAGAAGATTTGGAGCGAGAGCAGATATGAATGAAAGGGGAAAGGATGTGGAGAAGCGAAGTGGATAGATCAAGGCAACTGGAGATGTCGATTGACGTTACACTTAAATAGTTGGAGATTATATTTGTCAGGGAAACAGGAATAAGGAAGGGAGTTCCACAGGCGAGATGTGCGAGACATGAAGCTATTGGAGTAGAAGAGACGTCTACATCTAACAGTTTCATCGGCGAAGGGGTGGGAACGGGATGCCAGCCTCGTAGGACGCTTAAATTCATGAGGCCTGGGAACCAGCGAAAGCAGCTATTAAAACAACAATAACAATCCACCCTAACAATAAAATATCTCACGATAACCAGAAATATTAAAGAACTGGTAACAACCCAAAATAATATGCACCTGAAGATTGCATAAGCATGAAACTCTGACCTATATTTAAGCATTTGTTTTTTTTTGTATATATATATATATATATATATATATATATATATATATAAAATATGCGTGTGTGTGTGTGCGTGCAATGTCCATGGTGGCAAATCATTCCAATTCCCTTTGTTTTCTTTTGATAAGGAGCAGGTTTCACTCAAAGAGCTTCTTCTCCAGAACTTTGTGGAATAAAGTCTCGAAAGGATGCTTCCCTGGCAACTACAGTCTTGGTCTCTTCAGGTCCAGCATCAACCAATATGAATCCAACATGTCCTCATACTATGCATTTCTTACTTCATCTTTTTTCTTTTACAACAAACTAACTCAGTAACCCTCTGCCTTGAGTGGTCCTTGGGTCTTGTATTGGGTAAACTAACAATAAAAACATTCAAGCAGAATACTGCTTCACATTTTTGAATAAGCAAAATAAAAAAAATCTTTTGATAGCTATTTCAGATTAAAAAAATAAAACCAAAAAAAAACAAACCGCATATTACTAACTTTGAGTTGAGAAATTCCCCGTTGATAGTGTGTGAGAGCTTCACCAACATTTTCTGTGGTACTTGTTTGAGGAGAAACGTCCTGGTCACCCAACAGCTGACTCTCACCTACGCATAAATCATACAAACCGGACAACCAAAAATGGAAATGTTCAGAAGCAACCTACAAAGAAAAAAAAGTCAAGAAACTCAGTGAGAAAGGATTGAAGGATTCATTTTTTACGACTTATCAACCCTTTGCAGATTATTTAAAGCCAGGAAATATTTTTAGATTGTAAAACTTTTTTTGTTTTTTGAGTTAATAGTTTAGTGATACAAGTCTTACTAATTAATCCAGAGCTGGGGTGGGGGGAGGAAATGTTCACACCTTTCCACAGGTTATTTGCACATAAGAGAATATAATGAACTAATTAGGGATTGGAACTCAGCTCTCCGATTAACAATTCTGAGCTATTATCCATTACACCACCTGCATATAAAAGCTTACAGCACCTGGTATTTCTAAGCGGTCACCCATTTAGGTACTGACCAGACTCAACATTGCTTAATTTTGGCGATTGTGTAGGAACTGGTGTTTCAATGTGATGCAGTCGTACATAAAACAATCAAAACAAAAGTAACAATGTTGTAATTGTGAATATACGTGATGGGTGGGGGGAGCCCTCTAAGTCCTTCACTGACCTGAACAATAAAAAACAAAAAAACCTCCACGTGTTTCATTTCTCATTCATGTAAGTGTTCACAAAGACTGAAGAAGATTTGCTGCATATTTATAAGGGACAGAAGATGAAATTAACACCAGTGATAAAACAAAATGACTATTTACATATTCAGACTATCGTCCTCAACTTTGTTGTCATATTTATCACAACGTTTTGGCCATTGTACACTTCGGCCTTCTTCAGGTGGTTGGAATGTTGAACTGAACCATTTATTTCGCTCACTGGGTAGGCTGTTCTAGTTCGACTTGCCATGTCTAATGGATGTCAGTTATCAGTTATCTTCTGTTAATTCACCTCTCCAAGTTCTCCACTGCATTAACTCACAACTCTTTGGGTCCTGTCACTGGATCTAACCAACGCCTTTATCCATTGTGCCATGTGTCCTTAAGGAAACATTGTGATAAATATGGCAACAAAGATGAGAACAATAGTCCGAATAATGTAAATAGTGTACATAATACCTCATCTCAGAAATATAGACAGATACTGAAGGATCGGATAAATATGGCAACAAAGATGAGGACAATAGTCCGAATAATGTAAATAGTGTACATAATACCTCATCTCAGAAATATAGACAGATACTGAAGGATCTGATAAATATGGCAACAAAGATGAGGACAATAGTCCGAATAATGTAAATAGTGTACATAATACCTCATCTCAGAAATATAGACAGATACTGAAGGATCGGATAAATATGGCAACAAAGATGAGGACAATAGTCCGAATAATGTAAATAGTGTACATAATACCTCATCTCAGAAATATAGACAGATACTGAAGGATCGGATAAATATGTCAACAAAGATGAGGACAATAGTCCGAATAATGTAAATAGTGTACATAATACCTCATCTCAGAAATATAGACAGATACTGAAGGATCTGATAAATATGGCAACAAAGATGAGGACAATAGTCCGAATAATGTAAATAGTGTACATAATACCTCATCTCAGAAATATAGACAGATACTGAAGGATCGGATAAATATGGCAACAAAGATGAGGACAATAGTCCGAATAATGTAAATAGTGTACATAATACCTCATCTCAGAAATATAGACAGATACTGAAGGATCGGATAAATATGGAGACAAAGATGAGGACAATAGTCCGAATAATGTAAATAGTGTACATAATACCTCATCTCAGAAATATAGACAGATACTGAAGGATCTGATAAATATGGCAACAAAGATGAGGACAATAGTCCGAATAATGTAAATAGTGTACATAATACCTCATCTCAGAAATATAGACAGATACAAAACAAATCCAGTTTTCAATATTTTAGTGTTTATTTTACTGAGGTTCTAAGTTCATTATCTTTAATAGTAGATACATAGCACATAAGTCTCTTCATCTCTTCTTCTTACTGCTACCAACGAGACTGATTGGAGAGACAGTTTTTTCTCCATCTCATCCTAACCGGGACTCTACTTATATAAGGCTGCAGGTGAAAGCCTCTATCTTCCGACCAAGTGTTACTTGACCTTACAAGTTTTCATTTATTTATTCTTTTCTTCCTCTTCAGTCAAGTGTGTTGCTGCTTTGAATGACATACTTTTAAAGACTTCTTCTGGCCATTAAAAAAAGAAGAAAAAAAAAAAACACACTTCAGACTCCAATAACATCATTTAGGGCCCACTAGACAGTGCATGTGTTTCAGCTGGTCATTTGTATCATATAATCACTGCACACAAGAAACAAACAGAGAAAAACAAATATATTTTCCATTTATTCTTAGTAAAATAATATTTTTAGGAGAATCTTGGCTCTCCACAACTTCCTTTCTAATACCTGTAAACTATGCATTACCATGAGCATTCTTTGAATTCAAAGGGTGCAAAAAGTTAAACTCTCTTTTCTTCCAAACTTTGAATTCAAAACATTAGCTCTCCACAGCTTCCTTTTTCTTTAATATATGTAAACCATGCATTACCTTGAGTATTTTTTTGAATATTAATAGAGTGTTTTCTTTCTTATTGCCATCTCTATGATTCTGAATTCAGAATTGTCTTTCGCATAGACTGGTTGCCAACCAAGACTAAGGTTGATTAATTTTATTACATGTCAACCCTTTCTGGGATACTAAATGCAAAATTTTGTACAGGGCACTCAGTAGTAACAGTCAACCAGATTAATCGTTAATCATTACCCCATGTCAATGTGCTTACTTTGCTATTTAATCCATAGCTAGGGAGAGTTCAAGAGCATTAAAGCAAAATGAATACAAACTACTCTTACAGGAATTTGAACTTTCTTTGCCAATGCCAATTTCAATGTTGTTAAGCATTAGTCTGAGCACATCTCCCAGCAAAATAAATACAAATTTTATCAACTGTTGCTTGGTTTGGTTTGGTTTACGGCACATCAACCTCAATAGCTGACAAATTTTTTATTGCTGGTAATATTTTTTTTTCCAAAAATGTATTGCTGCTAATATTTTTTTTCTTCAAAAAAATCTATTGCTGCTAATATTTTTTCAAAAAATGTATAGCTGGTAATAATTTTTTTTTTTCAAAAATGTATTGCTGATAATAATTTTTTTACAAAATAGTATTTCTGGTATTAAAACCTATTTTTTCACTTTCAGTGTTTTGCCTCCAGTTTAGGGGGTTAACTATTTGCCCATAGCTGAGACCCTAACTGATGCTACCACACCGGGTCAGAGTGAACTTGGGAACACCAGCAATTAAGAGGTGGTTCCACGCTCCTCAAAACCTCCTGATCAGAGGCCTTGTTGTCAGATGTAGTTCATCGTCTTACCCAGGGTGCAGATATAGTTTATCGTCATACCCAGGATGGTCAACTGTTGCTTTGTTTCAGGTCAGACTAAAGACATTATAGAAACAAATCTAGTAGTGCACGATAAATGGAATATTAGTGTCGGGATGAAAACCATGTCACAAACTGAAATTCACAAAATATTTTAAGACAAAAAACTTAAATCTGAAAGGTTAAAAGACAAAGTTAGAAAAATATTACATTGTAAAATAAATATAAATATCTTAGGTACCGAAACTGTTTTATTTACACGCAGACTATTGTCTGCATCTCTGCTGTTGTTATCATGTTTTTTGGCCATTGAGCCCGCCAGCTTACATCAAGTGCTTGCTAATCTGAATAACCGACAGGAAATTTTGAACCAAACACTTTATTTAATTTATGGGGGTAGACTGTTCTCATTCCACTACCCACGTCTAGAGATATCTAGTTCTTATTTTTAGTACTGCTCAGTTGTTGCTTGCCCCGTTTCCACAGAGTCCATGTACGCGCTACCCAGTCCAGGGATTGAACTCACAATTACTATGCCACCAAATTCACAAGACAATAGCCAAGTGGATTAAAGCGTTGGTTTGTGAATTTGGTGACATAGTAATTGTGTGTTCAATCCCTGGGTTGGGCAGTGCATACTTGGGCTCTGTGGAAACTGAATGAGCAATCACTGAACAGTACTAAAATAAGAACTAGGCAAGATGTCTCTAGATATGGTTAGTGGAATGAGAACAATCTATCCCAATAGATTAAATAAAGGATTCAGTGTGAAATTCCCTAGAGGTTATCCGGATTGACAAACACTTGATGAAGATCAGAGGGCTCAACAACCAAAACGTGATAGTGACAACAAAGATGAGGACAATAATGTAAATAAAGTAAATAATGATAACTCCTTATCTGAGAAATTTAGACATCAAAAGATGTTTATTATTTTTTAAGCACCGGATTGATATACACCTGATGAAGGCCAAATGCACAACAGCCGAAATGTTGTGATAGCAACAACAAAGAGAACAATAGTTTGAATATAAATAATAACAACTCATCCCAGAAATTGTTTTAGTTATTTTTGCAACCTACCATATTTTCCAGCTTACAAGATGCACTTTTTTTCCTAAAAAATACCCTGAAAAAATATGTGTATCTTCCAAGACAAATGTAAGGCAACACCCAGGCTCAAGTAAGCTTGGACAGTCACCTAATTGGCTTGATTGATAAGGATGTAGGTTTGTATGTTGAGTCGTTACACTATAATGTTGGCTACCTAATTCAGCCTTTTATATTGCTATACAGGAATAAAGTGTCGCTGCCAACACTTGGATTTGAACATAGATCGCCAGTAAGCAAACACAGGCAATCCCATTATTGAATTAAGTAGACCATGTGACCATAGAGAAGACGCATATATGGGAGGTAGCGTGAGTCTAATTGATTGTTACTACTATTCAGATCGGTATTCTACTCTGTCCACTATGACTATATGGATTACTATTCTCTACTGTATTCACTATACGGGTTACTTGTCAAATGAGTATTATCAAGCAAGTACTATTAGTGCAAGTGTTATTCGAAGGCGTCTGACACCAGCGTTGTTCAACGGCGTATTATAGTTGTATCTGTGATTACAAAGTCTCCACTATAACAAGCATTGCGAAAGTGTCAAACGAGTGTTGGTTGACATCACAAAATATATGATATAACCACGGTACTTAGCTATTACAAGTATTTCCAAGACTATAAACCTTCCTGGAGCCGAGCCACAAGCCTAAACATGCACTGTTTACTAGCAGCAGTGGGAGCCTTTCTGCTCTTGACTACTATGTCATTGCGACACAAACAAAATCGGACGAGTGATTAATGTAAACAATACATGGCACCAGTATGTGGGGGACGTATGAGGAATGTGTTGTTGTATGAGAATTACTTTTTTTTTCCTTAGAAATTTCTTTCCAATATTAGGGTGCGTCTTCCAAGCTGCAGCGTCTTGTAAGTCGGAAAATACAGTAATAATGACACCCATTTCTTTGACTCACCTTATTCATAATTGAAGCAAGTATGGTAACTGCTACATGGTACTGACGGTATCTCATGGCTTGCCTAACCACGCGATAGGCTTCCCAAGCCCCAGCTTGTTTTGCAGCAGTAATAACCGTTTCCCGGATGGAAGTCGGAAGGATTTTACCACAGGCCATTTGGAAAACAAGAGTGCAGATACGAGCCTGAAAAGCAGAAAAGCGAGTATTAGACAAAAAAAAAAAAATCTATCAGCCAGAACTTGAGGTCCCGGTTTCAAATTACTGTATATACTTGTGCAATGTGCAATGTTTATTTTAAATACAGCCGTACTTTGTGACTACAGTAAACGGATATATAGTTTGGTCAACAGTGTAGCCAGGGCCAGCAGTACATACGCTAATCTTATATCTTGTGTATGATGTGCACCCCCCCTTAAAATTAGCTTCAAAATTTGGTCTTCAAAAGTCACATGATACACGAGTATATACAGTAAATAAAAAACAGAACTGAATATTAATATTTGGGGACGAAACAAAGATGTCAAAAGAGACATAAAAAAAAAATGAATAAGGGATGGAGGAGAAAGAGGATGGAGCATCAACAAGGTCTTTTATTTCTAATACTAATGTTCAACCAATACTAAGCTCGAGAGGCGCTCAAGGTAGAGAGTTACTGTTAAAATGGTTATTATTATGCTGGGAGTCTTTATTTTATCAAGCTCCCATTTTAGCATCTCCAGAAGTAGCAGTGAGGTAATGGTACTGCACATTTTACCTCTGTTGTTACCTCTTTTTATAGTGTTATCTAGCAAGGGGTGATTAATTGATTGATTCGTCTATTAAGCTAATCAACCCTTTGAGGGTTATTTAAAGCCAAAACATATTTTGGATTGTCAGAATATTTCTTCTTTTTTTTTTGTAAGTGAATATTACATTAATAATTTTCTTGAGAATAACAATGATTTTTCCAGATATAAATCTTACTATTTAACCCATAGCTAGGGGAGGGAATGGATTCATACCATTCCCAAGGGTATTTGCATGTAAGTGAATGTAACAAAAATGACTGGAATTCAAACTTGGCTCTCTAATTTCTCATTCCGAGCTGCTATCCAACACCCCCCACCACATAGCTGGGAGAGGGTAGAGATTTATAAATTTATATCTTTCCCAAGGGTACTTGTGCATATAGCTAGCAAGGGAGATAATTGTAACATTATATTTATGATGAATGATGGGCGTGATGTGAATTCTGGAAGATCACCAACCAAATCATGAACAGAGGTAAAGTGGTTGTGCACCCAATTACATATGGCCCCCAAGGTCATACTTTTCTTGACAGAGAAGGCAAACCTCTTTGCCTCCATCTTAATGTTAGATGAAAAAGACATCCCCTCCACAAGTTCCTATGTCTCACCGAGTACAATCTCAGTAATATTACAGAGATCACAGCACGAGAAGTCTCCAGACTTATTAAAGACCTTGACCCTAAGAAAGACATGGGTCCAGACAAAATTTCAGTGGTTGTCCTTAAGAACATCAATCCAGAATTAACGCCAATTCTAGCAAAGCTACTCAACTGCTGCTCAAGGGAGAAATCCTTCCCAAGCCTGTGGAAAGTGTCAAGTGCATGCCCGGTTTTGAAGAATGCAAGTGTGCAATCTTCCCCCTCCCAGTACAGATTCATCAGTCACCTCGGTATGATTAGTAAGCTCTTTGAGGCCATAATTAATAAGAGGGTTGTCGCCCACCTAGAAAAGAACTTCTTCAGTGATGGGCAGTATGGGTTTCGGTCAGCCTGATCCACTGCCTATGCCCTAACTGCTATCACTCACAGAATCACTGAGGCTCCTGACAACAAATACACCTCAAGGAACATAGCACTAGATATCTCAAAGGCCTTCAACAAAGTGTGGCACAAAGGCTTACTACACAACCTCTCCAGTTATGGAATCACTGGAAGGGTCTTCTTGATCAGAAAATCCTTCCTAACAGGTAGGTCCATGAAGGTAGTTATTAACCCATAGCAAACTGGACTAACATTATTCCCTAGACTATTTGTGCATAAGTGAATATAATGAACCTGACTGGAATTGGAACTGGGTTCTCTGATTTCCAATTCTGAGCTGTTATTCCTTACACCACCTGCACATCCACATAGCAACAGAGTAGCAATAGGCTTGCAAGGTAGCCATTGTGGGAAAGAAGCTGCAGTAAGAATTTTTGGGAGATAATGATTTATTGATACAAGTTCTACTAGTTAACCCATAGCAGCAGGGAGAAGGGGTGAATTCACAATACATCTTCTCCCACAAGACTGCATAAATGATTTTAAACTCTGTCATGGCTGGAAAGTTGGGGCTGAGCAGCTCCAGATCAGATACTCCAATTTTGGTCTAATCTGACACCTTTAAAAACAAAGTATGGCAGAATATCACAGATACCGGGCAACAGAATGGGCCAACCATTTTACCAGGATCTATTTTCTAGTGACAATGAGTCATACTAATGTTTTTTTTTTTTTGTTGAAAATGATTATTTTTTTCTTTAATCAATCCACCCCAAACAAGGTGACAATACCAGGAAGACACAAGGGGCTACTGGGAGTGAAAGAGAATGAAAAAAAAACTTCAGAAGGAACTGGAAACCTAATCCTAAACTGGAAACAAGGGATAAACATTTACTCCTGTTCAAAAAACCGGGGAGGAGTGTGAACCAGAAAATAGGCAAACCTATCTACTCCTATTCAGCTAAAAAAAAAAAAAAAAAATATGAATAAATAGTAAATAAAATTTCAAAGTTCAGGTGGAGATATTAGAGGTAAAGAGTTGAAGTAGATTTTAGAAGGAAATGGAAACACAATCCTAAACAGGAAACAAAGGATAAACCTTTACTCCTATTCAAAAAAATGGAGAGGAGTGTGAACCAGATAATAGCTGAACCTATCTACTCCTATTTGAGTAGCAACAGAAGAATTACCCGTGTTGCATTGTCAATGGAATCATCTTGGTCAGTGTTGCCTTTGAGGGTGTCCAGTATGAGAGGCAGAATGGATTCCAAGTCAGAGCAATTAGTTGCACCAATTGCAGTCAAGCTGTCACATATCAACATCTGGTGTATACCTGAAACAAAATCAAGTCATTTCACAGCAGCCTTTAAAATTGATTTCATTTTGTTAGTGAGAGCAACGGAAAAACAGAAAACTTATTTATCAATCATAAATAAAAGATTATAAAATTAAATAGACCAGGCAGAAGCAGTGTCATCAAAACTCTTTTTCTACTATTTATTATTAACGAGTTCTTTATAGAATCCTTTATATCAAGAAGAGGATTTATTAAACAGATCCATCCAAAAATTATTTACTAGCCATTTATGTAAGCTGTCTTATCACTGATAGGATTTATGAAACAAATCCATCCAAACTTTCATTCCCTCTAATGATTACATATATAGTGACATAGCAAATACTAAAAGCATAGATAGAAATTCATTGGCAATGATTTTACTATAGGAATGCATTGCAAATTATTTCCTAGCCATTTATGTAAGCTGTCTTATCACTGATAGGATTTATGAAACAAATCCATCCAAACTTTCATTCCCTCTAATGATTACATATATAGTGACATAGCAAATACTAAAAGCATAGATAGAAATTCATTGCAAATGATTTTACTATAGGAATGCATTGCAAATTATTTACTAGCCATTTATGTAAGCTGTCTTATCACTGATAGGATTTATGAAACAAATCCATCCAAACTTTCATTCCCTCTAATGATTACATATATAGTGACATAGCAAATACTAAAAGCATAGATAGAAATTCATTGCAAATGATTTTACTATAGGAATGCATTGCAAATTATTTACTAGCCATTTATGTAAGCTGTCTTATCACTGATAGGATTTATGAAACAAATCCATCCAAACTTTCATTCCCTCTAATGATTACATATATAGTGACATAGCAAATACTAAAAGCATAGATAGAAATTCATTGGCAATGATTTTACTATAGGAATGCATTGCAAATTATTTCCTAGCCATTTATGTAAGCTGTCTTATCACTGATAGGATTTATGAAACAAATCCATCGAAACTTTCATTCCCTCTAATGATTACATATATAGTGACATAGCAAATACTAAAAGCATAGATAGAAATTCATTGCAAATGATTTTACTATAGGAATGCATTGCAAATTATTTACTAGCCATTTATGTAAGCCGTCTTCTCACTGATAGGATTTATTAAACAAATCCATCCGAACATTCATTCCTCTGTTAAAACACTTCCTAGATATTTAAACTTCTGCACTTCTTTAATGTCGACATCTCCAATTTGTAACTTGGATCTTGGTTGTTTTCTCTTGACCATACTTTCTGTCTACTTGCAAGTTGATGGTTCCTCCTTTTTTCTTGCTTTCTTCTGCCACCCTGTCTAGGAGGTCCTGTAGTTTTCTTTCTAAGTTGGCCATCAGCACAGTATCATTTGCGTATCTTATATTGTTAAGATTACATTCACTTATAACAAATCCTGGTAGAATCTCCAGTTCCCTTGTAAAGGTTGTATAAATCTGGTGAGAAGACACATCATTGTTTCATGCCTCTTTCTATTTCTTTTTATAGCTACTTAATTCATTTTCTGTCTATTTTCAAGTGGTTTGCTTCCAGTATAAGCTCCGGATTATTTTAATATCTTTTCCAAGTAGATCAAGTTTTCCTAACAGTTCAAATAGATTCTTGTGCTGTACCTTGTCAAATGCTTTTGCATAATCTCTAAACATATATACTTCTGCATTTCTATCGCTCTCTGATATCTTTCTGATCATGAATATCACCTTTATTACATTATTTACATTATTCGGACTATTGTCCTCATCTTTGTCACCATATTTATTACGCTTCAGAGTGTCGAACTGAACTCTTTATTTCGATGGGGTAGACTGTTCTAGTTCCACGTGCCATGTTTAATGGATGTCAGTTATCTGCTAATTTTCCTTCTGAAAGATCTACTGCCTTAACCGGGTATTGAACTCACATTGGGTCCTGTCACTGGATCTAACCAACGCCTTTATCCACTGTGCCATGTGTCCTTGAGGACATCTGTGTATGAATTATGAAACCTAATGTCTTCAGCAACCATTTTTGCCAGTGTTCATATTGCAATTTTTTCTGTTATCACAGCATGTTTTTACCAGAGCTCATATTGCAACTTTGTTGTTGTTATCACTTTTCTCTGGCACTCCTTATTACTGGTACCCATATTGTATTCATTTCTATGCTTGGTCGGCTCAGGAGATTTTTGTGGCCTAGCATATGCTGATTCCTTAAGTTTACAAATTTTCCTTGTCTATGATCTCAACCTGATCCCACAGAGGGCGGTGATCTCCCTTCTCTCTCCATATGTGGTCAGCCACGCCTGATTTTTCCACTTCACCTCGTGTTACATAAAGTTCATGTGTACTTTAAAAAATTTATAGCTTTATTTGTATTTGCGATAGAAATAATCTGTAAAAAAATGTTATAAAGTTTAATGTACCTAGTTTTAAGTATAGCTAAAATAACTAATGTGATTTCAGGCATTACTGTAAATCAGTTGGCAAATGTTTTCCATGAACTGCAAAATCGTATTACCCTTTGTATTGCTAATGATGGAGGACATGTGGAAACTAAAATAAAATTTCAACAAAACCTTAAAAAATATAGATTTACTTCTTTCTAATCCTTTTTACAAATTATTTCTATCACAAATACAAATAAAGTTATAAATTTTTTAAAGTGCACACAAACTTTATTGACACCCTGTATATATATATATATATATATATATATATATAGTGTGGGGGGAAACAAATATTCGTACACATACATATTTTTAATTTATTGTATTTCCAACTGATGAATAAACATACTTTTCCTATAATTAACTGTACACAGTTGCATAATAACTAAATATGCAAAGAAAACAGAAAATTTTTTGATTTAATAGAAATAAATCCCATTCAAGAAGTTATAGAAAGTCAAAAAGTGATCACATTTTTTTTGGGACACCCTATATATATATATATATATATATATATATATATATATAGAGAGAGAGAGAGAGAGAGAGAGAGAGAGATATGTATCGTATGCATATATATGCATAATTATAATTCCAACACCTTTTTCAGAAGGGGGAAAGAAATATCAAACAAATAAAACATTCCTATATCCTTATCCGACAAAGGCAGTGGAATTATAATTATGTATATCATGTAACTACTTCTCAAAGACAGATACATATGCTTAATAACACTTTTCTAGGCCACCAGGAAAGTTCTCCAGCTAAAAATTAATTTTAACTCCAAGATAAATGGAATTACATTGATCAAAAACTTAGATAGTAATGGCAAGAGAAAACTGGTAAGTAAATCTATTTTATGCTTGATTTTAAAATAATTCAAAATATTACAAGATCAATCATTTAGGGCCTCAAGAACAGAAACAAGTGGCTTACCTGAATTTGATTGTAACAGACTCGCTATGGTATCAACAAAGTCAACACAAAGAGCAGGGAAATTTTGACACATCTTTACTGCACACATCAGGCTCAACTGTAAAAATGTTCAAAACTTTTATTAAAACAACTTTGCAAAATATACTGCAAAGGATTTACTCTCTTTTGCAAACAAAAAGAACATATAGTTGTAAAAGAAAATGATTGAAGATATTAGAAGCAATCCTAAAAAAACAACAAGACCTACAGTTAACAGCATATGTTTTGAACAGAGCTAAGGTATCATGGCTGTATTTGGAAAATAGGTAAAAGAAATCCAGTAAGAATGAGTACAGTATAGGAAAAGAAACAAAATATACTAACAATGAAAATTAACTGCTCCTCTCAACATAGTTAAAATATTGGTCAAAATCACTATGTGCCATCTATGGTGCCATCCATGGTGTCATCTATGGTGCCATCCATGGTGCCATCTATGGTGCCATCCATGGTGTCATCCTTTTCTTAACCTTTTTTTAAATTTACATTAATTCTTGACATAATCAGTAGATTTGGATATGAAAAGGGTTCTGGCACACTGACATCTATAAGAGCCATGTACTAAAATATAGACTTTCTTATAAACTGATGGAATATGTTATGAGTAAACCTATTTTTTTTAATTGTTTTTAAAAAAAAACTGCATACGAGACAGAAACCATAACAAAACTATAACAAAACAAACAAAAACAATAAAACCAGATAATAAAGGTGAGAAGTTTTAAGGTTCTCTTTATGTTACCCCAAAACTAAGATTATTAAAGCAAATAATTGCATTTCTGAAGTGTGCCAACTTAAAAGCAGAGAGAGAGGGATTTATGTGAGATCAGATTCTAATGGACATAAATAAGATTTGAAAACAAAAGAAGCAAAAATAGACTGTATTACCTTAAGTGCTGATTTAGCACGTGGGGTACTGTCTATCACTGAAAGCAAAATAACAGTCTGTATGGCTCCTTTGGTATCATTAACAAGTTCATCATTGTTCTGACCCTCTAAAGGTAAAAGAAAAAAAATATACACACACATATATATATATATATATATATATTATAAATTAACTGATTTAAAATATGGTTTTTCCGCTACACAGTGATACCATGTTTCAGAAATGGAAGCTAAAGCCCCTGAATTTAATTTTGTTATTAAACCAAAGACATTAGTTCCATTTCCTCATCAAGCAAATTTTGGAGTAACTTATTTTTTTAAATTTATGGTTGTTAAAGGCACGGCAAAGGTTCATAATTGAGGGTTTCCAAGGATACCAATCAATCCATTCATCTAGACAAGGGGTGGTAGGGGGTTCAAATTTTAATTTTCGTTGTATCAGTTAATAGTTACATTCGAAAGCGGGGTTATGTTTAGGGATGGATAGGGATGTATCTTTTAACAAATTCTGACATCCGCTAAATTCAGGTCGTCTGGGTTTTTATTTTTCTAACGGCAAAAATTCTTACGGTACTTTTTCTATTTGTATGTACACGTACATACGTACGCGCACACACACACACACACACCTCAACGTGATGTAATGGATAGAAAGCTTGTCTTGCTAGATCAGTTACAACTGAGTAGTGAGTTCAATCCTCACTGGGTTCCCCATACTTGCAGCCTTGTGACACATCTAAGCTGCTCTTAGAATATATATATATATATATATATATATATATATATAAAAATAAATAAAAATATGCCAATTTGTAATTGGTAGGTATAATTCCAAGGCGGTCATTAATCCAAAGAGAGCTCAATGTAAGTTACAGAGCAATATAATAATAAATCAAGAAAAACCTTAAAAATCCATCTCAGTTATAATTTATTTCATGGATATTTTTATATTCATCTCTTCAGTCTGAAAGTTTTTTTGGGGTTTTTTTTTCTAAAAAGCTTTCAGTCTGAAGAGATGAATATAAAAATATCCATGAAATAAATTATAACCAAGGTGGATTTTTTAAGGTTTTTCTTGACTTATTTTATATATCAGTATCTGTCTATATTTTTGAGATGGGGTATTATGTACACTATTTACATTATTTGGACTGTTGTCCTCATCTTTCTTGCCATATTTATTACAACATTTCGGCCGTTGTACGCTCCGGCCTTCTTCAAGTGGTTGGAATGTTGAACTGAACCCTTTATTTCGCTCGCTGGGGTAAACTGTTCTAGTTCTACATGCTATGTCTAATGGATGTCAGTTAGCAGTTATCTCCTGTTAATTTTTCCCTCTCCAAGTTCTCCACTGCCTTAACCGGGTATTGAACTCGCACTCTTTGGCCTTTATCCACATGGCACAATGGATAAAGGCATTGGTTAGATCCAGTGACAGGACCCAAAGAGTGTGAGTTCAATACCCGGTTAAGGCAGTTGAGAACTTGGAGAGGGGAATTAACCGAAGATAACTGATAACTGACATCCATTAAACATGGCACGTGAAACTAGAACAGTCTACCCCAGTGAGGTGAAATAAAGGGTTCAATCCGACATTCCAACCACCGGAGCGTACAACAGCTGAAACGTTTTATATATATATATATATAAGAGAGAGAGAGATATAGGATTGACAAGGTACTGTGATTAAGCCTTTTATTTTTCTTGTGTTTGTACTACTACATGCCTATCTACATGACTAGTGTTACACTTACCCAATCATAGCTCAATTAAGACTCATTTAGACAGACACAAAAACCTACCAAACTACATCCGCAACATACTTGTAGAAAATACAGGTATAATTGCCTCATCCACATGTAAAAAAAAGATTTAGAATAATGGCAGCATTATTAATAAAAAAAGGAAAAGACAATACTCAATAACACTAACGATGAACGTGCTGACTGCGTTTGGAAAATAAAACATTCCTATAACTTCAGACACATACATAAAAAAACCACACATTCAGTTAAAAGTAAAAGAAAAAAAAAAAATCGCCCTTGATAATGGCTAAAAGTATAGCTGAAAGCGCTCTGATATGCAAAACTTTTGGACAGTTTTTACAAACTATGTGTCCAGAAATGAAAACACTTAGACAAACACAAGAAAAATTAAATAAAAAGCTTAATTGCAGTACCTTGTCAATCATCTTTACTGAAACTTGTATAAAAGTGGGATTTCTGTCCAGATACACATATGTATGTGAATGAAGACAAAAGGCAAACTTATCTTAGCCAACACTTATCATCTACCATAATTTACCTTAACTTTCAGTAAGTCACGAGTATATTTAGGAGCCTTCTTAAATATAAAAATTCTGAAAAACTAACTTTTTTTATTTTTTTTATTTCTGTTTATAAATACTGATTGCAAAATAAAATCCTTACATTTATCTTGATAAAATCCATCAGAGGACAAAACATGTCAGCTAAGATAAGTTTTCCTTTTCTCTTTGTTCATATTGTCTTTTTACATGTGTATTTTTAGTTATATCTGAATTTATATATACAGGGTGCGATGGGTAAATTGTCGCCATTTTATATTTTTAATTTTGTCCATGTGTATTGTTTGTTTTTGATTTTGTTGACTGCATCGTATAGTAGGGTCAGTTGGACACCGTCTGCTAGAAAAAGAGCACCATGACGCAATTCACTCAACCAGAAATTTGGAAACGGTATGCTGTACTGCATGGCATTCATGCTGGAAGCTCCAATACAAACGTTTCAGAGCGTTTGGGTGTCAATCTGAGGAGAGTGCAGAGGATTCAGAAAGAGTTGGATGATATATCCCGTCAGCATCTTGGTGTTTGGGGTGAACACTAGTTATGATGACATTATTTCTCCAATCATCTTCCCACAGGGTTTCGGACTCAACACGCAGGCCTACATCAAGTGCCTTGAGGAGAGAGTTCTGCCCTGGGTCAAGAGGGAAAAACCCTATGTCTAGCAACAGGACTCTGCACCATGCCACACAAGGGAGAACACAGTCATGACTGTCAGACAATTTCTGCAACCATATCACCCCCTTACATTTAGCCACCTAATTCCCCAGGCTACAACCCCCTTGATTATTATGTGTGGTGCACGGGTGAGCAAGAGACCAACAAAACTTCTTGTAATACCAAAGATGAACTGAAGACAAGGATTATGGCAGTATTCACCAACTTAAACATGGAGACTGTCCAGATGAGTTTCAGGAGATTCCGAAATCATCTGGAGACTGTGGTTGAAGCCAATGGTGATTTTATTTAATAAAAACTTACTCTCTAGTATTTCAAGATATCTTTGTGTAATTTTATTAAATATATCTGTTAAAATGAGATGTCAGTGTTATTTTCATTTTAGCATAATTTAGACAATAATTTATCCATCACACCATATATATATATATATATATCTCAGTATTCCAAGCAAGATTTATAACAGTGTAAGCATGAGGAGCAATATCACAAGTTTGAAAATGCAAAAAATGTATGTAATTTTACATTAATTTGTTGAAATATTACAAATTCAATTAAATAGTGAAATTCTATTATTTATGCAATGAAAGTTTTTTTTGCAATGGAAGATTTAAAATAATAAATATACAAGATCTAGGTTTTTATCTGTCTTTTGTATAATGCTCATTCTTTTAATTTTTTTATTACAAAGGTTAATGATATTCTTTATTATTGGACTTATGTCACATGATTTTCATATATAAATTTGTTTTTATATACAAATTTACATTGTATTTACAATCTATGTTTTTATACATAAATTTGTTTTATGCATAAATTTACATTTTTGATATAAAAATGTCTATACATAAATATACATTCTTGATATAGAAATGTTTTATATATAATATATATTTTTGATTTTTTTTAATCAGTTCACCCAAAGCAAGGCAATAATGCCACTAAGATGCAAGGGACTATTGGGTGTGAAAGAGAATGAAAAGACTTTAGAAGGAACTGAAAAACCCAATCTTAAACAGGGAACAAGGGATAACCCTCTACTCCTGTTCAAATAACTCAAGAGAAGTGTGAAATGTTTTATATATAAAGATATATTTTTGATATAGAAATATGTTTTATATATCATTATACATTTTTTATATAAAAATGTTTCTAAGGAATACAAGAAAATTCAAACAAATCTTTGAATAAATTCTAAAGTTTTATCACTTGTTCAATTTTCATTTTTTTTTTTCCCTAAATGCACATGAGGATTTTTGTTTCAGTATACAAAATGTTTGTTTTAACTGCTTGGCATCCTAAACAAAGGCTAGTGTCTACCCCAGGATAACTTGGAATTATGCAAAACAGTAGGGGTTCAAGTTCTGTTATGTATTTACAATTTTGCATAATCACAATTTTTTGTATGTTTTGCACTAAAACAATATTAAAAACGTTCTAACATTACAAAAGATTAATTATGCATGAAAAGTAGATTTGTAAATTTGATGGTGTTGTACAGGGTGCGACATAAATACCTCCCACATATACCTTCCAGAAATACCCCCCCACATAATGGTAAGACATTAGTGGCAATGGCGTCTTCATCTAACTAATGTCTTACCATTATGTGGGACGTATTTATGCCACACCCTGTATAATGAGCACTGCAATCAGAAATAATTTTTTTTTTTTAATTATTTTTCATATTAATATTAAGCATATCCAATCATGAACATAACAATTTTTATTAAATTTTATAAGTTAATAGGGTGTCCTGTTATATACATTCATTATAATTGACCCCCTTTTGAAAGCCAAAACAAAATATGCTCATATAATCTGGAGTTGTTTTTTTTTTATATATTATAACTTTATATATAAAGTTTGTGTGCACGTTAAAAAAAAAATCTTTATTAGTATTTGCGATAGAAATAATTTGTAAAAAGGATTAGAAAGAAGTAAATCTATATTTTTTAAGGTTTTATTGAAATTTTATTTAAGTTTCCACATGTCCTCCATCATTAGCAATACAAAGGGTAATACGATTTTGCAGTTCACGGAAAACGTTTGCCAACTGATTCACAGTAATGCCTGAAATCATATTAGTTATTTTAGCTATACTTAAAACTAGGTACATTAAACTTTATAACAGTTTTTACAGATTATTTGTATCGCAAATACAAATAAAGTTATAAATTTTTTTAAAGTGCACACAAACTTTATGGACACCCTGTATATATCCAACTGATTTACAGTAATGCCTGAAATCACATTAGTTATTTTAGCTATACTTAAAAGTAGGTACATTAAATTTTATAACATTTTTTACAGATTATTTCTATCGCAAATACAAATAAAGTTATAAATTTATTTAAAATGCACACAAACTTTATGGACACCCTGTATTAATATAGATTAAACAACCCAGCAAACAATTGTTTACAAAAGATGACAAGCAATATTTGTTCTTTGGAAATTGACCATCTTTTGTGTGAAACAAGAAATTCACTGATATTGATTTAAAAAAATGGATAAAGAGGATGCACGAGATCTATCATGTTTTGATAACATTTTGTATTTTTGGGGGGAGATTTTGTATGCTTGGAAAACAGTGCAATAATAATAATTCCCATACCATGAGATTGTAGTTTCATAAGTAACCAATTTGTAAATTTCAAACGACTTAAGTAAAAATAAAATACAAAATAGATACATAAACAACCCTGACATAATTATATCGCTATATAAATAGTGTACACTGATATGTGTAATTTTAAATTGTAAATTATTATAAGTTTGAAAGAGAAATTAAAAAAAACATGCAATGGCTAGATATGCAGTTCATCTCTATTTTTTAATATTGTGAAAAATTAAATATCTTAGTGAAATATATGTACGACGTTGAGATTTTAATGGATAATACGGTACAACTTTAAAAACAAATTTATGTAGCAATGGCTGTACTTTGGGATTGTATTATACACAAAGATGTCATTTATTACTTGTTTTTAATTTCAGGACCATGGGGTCATATTACACTCAAGAAAATACAGCAGGTTTGTGCACAAAACTAATAAGAAAATCTATCAATAATAGATGTATTATATAAGTAGTTACTTTGAAGTGGATGGATAGTCAAATGGGTAAGCAGTTCAACAGTCTTTGAGGCCAGGGAGAGGTCTTCATGGTAACAATATTCCTTACACACTTTGACCAACAGTGAATCTGGAAAGAAAAATTGCGATACAATAATAAATATCTGCTTATAGTACATCCTTTGCAATTAGCTCTTAGAAGAGGCAAATGAAATACTACCTGCTCATATAGCCCCAAACTGTTGGCCTTGTGCCACATCTAAGCTACACTTAGAAAAGTCATATTTAAGCATTTCCTGTTGAGATGCTTTAGCCTATGTGCTAAATGGTACAATGGTTTCAATCCTGGGCCTATGTGCTCAACATTGCCAGGTTTCAATCCTGAGCCTATGCGCCCAACAGGGACTGGTTTTAATCCTGGGCCTATGCGCCCAACAGGGACTGGTTTCAATCCTGGGCCTATGCGCCCAACAGGGACTGGTTTTAATCCTGAGCCTATGCACCCAACATTGCCAGGTTTTAATCCTGGGCCTATGCGCCCAACAGGGACTGGTTTTAATCCTGGGCCTATGCGCCCAACAGGGACTGGTTTCAATTCTGGGCCTATGCGCCCAACAGGGACTGGTTTTAATCCTGAGCCTATGCACCCAACATTGCCAGGTTTCAATTCTGGGCCTATGCGCCCAACAGGGACTGGTTTTAATCCTGGGCCTATGCGCCCAACAGGGACTGGTTTTAATCCTGGGCCTATGCGCCCAACAGGGACTGGTTTTAATCCTGGGCCTATGCGCCCAACAGGGACTGGTTTTAATCCTGGGCCTATGCGCCCAACAGGGACTGGTTTCAATCCTGGGCCTATGTGCTCAACATTGCCAGGTTTCAATCCTGAGCCTATGCACCCAACAGTGCCTGGTTTCAATTCTGGGCCTATGCGCCCAACAGGGACTGGTTTTAATCCTGGGCCTATGCGCCCAACAGGGACTGGTTTCAATCCTGGGCCTATGTGCTCAACATTGCCAGGTTTCAAACCTGAGCCTATGCACCCAACAGGGCCTGGTTTCAATTCTGGGCCTATACAACCAACAGAGCCTGGTTTCAATACTGGGCCTATGCACTCAACAGGGCCTGGTTTCAATCCTGGGCCTATGCACTCAACAGGGCCTGGTTTCAATCCTGGGCCTATGCACCCAAAAGGGCCTAGTTTCAATCCTGGGCCTATGTGCCCAACAGTGCTTGGTTTATATCCTGGGCCTATGCACCCAACATGGCCTGGTTTCAATCCTGGGCCTATGCACCCAACATGGCCTGGTTTCAATCCTGGGCCTATATGCCCAAAAGGGCCTTGTTTCAATCCTGGAATTATGCACCCAACATTCCCCGGTTTCAATCCTGAGCTGATTCACTAAATAATGCCTGGATTCATGCCCAAGCCTATGCACCAACATTGCTTGCACACATGCATAAGTTTGCAAGCATCTACCCAGAATGTGTTTTTTTGTGGGTTGATCTTAAGCACGATGCCAAGGTTCAATCCTGAGTATATATGTTAAATAGTTCCTGCCCAAACCTATTTGTGTAACAATGATCAGGTTCCTGTGCAAAACAGTGTCTGGATTCATGTGCAATCATATGCACAAAACACTGCCTGGGTTCATGCGTAAAACAGTGCCTAGGTTTGTGCCCAAATTGATGCATGAAACAGCGTCTGGGTTCATGTGCAAGCATATGAGAAAACCAGTGCCTGGGTTTGTGCCAGAACCTATGCACAACACAGTTCACAGGTTCATGTGTGGAACAGTTTATATGTAACCATTGGTTGGACACATGCAGGAGTCTGCAAGCATCCACCTAGTCTTAACTGGTATCTTCTCTACATATTTTCATAATCTGTACCTCTTGCTCTGTAATCCTCTACCCTGAGTGGCTCTTATGCTTTGTACAGATTGGACATTATTGTAAGAAAAAAAAGAAAAGATCTTACCCCTCTACAGCAGAGTTTTACCAAATAACAAAAAAACACTTGAAAATTTACAACTAGAGTAAGAACAAAAATGAGTAGCACATAACTAAAAGGAAAAATATTTATATAATCAAGCTGTTCAATTTCCACATTACCAAAAACAAAAGGTTTGGAAGGAAACTCCCATCAGTATTAGAAAAAAACATAACAGTGAGTGAACCTGAGAAATCTAATTTCCTGAAAAACTTTTTTTATTAAAGAGATTTTTATAAATTTCAACTGACAAGGCACTACTTAAACAGACTGGTCCACTTATAAGAAATACCATATATACTTATGTATAAGCCAACTTCATGAATATAGTATGACCCCTGAATTTTTGGGAATGAATGTTAACCCCTCTAGAAAAAAATTTACCTGTGTATATTGCAACCTCCAATTTTTTGTGTAAAAAGAAAATGTTCATAAAACACACACACTATACTCAAGTATATATGGTAGATAACAATTTGGGGGGGGGGGTTGGTGATGGTGGGGTTTGCATAATTTTTCCAGATCAGCATTTTTGAGACCTCCCTGAGGCTGTAACACTTAACAGAATCAAAAAATAGTTTTGTTTTATAAAAACAGTGACTTTTTTTTATCAATTTAGAAGAGGGCTCTAGTTCATAATATTGATAGAGTGTAAAAATCGATCACTGACTTTTACAGAGTTATCACAACATACTTTATTTTTAATTAACAATACCACCCTCCCCACCTCTAAATTTATAAAAAAAAAAAAAAATAAATAAATAAAATGAATATTTTTTGATTTTGACAAATGTCACAGCCTAAAGAATGTCTAAAGTATGCTAATCTACAAAATTTAATTCCAAAATAATCTACACTAGATTTTTTATGAGCGGACCAGTCTACTTAAATAATACCACTGACAGTAACACTAGCTGTTCTGTCAATGAATGCTGATTGGAAATGGCTAATTTCACCATTACTATTATGCTTACAGTATAAAAATGTCTTAGAATTTTAAAAAGCTAACATACTAAAAAAAAAACAAAAAAACACAGGTTCTGGAGTTTCATTATTAACTAAAGATAATTTAGAAGCCACAGTTGTTACCATCCAATCTATGGTAGACAAAAAGAAAAATTGGTAAATTATTGTAAGATTATAGATAACAGAGAATCAAGCTATTCAGGTTTCAAGTTCAATGCCTGCTTAGTAAGTTAAAGCAAAAAATAAATGTCTCATTAACCTTTAGTACTCGGCATTATTAATATTACTTTTCCACTGCATTCTTTTTCAAGGGCTCTCATTGCAGTATACTTATTGTTAATTTCACTCAAAGTTATTTTCTGTTACCATAGCAGGATATAACAACACAACCATGAAATTCAAACACACTATTCTTCAGGGAAAAGTTCCATCTTCAGTGGCAGGATAAACGTTTTGTACAGTAAATGAAGTCACAAACAGAATGATAACGGTTAAGTTATTTATAAGGGTGAAAGAAGATCAGAACTCACCTTTAGAAGCAATTGGTAATAGGTACATACTAATGGAGGATGACAAAGAAGTAAGAACATAAAGCACACCTTCTTTTAAACTAACAAATGGAGTGTCCAATACAAAACGGCATAAAACCTGGAAAAAAAAAAAAAAATTATCTGTCTTATTTAATGTTTTAACTTCAGTATTTGTGTTATTTTTGAAAATCGTTTTTGCTTCAAACTAAGCTTAGAGTCCAAAAGTGTCTCAAAAGCTGTGTGTGTGATAAATTATTTCTCACCCTAGGACCCCTTCAGTGACAGACAAAATGTGGCAAGCCTCTTGCTACTCTATTGCTATTTCCATGGTGAGGGTTCAGACAAACTACATTCCTTAGTTCCACCAGTTCTAACCTACACAGCTAAGATCCATTATGTCACCCACATTGTAGCGAACCACCCTCATTCCATTCATATTCCATTAGTGAGATGTTAAGTTCCACTTGAACAGTTTCTTTCCATGAACTGCTAACCAAGAGAATGCTTCTCCAATCACTACAATCTTAACCTGTTCAAGTCTAGGGTTAATTGTTATCTTCCACACATATCCGCATAAGCTGTGCCTCGTATTCTGTAACCCTCTACCTTGAGTGGCTCTTGAACTTTATTATTCATTATTGTGTGTAAAAAAAAAAAAAAAAAAAGTTAAGTATTTTCTTACCAAATTATCAAAGCAAGGGAGAGAACTTTGTTTTAAAGCAGTTGTAATAAAATGTTTGATAGCAACTTTTGAGCTCTTTTCGGTGATCTTATAGTTTACTGGGAGTGCAATGTTTATTTGGGTTAAGAGTTTAGAATGTTGGCTTCTCAACCATGAGACACAAGTTTGGATTTCACCACAGTCAATTTGTCAAGGTGGTCCCAACGTGCAGCACCATTGGAAAGTGACTGAATGTAAATGATTGTGCTAGAATGAAGGCACAAGTCATCATGACCGAGGGTTTTAGCATACTGGCCTTGATCAAACTAGTGATCACTCCAGCGTGTGTGTTCTAACCCAGAAACTGTAACTAAGGCATAGTTGCTGTATAAACCACAGGTGAGCTTTCGTGGGTGTTGAACAAATACAAATGTGCCTGAGGAGGTGTCTACAACATGGATTGGCTATCCACCCTAGCAGACAGGTAGGATCAGAAACGAGTAGCTGGCCATTAATGTTAGTTTAGTACAGTGTAACCTGGATATAAGAGAGTTGTCGGGACCGGAGAAGAAGTCTCTTATATCAGGTTTTCGCTTATATACAGGTTTGATCTATTATATATACATTAACACAGGCTCTAATTTGGGACCAGAGAAAATCTCTCTTATATCCGGGTTACACTGTAATATCAGATAAGAATACAAGAGTAAATTTTTGAAAGAGAAAGCCATACAACTGAATTAAATAAACATTTTGGCTATATTAAGATTAAATGTCATCTGAAAAACTGAGATTAAACATAATAATTAATCCATTAATTGTGCAAATTAATTCCCACCTTTAAACGAGCATTCAGGGTCAAATAGTTTGCAGGATAATTATTTCAGCTTACTCAGATTCAAGCATTAAAATTGCTTGGGAAAAATTTTGTTTTTTTTAAATCAGTATTACCCTCATGCAAGGCAGTACAGACAGTAAGACACAAGGTGTCACAGGGTGGGGAAGAATTGGGAACAGAAACATTAATAATGAGCAGGAAGAGTAATCAGGAGGACAATTGACATTGCATTTAAATTTTTGCAGATTTAAGTTTGCTGGAAAGCATGGAGCTGGAAGGGAGTTCCACAAGCGAGAAAAGAAATTGTTAGCATAGAATTTACAATTACATCTAGCCAGCTCAACTGTAAATTGATGAGGTCTAGATGCCAGCCTAGTTCTGCACTTAAATTCAAAAAGTCTAGGCACCATTGTGAAGAGCTCATCCGAACAATTACCATGAAAGTATTTATTGAAAATAATTTTTGTAATGCTATGCTTTTCAACACATGATCATTTCCAGATAGTAATAAGAAGAGTAACAGAGTCTCTCTTAAAATTCTGAAATATGGTTGACACACAACTTTGTTAATAATCTGAAATCATTTTCCATGAAATGGAATGTAGTAAATTTTAACTACATAAGTTCTCCATGCATGAAAGGTAATATTAGAATTACTTGTCTTAATTTTTCACAACTGAAGTAAAGGTCAAGTGTAATCTGGAGATGTATGTGTGCATTAGAGCTTGTCAGCACCTGCTCGTACCTGATCATCATCCTCTCGCCAGATTCCCTTTCTCTCCCCTGGTGGCAGTGGCGGAGATGGCTGTGAATCAAAGAGACTTTGATGAGGCCATTTGTGTGAATTTGATTTTGGTGGACAACTCTGCTTGATGAACAAGCCCACACACTTGGCCAAAAGCAACTCCCCTGTGGCTCCCATCCTGGGCATGACGATAAACTACATCTGCATCCTGGGTAAGACAATAAACTACATCCATGTCCTGGGTAAGACGATAAACTACGTCCAGCAGCAAGGCCTCTGATCAGGAGGTTTTGAGGAGCATGGAACCACCTCTTAATTGCTGGTGTTCCCAGGTCCACTGTGACCCGTGGTGGTAGCACCTGTTAGGGTCCCAGCTATGGGCAAATAGTTGAGCCCCACAACCTGACTCAAAACACTATGAAAGTGTAAAAATAGATTTTAATACCAGAAATACTTTTTTTAAAATTAGTATCAGCAATAAATATTTGAAAAAAGAAAATATTACCAGAAATAAAAATTTTGTCAGCATTAAATAACCATTGAGGTTAATACGCCACAAACCAAACCAAACCAAACCAAACCAAACCAAACCAAACCCCTGTCGCTCAAAGGGGATTGAGGATTTAGACATGGGAGATCTAGTAAACCTGGTTGCATTGGATTGATAGAGATAAAAAGCAATAACAATTTCTTTTTGGTGATGCATCTAGTTTTATTCCAAATATTGTTGTTTTATTAATGATCCACCTTAGGTACAATATGATCACAATCACTAGTCCCCTAACCTATTAGGGTCATAGGGGCACCACATGTACTGAAACCATAGCAACAGTGGTGTATCTAGGGCAAGATAGCCTGACGGAGCCCATCCCTCTTCAGTAATAGAATGTAATAGATAAAAAAACAAATTTTATATTAAAATATACATTAGGGTCCTTGGGGCACCACATGTACTGCAGCCATAGCAAAAGTGGTGTGTCTAGGGCAAGATAGCCTGACGGAGCCCATCCCTCTTCAGGCTGATGTAATAGAATGTAATAGACAAGAAAACAAATTTTATATAACAATATACATTAGGTTCCTAGGGGAACCACATGTACTGCAGTCATAGCAGCAGTGGTCTATCTAGGGCAAGATAGCCTGACAGAGCCCATCCCTCTTCAGTAATAGAATGTAATAGATAAGAAAACATATTTTATATCACAATATACATTAGGGTCCAAGAGGCACCACATATAGTGCAGCCATAGCAACAGTGATGAGTCATGAGCATGATAGCCTGATGGAGCCCAACCCTATTCAAGCTGATTTGAATTCAGAGTTTTCCTTCTAGACTGATTGTCAACTAAGACTTTTAGGGCTCAGTCTGTCTTGTTATTTACACATAACCGGGGGGAGAGGAGAGATATAGTCATATATTTTCCAAGGGTATTTGCACATAAATGTAATGAACTCAACTGGAATTCAAACTCGGTTCTCTCATTTCTCACTCTGAGCTGGTATCCATTACACCTTGTATCCACAAGTATAATACAGTAACATACAAAAAGAGATTTTTCCACACTAGGTGCAATACAGTAACATATAAGAAGGGGTTGATCCGTCCTAGGTGCAATTCAGTAACGTATAAATAGGGATTGATCCATCCTACAGTAACATATAAAAAAGGTTGATCCATTCTATGTGTAATTCAGTAACGTATAAATAGGGATTGATCCATCCTACAGTAACATATAGAAAGGGTTGATCTGTCTTAGGTGCAATACAGTATCATATAAAAAAGGGTTGATCCATCCTACAGTAACATATAAAAAGGATTGATATCCCCTAGGTACAATACAGTAACATATAAATAGCGGTTGATCCATCCTACAGTAACAGATAAAAAAGGGTTGATCTGTTCTAGATGCAATACAGTAACATATAAAAAGGGGTTGATCCATCCTACAGTAACAGATAAAAAGGAGTTAATCTGCCCTAGATAACATATAAAAAAGGGGCTAATGCAATACAGTAACATATAAAAAGCAGTTGCTCTGCACTAGGTAACATATAAAAAGTGATGTGAAAATAATAACTCCACATCCCAGAAATACAAGTACAATGCAGTAACATATAAAAATGGTTTGATCCTATCTAAGTGTAATACAAAAACTTGTAAAAAGGTGTTGATCTGCCTTACTTACAATACAGTATGATATAAAGGAGTTGATCCACCTGGGTTATTTTTTTTTTTACATTTTTGCCTCAAGATCAACAGCTAACAACTGAAATGCTAACAAAGATAAAATTTTAAAATTCACAATGACTAGGTAAAAGAAAATTGTGTGTGTGTGTGTATGTAAACCCATTTAAAAAGATTGTTTATGAAATACCTCAATATTTTCAGCCGTCCACAAATGAGGAGCTTTGATGGCAAGCATCTGGAGATCCCTCAAAACCGTTTTCTTAACTGCTTGACGAGGGTCCTTTTCCAAATAATTTAATAACAAAGACACTTGATGTGGAATATCCAGCAAAGCATAGGCAGCTAATTGGGACATGCTGTGCAAAGTCAACATGATAAAATTTCTTGCAGGGTAACTCTGAAGGAGCAAGAGACAGACTTCTCGTGCCTGAAAAAAAAAAAAAACAGCAGGTGAAATACAAGAAGTGTCAATGCATTTTATTAAAAAATCCCTGAGGCTTCCTATAAACTAAAATAAAATAACAAAAATTTTAATTAACTTCTACCCATGCAAAGAATATCAAATGTTTTTAATTAAAGTAGAACAAAGGGAATTTGAGTTGGGTGAGTTTAAATACAATAATACCTCATAAATGGGGAAGTTATATGAAAATCAGAAAGAGCAATTTGAAATACATAATAAAGAAATAGGGCTTGGAGAATTTGGCACTCACAAAAAGGCTGGAGAGACAGAGAAAAAGCAAGTGAATGCCTATATCTTATCTTGAACTTATTTTTAGTAGTGTTCAGTTATTTCTTGTCCTGTTTTCCACTGACCAGGGATTGAACTCACAATGACTATGTCACCAAATTTCCAAACCAATGCTTTAGTCCACTAGGCTATTGACCCAATAGACGAGATATCCCTAGACATGGGCAGTGGAACATATAGAACAACCTACACTCACAAATTAAATGAACAGTTCAGTTCATAATTCCCTGTAGGTTACCTGGATTGATATAAACCTGATGAAGGCCAGTGGGCACATCAGTCGAAACATTGTGATTAAACAACAACGATAAGAACAATAGTCTGCATGTAAATGGTGTAAATAATTTTGAATTGGTTAGGAAAGTATTAAGGAAAATCATAATGACAGTAACGGAAGTGAAAGATATTTGAGTAGCGTAACTTTTATAGGCACAGAAAGTGGAGTCAGCAAACAGAGTTCAAATTCTGGCCTAGTCTGTTGTATTCACTTTTGCAATAATTCCTTCGGGAAAGGCATGAATACACCCTACCCCCACAACAGCAGAGATACGGATTAAATAGTAGGTTAGGCTGGACTCTTTAGACTATAAATGCAAATCTAGTTTCAATGCCAGGTCAGACCAATATTGAAGATCACAGCATGAAATGAAATAAGTAACAAGTCAACAAAATATGTCTGACAATTTATTATCTACTTTGCGGCTCATTTAAGAATGATTGATTGATAGAAGCACAAATAGTAAATGTGAATTAAATTTTGGTTTGATTAAAAGAAGTCAAATAACAGGATTTGGATCTGTATGTTAATGACAACAGGAATGAAAAAAAAGAAGAAAAATTAGGCAAATTAAAAAAAGAAAGGGGCAAAGGGGAAAATTAAAAAAAGAAATGGACAAAGGGGAAAATTAAAAAAAGAAAAGGACAAAGGGGCAAATTAAAAAAAAAGAAAAGGGAAAATTAAAAAAGAAAAGGACAAAGGGGCAAATTAAAAAAAAAGAAAAGGGAAAATTAAAAAAAGAAGAGGACAAAGGGGCAAATTAAAAAAAAAGAAAAGGGCAAATTAAAAAAAGAAAAGGACAAAGGGGCAAATTAAGAAAAGAAAAGGGCAAAGGGGCAAATTAAAAAAAAGAAAAGAAGCAAAGGATAAATTTTAAAAAAAGAAATGGACAAAGGGGAAAATTAAAAAAAGAAAAGGACAAAGGGGCAAATTAAAAAAAAAGAAAAGGGCAAATTAAAAAAAGAAAAGGACAAAGGGGCAAGATAAAAAAAAGAAAAGAAGCAAAGGATAAATTTTAAAAAAAGAAATGATATGGGGGAAATTAAAAAAGAAAAGGACAAAGGAGCAAATTGAAAAAAAGGAAAGAAGACAAACGCACAAATTAAAAAGAAGAAAAGGACAATCGGGGCAAATTAAAAAAAAATGAAAAGAACAAATTGGCAAATTAAAAAACAAGACAAAGAGGCAAACTGAAAAAAAAAAAAAGAAAACAGGGTAAAGTAAAAAAAAAAAAAAAAATAACAGGACAATGGGGCAAATTAAAAAAAAAAGAAATGGACAAAGAGGAAAATTAAAAAAAGGACGAGGGGGGCAAATTAGAAAAAAATGGACAAAGTGGCAAATTTAAAAAAAAAAAGGACAAATAAGCAAATTAATTAAAAAGGAAAAATAAGAAATAAATATAACTGGAAGACTAAAAAATTTTTATGAAAAAGAAAAAGAAAACACAAAACAAAAACTTTCTTCTTGTAAGAAAATGGAAACAAAAATCTGCAATTTTCCCCCTGACATTCCTTTAGAAATTTGGCAAGGATGAACTTGAATGATAAATAAAGACATTAAAACAAAAAAAATAATAATAATGTCTACCTTTGTTGCTGTAGCGGCATCATGGTGCATATGTTGTAATATGGGAATTAACTTTAGTTTGAGGTCTACAGGAGATTCGACTCTCTCAATCATCTCGGCAATGCGATCACAAATGCTAGCAGAAAATGTCCTGTAGAATGCACAAAAAAATCAAAATAAAATGGCTACAAAATAAACAATGCAAAGTTGATGGAGTCCTAAGTAACACTAGTGACTTAAACAGTGTCCAAACAACACTTTTTTAATATTTGAATAGTAAGGCAATTCAAGAGGCTGAATAGCACTAGAGTGCAACAGGTTTGCAGCTATAAGATAATAATAAATAATCACACTTATTTGAAAATATATGCCAACAAAAATCAGATAATTCTAAAAGGTATTTTATTTGTTACTAGCTTAAAAGCTGCCCTATCAGGTGGCATTTAAGCTAGCTACTGTGGAGAGCTCTTCATTGGACCTTTGGCTTGTTCAGGAGTTTGAGAGTCCCTGAGTTTTTGCATATTCTCAGTATTGGAAGCTCTCCTGGCTGCCTTTTGATCTGGGTTTTCATTAACATGCGACTTTCTTTTCCTCGCAGCAGCCTTGGCTTGCAATCTGGTCCATCGTTGGAAGAGATTTCTTTTTGCACAACATACTGCTGCCGTATGCAATAGGCAACAATGAACTACAGAAGAACTCAAAATTGATCGCTGCATTTAAGTATTGCATTAATATTTAAGCTTACCTTTTAAAAGTTCAACAATAATTCTTCTGCTGCCACTTAATTTAAAGACAATTTCATGTACGTATGTACTTACATTCTGTACAAGCAATTATTTTTATTTCATGGATGACTTTCACTGGATTTCGCAATTAATTTAAATTATTCCCCAAATTATTTCCAAGTTATAAAAATCGTCCAAAAAAATTTGTCTGAAAAATCACAAAAAAAAAAAATATCATCGGAATGTTTTTAATTTGCTCACAGAATCGGCCTGATTCCAAAATATGTTGGGCTATGGCCTCTAGGAGTAGAATTGAAAAAGTGTGACACACTGACATTTGCATTTATTATATAGAAGAATATGAGATATTTAAAAGTCATAAAGTAATGAAGACTTGAGAATGCAAAATTTCAGGATTGCATGTATGGATCTGGCCCAGAATGTTATTAATTTACCCATGGAGTTGGCCTGATTCCAAAATGGTATGATATGTTAGACTACAGCCTCTAGGAGTAAAGTTGAAAAAGTGTAACATAGGCATTTGTATTTACTTATATAAGATTTGAATGAATAGAAAAAAGGAGCTGAAAATGCTCCAGCTTAGAAGTTGAAAAATTTAACAGCTTTGCACACAAATTCTATCTCCTTTGTCAGCTTATGAGAAATTTGCCAAAAAAATGAGGGTTACATTTCTTGAATTTGGCAATAGTATATTGAGTTAAAGATCAGCCTGTATACAACATTCAATTGAAAGGATTTTTTTCTTTTTTAATCAACTCAACCCAAGCAAGGCAATAATGCCACAAAGACTCAAGACACTACAGAGAGTAAAAGAGAAAGAGAAGACTTTAGAAGGAACCGGAAACCCAATCCTAAACAGGAAGCAGGGGATAAACCTCTTTCTTGTTCAAAAGACTGGGTAGGTTTTTTCCTTCTACATTTAAGAAGCTCGCCATTCTTGGACTAAAGTATGATAACAAGAAAAAAAAAAAGGGATGACTAATAGATTTTTCTTAATACCAAAATTCCCTCAATATAAGGCTCAAGGGCTACTCAAGGTAGAGGACGAGTTAAAATGGACAAGTCAGATTATATAAACGTAAGAGGAAGTAGTAGGAAGTGAATGACTTCAAGCAGTTAAGATTGTAGTGTTCAGGGAAGCATCCACGTGGGAGTCTGTCCAAAGTATGTGCAGTAATGAAGGATTTTTTGTACCAATAGCAAGTCGTGTGCTGATTGGTCGAACAGGAGGAGGCTATTTGCCTGGGTAACTGAGAATAAAAGCGAAGAACGCTGATTGGTTGGTCGACCGCGTTGTTGGCCTAATAAGAGGGCCGAAGCAGTGAAAACGGGAGGAAGGAACGACGGATATACGTGGTGACGTGTTCAGAAAGCAAGGACGGCGATTTGAACCAGCGGTATCTTGATTTGTACAAGTGATGTCGTAGCAATACAGACTTATTTAAACTACTAAATGAAATACTGTTTTATCTTTAACATTGAAGTCTTGAGTTATACTTAATTATTAACAGCCACCATACGTCACAAAACAAACCTAACGGAAATTGGAACTCGGCTCTCTAATTAAGAATTCCAAAACATTATCCATTACACCACCCACACATCCAAGATTACAGCACCTAGTATTCCCAATCGGTCACCCATCTAGGTACTGACCAGGCTCAATGTTGCTTAACTACAGTGATTGTATGAGAACCATCATAGTTTGGAAATCACTGAAGACACAATGAATGTATAACGTATTAGGTATGTGCAAATGTTCCAAGAACTCATATGAACATGAAAAAAGACTTGAAGCAACATAAATGTGGTTCTACTGAGGATATCATGGATTGAACATATGAGCAATGACAAAGTTTCAGAGAAAATGGAAACAAAACGAGATAAATTTCTAGGGCACATAATGAAGAAAGAGGGCTTAGAGAATCTGACACTCACAGGACATACTGAAGGCAAAAGGGAAACAAGGAGTAACTTACCTAACAAAATTGTGTAAATGGACAGCAGAACAAGGAGCGGGAAGGATAGGGAAACGACAAAGCTTACTAATAGCTACAAAGGATAGGAAGTTGTGGAGAACCATGATCATCTACATCCTGAAGTGACATGGCACATAGAAGAACATAAAATATTTTTTTTTTCTCAAGAGAGGGATAGAAAATTAAGACTGCTTTGAAAAGTAAAAATATGCTGTAAAAAAAAAATACGGGGGTTGTAGAGGGAGCTGGAGAAGAGAGAGAGAGAAGAGGGGAAAGGAGAAAGGTTGGGAAAGAGAGAATATAATAAGAATGAGGAGAGAGGAAAGGAGGGGAGAGGGAGAATGATAAGCAGGGGAGAGAGAGTGAGAGCAAGAAAGTAAAAAGGAAAAAAAAAGACAACTAATCCTATCGGTCTTACTTTGAACGTGCCGCAAAACGCTCGGCAGCATAAACAGCAGCATCCACTTCAATTGCATCATGGGAATCCAAACTGACGACAATGCTATGATGAACATTCTTCCGCTCGGCAATGATGGGTGCAATGCTACCCAGTGTCCTGCAAAAACATATTTGTACAGATTTTAAAAATGCAGTATAGAGAACACTCACTCACCCAGCCAACCCCAGGCAAGTGGGGACATTACATCACACCGGCTAACTTATCTCCATGACAGCTCAACTCCAGGAAAACTTACCATCAGTCTACTAAGCACAAAGACAACTAAATGCTAGCATTGAATTCATAGCTTCAGACTGATTTTGGTTGTCATAGTATGCACATCTCTTAGATCAGGTTTGATTCGTAGAGATTTTGAAAGTTTGGCTGTTTGTCTTAGGGATTTATTACTTATAACAGCCTATTTGGCTGGATGGTGTTTAATTTTTAAGATTGTACAAATAACCATGCTGAAGCAGTAAATAGGAGACTGCACACAGAGCTGGGGATGGAGTACCCCACAATATGGAGATTCATTACAAGGTTACAAAATGTGCAAAGAAACCGAGATGCATTTTTCAAGCAATTAATTTAGGGGTCATCCCCCTCCCCTTAGATTGAAGAAGTATATTGTTGTAACTTAGGGAAGGTTACTGAATAGAATAATCACACGAAGGTTGGTAATAAACGGTAATACTTAGGACAAGAACAGCACATATAAGATTCGCCAGCGGCACGTAGAAGTGGTAGTCAACTGCTACTACCAAAAAGATGCCAGTTTCTAGGAGGACGGAATCATAAAGTTGCTTCAAAGATGGCAAATGATAGTGGAACAAAATATGTGGTTGAATAAATCTATGTTCAAATATCTAAATATTACCTTTGAAATTCACTTAAAAGATGGTGCATATTTTTGTCCCAACCTAATAGAATTGGTTGATTTTAAAAAATGATTTAATTACTTAAAAAAAAAAATTGTTAAAATTATTAATCTATATCCGTTTGGCTTCGATCTTCAACCCATATCCTCCAGCTGTCTAATGTCTTCTTTTATTCCATTTTTACAACCTGTAATTTTAGAAAGTGAAAATTTCCCAAGTTTTCACCTGAGATCAAGAAGATACAAAATTGAAGCAAAATATATGGACAAAAAGGTGTCAGGTTAAACTGATACTAAGAGAATATGAAGCAATCATTTATATGTTTCTTTCATTGTTTAACTGAGATCTATCTGCTATCAGTTTCACCCAACAATTCCTTTTTTCCATATATCTAAACATAAATAATTTTGTAAAGTGAAAATTTCACTGAAATATGTTGGAATATTTCCACATTTTCATTTAAAATCAAGAAAATACGAGCTTGACCCTTTAGTATTCAACACGCTCAAACCCACAATGTAAATATTGTTCAACCCGCTGTAACTATATTCTGCCATAACATATAACATCATCGCAAATAACACAGGGAGTCATGCAAACAATGAGAATTTGGCTACAAACAGTGAGATTTTGAGAGCTGATATTTATGCGGTGGGTTTGAGCCTGTTGAATGCTAAAGAGTTAAATGAAACGCTCATAACATATGAGAAAAAAAAAGGCATCAGTTTAAACTTATAACAGGATGATATGAAACCAAAGTGTTTGGAGTTTTGTTTTCAATATATTTTGGTTAATATGTTATTTTGTATGCCTTTATTAATAATAAAAAATAATTTTGTGAGAAAAAAAGAAATTCATATTATAGTTTGTGTTAAATTATAATGTGAATTTTTTTTCTCACTAAAATGCAAAATAGTTTCATGTAATTATTTCAAATTTGTTTGAATTACCTTCAAAAATAAAAAGAGGAAAAAGTAGAAAAAAAGAAAAAGTCAAACAAAAAAGGAAAAGAAAAAGTAAATGAAAAAAGGAAAAAGAAGGTAAAAGTAAAAGAAAAGAAAAAAGAAAAGAAAAAAGAAAAGAAAAAAGAAAAAAAAAAGAAGCAAAAGAAAAAAGAGAAAAAGAAAAAAGCATAAAAAGGAAAAAAAGAAAAAGTTTTTAATAAGACACTATCAATATCTTCAGAAAAATAAATCCTACCTTAAAGTTATAGCTCTAGCAATAGGGTCATTGCTGTGCATAACAGAAAATATCCGACGGATGAAGTCATCTACATTCAAAACTTTGTCCAGGTGCTTCTCTGCTTGCTGGGTCACTCGTAAAATACATAACCGAATAAAATTACTCCTGAAAAGACAAAATAATATTTAATGAATGGAGAGCCAATACCAGTTTGGTTCATTATATTCACTTATGTGCAAATATCCTTGGGAAAGGTATGAATCCGATTCTTTCCCCCAGGTATGGACTAATTAGTAGGACTTGTATCAGTAAAATCATTATTAACTTCAAAAAATTCTTACAATCCAAAACTATTTTCTGACTTTAAATAACCTGCAAAAGGTTGATAACCCATAAAAAAAAAAACAAATTAAAAAATCTTACTTTTTAATGAGGATAGCAAGGAGAAAGAAAAAGGAAAAAAAAATCAATGTATCTTACCCAGCTCGAAAGACTTCTGCAAGTTTCAAGACAGCAGAATTTATAAGAATAGGGAAAGGATATTTCTCAAAAAGACGAGGAAACCTCACAACAGCTTCACATTGATCACCAAGTTTTTGAGATCTGAGGCCTGAAATATTTAAAATAAGCAAAAGAAAATGTTATTTTTCACAACTAGGCTTGTTTCAACAAACATACCTTTGAATATAAACACAAATAAATTTCTGTCTGAATTTCTAAGATGAAGAGTTATCATTATTTGCACTATTTACATATTGTCCTCATCTCTGTTGTTGTTATCACAACATTTTGGCCATTGTGCCCTCTGACCTTCATCAGGTGTATACCAATCTAAGTAACCTACAGGGAATTCCAAACTGAACACTTTATTTAATCTACAGGGATTGACTGTTCACATTCCACTACCTATGTTTAGGGATATCTTATCTAGTTCTTATTTTTTTAGTACTGCTCAGTTCCACGGAGTTCAAGTACACACTTACCAGCCCAGGGATTGAACTCACAATTACTATGTCACCAAATTAAATGAACAGAATTTTTTTTCCAAATAGAACTAGAAAAGATTTTAAATTTTCATTTGAATACTGAAATTTAAAACATTTAACACAAATAATTTTGTGTATGAATTTCTATGATGAGGTGTTATCATTATTTACATTATTTACATTTGGACTAATGTCCTCATCTTTGTTGTTGTTATCTCCTGATCACCTTCTGTCAGATTTTCTTGGATGAGGAGGTATCATTATTTACATTTGGACTAATGTCCTCATCTTTGTTGTTGTCATCTCCTGATCGCCTTCTGTCAGATTTTCTTGGATGAGGAGGTATCATTATTTACATTTGGACTAATGTCCTCATCTTTGTTGTTGTCATCTGCTGATCACTTTCTGTCAGATTTTCTTGGATGAGGAGGTATCATTATTTACATTTGGACTAATGTCCTCATCTTTGATGTTGTTATCTCCTGATCGCCTTCTGTCAGATTTTCTTGGATGAGGAGGTATCATTATTTACATTTGGACTAATGTCCTCATCTTTGTTGTTGCTATCTCTTTTTTGTTATCACAATGTTTCGGCCGCTGCGCCTTCAGTGAATACAGTCAAGCAAAACAAACACCAGCAGCAATCATAAGCAGGCAGGTTAGGTTTATGGCTCCAAGTTCTCCACAGAGAATTTCTCTATGAGACAATAGCGTAGTGGATTAAAACATTGCTTTGTGAATTTAGTGACTTAGTAATTGTGAGTTCAATCCCTGGGCCAGGCAGTATGCACTTGAACTCAGTGGAAACAGGGTAAGCAATAACTATGGAGAATTTGACTGTTCAGGCAGGAGAAAAGCAATGTTCTTACCTGTGTTGTTGTTTCTTACTAACTAAAAGTGGTTATGTTCTTACTAACTTTTTATAGTTACAGGGATCACATGACTTTATTACCACGTGATCCCTGAAGTAGTTATAAGGGAAGAGTTTTTTTTTCCCTTTTTATTTCTATATTTACTTAATGCCAGTTATTAGACAGTCATGTTACGTCGTGGAAAGGAATCTTGTTTCGCAACTTAAGGTAAGTGCTTTGGCTTCTTTTCCTCGGCCTGAACGGTCTTTAGATTTTTAGGGGGGTTGAGATTTTCTCAACATAAAAATAACAACTAAAAAGAGATATCCCTAGACACTGGCAAAAAATTCCCTGTTGGACAAAAAAAGGATGCATAATGAGAAAAGAGGGCTTAGAAAAGTTGACACCATAGTGGTGTAAGGTGGGCTTTGAGTGTCAGGGGCAATTTAGACTATTTATTGCACCCCTAAAATATTTAGTGCCCGGGGTAATCACCCCTCTGGCACCAGCTATGCTATGTCGCTGCTCACAGGACATGCTGAACATAAGAAGGAAAGAAAAAAGCAGAGCATACACTACCTAACAGGCTTGTGTTGGCAGAACAGGTATTAGGAGAGATATCAAAAAGAGAAATTTTATTAAAGGCAACAAATGACAGGAAAGTGTGGAGAGCCATGATCGCCTACATCCAGAAGGAACACTGCACAAAGAGGAGTGGAATGTAGGTGCATGATGCAGAGATATCAGCTTTCCAACATTCAGATGATGAAAAGAAGCTGGATGACTGCACTAAAATCCTGCTCTACTAAACATTGTACAGTGTAACCCGGATATAAGAGAGTTGTCGGCACCAGAGAAGAAGTATCTTATATCCGGGTTTTGTCTATTTTATATACATTAACACAAGCTCTAATTTCGGACCAGAGAAAATCTCTCTTATATCCGGGTTACACTGTAGAATGAAAAACAATTGGTAATTTTTAACTTTCATAACCACCAAAAATAAACAGAATGTGTTAAAAGGACAGTTTTTCCCTTGACACCGCTATTATTTTAACTACCTTCACTCCTCGACAATATTTACTGTTTTAAAAAGCAACAATTAGAATTTTAATAAAACCTAAACGTATGAAAGTTTGTTTTAAGTTCAAGCCTAATAATGTTTAGGAGAATAGAGACAATTTAAAAAAAATATATATATCATGGCAATACACATTTTAAATATATTACTATACTTGGTTTTAAAATAATACTGTCACATAAATGTACTCGAATTAAATTTTTAGTGGGGTGTGTCTAACAACATTCCGCCAAAATAAACACTTTAAATGACCAAAAAACAACCAAAAAACGGATTTGGGAAAATCAGTCTGACTGGGAACTTTCCATCATAGTGTTTAGTTTATCGCCCAGTGAGTGCTGGTGCTAGTGCTTGACGTATAACAGAGCTATATAAGTTATATTAATAATAAATAAATATACATTCTTTCCTTACTAATAGCACAAGTTTCATTCACAACGTAGTTGTAATCTTCAGGTGCGGATTGAAAATGAAAAGTTGATAACGGTTTCCTATCAGAACCTGACGATTGCGTTGCGCATGAAACTCAGAGTTGTGCTACCGGTGAGGAAAAATGTACTTTTCCTTTATTATTATTATTTATTTTTAAGTACTTCACTCATAATGGAAATAATTTTATTTTTATTTTACCAATGTTTAAAGAAAAAATAAAAACAAAATATGCAGATTTTAAAAAATTATTGAAATACTTGAACCACAGCAAAGACGTAATTTAAGTGTATATTGAAGTATAGAAATATATTACTTATCTAAGCCCCTTATTTTTTAATTCAAAATATTTTTAGAAAGTGAAAATTACTGATGCACTAAAAAATATGTCCAAAAAAACCCCATGCTTAACTTGCTGTTAATGGTCATCTCACTGATGAATAAAAACACATCACTTTGATTCAATTAAACTAACAAAGCGACATTAAATTAAAGCATTATCACCTTTGTCAAGCTCAGTTAAGGCCGAATTAGCATCCTGTTCCTGGATTGTTGTGTTACTTTCGTAAGGTCGCGTGTTACCGTTACACGCCATGTTGTCTTTACAAACATTAAGCCCGCAGTGAATGAAGCCGGCCAAGAACAATAAATCCTTCATGTGTTTGAAGGAGTTATTCCCCTTTTAAAAATGACTATAACCCTCTATAATACAAATGATTTTGGTATGGTCTGATTTGTTTTTTTTTTGTTTTTTTTTACAGTATATCAACCTCAATAGGTTATTTAATGCCGACAAAATTTTATTGCAGGTAATATGTTTTTTCCAAAATGTATTGCTGATATTTTTTTTTTAATGTGTTGCTGGAAATAATTTTTTTCTTCAAAAATTTATTGCTGGTAATAATTTTTTGCAAAGTATTTCTTAAAACGTATTTTTAAACTTTCATAGTGCTTTGACCTCAGCTTAGAGGGTTAATTGTTTGCCCATAGCTGGGACCCTAACAGGTGTTACCACTCCGGGTCAAGGTAGACCTGGGAACAGCAGCAATTAAGAGGTGGTTCCACGCTCCTCAAAACCTCCTGATCAGAGGCCTTGTTGTCAGATGTAGTTCATCATCTTACCCAGGATGCGGATATAGTTTATCGTCATACCCATGATGGTCAATTGTTGCATTGTTTCAGGTCAGGCTAAAGACATTATAGAAACAAATCTAGTAGTGGATAAATGGAATATTAATGTCGGGATGAAAACCATGTCACAAACTGAAATTCACAAAATATTTTAAGATAGACAAAAAACTTAAATCTGAAAGGTTAAAAGACAAAGTTGGAAAAATATTACATTGTAAAATAAATATAAATATCTTAGGTAACGAAACTGTTTTATTTACACGCAGACTATTGTCTTCATCTCTGCTGTTGTTATCATGTTTTTGGCCATTAAGAATGGAATATGTCTTCGTCTGGGACATAGTAGATGAATCCGGCCTGTTTAAATCTGAATTGCTAAACATGGCTTCTCTAAAAACACGGAAGAATCTCCATATTATATGTAAGACCGTAGCTTTTCATTCCCCTTTCACTCTTCTTGCTTTGTGGATATATGTAATATTTTTCTCTACTTGGGGCACACGATAGTTTTGTGTATGTCTTAATGATATAAAAGTCTCTCTGAGAACAAAACATGTTTGTAATTCCTTTTCTTTTCAGCCATTCCGTTCCATCCGTCAAATATGATGTTATTATATCACACATATAATAATGCTCATAATGGGGCAAATACAAATGGGAAAATAAATCTTTCTTCCATACCCCTCCCGTTTAATTGGTGACCACGATGCGATATTATTTGCCTGACAAGTGATATTATTATCATCCATTAACTGCTGAACATTATGCATTATCATTTAACTTCATTACACTAAGATCTTATCTTGAGGTATCGAGAAAGGGATATTTACTATTATCGGGTTATCTCCTCTTCGTTTCGTAACCATTCAACAGGGGTCTCTCTCTCCTGGGAGTATAAATACGGGCTGACCTTTCGCCTCTTTCTCTTTCCACGGCTCTTCCCGCGGCTACGCGCACGTGCGGCCAAAACTGCCTCTCCTGGGGCCGAAAACCTCGCATATGCCTCACCGCTTCACGCTTTTTTGGCGCCAAGCCATCCGGAGCCTAAAAATTGTTATATAAAGACTCTCGCTGTTTGCCAGTGGCAGTAGCAGTTCAATTCTTGGAAAATAAGGCACGGCGCTATATTGACATTTTAATTCTTAATTATTACTAATTCAAGTAATCATACTAAATCTTGTTGATATCACTCATGAACATTACATCTTTCTACACTGATAAAACACTGTGGAACTATTCTTTATTTAGCTCAGACTTCAATTGAACTTTGTAGTTAAATTACATTCAATTTTGTATTCAACATTTATTAGCTAAAATTATCCTTTTTATTAATGGAAAAAGGGAAGCAACTTTCTTTATACTTATTGTTGAAATTTGTATACCATTGTTAATACAATATTAATGTTCACTGAGCTTGATTATTTTTCTCTCGTGTATTGTTGTTCATAAATTAATGTAGGGTGTTGTTTTACAAGAACACAGCCTTCTTTGATATTGATTATATCATGGTGACCCTAGCCAACTACACTCACATTAACCCGCCGGTCCCCTACACTAGATTAGAGACGAATGTGTTTATGAGTTGGTATTTACTTTAGGTATGAGAAGGGAAAAAAGATAACGCGACAAAGCTCTGTCGTAGCGAAAAACAATGCAAACTTTGGACCAACTCACTCGGAAATCACTACGCAACTCTGGGCGATCTAACGGTGGACGAATTAACTGTGTGATCTTCTGGACAACCCTGTGTGTATTTACGGCGGATCCTCTACCAACTGACGACAAAATCCCTGCATGACTTTGTTCACTCTCTCTCTTCTTCTTCTTTGATTTCTCTCGCTACAAAATGTAGTTGTAAAAGGATTCCGTCTCGACAATGTGCGGTCAGACGTTTAAAAGCATATTCACGCATGCACGTACGTACGAAATTTTCCAAACGACATTACAAACATTTCCAAAGAAGCAACAAGAACTTTTCTCTTTGAAATACTTTTCTAAAGCTATAAGTTTATTCAGCATTTTTCAGCTTTATAATTCATTCAACTTTTGTGAGCTCAGATCAAAAATATTTCAACTTCATCAGTAAAACTTTAATTCAGTCAAAGCGACATAACACCAACAAAATAGTAACCTTATGGCGATCATCACTACACACACACACACAAAAAACTCCCTTAAAAATTCAAATCTCCAACAGCATTCATTCATTGGTCAGGAAGAAACGCTGCTATCTGAAGCGACAATTTTAAAATCGCTATATTTTCATATAATAAATTTTGTGCACTTCTGGGAGAACCGGCTCCCAAAAGTCTCCCCGAAACTCATGCACTGATTGGTTAGTATCGACCAATCAGATTCTCTGCATGTGGAAAATGATTCATCTCACGCGGAGCTCCTGATTCAATGACCACCTATATAAGCAAAAGAGGAGCCACACTCGTGAGAATTCAGCTGCCACAGAAATCCACGACAGTTGAAGCTATGCGGCCATCTTCTCACTCAACTCTCAACCGCATATTCTATGACACCTACATAATATTCCTCTTGCACGGCAGAACTGTTTAAAACATTTAACAGACTAACTTTCATTTTCTTTCAGAGAACTTTGATAGACTTTATAGTCAAAGAGAGGCAACTCTCGTCTTACTCTTTGCATGCTTTTTCGTATAGATTCTTTATTGTATGTATTGTTGAATATAATTTTATTGATACCTATGTCTTATCCCTTTCTTTCGCATGAGTTTGGGTTCCTAAACAAATTAAACAAAATTAAATAAATGTGGTAAAAAGCCGTCCCAACCTCTATGCATGTACATCATTACACAAAAATAAATATAATTCTTGTTGCTATAAAACCGTTTGTTCCTTCTTGTATTTCATATTTTGTTGTATTTTACGTTAAATATAAATCGTATGGTCATGTTAATAACAGATATCTACAAATGGTCTATTCTTGTTAACATACCACTACAAGTTCAAAAGCACAATAGAGCATCATATGCAGTCCACTATATTAAGGGCAATCACTTACGTTCACTTGATGATCGTGTGAATCTGCCAATAATTACTTCTGCATCCAATTCATCTAACAATTCCTTTTCAATGGATAGCAACATGCATAATTCCAAATTCACCTCAGACAGAGACTTTCTTAACCTTGTTTTTATGACATTGAGGTTTGAAAATGTCTTCTCACATTGGACTTTAGTAACTGATGACTTTTTGAAATTTTTCTGCCTTTTTATTTATATATAAAATTCTGTGACTTCCGTTAGTCTGTCTGCCCTCTAAAATAGCTATACGTTGACCGATCAAAACCAGATTTTGAGGGGAAGTGCAAACAGGTAAGGAGGTACAAGTACAGCTATTTTTTCCAGAGGGCGTAGGTTAGTAGAATAAATAACCATTACTTTTTTTTAGAAAAAAATATTCCCACTATTTTAAAAACAATTTAATGATTGAAATAACAAATACTTATTTAATAAAAATGTAATATTGTCTTTTACATATCTTTTTTTAAGTTCTTATATACAAGAATTCAGTTTCCAGATCAGCCCGTGTTTGCGAGAACTATAAAAAAATCATAATGTCAAGTGCTTCAAAAATTGGAATTTGGCTTCAGAAAGAAATATTTATGCATGACCAGTTGTATGTTACATGCTCAAGAGTGTAGGGATGTTATTATTATTAATAAATAAATAAAAATATAAAATAATAATGAAAATTATAAATAAAATAAAATAAAGCAATAACATAAAATAAATTAAAAATAAAACTCTCCCAGCATGCAACAAAGAATGTTCCTGTTGGAAATACGGACATCCAGCCAAAAGACGTTAAGTTTAACATCTTCACCACGAACCTTGGTACCGGAAACACGTGTCAAACTTCTCTTTGTGATATGGCTTGTAATACAATGGAGTAAATTTCTCCCTTTTATTCAAAACAATTGTAACCTAAACAATGCACACACCAATACACACAAAAATAAAAATGAAATGAAATTAACATCCAATTTATCATGCTTTTCTTGTTATGTGTGTATGTTTTAATTCCTGTCAAGTATGCTTTTATCTCCGTTAACACAAGGCTAATTTCTGCTGCTATGATGTGAGTGAATAACCAGCCAAAGAGTAAGAAATCCTAAGAATTTATTCTTTGCTCTTAAAAAGAAAAAAAAATTCTTAAAAAATATTGTTTACCATGAAGTCAAAATTAAATTAAAGAAATTATTAAACCCCAAAGTAGGGCTTTTGTCAATGTATCTTTCCAAACAAATCAGCTTATTCAAATTTCATCGATTGGTTTGCGAAATTGAACAAAATGTGAAGTTTGTAAATCTCGACAAAAAATGTTAGCCATAACTTTAACAATACTAAATACTATGACGATTTCAAGACACTGATGTATGTTACAAAAAAAACTGAAGTTACTAAAACACGGTGTTTGTTTCTTCACTGCAATTTTATTTGTATAGGGGAACCATTCCATCAGGGGACCACTTGCAATCGGGCAAGGTGACATCCTGGGATTTTTTCTGGTAATTCACCCCCCAAATAATCTAAAGTTGCTTATCGCAAGTATTAATTCACCCCATGAAATTTAAAATTTAAAATCAAAGTTTGTTTCTTTCTTTCTTTTATTATGTTTGGCACCTTTTGAAATTATAAATTTTAAATCAAAATTTGTTTATCTTGTAGGATCAGACTTCTACGTTTGTTTAAAAATCCATTAAAAGTGACTCGGAGCGAAACTTATCTCAAATCAATCCAAGTAGCCGAACAACTCATTAAAATCGGCTCCAGACGAGAAGTAATTAAAAACGCTTTCTGATTGGCTAATAAACAAAAAAATCATAATTTAATATATTCTCAACTACATGCACATCATATCGGTTTAGTGTGTATCCTAAGCAGATACAAAATTTGCGCCAAATTTCTCGGAGCCTCTCACGTGATTTAAAACATCAATAAATACGAATCATCATTCGACAGTGAGCCTTACGAATTTTCTCAGCTCGACACAGGAATCCAGGTCACATATTTTACCAGGTTTAAAGTTAAAATTACTTAACATTTCCACAGCTTGCGAAGTACACTCACTCAACAGAAAACATCAAGTGACACATTCAATCAAAGAGAGACAACTTCGGATACAGAACAGTAAGTCGAGTACAATATTACAAAATTCAACACCAAAAAAAAACTGTTTAATTTTTGCACAAACACAGAAATACCTTATCAAACTCATCCATTTTATACACACAATTTCTCAACTCTTGATCTTTCATATAATATCTTCATAAACATTTCAATCAACACAAGAAAGATTTTTGAAGCAATTTAAACAACTCGCAACATACAATTTTGTACCTTCTATTGGTTATATAAAAAATATTTATTGTTGAACCAAAGTATTGTTTCATATCGTTATTTCTCTTGTTGTTTGCTTGCTTTTTGTTACACTTGTGAAATTTTTAAAAATTAGCGGGTAATCGCATTTCCATTAACCCCCCTACAGCTTGTCTCGCAACAACTCCAACCCTCACAATGAAATATTACCAAAAAATCAGGGAGTTATTCACTTTTTGTAAATGGGGATGATATTCGAGGGACAGTGGAACCTCGGTTGACGAATTTAATTCGTTCCTGAAGCCCGTTCGTAACCCGAAATGTTCGTAAACCGAAACTATTTTTCCAATAGGAATCAATGTAAAATGGATAAATCCGTTCCTGGTCCCAAGACGATTGCTTATTTAAACTTTAACAACAGTACTTTGTGCACAAGTTTATACACAAAACTAATGAAAATCATTAAATCTAGGGGAAAAAAAATACTAAACAGATAAAATATAGACGAACACTTCAGTTAGTTCAATTTTTTCACCGTACCTGTATGTAGGAGAGTTGATGGCGTAAGTGGAAGGGGAAAGAAAGACATGTTATTGTTTGGAAAAGAGAAGAAAAGACATTATCGTCTCTTTATTTATAAGAATATCGTTGATTTTGCCATATGAAACTGAGTAGGATGAGACAATATCATCATCAAAGAGACAATATCATCAACAATTGTTTTTCTCTTAACTTTTCTTTTTCCTTTACCAGTATCACTGCCAGTTTTCTTTGGAGCCATGACTGAGGACCAATGAAGAGACAAAAAAGGCAGAGTACAATAAAATTGGAAAAGAAAAGCACTGCACAACACATATGTATACAACATGGCAGTCGACTAAGAAATGATTCCGTTCGGGTTAACTCGGTTCAGCAATGTTGTTCGAGAACCGAAATTTTGTTTGATAACCGAGGCATTTTCATCTTGAATATTCAGTTCGAAAAACCGATTTGTTTGACATGTGAGACTATTGGAATAATCCATACTAACCTCTCACCTCTCCGGCATAATCCACTTCACACCAAAATCACCTATCAACCAATCAACACTCTAGTTTCAGCAAACGAGACTTCTCATTGGCTCAATGTCTTTTCGCGCTCAGTTCGCTGGAGCCTACTTTTTTGACCAGAAACCAAAATAAATAGAAAATTCTGAGTCGCCTCAAACAGTCAGACTTTCACCCCTGGAGAGATGCCAAACTAATCCACGCAAGTCAAAACCTTGACCAACTACACTTTTACCGCGCAAATTTCTCTGACTCAACAAAACCACAAGCACGATCTCTCTCTTTCTAGCAATCACTTACAATCCTTAAAAAGTGATATTTACTCACTACCTAATAAGTATTAGTAAACAATCAATCAAACTTCTAAACAACTAAAGGTACGCAACTCCTACCAATTTTGAACAATAACTCAAACAATTTCACGCACACACACTATTGATTGAACTCGGACAAAGGACAATTCCGTACATAACTAAACACTTAGTTTAATTTTACGAACAAATCTTAATAACAATTTCAAACATGCTGAAACATCAACAATAATATTCTACACAACCTAATTCATCTATCCTCATTTATTCATAAATATTCAACCCAATTGTATTTGTGAATTGTATATAAACCAATGTTTTGTTGCACTTTTAATGTTTGTCTTCACTTTCAATTTTCTTGCATGATTTGTTTCCAATATTGTTCATTAATTTGTTGTGGACGAATGTTTTAGAACACCGACACCAAAAATCTTTGTCGGAGTTAGCTCCTCCTCAGTCCCTTAATCCTTCAACAGGGGTCTCTCTCCCCTGGCTATAAATACTGGTTGACCCTTCGTCTCTCTCTTTTCTACTTAAGTCTTGGGCCGCCACCTCGCGTGGAGATGAGGTAAAATCTCTCTTTTTTCCACTTAGGCCAATATGTGACCTCTCACAGATACAGCGTTTCCCAATTTCTGGGAACACGCTAAGAACAATGCACGTACGTACGAACACTCACAACACACACACACATTATTTCTCCCACACAAGCACTATGTAACTGTCCATGTCTTTGTGTAGCTTGTTATTAATATATATTTGTTTACTCATATATATCGGTCTTGTTTGTTTTCCTTGTCTTCTTTGGACTTAATTAAAGTCCAACATTCCCATGTAGCTGGACCGGCTAGCAGGAAATTTTAACCTTCTGATATCTGTTCACCCGCACGGTCCGCTCCATCCTTCTGATAACTTGGAATACTTTCACCAGTCTGCAGCAAGACGTTTGAAAACCGAGGTTGAATTTGTAGCGGACCGTGCGGGGTGAAGATGTGAAGAGAATCAGAAGGTTAAACTTTCCTGCTGGCCGGTCCAGCTACATGGGAATGTCGGACTTTAATTAATCCCAAAGAAGACAAAGAAAACAAACAAGACCGATATATATGGGTAAACAAATATATATAAATAACAAGTTACACAAAGACATGAACCGTTACATAGTGTGTGTATAGAGAAATTATGTGTGTGTGTGTTGTGAGTGTTCGTACGTACGTGTATTGTTCTTAGCGTGTTCCCAGAATTTGGGAAACGCTGTATCTGAGAGAGGTCACATATTGGCCTAAGTGAAAAAGAGAGAGATTTTACCTCACCCCCGCGCGAGGTAGCGGCCCAAGGCCTAAGTCGAAAGAGAGAGAGAGAGAGGGAGAGAAGGGTCAGCCAGTATTTATAGCCAGGGGAGAGAGACCCATGTTGAAGGATTAAGGAACTGAGGAGGAGCTAAATCCGACAAACTGTACTTACAAAGAATCTTTTACAATTTAAATAAAAAACAATCTGTTTTTCTTGGGGCGGGGTTGGCTTGTTTATCGAGGTGAGCGCGATCGTAGACCCCACACTTAGAACTAGCTATCCCGAATCGCCCACATTTGGGGCGATCGCAAAGGTCAACCCAACCGGAGTCCAGTAGAACGGCCTCGCTTTGGGAGAATTTGGTGTGAGTTGTAGTAAAGTAAATACAAATTCTTTTTATTTTGTGGTGAATTAAAAGGAAAAAAATTCACATCCTGGCCAGTCCGCCACCGCAGCATTTACTGAGGGTTTGTATACATCCGGGTTAACTCGTTGCACAATTAAAAGTATTGTTTTTTGGTTTTTATAAATAGTTATTAAAAAATATCCCAAAAAGGTGGTGGGAGGTCATAGAATAATAAAATGCATAAGAGCAAGTCAAGAGAAATTAGTCGGGTCAGTCCGGATATCATACTCTTCTGTGTCAAAGAATAAAAGGAATTCTTTCCAAATATGTCCACACGTGCATTACTTTTTGAGCTCAAAACCAAGACTGTTTCAGTTTATATCACAAACAACGAAAAAAACATTCATTTTTTACGTTCGTTTTTCCTGTTTAGGCGTTTCTGTAATTGTGCGGATATGTTTTGATCTGTTTCTGAAGCATAAAAAATGTTTAAAACGACATACAATGAACAAGGACGTATGACCCTCCACAAAAACGCGATAGTTAACGTTTAAAATGAATTTTTAATAATGAAAAATCTTTGAAGCTTTAATTTTAGTTTTAATTTCAAGCTGAGAAATTAAATTTAATTTCCAATAAATGAAATAATAACCTTTATTTCAAAACTAATTTAATTTAACCCGAAGAATTTTTTTTTAATTTCTAGAAAATTTTAATTTAGCCTCATTAGCAAAGTTTTAGAAAAATGTAAATCTCTTTATTAAAAAATCTTCCAAAAATAAAATATACTTTTCTGAAGCGTTATTTGAGAAATAGTAGCTGATTTAAGGTATTATTAATCTAATTTGAAACAACTATTACTTTTTTTAAGTTTAAAATATGACAAAAATGCATTTTCAACACGATGGTAGATTGTTCATTTATGTTGACAACTTTTTAACACCTCCCCGACAGCTTGATGATTTATAGGTTTTTTATTATCTAATGTTGTTATACGGGGACTTTAGCCTTAAAAAATAAATGAAGAATATAACGTGAACGCCTTTTAAGTACTCGGTAATCTTAAAAATTTAAGAAGATATTCTACATAAGTTTTTATTGAATGTTAGAGAATTTTGGCTCTAAATTTACTAAAGTTGTCGTTCTTATTTTCTGATGGTGTCGTGTACGGGTGACTGTATCTCTAAAATTTGGCACATTTTTTACATATAAAAAATTCTTTAAAAAATATTCGGTGTCAGATTGTAATAAACTTAGTAAATATAGTTTTACTTAATAGCAGTTTTTCCTAAGAGTTACATAATTGAAACTGAATTTTAAAAGATTTTAAAATATTATAAATTATTTAATTAAATTTTTTAAAAATTGAAAACAAATCTTGTAAAAATTCATTTTTTATCGAAAACAATTTTTCTTAAGAGAATATTGCCCTTAATATATATTATTCATAAAAGCAAAAACTTCCCTAATTAAATAATATCTTAGTTTTATTGCGTTTTTTACTTTTCAATTGAAATTTTCGGGGTTCGATTTTGCAAATAAATAAATCGGTGATTTAAATTCTCCAAAGAATTCTGCTTTTAACTAAGATAGTCAATAAAAATTATCACATTGAATTTCTCAAGTTTTCATAAAATTAAGTAAGTGGGTGAAACACATGTAAAAAATATTTTTACGAAGATTTTCTAATAAAAACATTTTTAAAATAACTTAATTCATTTGTGAGTAAGTCCTAAAAATTTCATTAAAACCCGGCAATTATTTGATTTTTGCAAGAATTTCCAAATGAATGTGTCTGTCACAGCAAAAAAGACGCTAAAATTTTCTATGCTAAGATCCTCTGACGCAAGAAGAATAAGATTTTTAATCAAAATTTCGAATATTCTAAAATGGAGTAAAAAAATTAATTAAATACTCAAAAGATACTTTGATCTTTCCTCTTAATAATAACATGAATATTTTGACGATATTATTATGCGTTTGGTAGCGAGAGAAAGAAATAACGAGGATTAAATTTTGAACAACTTTTATTGTTGGCATTTCGTATACAGATGTCGAAGAATGGGCGGACTATGCATTTCATTGGTCGGTCGTCGGGATGGTGGTCACATGTAAGGGCAGTGCCGGGGTTGACCTAATTCTTGTGTGGGTTTGGTGCGAGGTCACAGGATACGGTTGGTACCCATATTGGTTGATCGAGGTCACGATGGAAGGTAGTTTATCGTACCGATATGTTGAAGCTAGGTGAAATATCAGTTTTAGTGAGCGATCTTCAGGATAGCGATCTGGTGTGTAAGTGTATCGCCGTGAGTTGGCCTACTTCTTGTGTTCATCTGGCCGAGGTCACAAGATATGGTTGGTGCACGTTTGGTTGATCGAGGTCACAGAAGTAGGTTGTTTTCGTTTGTTGGTAGACCTGTTGTGTTGAACCGGGGTGACGCCGGATTGTTAAGTTGGTGGGTCGAGTGGGATGCATCCTTGCAGAATCGGAGTCGCTTGTTTCACGGAGTCTTTGTTGAGTTGGATTTGCTGAAGTGACGGCGAGGAAGGCTTGTAGTTTGGTGGTGTTGACGTTGAGATGTTATCAAGTCGGTATTTGGTGAGGCAACAGCGTCGTCGACGATGGAGAGTTGTAACTGGGTAGAATCGAAGTTGGGATGTTTTCGAGTCGAAGCTGGATAGCCGAAGTGGTTAGTCAAGTCTGGGAGGAGTAAAGGTTGTTGACAGGTGCGGTCATGTTGAGTGGTGGTGGTGAAGGTCACGGCGGCGGTGGCAGCAGTAGCAACAACAGCGGCGGCGTCCTGAGTGATGACCGGTGGCCCATGGGGACGCGACTGACTGGTGTTGTTGTCAGCTACCTGCTTTTAAGCGGGTCTGGTAGCCCCCGGGGGCATTTCTTTCTCCGGCGGGAACGCCACTGCCAGAGCTCACTTCGTAGGTTGGATGTGATGCGTGGAGCCTAATGCACAGAAGACGACTTTTGTTATTTCATTTTTTGCCTTCGTGGCTTTCACATCCGGCCAACGTGAAGAATGAATCAGAAAGATATCTAATCGCGACGGAATATAACAACGATAAAACTATGTTTTCATTACGTTTAGACCATGTTTTCATCACGGTACGCTGATTTTTTAGCGATTTCGTGGAGGTAGCGGTGCGAAGATCTCGTGAACCCACCTTTTTATAATACGCATCCCCCCCACACACACACTCTACTACATCTCAATTTTCATAAGGTGGTAGTCATATAAAATACAAATTTTATTGTAACGTAATCATGTACAATAATGGATTATAATATGTAAATACGTGAATAATTCAATAATTGGAGTAGATAAATGTAAAATTTATTTACATATATACAAAAACCAGCATACTACCCATCGCTGTTGTAAAAAACGACAGAGTGGGGAAGGAAGAAAGAAAGAGAAAGAATGTTGGTTATGGCTGTCGGTTGATGTTTTGTGAAGACGGCGGCGGCTAAGGATGAAAGTTGGAAAGTATCGCGTTCAGTCCGACATCTCAGCCGTCCGTCTCTCTCTCTCTCTCTCTCTCTCTCTCTCTCTTGCGACGACACCGTATGTATATTGTCATCTTTCTATCAAATAATTACCAAGCCACTGTAGATATTTCTGAATTGTATCTTTTATTTTCTATCAAATAATTACTAAGGTACTCTAGCAATATAAAAATAGGGTATTTAATTATTTATCTAATAATTACCAAGCCACTGTAGCTATATCAGAATAGTATTTTTTATTTTCTATCAAATAATTACCAAGTCAATGTGGCTATTTCAGAATAGTATCTTTCATTTTCTATCAAATTATTACCAAGTTTTATAACGAGCGTTTGGTTGCGAAAAGAAACGAATAAAAACGATTAGATTTTCAAACAGCGTGTATTTGTTTAATATACATGATATATTTACAGTTGTTAGAAAATTGGAGAAAATGTCGATTTTAGTTGCTTATCATCACGAAAGCGATTAGATGTAAGGGTAGTGCCGAGAGTTGACTGGTTTCTTTGGGTTACTTTGGTCGAGGTCACAGGATAGATCCTTAACCGTTGGTTGGATTTGATGTACGTGTTGACCGATCGAGGTAACGGTGGTGGGTTGATTTGTGTAAGAATGCATTGGTTGCTGAGGTGACAACGGTGGCGACAAGGGATTAGGTGTAGCTAGAAGGCCGGGAGTTGAATCTTTCGGTTGATTTGGCCGGATGTTGTATCAAGGAAACGGGATCATGGTGGTGACTGCAAGGGTATACTTGTAGCGGGTCGGGTTGCTGAGGTGATGGCGGTGGTGACGAGAGAGGCCTAAAGTTGTGTGGTGACAACGTCGAGGTGTTATACCCTTTAGTGGTTGGCTTCGGGGACCTGGCGGTGTCGAAGCTGATCTCTGTTGGATTCCGTGTATGAAGAGTCAGGTGGGATTAATGAAGTCAGGGCGATGTTACGATGGCGACGTCGAGGTGTTGAAAATCACGGCCGTTGGCTTCGAGGGCCTGTCAATGTCGAAGCTGGTTTGTCAGCCACATTCCGCGTGTGAAGAGTCGAGTGAAATTAGTGAAGCCTGGGAGTAGTAATGGTTGTGTTGAGAGAAGTGGTCACGGTGGTGATGGCAACAGTTCCCTGCGTGTCAACAGGTGGCCTTTCGGACGGCGATTGCTGTTGGTCGTTATGAGAGGCCTACTTTTAAACAGATTTGGTAATCCCTAAGGTCATCTCCTTTTCCATCGGAAACGTTTGCGATTGATTACTGTATCACTTTTACTGTGGGACTTGTCTCGGGGACCGGATATGTTGCTCAGAACCTATGCACAGAAAACATTTTATTTCGTTTTACGCACTTTTTTTTTCAGAAAAAAAACGCATCTATTTTTGGTGTGAATAAATGGTAAGATTTTATTTACTGGAAACTTTTGAATAAAATGGACTAATTCATGGGTATAAAATAAATAATATATTTTTATTCATTTTCTTTAGAGTGATGAGTGATTCCTTTGGTATTCGGTGTAGCAAAATGTTCGTTTATAAGGCAGATATTGGTAGCAATCTGGAGAATTGTCCTATAGTAGTGTTTTGAAGTCAGACCATGCTAGGGGTAGTAGTAGTATTAGAAAGAGGTCATTGTCAATCTATTGTGTTTTTTTGTTGTTGATCTAAGCAGGGTAGAAATATCATTAGCAGATGACCTCTTAACTACTTCACACATGGATGGTTTCTCTAGTGGTCGCATCTCTGTTCGTCACTCTCGTCGCCCTTTCTGCTCAGATGTGTCAGGTTTATATCCTTTTGACCGGGCTCCGAGATTCTGACATGAACATTAGTTTCGGCTAACATCAAAAGTCTGTTTGTACCCATTTTTTTTTGATTGGCCAAATTTATTTTATTTTCTGGCTTTCCTTTTTTTTTTTTTTTTTATAACGGAAGTTATGCGTGGAGCCTCCCTGATTTTTGGTAATTTTCAGTCACAAATAAGTAAGGTCATTTCCTGCAAACTTCTGGTGTTTTTGGCCGGGTTCAGTCTTTTCTTCTTTTCCTCTTTTCTTTTTCTTCGCGTAGATTGATAGAAGTGTGACACTATTTAGCACCAGTGGTTAATTGATTAATTAATTAATCAAAGAAATTAATAACGGGAATTACTAAAGCAATAGATAGATCGAAAGACACACTGAGCGACAGTATTTGTTTCTTTTTACAAACAAAGAATGTGTAAAAGATTTTTTTAAATTTTGTTTTCATTTGCGGGGCGGAATATGATTGTTCTTCCTTTCTCGCAAGAAAACAGAAAGTCGTAGTGGATGATGACCAGATGTCCAGAATAAGATAAAAATAATTCCGCGGGCACACTCTGGGAGGTCTAGAAGAATTCTGTTGATAACAGAAAATAATTTTTTTTTAGTTATGGCCATGTGGCGTTCATAGAGATTTTTGGGGGGATGACGCGGAAAAAGGATAATTCTTTTTCTTTCTTTTCTTTTCCCTTGGAGTGTCAATGTAAGCCAACACCAGCCTAGCCATACCTACACCAGGGTAGCATGAAGTGGTAGGCAGAGGTGAGAAATATGGTAAAGAAGGAGAAACTTGTTGACGCCCACGGGGATGTTAATGTGAGGTACCAATGTGAGAAAGGAAGAGTCTTAGGAGGATAATTTTCCTCCGACCTCTTCTCACAGAAGGTGAGGATATGAGAAGGAAGGGAATTATTGTTGACGCCGCTCGAAGAGTGTGGGTATGAGGTACCGGTATGAAGAGGAAGAGTCCTAGGAGGGTAGTTCTCCTCCGACCTCTCCTCACGAAAGGGGGAGAACCCCTCTGAACAAAGCACGATAGATTTCCAAAAATGGAAAGTGATAAATTTTCCTGTCAGAAAACAAAGAAAATCCTTATTGGGGATTTGAAATTATCGAGGGACCCAGATCGCGTCTGGCCCCACACTAGGTTTTGGTCGACGTCCATATAAACGAACATCCCCGGGCGTTCATTCAGACAGTCCAGTTTGAGTCCAGTCCAGTACCAGTTCCAGAGTTCGGCAGATGGCAGTTAAGAATAAGCCTCGCAGCAGGTGACCGCACGAATCCCACGCCTTTCGACTTAGACTTCTAGCCAAGAACAGTTCAGTGAAGTCCGACTTAGATTTTTCCACCAAAGCCAGTTGAGAAACGTTGATTGAAGATACCAAGGCCAGTTTTAACAAACATCGATTGAAGACACCAAAGGCCGTTTACTGAAACATAACTTAAGATACTAAAACTCGCTAAGAACGCAGAAGTGTCACAATCCATAGACGTGGGCTGGGAGAGAGAGACGTACCGGTGTATCCAACAAACAGATAGAAAGTAAATTGTTATTCCTTAGCAACATTTGAACTCCTTGAATTGTTCCTTTATTTTTCTTCTATATTCATTTGTGCAGCATCACCCTTGACCCGGATTCGGCTTGCACTACGGCCCGACGCCTGATTGATCTCGTCAACCTAAGATCAAATCACAACGTGGGTAGGTTGGACCGAGATCAAAGTAGTTACTTCGGTAACCAGACGTTGGAGGCGAGCTGGGGACGACAAGGCTGATGCTGTATCTAACCAGACATCATCCGCGACCAAGACAAGAGTTAGAATCTCACATCCGATGCCGTGGTAACCAGCAGGGTTAGCGTGTCACATCTGTCGTCGTGATCAGGACTTCAGCGGGTGACCCAGGGTTAGACTGACTCACATACAGTGTCGTGATTGCAAAATCACACCACCCACTCGGGGTCAGCGTCTCAAGTGGCGCCGCTACCAAGACAACACCCTGGATCAGCAGCTGCCACATGTGTAGGACGTCACAATTGGCGACGCGACCAGGAAGTCAAAACTGGCGCCGCGGCCAGACCGTCACAGAAGTATAGAAAGAGAAGTTTAGAGAGAGAGGGGAGAGAGAGACAGAGAGAGAGGTTTTAAAGGAAAGTGCAAATGCCTTATTTTGTTTTGAATTCTACCTATAGTACCTATCTATTTTATGTTATTTATTTATTTATTTTTAGTTTTTGGCAAGGGGTCAGGTTTTCCATGAAATGCCCCTGTGGAGGTCACCTTGTTGATGCAAGGTGACCTCCGCAAAATACGACAAAATATGAAACAATAAGAAGCAACACAAAACTGTTTTTACAATAACAAACAATATTTATATTAATGCTTGTCAATGATATACAAGCATAGGGGATACTTCCCTTTGGCTGGAATTTCTTACAGTCCTTTACCAAGGAAATATTTTTATCTGAGTTCACAGAAAGTTGAATGAACTTGCCACTCACCGTGAGAGAGTTGAAAGAATTCTGTAACTTGTAGTTGAAAGAGTGAATGTTCCGTAATATGTTGAATTAGTTTCTGTTGCTGAAGAAAATCTCACTAGTTGGGTTGAGCCAATTTTTGGTATTTATTTACTTGCTGGGTGAACGACTTGAATGAGAGAATTTTCGTAATGCTTGTAGATGTGCGTTGTTCGTAGAAATTGTTGAATATGAATGTGTTTGAATGAATTCGTATATGTGAATGTTCCGTACGTACATATATGTGTATGTGTTCGTGTGTGATGGCGTTCTTTAGTTACTACATCTTCTTGTATGTCAGAGGAGGCAAGAGAAACCAAAAGAGATAGAACGAACTTGTGTCGAGGTATTTATAATAAACGTAGTTACGTGATAGGCTCCAGAGAGCATTTCTGATTTTTGGTGGAAAAATGGTTTTGAATAATGCGTAGGCGTTGTACGGAAGTAGGCGAGAACATGATTTTAATATTATTAACTGACCAAAAGAAGTGAGAAAAACATCAAAGCTCCGTGGTCCACCTTTTGTATTTAATTTGCACAAAAATTGACATTAAAAGAAAGTGGTAGCAGAATGCTAAACTCCACTTCATTGTTGTTCATTTGCATTTATAAAATCTGTGATAACTAAAAGTATGAAAATAACAATCTTATCTCGCTAGATCAATTACGACTGAGTAGTGAGTTTGATCCTCACTGGTTGCCCCATACTGTTGGCCTTGTGCCACATCTAAACCACACTTAGTAAATTTAGACCACAAACTAATGAAGAGTTTTAGAAAGATATTTTAAACCTTTAGTTTAAGCCAAGGGAAAGACCAATTTTATTTGGCCATTGCTACTGGGATCAGGCCTCACTGGGTACCCTGTACTTGTGGACTTGCGCCAAAATTTTTATTATTGTCCTCATCTTTGTTGTAGTTCACAATGTTTCGGCCGTTATGTCCTCCGTCCTTCTTCGGGTGTTTATCGACTTGGGAAACCTAGAGCGAATTCTGAGTAATTATTATTTAATATACCGGGGGGGGGGTAGACTGTTTTCATTCCACTGCCCATGTCTAGGGATATTGTCTAGTTCTTACTGCTCGCCAGTTTCCACTGAAACCATACATACTGACCGACCCAGGGATTGAACCCACAAATTCACAAACCAACACTTTTTAATCTACTAGCTCGTAGCCTTAGAAAACACGACAAAAATAAAATCATTTATGATACTATGTTTAGTTTCACTGTCATGATAAAAAAACAAACAAATGTATTACTAAGGAAATATTTTTAAATAATAAGTCCTGCTTTTCGTTATTGTAGAGAACCGATCCCTCCCACGTATCTGGAAAAAAAAAAAAGAAAAAAAAAGAGTACCTGGCTACTAGATCTTATAAAATCAGTGACAGGCATCATTGCAACGGTTCGAGTGAGACATGTTAAAAATTCAAAAGGGGTCCTCAAGGTCTGTGAACTGTTAAAAAAAAACACAGAACAGGTGGTAAAGTAAGTGTGGGCTACGCCTTTTCTTTGTTTTAGTTGTTGACAACAAATTCATAAGCTTTAAGTATTTAAGTTAAATAATGTAACTTATTTCCTCAGCATTATTATTTTTTAAACTGCGTTGAATTGTTTGTAACAGATTTCACGTAAGTTTTTACTTTCTCTTTCTTGATGTCATGATAAAAAAAAATATCTGCCGTTTTAAAAGTTAGTTTTTTAAAGTTTTATTTTATCTATTTTTTTCCTTTTAAAAGAATAAACTAAAAAATCAAGTCTTTTATTGGTTTTTACTTTTATTCGAACATTCATGTGGTATGAAAACTAACGTTAGGCAATTTTTCTTCCTTACTTTGTTTTTTTGTTTCTACTTTCTCGATTCATCGTTAAAAATTGGAGACACGTTTGTTGACGCACACAAAAAAAAGTCGTATCTAAAGAAGAAGGCCCACTTCGATTACGGGTTGAGTCCGAAAACTAGATTTAGTCTCCTCTTTGATTCCCCCTAAAATGCGACCCCCTTTAAAAAAATCAAGAAGTTGTCAACTTTTAAAAACGAATTTATTATATTTGTTTTTTTCAAACCAGTAGAAATAGTAAAAAATCGAGTCGGTAAAAGAAAACTTTTACTCAGACTCGATATTTTCCATTTTTTTACTTTAAGTGAATTTAAAAAGTTCTTTTTGTTAAAGTTTAATTAAACCGATTCATTTAATTGTGAAAAAAATACACTGAGTGAACAGCAAATTAATTCAATGGAATCGTAGTAAAAAAAAAAAATGAACCATCAAAAGTCAAAACTTCAGATATTGAAAATTTTCCTGAGGTTTTTTTTATTTACGAATTAAATATTATTACCGAATATTGTTATTTTCTTAGTAAAAACAAATCTGTGATTGATTCGACTTTTTTTTATTTTATTTAAAAAAAAAAAAATTTCTATTTTGTTTTCGTTATTATGTGCTTGTGGTTAACAATGTAAAGTTTCTTTTTTTTTTTTTTTTTTTTTTTTTTTTTTTTTTTTTTTTAGTCGCGTTAACAATAAAAAATATGTATACTTTTCTTTTAAAAACAAATAAAACCTTTCCTTAGGAGTTGAAATTATCTTCAAGGAAAGAATAAGTTTTATTTTGCTTTACTTAGATTTCTCTACTTTTTAAACCTAAACGAAACATTACTAAGTAAAAAAAAAAGAAAAAGAATGATGGGTCAGTGTTTTAGGTACAACGACAGACCTCCCCAACAAAAAAGAAATAAAACAAAAAAACTCATTTTAAAATAGGTATCTCCACGAAAATGAAAATAGGTATCACCACGAACATGCTAAAAAAAATCAACATATTATACTGTGATGAAAACAGGCCCCAAAAACGTAATGAATGAAAATTGAAAACAGATTTTTTTGTCGATAAAACTTTGTCATTAAGGAATGATTAGAGAGTATTTTTTTAATATTTGATTAAATTTTTAACTCCTTTTTTTTTTTTTTTTTTTTTTTTCTTAGAACATTCGAAATTTTGATTAGAAAACTTATTTTTCTTCCGCTAAAATCTAAATGGTTTTAATTTTTAGAGTAAAATTTTAGCCTTTTTTTGCGGTGACAGAATCATTAATTTAGAAATTCTTGCAAAAATCTAATAATTGTCGGATTTTAATGAAATTTTCAGGACTTGAAGATTATTTTTGAATTTTTTTGTTTTTGAAAGTCTTGATAATATACTTTGTTTTTATGTTACCAGACCTCCACTTAATTTTATGAAAACGAGAGGTTCAACGTGATAATTTATAAAATGACTATAAAAGCAGAATTCTTTGAAGAATTTATTTTAAATCATCGATTTTTTTTTTTTTTTTCAAAATCGGATCCCGTCTTACGGAAAAAAATTTGTTCAGAATCGAAAAATAAAAAACGTAATAAAATTAAGACATAATTAAAGAAGTTTTAATTGTTTTTATGAATAAAGAAAGCCAATTGAATATTGTCTTAAGAAATATAAAAATTTTCGATAAAAAATGAATTTTTACAAGATTTGTTTTTTTTTTTCATTTTTAAAATTTAAAATTTTAAATCTTTTAAAATTCACCGTAAAAAATATTTTTTAAACTACAGTGTAACCCGGATATAAGAGACCCAGATATAAGAGACACCCGGATATAAGATATATTTTCTCTAGTCCCAAATTAGAGCCTGTGTTAATAAAACAAAATAGACCAAACCCGGATATAAGAGAAACCCGGATATAAGATACTTCTTATCCGGTCCGGACAAATCTCTTATATCCGGGTTACACTGTATATAAATTTATAGTTTATTTTAAAAATTTTAAAAACTATAAACTGTTTAGTTTTTAAATCTTTTAAAATTCATTTTCAATGAGAACTCTTAGAAAATATTGTTAAGTAAAACTATATTGTAAAACTTAATTTGACGACCCCGAATATTTTAAAAAGAATTTTGATTTGTTTTGGTATACAGAATTTCAAACTATATTGGACAACATAACGTTATAATTAAAAGGTCACGTGTTTTAAAAATTGTTCCCCCTTATGGCGAAAACGAATTCACCAAACTTTATCGTCTGCTCCACCATGAAGACGTTCAGCGGTCAATTCGCTGTCAATAAATCGATTAACACGTCAGAAAAACTAGACCCCGTGGTTAAGAAATGCTTGTATACAACAATTTTATGCTATATAAGTAATATTTGTTTCAAATCAATTTAATTTAACTTTAAATTTGCTAATTTTCCTCAAATAACATTTCAAAAATATTCCAAGATTTTTAAAACCGAGAATTAACTTTTGTTTACAAATGTGTTAAAATGGCCAAATTTTATCGATTTTACTGAAGAGAAAAAAAATTCGTTTCCAATCAATATAATTTCTGTTTAAAATACACCACAGAGTATTTTGCTTACTGGAAATAGTAAATTTTAAATCATTTAGCTTTTAATTAAAGCTAAAATGAAAGCTCCAAGAAAGCTTTTACATTTTTTAAAAATCATTTTTAAACCTTACATAACCTTACTAATTAGTGGAGATACCTATTTTAAAATAATTTAAAGATGAAATGTTTTTAAAGTTTAAAGTTAAATTTTGGTTTTATTTGAAATACAGTGTTGGGGTTGCGTGAGGATGTTAAGAGATATCAGAAGGTTTGAATGATCAGAAGGCTTAAAATTGTGCGTGTTCAATAATCTTCCATCCACAACAATTAATAAAAGACAAAAATCATGCATGTGAACTGAAAAGGTTAGACAGAGTTGTCCCTTAGACAAGTATTATTTGTACCTAAGCTCATAACGAATAAGTTGATTATTAAATTGTAATTTAGAAGATTGTACTTGCGTAAGTCGATGTACAGTTCTTTTACATCTGACTGCGTTAGTCAAGACGGGAGTTCTTTTAGAGTCACATTTTGGCGGCATGTTGAGATGTACGAGTGATGCAGAGAAGTTAGGAAGTCGAGAAAAGCAGGAACCTGAAAGAGAGCGATAATCACACGTGTTGTGTTTATATATCTTCGCTGTATCACGTGATAGGCTCCAATTGACTTGGCGCCTAAATTGATTCTGCGCGTGGGAGCGATCTGATTGGTCGAAGCTGACCAATCAGCAAGCTGGATTTACGGTGATCAACCAATGGATGCTTGTTGATTACTTGAAAGTATGATGTTGGTAAAATCGTAACAAGAAGAGTGCATTTCCCAGCTAAGGGTAAACTGGCTGTCGTAGAAGATTCCACAACAGTATCCTAAAGGTAAGCCATTAACAAAAAAAAAAAAAGAAGAAATTTACTCATGTAAAACCAAATTCAATAAAGTTTCAAGCAAGACATTTTTAAAATGTTCATATGGTCAGTTTATCATTGATCTGCTATTTCAATTGAAAAATGATCACCCAAAATTTAAGACACTTTAAAAATCAAATATTTATCCTAGATATCAGTTTTTTTAAAAAATTACTAAAATTAAGAATTATTCATTTATAGAATTTTACTTATGTTACACTTATAGCTAAAAATACCTTTGAACACTACAATGTATATTTCAAGTGTCAGCAAGTTCATCAAACAGGAAAACCCCCAAAATGCCAGATGTTGTAAGCATGGATTAATTTAATTTTTCTCCTCATTTTATATAAGAAAGAATTTTACTAAGACTTACTTCTTTCTTTTTTTTTCTTGGCTTACTGGTTAATTTCTGTGAAGGCAAGGTTTTCATTGGTCCAAAAACAATTTCACATAGGCTCGCAAATTCCTTTCCTTCTTCTCAGCTCACTGGTCAGTTTCTGTGAAGGTAAGGTTTTCATTGGTTCAAAGAAAATTTCACATAATCTTTCGAATTTAGTCCTTCTTTCTTCCTCAGTCCTCCAAATTTGAAGTGAGTGGGTGAAGGGAGTTATTATTTTGCACTCGCAAAAATCCTCTTTTTCTGCCAGCTATTGGTAAAACTTGAACCACTAAACCATTATTATCTAAAAAAAAAAAAATTCTTACAATCTAAAAATAGTTTTTGGCTTTAAATAACCTGCATAAGGTTGATAATAAAATGAAGTAATATTTTTTATTTGTTACATATGTACTTTCTTTTATTTTTTTAATATTTATTTTCTTTTGTATTTTTATTTAACTATTTGATGGCATGAACCCAAATCAGCACTTTTTAATTATTTTAAGAAAATTTATTAAACAAAAGACAACAAAAACTGAGGAAAATTGATGAAGACTTATTGAATTGAAATTATTTATTGATTGCATTAATTTTGAGTTCTTTCAGCTGCAAATGTCATAAAATATTCTAGATCTCCCCAGACATCATATATAATTAGTTTAACCTTTTAACCTTTATATAACCAATTTTCTTCTTCACGACAATTTCCTGCTCATTGTATTTCTTAATAACTTTTGTCTTTTTGCCATCTCCCCCCCCCCCCAAAAAAAACCCTGCTCTGCTCAAGCTCACCTTTGGCCCTGTTACCTTCAATCTCTCCTGTGAGTATCAGATTTTCCAAACCCTCTTTCTTCATTATGTGCTCCAGAAATTTCAACTCTCTCTTCCTGATGTTAAGTATAAGTGTCTATTTTTGTTGCCGTTATCTCTAGAACTTCATCGTTGCTCACATGTTTGATCCATGGTATTCTCAGCATCCTTCTGTAGAACTACATTTCTGTTGCTTCATCTGTGAGGAGATTGTCCAGCATTCACTGCCATATAGAAAGACTGACACTGCATAAAAGTTCAGTACTCTTTTCTTTGTTTCTAATCATATTTTTATGTTTCTTAATATGTTGGTCGGCTTTTGGAAGAAATCTTTCTCTATCCCAATACACCTTTGGATTTCCATATTGAAATTTCCATATTCTGTTAATACACTTCCCAGATATCTAAATGGTTGCACCTGTTTGATTTCAATATCCCCAATCTGTAATTTACATATTGGGTTGTCCCTTTTGCTAACAGCTATACATTCAGTCTTCTTGCAATTGATGTTTAGTCCTTTCTTCACACTTTCCTCACTACATTCTGCCAGAGTTCTTGTTTCTTTTCTCTGTCTGCTATCAACACTGTGTTATCTGCATATCTAATCTTCTTTTTAAGATTGTTGCCACCAGTAGTGAGTCATGTTAAGACTTGTATTTCTCTCAGAATCGCATCACTGTATAAGGTTGAATAAGTCTGGAGAGAAGACATCTCCTTGTCTTATACCCCTTTCTATTTTTGTATATTTACTGAATTCATTTTCTATCCATACGCAGGCAGTTTGCTGCCATATGTAGGTTCTGGATTATTCTAATAACCTTTCCAAATATGTCGGTGTTACTTAACAGTTCTTTGTGGTGTATTTTATCAAATGCGTTTGCTTAATCTATAAAACATAGGTATAGATCTTTCTGCATTTGTATTGCTCTTTCCAATATTATTCTGAGTATAAATATTGCATTCTTTATTCTATTGTCTTTAATGAACACACACTGTTCTTGTCCTATTTCCAGTTTTGCTGTGTGCTTGCAATTTGCATGTTGGCCGGGTTGCTCCATTTGGTGACAAATCATTCATTCCTTCTTCTTGCAATGTTTATTCCTTTCTTTTTGCTTTTCTTCACTACCTTCTGTTGATATTTCTGTAATTTCCCTTTGTCCGCTATCAACTGCATCACTTGCATATCTTATATTAGGACTGTGGCCGCCAATAACGAATCGTGGTAGAACTCGATTCTCTGAGAATCACCTCGCTGTTTAGGTTGAAATAGTCTGGTGAGAAGACACATCCTTGTCTTACACTCCTTTCTATTTGTGTAGATTTACGGAATTCTTTTTCTATCCATACGCAGACAATTTACTCTCAGTATAGGTTCTGGATTATTCTAACATCCTTCTCTAGCATGTCATGGTTAACGAGCAGTTCCAACAGTTCTTTGTGACTTAAATGCTTTTGCAGAAACTATAAAACATAGGTATATATCCTTCTGCATTTGTATTGCTCTTTCCGATATCATTCTGAGCATAAATATTGCATTCTTTATTCTATTGTCTTTAATGAACACACACTGTTCTTGTCCTATTTCTGTTATGCTTCCCAGATATCTAAATGGTTGCACCTGTTTGATTTCAGTATCCCCAATCTGTATCTGTCTATATTTCTGAAATGAGGTATTATGTATACTATTTACATTATTTGGACTATTGTCCTCATCTTTGTCGCCATATTTATCATAACATTTCGGCCGTTGTACGCTCTGGCCTTCTTCAGGTGGTTGGAATGTCAAACTGAACCCTTTATTTTGCTCACTGGGGTAGACTGTTCTAGTTCCACGTGCCATGTTTAATGGATGTCAGTTATCAGTTATCTCCTGTTAATTCCCCTCTCCAAGTTCTCCACTGCCTTAACCAGGTATTGAACTCAAGCTCTTTGGTTCCTGTCACTGGATCGAACTAACACCTTAATCCACTGTGCCATGTGTCCTTAAGGACACATGGCACAGTGTAACTAACACCATTATCCACTAGACATGGCACATGGAACTAGAACAGTCTACCCCAGTGAGTAAAATAAAGGATTCAGTTCGACATTCCAACCACCTGAAGAAAGCTAGAGCGTAGAACAATGGCTGAAACGTAATAAATATGGCGGCAAAGATGAGGACAATAGACTGAATTATGTAAATAGTATCCCCAATCTGTAATTTACATATTGAGGTGTCCCTTTTGCTAACAACCATGCATTCAGTCTTCTTGAAATTGATGTTTAGTCTTGTCTTTCTTGTTTTCCTTCACTATATTCTGTAGGTGTTCTTGTAGTTTCCATCTATGTCTGTTATCAAAACTGTGTCATCTGAATATCTTGTGTTGTTAAGATTGTGGCTGCTAATAATGAATCCTAGTAGGACTTCTAATTCTCTCAGAATAGCCTCACTGTATATGTTGAAAAGGTCTGGTGAGAAGATGCATCCTTGTCTTACGCCCCTCTTTAATTTTGTATATTTACTGAACATATCCATATGCATGCAGTTTGCTGCCAGTATAAGTTCTGGATTATTCTAATATCCTTCCCCAAATATGTCATGGTTCCTAGCAGTTCCAGTAGTTCTTTGTGAAGTACTTTATCAAACGCTTTTACATGTAACCAATAGAGAAGTAAAAAAAATCAACAAAAATAATCTAAGAGTTGTGAAAATAAAAAATAAAATTCTTTTAAAAATATTTAAGTGAAAATGGCATTAAACTTTACATTTTTAATATGAAAGATCTGTTTCGTCATCAACAACGGGAAGAATTTCAAAATCACACTGAAAAATTACAAGTAAATTTTTTCAAAAATATTAATTGTAGATTTTTCCATCTGTTAAATCTGAAAGAAAATAATTTTTTTTATTAAATTATGCCACAACAAAAACTGAATTATTTTTGTAAGGCTTTAGGACAAACTTTTCTGATCAGATATTGCAAAAAATTTTAACTCCAATATCTTTAGGGATTTTTCTTTATATAACTATAAAAACTATTTTTCTTCATCAGCAAATTTTAAAAGCATTCACAATGTATCAAAATGGGGAGATGACCTCACCAACTATTATTTCTACAAAGTTTTCTAGTAAAATATTCTATTCAGTATACGATTCATTCATTAATGAATAAATTCTGAAAAGTTAATTTCAATCAGTTAATTCCCTGATCTTTTGGTAATTTTTAAAATAATGGTGGGTGTTGCTTTTTGCTTTCATTTTGGAAAAAATACATCCATTTTTTGGAAAATTTCCATGTAATTTTTAAAGGTGATTTTTAAATTCTTCCGGATGCTGATGACAAAAAAGATATGTTTTATTGAACAAAGAATTTTATTTTATTTATTTTCACACAATTTTTTTTTTTTTTTGTATCAAAGATCAAATAGGAAAAAGTTCTGAATTGTCTTCTAGGGAAATTTTTTGTATGGAAGTTCAGATAGAAAAAGTTCTGATTCATCTCCTTGGGAAATTAATATCGTCATCAATTTCGAGTTTTATCAATCCCCACACTTTTTAGCACTTCCTTTGGGTTAATACTTTTTAAAATCCAAATAATTATGAAAAAATCATTTAATTAAATATTTCATGAAATTATGAGATTTTTAAATTTGTTTACATTTTCCATCTAGAATGACAGTTCGATGAGTGACAATTGAATGTAAGAATGTTTTTAAAATGTTTAAAAACTTTTTTACAATTTTAACATTTTATTTACATATGGAAATTTATTTTTCTTTTCATCCAGACTAGGTTTAGGTTATTATTTTTTAAATAAACCCAAAATTTTATTAAAATTGAGGGATTCAAATTATTTTAAATTTTATTTTTAAAACTATTTAGCTCAAATTTTGTTGGTACCTAGAAAAAAAAGGCATCCATTTTAGTGGTACCTATTATTATAATAGTGTATTTTTCATTGACACCACTGGTTAGTGTTCAAGACTTGTTAAAAAAAAAAATTGACATTTTGAATGTTATTTACACTATTTGGAGTATTGTCTGAATATAAATAGTGTAAATAATGATAGCTCCTTGCCCCAAAATTCCAACAGAAATTTTGAATGTTGTTTCTCACCTCCCAATTTAAAAAATTGGTGCATCACAATCTTTCTACTATATCCCCCCCTATCAGTTTAGCTTTGATCAAGTTGATGTGAAAAGACTTGATGGATTTTACTAGCATACCAGGATTACCCTGGTGTCTGCTTATTTATTTTTATTCTTTTCAGCTTGAAGTAGTCTTTATTTCTTTTTCTTTTTTTTCTTTTTTTTTTTTTACTGTGACATTCACTCTGTACAAGGCCCAAGTGCCACTCAAGGTAGAGGGTTATAGTGTAAGAAGCACAGTTTATGGGGATATGTGGAGGATAGGTTAAGATTGTAGTGCTTGGGGAAGCATCCTCTTAGGAGTCAGTTCCACAAAGCAGTGGTTGTGGGATTTATTTTATCTTAATTTTAGTTGCTGTCTATCTTGACTACTTGGACTGGTATTCTATGGCCATTCATTTTAATCTTATTTTGAATTGCATCATTAGATATTGTTAACTTGTGTTTCTTGTTAGATTAGCATTGTTAATTTGTATTTCTTTTATCTTAATTTTAGTTGCTGTCCATCTTGACTACTTGGAGGACAATCCGTCTAAATGGATTAAAAATATGACTAACTACTGCCAAGAACTTCCCTCACTTTTAGCATGTATGGCAGCTGGTTTAATGAGATTTTTCAGTTGGCTGAACATCATATTTAATCTTTAAACACAGTCTGTATATTTCCTGATTCCATAGCACCATGTTTTTACTACACACACTTGTATTATTACCAATAAGAGTGTATCAATCTGCATCTTCGATGGTGAAAACAATGACGTCTGATTTTGATCATTAAACAGTTAACCTTGAAATTCGGCTTCTCACTGCAAAATATAAAGAAGGGAACATGGATGAACGAAATTTGAAACTAAAAAACAGTTTTATTGAAATGATGCTTCTTGTAGGCATGGACAACAATTCTGGACTTTTCCCTAAAGAACTTGAGGTATGGATTTTTTTTCCTCCATTCTATTTTGTAAATTACTTAAAGGCTACTAAAGGTAGCATTTTTCTAGAGTAATAATGCAAAGTAACAGTAATGTCAAAACAACAGCAATAGGGCAAAGCCAGAGTAATATGGCAAAGCAACAGCAATAAGGCAAAGCCAGAGCAATAAGGCAAAGCCAGAGTAATATGGCAAAGCCAGAGCAATAAGGCAAAGCCAGAGTAATATGGCAAAGCCAGAGCAATAAGGCAAAGCCAGAGTAATATGGCAAAGCCAGAGCAATAAGGCAAAGCCAGAGTAATATGGCAAAGCCAGAGCAATAAGGCAAAGCCAGAGTAATATGGCAAAGCCAGAGCAATAAGGCAAAGCCAGAGTAATATGGCAAAGCCAGAGCAATAAGGCAAAGCCAGAGTAATATGGCAAAGCCAGAGCAATAAGGCAAAGCCAGAGTAATATGGCAAAGCAACAGCAATAAGGCAAAGCCAGAGTAATATGGCAAAGCAACAGCAATAAGGCAAAGTAACAGTAATGTCAAAACAACAGCAGTAAGGCAAAGCAAGAGTAATAAGGAAAAACAACAGCAATAAGACAACAGTAATAGGGCAAAGCAACAGTAATAAGTCAAAACATCAGCATTAAGACAAAGCAACAGCAATAAGGCAAGAGTAATAAGGCAAAGTAACAGTAATAAGGCAAGAGTAATAAGGCAAAGTAACAGTAATAAGGCAAGAGTAATGAGGCAAAACAGCAGCAACAAGGCAAAGCAACAGTAATAAGGCTAAAAGTTCACTAAGTATAAACTAAGAATGGTGTTAACACACAAATGAGATACAGACAAGTGATCATAGCATTCTAGCTTCAAGACAAGAAAGAACAGAACTATCTTATTGGCTGGGAAAAAAATCCGAGCATGCATCTGTATGTTTTTTTCTATAAATTTATGGATGTGGATGTTTGCACAGTTATTCTAACCACAGTTGGAACCAACCATTCCCATATAAAAGTTATTTCTCATTGATTTTGTACGTATTGGCTTATTGATGAAGCGAACCATTCAACAAAGTGAAGATTTCATTTAACACTTTTAGTAAAGACAGTTTTCAAGCAAATAACTATCACAGTTATGAAGCACACCCCAGGAGTTGTTAGCAGAAATCTATACCCATTTTAGATATATTGCAAAACATAACACACATTTTAAATATATTGCAAAACATAACAAATATTTCTACTGCTTTTTCACTATTTCAGGAAGGTAACTCCCAAACAGAAGATATATTTTCAATTGAATACCAACCGAAAGTCTTGGATTGTTTCTGTTCCAATACAGTCCGTCATTTTTATCCTTCCACCCGGGATGAAATACTATTAAATTCCCAAACTATGGACTTAAAGATGAAAGAAAAGTTCAGAACTAACACAACAGGGAACAACAATGTAATTCTGAAGCCAGTTTATTTTACCAAGCAAACCAAACCAACCATTAACCAGCTTTCTGATGAAGACATCCAAAACATAGCTGTGTTCTGCTTTCCTGGTAAAGTTATAACATTTTTACAATATTTTCAAATAGATTAGGTTAGCTTGGTTAATTTAATGACATATTAACTGTTTTAGTGCATTCCTATAGTAAAGTCATTTACAATGCATTGCTATAATAAAGTTATAATCAAAGCATTTTCAGATAGATTATAATAGGTTGGTTAATTAATGACATATTAACTGTTTTAGTGCATTCCTATAGTAAAGTCATTTACAATGCATTGCTATAATAAAGTTATAATCAAAGCATTTTCAGATAGATTATATTAGGTTGGTTAATTTAATGACATATTAACTGTTTTAGTGCATTCCTATAGTAAAGTCATTTACAATGCATTGCTATAATAAAGTTATAATCAAAGCATTTTCAGATAGATTATAATAGGTTGGTTAATTAATGACATATTAACTGTTTTAGTGCATTCCTATAGTAAAGTCATTTACAATGCATTGCTATAATAAAGTTATAATCAAAGCATTTTCAGATAGATTATATTAGGTTGGTTAATTTAATGACATATTAACTGTTTTAGTGCATTCCTATAGTAAAGTCATTTACAATGCATTGCTATAATAAAGTTATAATCAAAGCATTTTCAGATAGATTATATTAGGTTGGTTAATTTAATGACATAACACTTTTGGGGTTATTCAATATCAAATACAAGCCTTATAAAACAAAAATCACAGTTTGTAAAGAGGCATACATAGGTTCGTTCTAGCCCCAGAGTCACTAGAAGCAGATGTAGGCCTGTCTTGCTCCAGAGGCAGATGTGTGTCTGTCTAGTTCCAGAGGCAGAAATAGGTCCATCTTGCTCCAGAGTCACCAGAGCTAGATGTAGGTCTGTCTTGCTCCAGAGGCAGACGTAAGTCAGTCTTTCCCCAGATACCAGAGGTAGATGTAGGTTCATCTTGCCCAAGATTCAACAGATGCAGATGTAGGTTTGTCTAGCCCTAGAGTCACCAGAGGAAGACATAGGTCCATCTTGCCCCAGAGGCTGATGTATATCGCTTTTGCTCCAGAGTTAACAGAGGCAAACATACATCCAACTAGTATCACCAGAGGCAGACATAGGTCCATCTTGCTCTAAAAGCAGACGTGTGTCCATCTAGATCTATAGGCAGATGTAGGTTCATCTTGCTCCAGAGGCAGACGTGGGTCTGTCTTGACACAGAATCACCAAAGGCAGACAGGTCAGTCTTACTCCAAAAGCAGCCGTGGGTCCATCTAGATCCAGAGTCAGACGTAGATACCTATTGCCCCAGTGTCCCCAGCAGCATACGTATGTCCATCTTGCCCCAGAGTCACCAGAGGCAGACGTATGTCTTGTTTGTCCCAGACTCAACAGAGGCAAATGTAGGCCCATCTTGCTCCAGAGGCAGATGTAGGACCTTCAAGCCCAGAGTCAAAAGGCAAGCATTAGTTGGACTTATACTAATATATGTAGGCATTCACCCAGAAGGTGGCCTTATTTTGGTGAGTTCTTTTGGGATGCATACATATTTTAATTCTTTCTGACTGAACAATGATAGTTTTTAGGAACTGTCTTGGAGATTTTTTGAGAGGAAGAATTATTATTATTATTATTATCATCATCATTATTATTATAATACACTGATTAGAATGTGTGGGCACATAATTAATATATGTGCAGAAATTGGATTTGGAAAGCCAAGTTCAAATTCTGGCCTGTTGCATTCAATTTCACACGGTGCTCTTGAGAAAGCCATGAATCTATGTCTTCTCAATCAACCCCCATGTACATTAAATAGCAGTGTAAACTGGTCTATCAAAGCTTGGGCAGCAATGAGTCTGAGAAAAAGTCTCTGAATTCAAAACCATGGGGAAGGCAATTGGTAGACACTTCACTATCTTTCCTAAGAAGCATGGCAATTTTCATATAATATATCCTGAAAGGGCATGGCATGATAGAAATATACGCTAATTTATTCAGATCAGTGTCACCTCTGTTGTTTCTATTTGAATTTCTGGGATGAAGTTGTCATTATATATATTATTTATACTCGAATTATTGTCCCTATCTTTGTTGTTATTATCACGTTTTGGCCATTGTACCCTCTGGCCCTCATCAGGTTCTTGTTTCTCCAGGTAACCACCAAGGAATTTCAAACTGAACCTTGGATTTAGTCTATAGTAGGTAGATTAGTCTCATTCTGCTGCCCATATCTAGGGATATCTCATATAGTTCTTACTTTTAGTACTGCTCAGTTATAGCTCACCCTGTTTCGGTTAAATCCAAGTACACACTACCCAGCTCGGGGATTGAATTCACAATTACAATGTTACCAAATTCTTGAACTAGCACTTTAATCCACTAAGCTAATTTTCACTGTTATCATTTAAATTTCTTAAAAATTACTAACTATGAAAGGCTAGAGGGTACAAAGGATGAAACATTGTGACTATAACAACAAAGATTATTTTTTTAATATGAGAAAATCACTGTCCAGAAAATATTTAATAAACTGAATCCAGTAATATGTATGAAAATGTTACAAAAATTTCAAAAATACTATTCAATGACTAAATAAATGGCAAAAAAATTTTTTATCACAAAAGATATATGTTCAGTATAATCAATAATTTTTCTTTCAGAAAAAATATCTTTTTAAAATGAAAAAATTATTGATTGAAGGAATTAAAAGCAAGCATGAGGTAAAAAAAGATTGGTTAAATGTTAATAATGCAGATACTTCATTGCCAGATTCAAATAACTTCAAGTCTGTTCTTCACCTATGTGAAAATTAGATATTACATAGCAGTCCAGCATTCTTTTCTAAGTTTCTAATGAGCTTCTCTGATCCTATACAAATTTACATTTGTCAGTAGAACCACATCTTTGTTGCTTCAAGTCTCTTCTTCATCAGAGAGGAAATAGTTCAGAATTCAAGGCCACAGAAGAGATTAAATATTACATATCACTGATAGGATTTATTAAACAAATCCATCCAAACTTTCATTCCCTCTAATGATTACATATATAGTGACATAGCAAATACTAAAAGCATACATAGAAATTCATTGGAAATGATTTTACTATAGGAATGCATTGCAAATTATTTACTAGCCATTTATGTAAGCTGTCTTATCACTGATAGGATTTATTAAACAAATCCATCCAAACTTTCATTCCCTCTAATGATTACATATATAGTGACATAGCAAATACTAAAAGCATAGATAGAAATTCATTGGAAATGATTTTACTATAGGAATGCATTGCAAATTATTTACTAGCCATTTATGTAAGCTGTCTTATCACTGATAGGATTTATGAAACAAATCAATCCAAACTTTCATTCCCTCTAATGATTACATATATAGTGACATAGCAAATACTAAAAGCATAGATAGAAATTCATTGGAAATCATTTTACTATAGGAATGCATTGCAAATTATTTACTAGCCATTTATGTAAGCTGTCTTATCACTGATAGGATTTATGAAACAAATCCATCCAAACTTTCATTCCCTCTAATGATTACATATATAGTGACATAGCAAATACTAAAAGCATAGATAGAAATTCATTGGAAATGATTTTACTATAGGAATGCATTGCAAATTATTTACTAGCCATTTATGTAAGCTGTCTTATCACTGATAGGATTTATGAAACAAATCAATCCAAACTTTCATTCCCTCTAATGATTACATATATAGTGACATAGCAAATACTAAAAGCATAGATAGAAATTCATTGGAAATGATTTTACTATAGGAATGCATTGCAAATTATTTACTAGCCATTTATGTAAGCTGTCTTATCACTGATAGGATTTATGAAAGAAATCCATCCAAACTTTCATTCCCTCTAATGATTACATATATAGTGACATAGCAAATACTAAAAGCATAGATAGAAATTCATTGGAAATGATTTTACTATAGGAATGCATTGCAAATTATTTACTAGCCATTTATGTAAGCTGTCTTATCACTGATAGGATTTATGAAAGAAATCCATCCAAACTTTCATTCCCTCTAATGATTACATATATAGTGACATAGCAAATACTAAAAGCATAGATAGAAATTCATTGGAAATGATTTTACTATAGGAATGCATTGCAAATTATTTACTCGCCATTTATGTAAGCTGTCTTATCACTGATAGGATTTATTAAACAAATCCATCGAAACTTTCATTCCCTCTAATGATTACATATATAGTGACATAGCAAATACTAAAAGCATAGATAGAAATTCATTGGAAATGATTTTACTATAGGAATGCATTGCAAATTATTTACTAGCCATTTATGTAAGCTGTCTTATCACTGATAGGATTTATTAAACAAATCCATCCAAACTTTCATTCCCTCTAATGATTACATATATAGTGACATAGCAAATACTAAAAGCATAGATAGAAATTCATTGCAAATGATTTTACTATAGGAATGCATTTTAAATTATTTACTAGCCATTTATGTAAGCTGTCTTATCACTGATAGGATTTATTAAACAAATCCATCCAAACTTTCATTCCCTCAAATGATTACATATATAGTGACATAGCAAATACTAAAAGCATAGATAGAAATTCATTGGAAATGATTTTACTATAGGAATGCATTGCAAATTATTTACTCGCCATTTATGTAAGCTGTCTTATCACTGATAGGATTTATTAAACAAATCCATCCAAACTTTCATTCCCTCTAATGATTACATATATAGTGACATAGCAAATACTAAAAGCATAGATAGAAATTCATTGCAAATGATTTTACTATAGGAATGCATTGCAAATTATTTACTAGCCATTTATGTAAGCTGTCTTATCACTGATAGGATTTATGAAAGAAATCCATCCAAACTTTCATTCCCTCTAATGATTACATATATAGTGACATAGCAAATACTAAAAGCATAGATAGAAATTCATTGGAAATGATTTTACTATAGGAATGCATTGCAAATTATTTACTAGCCATTTATGTAAGCTGTCTTATCACTGATAGGATTTATTAAACAAATCCATCCAAACTTTCATTCCCTCTAATGATTACATATATAGTGACATAGCAAATACTAAAAGCATAGATAGAAATTCATTGGAAATGATTTTACTATAGGAATGCATTGCAAATTATTTACTAGCCATTTATGTAAGCTGTCTTATCACTGATAGGATTTATTAAACAAATCCATCGAAACTTTCATTCCCTCTAATGATTACATATATAGTGACATAGCAAATACTAAAAGCATAGATAGAAATTCATTGGAAATGATTTTACTATAGGAATGCATTGCAAATTATTTACTCGCCATTTATGTAAGCTGTCTTATCACTGATAGGATTTATTAAACAAATCCATCCCAACTTTCATTCCCTCTAATGATTACATATATAGTGACATAGCAAATACTAAAAGCATAGATAGAAATTCATTGCAAATGATTTTACTATAGGAATGCATTTTAAATTATTTACTAGCCATTTATGTAAGCTGTCTTATCACTGATAGGATTTATTAAACAAATCCATCCAAACTTTCATTCCCTCAAATGATTACATATATAGTGACATAGCAAATACTAAAAGCATAGATAGAAATTCATTGGAAATGATTTTACTATAGGAATGCATTGCAAATTATTTACTCGCCATTTATGTAAGCTGTCTTATCACTGATAGGATTTATTAAACAAATCCATCCAAACTTTCATTCCCTCTAATGATTACATATATAGTGACATAGCAAATACTAAAAGCATAGATAGAAATTCATTGCAAATGATTTTACTATAGGAATGCATTGCAAATTATTTACTAGCCATTTATGTAAGCTGTCTTATCACTGATAGGATTTATGAAAGAAATCCATCCAAACTTTCATTCCCTCTAATGATTACATATATAGTGACATAGCAAATACTAAAAGCATAGATAGAAATTCATTGGAAATGATTTTACTATAGGAATGCATTGCAAATTATTTACTAGCCATTTATGTAAGCTGTCTTATCACTGATAGGATTTATTAAACAAATCCATCCAAACTTTCATTCCCTCTAATGATTACATATATAGTGACATAGCAAATACTAAAAGCATAGATAGAAATTCATTGGAAATGATTTTACTATAGGAATGCATTGCAAATTATTTACTAGCCATTTATGTAAGCTGTCTTATCACTGATAGGATTTATGAAACAAATCCATCCAAACTTTCATTCCCTCTAATGATTACATATATAGTGACATAGCAAATACTAAAAGCATAGATAGAAATTCATTGGAAATGATTTTACTATAGGAATGCATTGCAAATTATTTACTAGCCATTTATGTAAGCTGTCTTATCACTGATAGGATTTATGAAACAAATCCATCCAAACTTTCATTCCCTCTAATGATTACATATATAGTGACATAGCAAATACTAAAAGCATAGATAGAAATTCATTGGAAATGATTTTACTATAGGAATGCATTGCAAATTATTTACTAGCCATTTATGTAAGCTGTCTTATCACTGATAGGATTTATGAAACAAATCCATCCAAACTTTCATTCCCTCTAATGATTACATATATAGTGACATAGCAAATACTAAAAGCATAGATAGAAATTCATTGCAAATGATTTTACTATAGGAATGCATTGCAAATTATTTACTAGCCATTTATGTAAGCTGTCTTATCACTGATAGGATTTATGAAACAAATCCATCCAAACTTTCATTCCCTCTAATGATTACATATATAGTGACATAGCAAATACTAAAAGCATAGATAGAAATTCATTGGAAATGATTTTACTATAGGAATGCATTGCAAATTATTTACTAGCCATTTATGTAAGCTGTCTTATCACTGATAGGATTTATGAAACAAATCCATCCAAACTTTCATTCCCTCTAATGATTACATATATAGTGACATAGCAAATACTAAAAGCATAGATAGAAATTCATTGCAAATGATTTTACTATAGGAATGCATTGCAAATTATTTACTAGCCATTTATGTAAGCTGTCTTATCACTGATAGGATTTATTAAACAAATCCATCCAAACTTTCATTCCCTCTAATGATTACATATATAGTGACATAGCAAATACTAAAAGCATAGATAGAAATTCATTGGAAATGATTTTACTATAGGAATGCATTGCAAATTATTTACTAGCCATTTATGTAAGCTGTCTTATCACTGATAGGATTTATTAAACAAATCCATCCAAACTTTCATTCCCTCTAATGATTACATATATAGTGACATAGCAAATACTAAAAGCATAGATAGAAATTCATTGGAAATGATTTTACTATAGGAATGCATTGCAAATTATTTACTAGCCATTTATGTAAGCTGTCTTATCACTGATAGGATTTATGAAAGAAATCCATCCAAACTTTCATTCCCTCTAATGATTACATATATAGTGACATAGCAAATACTAAAAGCATAGATAGAAATTCATTGGAAATGATTTTACTATAGGAATGCATTGCAAATTATTTACTCGCCATTTATGTAAGCTGTCTTATCACTGATAGGATTTATTAAACAAATCCATCGAAACTTTCATTCCCTCTAATGATTACATATATAGTGACATAGCAAATACTAAAAGCATAGATAGAAATTCATTGGAAATGATTTTACTATAGGAATGCATTGCAAATTATTTACTAGCCATTTACGTAAGCTGTCTTATCACTGATAGGATTTATTAAACAAATCCATCCAAACTTTCATTCCCTCAAATGATTACATATATAGTGACATAGCAAATACTAAAAGCATAGATAGAAATTCATTGGAAATGATTTTACTATAGGAATGCATTGCAAATTATTTACTCGCCATTTATGTAAGCTGTCTTATCACTGATAGGATTTATTAAACAAATCCATCCAAACTTTCATTCCCTCTAATGATTACATATATAGTGACATAGCAAATACTAAAAGCATAGATAGAAATTCATTGCAAATGATTTTACTATAGGAATGCATTTTAAATTATTTACTAGCCATTTATGTAAGCTGTCTTATCACTGATAGGATTTTTTGCGTAATTTAGATAACAATTTATCCATCGCACCCGATAAATAGTTGAATCATCACCAAAGATATTGAGTTGAGAGCTGATGCCATTGGGAAGGTCATTGATGAAAATTAGGAACAACATAGGTCCAAGGATAGAGCCCTGGGTGATGCCTGCATTAATGTAAAAAGATCTAGAATGTTGGCTGTTCAAGACAACTTCCATTTCACAAATTAAGAAACACTGAATCATTTTAAAAAATGAATCCAGAAATACCATAACCTTTCAATTTGTGTAGAAGACCAGCATGTAGGATACTGTCAAATGCCAATCCAAAACCGCAACCCAAGCTTCACCATTCTTATCTAAAGCTTGATTGACTCTTTCAGCAACACTCATTAACATATCAGCAGTTGACCTAGAGAAGCCAAAGCCATATTGCTTATCTGAAAGAAGACCCTGAGACATGAGATGCTTAACCAATTCAGAATTGATTAGAGCCTCTAGTACTATGCCAAAAGGAAGTAAAAGGCTGATAGAAGAATCAGACAGTTCACCCAAGTTCTTAGAGACTGGAACTACAGAAGAGGCAAGAAAGCAAGAAGCCATAAAGCATTTATTGTAGTGTTTAGCAATAACAGGAGCCAGTTCGAGAGCAATTAAAACTAAACTCTCCTAATGTCATCTCACAACAAACACTGTATACACTTCTTGGCCAACCCAATAATAAACTTTTTTTTCTTTTTTCCAGATGGGGCAAAATTATCTGCTCAAAGAACAGACAATTTTAAAGTGCATTATTTTGTATTAACTGATTTCTTAGGAGTACGAAATTATGCCACATGCCTCACCTTTCATCGAAAGTATGAGGCTACAAAGGTAAGGTCTTTATTATATAGTTGTAAAGAACTTGGTACTAACATACCCTGCCCTGTTTGGTGGGATCAAAAATACACTGACTGTATCCCCATACAGAGTGGGTAAACATTACCAAAAAAGTGGTCACCTATTTATCACACCCATGCCTGCCATTTTTTTTTTTTTTTACTCGGGTGCAAGCTGAACAGATGTCGGTCATTTTTTGACTGATGTAAGCAGGATTGATGTTGGCCATATTTTGACTCTGATACAAGCAGTATAGATGCAATCCAGAACAATGTTGGCCATGTTTTTACTCTCGTGCCAGCTTGTTTGTGGAATGCCATGCCGGTGGCTACCACGACCATTGCAAGCCAGGTGGGAGTTTGGTTCAGTAATGCTGCTGTCACAGTTAGAGGTGTTTGCACAAAGATTATCTTTATTTCTGCTTTTCTATTGTTTATCAAAATGACAGAATTCAGCATTAAATAACCTGAACCAATATGATATACCAATATATATATATATATATCAGATGAATAGTAGTTTGTTCCTTTATTGGGGGGGGATTCTTGTCCATTCCTTTAATGAGGGGGATTTTTATCCATTCCTTCTCTGGGTGATATTTTTGTCCCTTTCTTCTCCAGGAAGGATAACTGTCTGTACATTCGCTAATCTCCCCTGGATGAGGTTATTGTCTGTTCACTTGAGGGGTGGGGGAATTCTTCTCCATTCCTCCTCTGGGCTGAATTTGTTGAATCTAATGTTGATTTACTAGCAATATGGAATGTTATGGAAAGTCTATACTTTTTCTAGATTATTCTGAAGAATGAACTAGATAAAATTATTCCAGATATTTTACTAACTATTGTCTTTACCTTGGTTGTTCAGACTCTGTTATAATGTAAGGTACATTCTGTTGGTTTTCGCAACAACTACTAATGCAATAGTCATCTCTAATGAAAAATGACACTGGTACAATTTCTTGTCACAAACAATATGTAACCTTTTATTCTTGTCAAGTTTCCTGATGTTAATGGCCTGTTCCAGCAAGAAAACACTATAACCCCCATCCTGTTTTGTGTCAGTAACACAAAACTGGCTTCAGGAATGCTCATCTGATTTTCAGTGCTCCATTAACCACTGTGCTCACCAGTTCTAAACCCCATTAAGCAAAAGTATGACATGATTCAGACATCACTACTGGCTGAAAGAATTAAAGTGTTGGTTAGTGAATTTGGTGACATAATAACTGAGTTCCCTTCTTGGGATGGATAGTACAGATACACTCAGATTCAGTGGAAACAGGATTAGCCATAATGAAACAAAGATGAAATATGGAGAGCAGAATGGGAACAGTACATACCTAGATTGAATAATGGGTTCAATTTGAAATTCCTTGAAAGTTTGAATTGACAGGTATTTGAAGAAGGCTAGAGAGCGCATCAGCTGAAATGTTGAGATATAAAAAAAAATCCCAAAACAATAAAGATGAGTACATTAGTCAGATTATAAAGAATTTATTTACATCTGCTACTTGCTTGTAAAATCCTACTATAGAGGAGTTGGCTTAGCTGCCATTTACCAGGCACACCTAAGAAAAAGCCACTGTGATTTATCACGTGCTTACTAAGTAAATTTTTTAAAAAAGAAAACAGTTGAATTAAATTTCCAAAACAACAGTGACACAACTAATACCATGTTCAAATAATATCATTGCTAACGACACAACTATTTACTCCTGTCTTAATAGTAAATCTAATCAGTCCGATAAGGTCAAATTTCATCCAAGTTTTCACCAGAGGAGTTGATTCTAAAAGTTTCAGTATGATACACCATTTCAAACAGATTTTATGCCACTCTGAAGATTATGAAAATTTTGAAAACATTGAAATTTCTTTCTTTTTTTTTTTTTTTGGAAACCTCTCACTGAAAACAACTTTCATTGCTTGTCTTTGGAACTCTTTTTCCGTCATCACAACCATTATGAGTCTTTCTGCATTCATGCGGGTGTCCCCCAGGGCTGTACATTGTTCCTAATTTTCATCCATCAACGACTTTCCTGATGTCATCAGTTCTCAACTCGTATCTATGCTAATAAAGCAACTATTTACTCCTTTCTTAATGGTAAGTCTGTTCAATTTGATATAACCAAATTGGCAGCTGATCTCAAAAGTTACTTATGATCTGTTGTTAACTTTTAATCCTCATAGGGAACCTTTTTTGCCTTCCATCAATACGGCTGATGCTAACCTCTAGGATAGTGACTTCTCAGACTAACATTTTTCACTTACATGAAGTGGGAATATTATATTGAATCCATTGCTATGTCTGCTGCTAGGAAAGTTGGTTCACTGTGTCATGCTAGACAATTTTTTTCTTGCTAGAATCGATCTTACATATTTATAGATTGACCCTTCATCCACACATTGAATATAGCTGCCGCATCTGGTCTGGTTCTTCTGCTGTGTATTTAAAGAGTCTTGATAAAATCCAGAGAGGAATCTGCAATGTTATCAACTGAACTGGCATTATGACTTCAATCACTTTCCAATTGCTGTAACATAGATTCCCTGTGCATTTTTTTATAAATATTTTCAAGGTAATTGTTCTAATGAGCTTTCCTCTTTGGTACCTTGACTATACAAATTAAGTGCAGTACAAGATTGTCAGTTAGTTCACATCATTTTACAGTTGAAATTGATAGATGCAACCATAGGTTCTGTACTAATGGTTTCTTCTGCTGCATTTCTGTTGTATCCTTAAAGAAGGTTACAATCAGACAAAGGTGGTACTCGAGTGAAAGGAACAGCAACACGGGCGTAGATGAAAGAAAGAGAGGTTTATTGTAAAAGAGAATACACTACTGAAAAGGAATCTGTTAGCAAGCTAGTAATTCCCAAAAGAAGGTTATTTACCTTACCTCCCCATGAGGCAGGATGTAGCACAAGGCCGTTTTTAATGTGGGGCAAAACCAAGCCCATAGGCTCGGGCAAAAATTCCCCATAGACCCCATATACACGGGTTGGGTAGCTGTCTGCCACCCCAGATGAGACTCTGCCCTTTGGCATAGCCTCGACTGGTTTCCTCTCTGTTCAAAGGCACAGAGTTCGACCAGCACAGCTGGAGACAAATCTCCAACTAATTGCCAAAGCAAAGATATTTGCCAACCGCCACATGCGGTCAGATGTGGCAAAAGGCCGAATTTAACATGGGGTATCCGAGCCTGTAGGCTTGAGCAAAAATTCCCCATAGACCCTCCCCCCCCCCGTAAAGAACAGGGTCGGGTAGCTGTCTACCACCCCAGATGAGACTCTGCCCTTAAGCAGAGCCTCATCTCCGGTTCCTCTCTGCCTGAAGGTAGAGAGTTCGACCAGCATGGCTGAAGATGAATCTCCAACTAATTGCCCAAGCAAGTCTGCCAGGTATATCCTGTGCTTACTATATATATCTACTGATATAGTCGGTCCACATCATATGCGATAGTGAGTGTGGGACATCCCATTACAACAATTTCTCACTTGTGGAACTCTTTCCTGATGTCTTACTTTCCAGCTAACTTTGATCTTTAAAACTTTTTTTTTCTATTTCAGGAACGTAACGCTTGGAAGCTGAAGCCGTTTGAGAAAACTAAATTACACAGTAACTCTCATTACACAGAGTCTGTTATTGTTTACGTTCCTCATGCTTGTGCCTTTGTTTCTACACAGCCATATTTCACCGTAATGAAGCAGTGTCTCTCAATGTAAGTGCTTCACAAATATTCTTGTGTCCCAAATACGTGTGCCAGCATGATTAAATTTGATTTCTTCCTCCCATACTTTCTCTCTTCCAGCTTTCCTGTCAACTATGATCTTCAAAAATTTAAATGCAATGTCAATTGTCATCTTCTATATTGTTTTTATTTTTTTTTAACCTGTAACCCATTAAGCTCGTAGGGGCATCACATGTACAACAGTAGCAGTGGTCAAGATAGCCCAACAGAGCTGAGCCCAAATATCTCAAGGCTGGTTTTGAATTCAGAGTTTTTCCTTCTCCTAGATTGTTCAGTGTTGTGTGTATGTAATTTATGTCTGTGTGTGTATTTCAGTAGAAGATTGAGAATACACGTACGTGGTTAAGGCTCTGAAATTTAATAGTCTACTAATGTTCTTTCTTTGATTTCTGCTATATATACACATAACATAGGCTCCAGGGACGAGAGCGGGAAAAATATTGAAAGAAATGTCAATTTATGTGATTGGTCAAAAATTGACCAATTGCTGATTTTTTCTATAACAAGTTTGGTAAGGTAAAACATGAGAAAATTTTATGTGGCTCGTGCAATGCGTAAATTGTCTTTAAAGAAAGTAGTGCTTATTTTCTGTCCAATGACTGTTGAGTGATTTGTGGGCGTGGTATATGTAAATGTTCACTACAAGCTGATTTTATAAAGCAATGATTTTAATTTTCTAGATGTTATAACTTCTAAATAGTTTCATAAACTGAAATTTTTTTTAAGTGTTTCACCCCAAGCACGGCGGGAAGCACGCAAGGGGTTACAGACAGTTGGAGCTAGAGCAAATAGGAGTGATAGAGGAAAGGATGAAGAGAAGGATAGGGGATAGATCAGGGCATCTGGAGACGTCCATTGACATTACATTTGAATAGTTGGAGATTATAGCTATCAGGGAAACAGGAAGAGGGGAGGGAGTTCCACAGACAAGAGGTGTGAGACATGAAGCTATTGGAGTAGAAGAGACAGCTACATTTAACAGTTTCAACAGTGAAAGGGTGTGAGCAAGATGCCAGCCTAGTAGAACTCTTAAATTCATGAAGTTTCATATCATATTCATATCAATATCGCAAACTCATGTTTATTTTGATTGTTTTATTGTTATAATGCTGTTTATAAATATGTTTATTTTTATTACGGTTGTTTCGAAACCTGTGCTAATTTAGTTTGCAATAAATAGTAAAATAATGGTAATTCTTAAAGAATATTTTTATTGACAAATAAAAGATAGCCATTCTAGTTTATTTAAAGAATTTGCAATAAGTTTGCTTCAAGCTATGTTGCTAAAAAAGAAACATTCAAGACTGGTGGGGACAAGTTAGAGGTCGGCCCATATTTTCATTAGCCTAGCTCTCCCCTGCCAAAAAGGTTATAATCCGGTCTTCACTATTTGATTCTTCCATTTAGTATTGACAAAACCAATTCCATAATATTTACAGTTCCCAAAGATATTAATTTTTTTAAACTCTGATATTACTATAAAATTCTTTGATTTTGGTTTCTTGGAGATACTATACATCAATGTAAGTATCTCCACTAGAATCACGATAAATTATTTTTTTAAAATGAAGCGGCTTTCATTTTAGTCTTAATTGATAGTGAAAGTTACTAATTAATTGAAAGTTACTATTTCCGGTAAGCAAAATACTCAGGTATTTCAAACAGAAATTATATTGATTGGAACCAGATTATCCTTTAAGCTAGTATAGGTTGCAGCCTAAGACCCAGAGCCAGATTATCCTTTAGGCTAGTATAGGGTGCAATCTAGTGCCTTTGGTGGGATTATCCTTTAGACTAGTATAGGTTGCAGCCTATGACCCAGAGCTGGATTATCCTTTAGGCTAGTATAGGCTACATCTTAAGGACCTTTTACGAAGCAATGATTTTAATTACTAGATAACTGCTAAATAGTTTCATAAACTGAAATGATATCAATATGAGATATATATTTAAAATAATGGTAATTCTTAAAGAATATTTTTAGTGACAAACAAAAGAGAGCTATTCTAGTTTATTTAAAGAATTTGCAATAAGTTTATTTCAAGCTATGTAAATGTCACTAAAATATATCACAAATGAAAGATATTCAAGATGAGTGTGGGCAAGTTAAAGGGTGGCTCCAGCTGGAGGGGGTGCATAATATCATTAGCCTAGGGACTCCAAAAGATCATAATTTACCCCTACCCAAGAGGCACTTTTATTTTTTGTATTTAACTGATTGACTGCCTAGGCCAGTAGATGTCATTTACACTTTTCTTTTTAAACAAAGAAAAAATGGACATGTTGATACAAATATGTTTACCCACTGAATATAATGTCTATAATAATGAGAATAATTTTTTTTTACTTTTTTTTTTTTAGTCTGCTAAACAGGATCAAACTAACCAAGGATATTCACACCCAGAATTTGGTATTTCAAGAATTTGTGCGCCAACTGTGTATCACACCTCTTCCTCCGGCTGGTACCCTGGCAGTGGTGAGCTTTCTTCTTAAAAGAAACCATTATCAGAATATTGGCATAACTAAATCCTGAATGTAGTTATGTCAATATTCATTTCTGCACATGGCTGTGACTCCTTCATTAAGTTCATTAATTACTTAATTAATTACTTTGAACACATGTTATCACTGATAGGAATTATTAAACAAATCCATGGAAACTTTCATTCCCTCTAATGATTACATATATAGTGACATAGCAAATACTAAAAGCATAGATAGAAATTCATTTGAAATGATTTTACTATAGGAATGCATTGCAAATTATTTACTAGCCATTTATGTAAGCTGTCTTATCACTGATAGGATTTATGAAACAAATCCATCGAGACTTTCATTCCCTCTAATGATTACATATATAGTGACATAGCAAATACTAAAAGCATAGATAGAAATTCATTGCAAATGATTTTACTATAGGAATGCATTGCAAATTATTTACTAGCCATTTATGTAAGCTGTCTTATCACTGATAGGATTTATAAAACAAATCCATCGAGACTTTCATTCCCTCTAATGATTACATATATAGTGACATAGCAAATACTAAAAGCATAGATAGAAATTCATTGCAAATGATTTTACTATAGGAATGCATTGCAAATTATTTACTAGCCATTTATGTAAGCTGTCTTATCACTGATAGGATTTATAAAACAAATCCATCGAGACTTTCATTCCCTCTAATGATTACATATATAGTGACATAGCAAATACTAAAAGCATAGATAGAAATTCATTGCAAATGATTTTACTATAGGAATGCATTGCAAATTATTTACTAGCCATTTATGTAAGCTGTCTTATCACTGATAGGATTTATTAAACAAATCCATCCAAACTTTTATTCCCTCTAATGATTACATATATAGTGACATAGCAAATACTAAAAGCATAGATAGAAATTCATTGCAAATGATTTTACTATAGGAATGCATTGCAAATTATTTACTAGCCATTTATGTAAGCTGTCTTATCACTGATAGGATTTATTAAACAAATCCATCCAAACTTTCATTCCCTCTAATGATTACATATATAGTGAGATAGCAAATACTAAAAGCATAGATAGAAATTCATTGCAAATGATTTTACTAGAGGAATGCATTGCAAATTATTTACTAGCCATTTATGTAAGCTGTCTTATCACTGATAGGATTTATTAAACAAATCCATCCAAACTTTCATTCCCTCTAATGATTACATATATAGTGACATAGCAAATACTAAAAGCATAGATAGAAATTCATTGGAAATGATTTTACTATAGGAATGCATTGCAAATTATTTACTAGCCATTTATGTAAGCTGTGTTATCACTGATAGGATTTATTAAACAAATCCATCGAAACTTTCATTCCCTCTAATGATTACATATATAGTGACATAGCAAATACTAAAAGCATAGATAGAAATTCATTGCAAATGATTTTACTATAGGAATGCATTGAAAATTATTTACTAGCCATTTATGTAAGCTGTCTTATCACTGATAGGATTTCTTAAACAAATCCATCCAAACTTTCATTCCCTCTAATGATTACATATATAGTGACATAGCAAATACTAAAAGCATAGATAGAAATTCATTGCAAATGATTTTACTATAGGAATGCATTGCAAATTATTTACTAGCCATTTATGTAAGCTGTCTTATCACTGATAGGATTTCTTAAACAAATCCATCCAAACTTTCATTCCCTCTAATGATTACATATATAGTGACATAGCAAATACTAAAAGCATAGATAGAAATTCATTGCAAATGATTTTACTATAGGAATGCATTGCAAATTATTTACTAGCCATTTATGTAAGCTGTCTTATCACTGATAGGATTTATTAAACAAATCCATCCAAACTTTCATTCCCTCTAATGATTACATATATAGTGACATAGCAAATACTAAAAGCATAGATAGAAATTCATTGCAAATGATTTTACTATAGGAATGCATTGCAAATTATTTACTAGCCATTTATGTAAGCTGTCTTATCACTGATAGGATTTCTTAAACAAATCCATCCAAACTTTCATTCCCTCTAATGATTACATATATAGTGACATAGCAAATACTAAAAGCATAGATAGAAATTCATTGCAAATGATTTTACTATAGGAATGCATTGCAAATTATTTACTAGCCATTTATGTAAGCTGTCTTATCACTGATAGGATTTCTTAAACAAATCCATCCAAACTTTCATTCCCTCTAATGATTACATATATAGTGACATAGCAAATACTAAAAGCACAGATAGAAATTCATTGCAAATGATTTTACTATACGAATGCATTGCAAATTATTTACTAGCCATTTATGTAAGCTGTCTTATCACTGATAGGATTTATTAAACAAATCCATCCAAACTTTCATTCCCTCTAATGATTACATATATAGTGACATAGCAAATACTAAAAGCATAGATAGAAATTCATTGCAAATGATTTTACTATAGGAATGCATTGCAAATTATTTACTATCCATTTATGTAAGCTGTCTTATCACTGATAGGATTTATGAAACAAATCCATCCAAACTCTCATTCCCTCAAATGATTACATATATAATGACATAGCAAATACTAAAAGCATAGATAGAAATTCATTGCAAATGATTTTACTATAGGAATGCATTGCAAATTATTTACTAGCCATTTATGTAAGCTGTCTTATCACTGATAGGATTTATTAAACAAATCCATCCAAACTTTCATTCCCTCTAATGATTACATATATAGTGACATAGCAAATACTAAAAGCATAGATAGAAATTCATTGCAAATGATTTTACTATAGGAATGCATTGCAAATTATTTACTAGCCATTTATGTAAGCTGTCTTATCACTGATAGGATTTATTAAACAAATCCATCCAAACTTTCATTCCCTCTAATGATTACATATATAGTGACATAGCAAATACTCAAAGCATAGATAGAAATTCATTGCAAATGATTTTACTATAGGAATGCATTGCAAATTATTTACTAGCCATTTATGTAAGCTGTCTTATCACTGATAGGATTTATTAAACAAATCCATCCAAACTTTCATTCCCTCTAATGATTACATATATAGTGACATAGCAAATACTAAAAGCATAGATAGAAATTCATTGCAAATGATTTTACTATAGGAATGCATTGCAAATTATTTACTAGCCATTTATGTAAGCTGTCTTATCACTGATAGGATTTATTAAACAAATCCATCCAAACTTTCATTCCCTCTAATGATTACATATATAGTGACATAGCAAATACTCAAAGCATAGATAGAAATTCATTGCAAATGATTTTACTATAGGAATGCATTGCAAATTATTTACTAGCCATTTATGTAAGCTGTCTTATCACTGATAGGATTTATTAAACAAATCCATCGAAACTTTCATTCAATGCATCTCATAGGCAGCCAAATATGATATATAATCTCATGAGTGGTTTGGGTTGAGGAACCATTGTCAACACAGAAGCTCAAATTCTACTATAATCTGTACAAATGCTCTTGGGAAAGGAAAGAATTATAGCTTATCCACATTGATATACACCTGATGAAGGCCATAGAACACAGTGGCAGAAACATTATAATAACATCACCAAAGATGGAGGCAATAATTCACATGTAATTAATTGCATTAACAGAAAATCCATATTAGCTATGATATCACCTAGAAGATTAGAATATCCATTCCTTCAACAAGGGTTCTTTGAAAAATGTTATGAGGAAATTTCATCAATGGCTCCTGGTAAGATGGTAAAAGACTTTCTCCGTCATAAAATATGTTCTTTTTTTTTGTGATGTCAACGAATACTCATCACTTTCATAATGCTTGTTGTAGTAGAGACTTTGTAATTGCAGATACAATTATAGTAATTCCATTGAACAATACTGGTGTCAGACGCCTTATGAATAACACTCACACTAACATTACTTGAAAAGTAACCATCGAATAGTGATCCAAATAGTAATCGATATGGTGATCCACTTAGATGCCACGTTAATTCTCATATATACATTTACTTTATCGTCACGTGATCTACTTATTCAAAATGGGATCGCCTGTGTTTGCTCTCTGGTGATCTGTGTTCAAACACCAGTGTCGGTAGCGACACTTTATTCCTATATAACAATTTTTTTTTTTTTTTTAGCCAGAGATTCTTGTATATACTACACAAATTTGTGTGTCCTGGGTATGATGATAAACTACATCCAGCAGCAAGATCTCTGATCAGGAGAGTGAAGATTTTAAGGAGCAAGGAAATACCTCTTAACTGCTGTCATTACCAGGTTCACTCGGACCCAGGGTGGTAGCACCTGTTAGAGTCACAGCTATGGGCAAATAGTGAAATCTCAAACAAAAATCAACAGTACATTTTTATAATAAAATGCCCAACAATACATTTCTATAGCAAAATGGCAATCCATGCAACACTAAATATAAAAATATATTTTTATAGTAAAATTAGCAACAATAAATTTTATGATCTACAAACATACCTTTAATCTAAAAATATAAAATAATGTACAAAATATCTGTAGTTGAAAGCATAAAATTACATACAAAATATTTAGATTTTGGCATTAAATAACTCATAGAGGTTGATATGCCTCTAAACAAAATGGACCAACAACAAATTTGTGAAATGTTTTGCAATTTTGTTATCTATTTTTGTTCTTGTACTCTTTTGCAGGGTGTACATCTGTCTGGTCATGAAGTAATCCTTCGTCCTGCACACCATTCTTCAATTCCAATCTTGGATTTGTCGTTACTCATTGTCTTTCAGTGCTTCCCAATTGAAACCATTATTCAAATCATTACTTGTATTTTAACTGAAAAGCAAATTGTCTTTCTGTCATCCAGTTATGCCCTTTTGACCATTGTCACAGAGGTAAGTTTCAGTTTTATAAACTTACAGCAGTTACTCATAATATTAAAGCAGTCACTTACCTTTATTAGATCTATTGTACCTCCTAAAACTTTCAGATTCTCATAATTTTAGAGCAGTCGCTTGCTTTATTAGATTTATTGTGCCTCTTAGAACTTTGAGATTCTCATAATTTTAAAGCAGTTGCATTCTTTATTAGATCTATTTTACCTCCTAGAACTTTGAGATTATCATAATTGTAAAGCAGTTGCTTGCTTTATCAGATCTATTGTACCTACTAGAACTTTGAGATTCTCATAATTTGAAAGCAGTCGAATGTGGTATCAACAAGATGGGGTCTCCGTGGAGATGGCAAAGGGTAATTGTGATGGTGACAGCACATCTGCATGCTGATTGGTGGCCTTTCAGCCTATGACTGTTTTTGTTATTACAAGGGGCTTCCTTTTAAACAAATCTGGTAGTCCCTAGGGGAATCTTTTTTTCCAGCTGGAATGTTCATGATTGTCTGTTGTATTCATTTTATTGCACGTATTTGTTTTTTGGACTGAATGTTATGCTTGGGGTCCATGCAGAGAAAATGACTTTTTTATTTTGTGTTTTTTTTATTCTTTGGTGCTCACATTTGACCAACATATAGAGTGAATTAGGAAATTGGATTGTAGTGGAGTATAACAGGACCCTCGAGAATTTTTTGTCAAAGTATGTTACTCTCTCATTAAAAGAGTAAGGTGGCATTCTTTAGATCAAAGTTGCGGTTGTGGTTCAATGTATAACTAATGCATTTGATGAATTGTTGTGTATCCTTTTCGTGTTCAGAGATACATTTTTTCTGCAAGTTTCCCAATGTATTGTAAAGATAAGTTTTCCTTTTGTCTTTATTTATATTGTCTTTTTAAAGATATATTTTAGTTATATCTGAAATTTCACACACACACACACATAAGACATTTTTTATGTTTATACATTCTTTTTATAGATACAAATATTTAAGTAAATGCTCTGTTTATAATAAACAGTATTAACAACATTTACCAGCCTGAATGTCCAAGAAATTTTCATAGAAAATATGCGTCCTCAGACAGGAATCGAACCTGTATCCTATATGGAACTGTCATATAGCCTAATCAGTTAAGGCACATCAGGCTATATGACAGTTCCGTATAGGATACAGGTTCGATTCTTGTTGGAGGATGCATATTTTCTATGAAAATTTCTCGGACATTCAGGCCGGTAAATGTTGTTAGTACTGTTTATTATAAACAGAGCATTTACTTAAATATTTGTATCTATAAAAAGAATGTATAAACATAAAAAATTTCTTAAATAATTGTTGGACTTTGTCCATTTCATCATGTGTGTGTATATATATATATATATATATATATATATATATATATAATATGGCTGAGTGGTTAGAACATTCGCTTTCTGACCATGAGACCTGGATTGGGATCTCACCATGGTTGATTTGTCAGGAAGGAGACTTCCTGATGTTATCGGTCTGGAGTGGTAACAATCCCAGCATGTGACACCTTTGAAAAGTGCCTGAAAACCATACCATGGATTGACCCAAGCCTTGTGAGTGAAATTTGGTAGACGGGTTGTTGATAGCTGTGCTAGCACGAAGTCACAAGTCATCATGACTGAGGGTTTGAGTGTGCTGGCCTTGTTCAAATTGTTGATCACGCTAGATAACACTCTCTCTCTCCCAGAAACTGTAACTAAGGTCTGCTCAGCATAGTTGCAGTATAAACCACAGGTTGGCTTGGTGGGTGTTAAACAAACACAAATGTGCCTGAGCAAGAGTGTGCAATAGGGATTGGCTAGTCACTCTAGTAGATGGGTATCCTCCAATACAAGTGACCAGCTATTATATTTTAAAAATGACAGTGTGCATTCTTTAAAAGGAAGCATTTTTGTTCAACGCTTCTTCATAAAAAAGACAAACGTACACAAAAATAAACATAACATAATCAACGAAACTTAAAAAGGGAGTAAATAAGGAGTCACAACTAAAATAAATTTATTACTAAAAGAATAAATTGGTATAAATAAGCTCCTAGTGAGTATAAAACAGAAAAATTTGTACTGATGACCCACCCATGAGACACATTGAACGAAGAATGTTCTCCTTTTACCTGCACAAAGTCGGTCGATGTTGCTTGATACGAACAGTTTCTAAAAAATGTAAATGTTTAGCCAACAGAGCTTTGTGTAGAACCCTAAATGCTTCGTAAGAATACGTCAAAGAACCACCCTGGTTGTTCACCAAATGTAGTTCAATTGCTGACTCACAAACTGAGTCAGTCAAGCGAATACTGTCACTGACTCCACCCTGTCTTATATGAGAAGGTACATGCTGTCCAGTCTGGGTCTCCAACCACAAGTTGTTCTGCCCCAAATAGTCAGCCTTGAACTGACATTTAAATTGGTAAATAACAAAACTACTTTACAGGTAGTGCAAACATCCTTCACGAAAGATAGGAACAGCGGAATAGTATTAACACATAACATCACAGTAGAAAAGCTAGAAGTTCGAGGCTGCCTATATATATATATATATATATATATATATATATATATATATATATATATATATATAACAATATATAAATTCTGTGGTATAAAATTTTTGTTCAAGTGTATGTATGTGTGTGTGTGTATATATAAATACACTATAAGCCAAAAGTTTGGGCTGTCCTCTGAATTCAATAATTAATAAAATTCATACCATCCTTGGTTCATTTAAGTTTTATTAAGCTAGGATACTAAAACTATTTAACCTATTAGTGCATGGTGTCCAATTTATTACACAGAAGGATGCCCTAAAATTTTGATTCCACCACCCTTAACGTTATCATTAGCAAGCAAGGTAGATTAGGCAAAAACTGCTAAAATTGTAAGCAAACTCAATGCAGTAATGTGTTAATTTATTCATTACTATTATTAGTATTATTAGTATTATTACTATTATTAGTATTATTAGTATTATTAGTATTATTGAATATATGATAAAACCCTTCAGGAAGAGTACTGTATATGCTCATGTATAAGCTGACTTCATGTAATTTTTTTTTGTTTGCATCAATTTTAAGCCCTCTTGAAAAGATTTTCTTACGTATAGTGCAACCAGTCATCAAAAATGTATGATTTTGAACCTCTTCAAAAAAATAACCTGTGTATAGTGTACCCACCCCATTTATTGGATAAGAAAATGCACACTATACTTGAGTATTTATAGAAGTCTCTCTGGCCTGAAGTCAGCTAGTAGATTAGTTTTGAAAAGGACGCAACCTTCAATTTTAGGCAATTTTTCAAAATCCAGAAAGTGGCTCCAAACATTTGGCCTAGTGTGTATATATATATGTGTGTGTGTGTGTGTGTGTGTGTGTGTGTGTGTGTGCTACATATGTGTATACTAATTCCTTATACTAAGACAGTATGTATATATGGAGAGGGAATACACGTATGCGTACGCATGCTGACAAAAACGCAAAAAATGGAAATAGATCTAAGAACACACAGAGGTCATTAAAAGATAAGAATATAGATATCTTCTTCACCCTTTCTTGGAGGACCAGTCTTAATTGTTTTATTACCCTTCACGCAGAATTCTTTCACTGCCAGTTCAAGAAAGACATTTGGATCACTAACACACAAAAAAGACAATGTCTAATATCGAGAATATTTAACATTGAAAAACATAAAAATGAATTCCTTTTAAGAATAAGTGGAAATATCCACACTTTGCCTGATAAAGGTCATGAGACTGGAAACGCATGTAGCAAAATTATGGAAAATAAAGCATAATATATTTTTTTTTTAAATCCACATTACAACCAAAAACGTTTGCGGTGGGTTTCTCTCTTCTTTTTATTATACACACTTTTATCTCATTGGAACTACTATAACCCTTTCCCTTTATATATATATATATATATATATATATATATATATATATATATATATGTATATATAGGGTGACCCCAAAAAATGGGAATTTTTGAAGTGCATATTGCCAGACATGAGCAAGTGGCAACACTGCGAGACAGTGACCTTGAGCAAGTAAACATTTTGCCATTTTAGTAACAAGAATGAAATTCACAGTATCCCAGCTGAGATGTTGCAGCAGTCAATGAGGAATCTCAACAGCAGATTTCAAGAATGCATTCGTACAGGAGGACGCCATCTACAGGACGTAATTTTAAAAAAATGATAATTCCATCATTGTTTCTTAAATGGCATGTTTTAAGGTTTCAATTACTATGAATTAAATATTTTTCTTCCGTCACTCTTGGTTTTATTGGATTGTTAAAAAGTTCCCATTTTTTTTGGTCACCCTGTATGTGTGTGTGTGTATATAAATAATGACTTTTAGAAGTTGTACTTGACTGAAAGTATTATGTCCATGAAAGAAATTCTATGAAGAAACAAATATTTGAATTTTGGCAACACCTTTACAAGCGAATCAATTTCTTTGTACAGAGTCTCTGCTCACTCATTTACCCCTTTTCCTGGCGTCATACTTATGTACCTCTTGTATCTGATTCTCACCTGGAACTTCTTGAAGCCCCAGGCTCATTCATCATGGGTTGTCATTTGAAACATCTTCCGACTGTCAAACAAGTAAGTATCCAGCTGATTTCTTTTCTTGATTTTTTTTTTTTTTTTTTTTTTTTTTTTTTTTTTTTTTACCAAGTATAAATTTTTTTTTGTTTTTTACACAGTGTGAACCCATGGTGAGTTTGAATGTGATTCACAATAGCATTTCAAAGAAAATACTTTTTCGTCTATGATTCGTTTTTTATTTAATCAGTTTTTCTTTTATTCTACTGTCTAATAGAAATAAATGACAAACCTATAACAGCTTATCCCTTTCATTACATCTTCATGAAAATTACCAAATTTAGTTATAAAGACATCTCCTGTATCCTTTACATAACTGACTCCCTACCAATTAGTCCTGGGTATGACAATGTCCAGAAATCGTCTCCAATGACCAACTGTGGGACAGAACCAGACAAGCCCCAATCGAGATTGACATCAAGAAGTAGAAATGGGGAATGATCGGCCACACACTCCGCAAGCCTGCTTCTAGTCTCACCTGACAGACCCTTGACTGGAATCCACAAGTGAAGCGAAAAATGGGTCAACCAAAACAAACTTAGAATCTAAAATCTGATTCATCAACACATCCTTCTTTTCCTTTTTCTTGGTGTGACTTGGTTACTCCCAACTGATTATCAAATATATCATATTTCAGAAATATGATATATTTTACCTAGAGCTATATTTACCTAGAGCTCCTTGATAAGATCCAAAGAAGAATCAGCAATATTATTGGCCCTGATCTGGTGGCTCGGCTTCAGTCAATTGCCCACCACTTTAAGGTTACTTGTCTGTGCCTCTTTTATAAATACTTTCATTAGTGTTGAGATTTTATCAATTTACAGCTGAGCCGGCTAGATGTAGCTGTAATGTCTATGCCGACAGTTTCTTTTCTTGCACTTCTTGCTTGTGGAACTTCCTCTGGCTCCATGTTTTCCAGCCAACGCAAATATTTAAATGTAATGTCCTCCTCATTGCTCTTTTCTCTTTCTACTTCTGACTAATGTTTCTGTTCTTAATTTCTCCACACTCTGTAACCCCTTACATGCTAGTGGCTGTAATGCCTTGCTTGGGGGTGATACCGTTTTAAGACAAAAACTATAGTAACCAATGGGTTTGCAACAGCCATGATTGGAAAATCTGTTCCTCTCACTCATTTCACCCTCTCCATCACTGACAATGAGTCAGTACAATTTCCCTTCTGAGGACAATAAAAGTAGCCAATACAGACCATATGTATTTGTGCTATTTAATGCTATGAAAAGAAACCTTTCGCCTGGTGAAAAGACAGCTGATTTGATCTTCACTAAGAGACTGAGACAGTGAAACATTGGTGTATTGGCCTGAAGACACCCATAGAGATTAACATAATAGCACAATTGACTCAGCCCACTATAGAACAATAACCATAGATGCTAGACACCAGTTTGAATCACATAATTAACCACAGATGATCTAAGTATGTCACAACCATACACAACTGTGTTTATTAAGTACATTCCATGATTCACTAAAAGTGAGCATACATGTTGAAAAAATGCCCACAAATTAATAAAAACAAAGTTTTATTATCAAAATCTTTGTTATTGTTAAGAAGAAAGCCCAAAGGATTTTTTGATTATTAAATTATATTTTTTAATCCTTTTTAGAACCCTTTGAAATTTTTGTTAAAAATTTTGTTTTTCTTGCATCATCTGGTGACCATAAATTATTATGGGACATTTTAGCATCTTTTGACAGTGCAAAACACATGTGTTGGAAATTTTTGCAAAAATCAAATAATTGTTGGATTTTGATGAAACTTTTAGGACTTATTTACAAATGAATTAAATTATTTTTTAAATGTTTCTTTTTTAGGAAATTTTTGCAAAAATTTTTTTTTTTTTTTTTTACATCTGTTAATCCCCTACTTATTTAATTTTGTAAAATTTTTTAGAAATTCTTTCTTATAGCATTTAATGTTTATATTAGTTATAAGGACAAGTCTTTGGAGAATTTAAATCATGAAATTACTTTTGCTCAAACAGGATCCCCAGTTACCGAAAATCTGTTCTGAATCATAAAATAAAAAATGCAATAAAACTAAAACATTATTTAATTAGAAAAGCTTTTGCTTTTATGTATAAAATAAATTATGGACACTATTGTCTTAAGAACAAAATTTTTTCAATAAATATTTAATTTTTACCAGAATTGTTTTCACTTTTGTAAATTTTAATTAGGATAATTTATAAAGTTTTAAATCTTTCAAAATTTTGTATTAATTTGTAGAGGTCCAGTGATATTGCATATAGATATAACTAAGACTGCATTTACTAATCATAAATGGAAAAGCTCACTACAATTCAGCAACATCCAATATTTTAAAAAGAATTTTGAATTTATTTCATGTGTGTTTAACGGTTTCGATTTTCGTAATATGGATGTCCAAGCACAATTTTATCTATTTGTCTTTCTTTCTTTATTAGAAGCTCCTATATTGTATTGATTTATCTTCTAGGCCTATTAAGGAGATCGTCATAGCTAAGCATAGTAGGGTCATTCAAAAAGTTCTAATCCTCACCAAGAAGGAGTTGGAGAAACAAGAGTTTTTCACTGTTTGTCAAAATAGTCCCCCTTGACATCAATGCACTTAGCCCAACGACGCTTAAGCATTGCAATTCCATCACAGAATAAGGTGGTATCCTGGTCCCCCTAAAAACTCCTCTGTATAGTATCTCATCATTGTTTCCAAATGGCAACTATGCAGGTGGGATTTGAGTTGAGGAAGCATGAAGAAGTCAGATGGAGCCAAGTCTGGTGAGTAAGGGTGATGGGGTAGCAATTCAAAGCCACATTTGGCTGCTTCAACTACTGCAGTTTGAGCAGTGTGAATGGGTGCCTTATCCTGGAGCAAGAGCACACCTGATCTCTGCTTCCTTCTGCATTTCGACTTGATTGCTTCCTCCAGTTGTCTTAATTCTAACACATAGTACTATCCATTAATAGTTTTTCCCTTTTCCAGGTAGTCTATCATGATTACACCTTCAGAATAAAGAAAAATGTCATCACCTTGCTAACAGATGTTGTCTGCTTGAACTTCTTCAGGGGTGGAGAATCAGTGTTTCCAATGTTTGCTTCCAATCTTTGATCTAGGTTTGAAGTGGTGAACCCAGGTTTCATCTTGTGTTATTAATCTGTTGTAGAAATTCTTCACTACATTTCAATATATCACCCCCTTGACATCAATGCACTTGGTCCAATGATACTTAAACATTGCAATCCTACCATGGAAGAAAGTGGCATGTTGGTCCTCCAAAATCTCCTTCACAGCACATACGATCTCATAATTGTTTCCAAAATGGCAGCCACGCAGGTGGGATTTGAGTTGAGGAAACAGGAAGAAGTCAGATGGAGCCAAGTCTGGAGAGTAAGGAGGATGGGGTAGCAATTCAAAACCATATTTTGCTGCTTCAGCTACTGCAGTTTGAGCAGTGTGAATGGGTGCCTTATCCTGGAGCAAGAGCACACCTGCCCCCAGTTTCCCTCTGCATTTCAATTAGATTGCTTCTTTCAGTTATCTTAATTCTGATGCATAGAACTGTCCATTAATAGTTTTTCCTTTTCCCAGGTAGTCTATCGGGATTACACCTTCAGAATCCAAAAAAACAGAAGCCATCACTTTGCCAACAGACACTGCTTGCTTGAACTTCTTTGGGGTGGAGAACAGGCGTGTTTCAAATGTTTGCTTTGAATCTTTGATTCAGGTTCAAAGTGGTGAACCCTTGAGTTACTAATCAGCAGTGGAAATTCTCATTGTCAGCCTTAAAGCAAAAGTCAGGAGTGTCCTGGAACTGTCAACCCTTTTCAGCTTCTGCTCTGGTGTCAGCATTCTTGGGACCCACCTTGCCAACAACATGCTCGTCTCCAAGATCTCAGTTAAAACAGTATGGACTGAACCAGAACTAATGCCTATGGACTAAGCTATAGACTGTCATATGTGCCTTTTTTTTTCTTTTTTTTTTTTTTTTTTTTTCAGATGTCTAACTCTCCAGTGTGTGATAATTGCTGAATGGGTAAAAGCATTGGTTTGTGAATTTGGTGACATTGTGGTTGTGAGTTCAATCCCTGTGTCAGGCAGTCTGGACTTGCACTCGGTGGAAACTGGCGAGCAATAACTGAACTGTACTAAATAAAAATAAGAACTAGACAAGATATTCCTAGATATGGGCAGTGGAATGAGAACAGTCTACCCCTGTAGATTAAATAATCAATTCAGTTAAGAATTCCCTGTAGGTTACCTAGATCAATATACACCTGGGCACATGGCCAAGTGGTTAGAATGTTTGCATTTTGACCATCATACCCAGGTTCAAATTTCACCATGGTCGATTTGTCAAGAAGGAGACTTTCTGATGTTATCGAACTGGAGGGGTTGATTCCAGCATATGGCACCTTTGGGAAGTGCCTGAAAACCAAACTATGGGTTGACCCAAGCCTTGTGAGTGAAATTGAGTAGACAGAACCCTTGGGTGCCATTGATAGCTGTGCTAGCACAAAGTCATAAGTCATCATGGCCGAGGGCTTGAACGTGCTGGCTTAGTTCAAATTGTTGCTCACATTAAATAACACACTCTTTCTCAGAAATTGTAACTAAAGTCTGCTCAGTATAGTTACAGTACAAACCACAGGTGGGCTCTGTGGGTGTTGAATAAACACGAAAGCACCTGAGCAAGCATCTGCAATAGGGATTGGCTAGCCACCCTAGTAGACAGGTATCCTCGATAACAAGAGGCCAGCTATACATACTTTCACCTGAGGAAGGGCAGAGGGAACAACAGCTGAAACGTAGATGGGGACAATAGTTTGAATAGAGATAATTGTTTTAACTGAGTTATCAAAAACAACAGTAGAAGACAGGAATTGGCTTAACAATAAGTTTATTTCCTTTTAGTACCAGGAAACAATGTTGAATAGAAACTAGGAAAGAGAATGTTTAGTTGTGAGTGACTGTTTTCAGCAATGGCTACTGCTCCTCCTGCTACTCCTCTTGATGTAGGAGTATTTTTATGTCATTTGTCCGATGGCTGAGTCCAAACTTGTAGGGAAATATTCTCCCTCACAACAATGATGTAAATAACTCCTCATCCAAGAAATTCAGACAAAAATTTACCAGAACATGCTGGCCTTCTTCATTGCATCTGGTATATTTTGACAAGAGTCTTGACACTGGCATGTCATGATATTCTCTCCTGCTACTGTTACATAATACTTTAAGAGAGGATTGCCACCAAGAAAATAACTTCCCCTCTAGGGTGCTTCCACTAACCATGAGACTAATTAATCTCTGTCTTTTAATTTTATTTTTATTTTTTGTTCAGATTGCTGATTTAGTGATGGTAAATATTGACAAAGGAACTATAATTGTCAATGAATTGGAACCTAAATTTGCTGCTATATCATATACTTATGTAATAAATATTCCCATGATGCCACAAGAACCAGTAAAACTTTTGGCTGAAGTCTATGAAAAGGTCAAGTTCAGTTTTGACTTTATTGATCTCGAAAGGTAAGAAAAAATACCTAACCAACATTGCAACCTTTAAACTTTATCTCTTTCATATCCTCATCATTTATTCAGTTAATGCAGTTTGTGCTGCTGTGGTCATCAGTCCCCCCCACTCTCCCTCTCTCTCTCTGCCTGCTGCTACCCTTACAGCCACTCACACTGGAGTCCACCTCTTAATATCCTCAAACCAAGACATGGATAGTTGTCTCCAGTACTGCATTACCTCAAATAAAAAAATCCTGGGAAGAGAAAAGATGGAATTATACCTTTCCCAGTCTACCCCTGTAGATTAAATAAAGGTTCAGTTCTGAATTACCTGTAGGTTACCTAGATCAATATACACCTGGGCACATGGCCAAGTGGTTAGAACGTTCGCATTCTGACCATGAGACCCAGGTTCAAATCTCACCATGGTCGATTTGTCTAGAAAAAGACTTCCTAATGTTATCATACTGGAGGGGTTGATCCCAGTGTGAAGCACTTTTGGAAAGTGCCTGAAAAACCATACCACGGGTTGACCGAAGCCCTGTGAGTGAAATTGGGTAGACGGAACCCTTGGGGCCATCGATAGCTGTGCTAGCACAAAATCACCAGTCATCATGGCCAAGGGCTTGAGCATGCTGACCTTGTTCAAATTGTTGATCACACTAGATAACACACTCTTTCCCAGAAATTGTAACTAAGGTCTGCTCAGTATACTTACAGTATAAACCACAGTTGTGCTCTGTGGGTGTTGAATAAACACAAATGTGTCTGAGCAAGCATCTGCAATAGGGATTGGCTAGCAGCCCCAGTAGATGGGTATCCTTGAATATGAGTGGCTAGCTATACATACATATACCTGAGGAAGGGCAGAGGGAACAACAGCCAAAATGTAGATGGGGACAATAGTTTGAATAGAGATAATTGTTTTAACTGAGTTATCAAAAACAATGGTAGAAAACAGGAATTGGTTTAACAGCAAGTTTATTAACTTAGAGGGCTCCCAAATAAGACCCCCCCCCTAGAGGAGAACATGACTAAAGACTGTGTATACGCCTTCCTGTGCAGCTGTGGAAAGAAATATAAAGGGGAGACAGGCAGCCTCCTTAAGGTAAGGCTTCAAGAACACCAAAAAGCTTTAACACGAGGTGAAGTGGAAAAATCAGGCGTGGCTGACCACATATGGAAAGAAAAGGAAAATCACCGCCCTCTGTGGAATCAGGTTGAAATCATAGACAAAGAACATCATTGGAAAATTCATAAACTTAAGGAATCAGCACATATGCTAGGCCCAAAAAAATCTCCTGAGCCGACCAAGCATAGAAATGAATACAATATGGGAACCAGTAATAAGGAGTGCTAGAGAAAAGCACTAATAACAATGAAAATTGCAATATGAGCTCTGGTAAAAATCATGTAATAATAACAGCAAAAATTGCAATATAAGCACTGGTAAAAAACGGTGCCAAAGACATTAGGTTTATAATACCCAGAAATTCATACACAGATGTCCTCAAGGACACCTGGCACAGTGGATGCAACACCTGTTGTTTTAATTGTTAAGAAGTTGTTCATTCCGTAACATGTTCTGTGTTTCATTTATTTCTTTTTCCATCTTGCAACACCTGTTGCTTTAATTGCTAAGAAGTTCGAATTGAACACCTGTTGTTTCAATCACAAAGCAATGAAGTCCAATACTGTAAAACGTTCTGCTCTTTTTTTCTTTTTTATGTCTTGCAGCCCCTGTCGTTTTAATCGCAAAGAAGAACTCCAATTCCGGTCTCGGAAAATATCATCTTTCAACAAAAAGATGCAGTATGCATTTGTTGAACTTATGGTCAACTTATTTAGGTAAAAATCTGTAACATTTCATTTTTTATTTATTTATTATTCAAAAGAATTAATTGTTAGTGTTTATTTCTGTATCTTTCACACTAGGTCTGAACAGATTTTATCAGTATTTTTTTAAAAAAATAACTGAGTCATGTTTTTGTTTTTTTTTGTACAGAACACAATTGTGACAATTTGTCTCAGGGGTCAGGGGTCAAAATGCTCCCATGTTGATTGCTGTTTTTATAAAACAATTGATGCAGGTTGAAATCCTCGATATATTCAGTATTGTTGACGTTATTGCTAGCATTTCGTGTCGAGATTTACAAACTCTAGGTTGTGTTTAATTTCACAAACAAATCAATGAAATTTGAATAAGCTGATTTGTTTGGAAAAATACTTTGGGTAAAACCATACTTTGCAGTTTAATAATTTCTTTAATAGGACTTCATAGTAATATATATATATATATATATATATATATATATATATATATATATATATATATATATATATAATTTATTTATTTGAAATTTATAACATAAATACAGGGTGTTCCAAAATGGTTGACCCCATTCTAAATGCCCATATCTCGGAAACTACTTGATGGATCCTAATGAAACTAAATACACTTTATGTTGAAGGTCATAAGTTTTATTGGTTAAATTTACAAAGAAAAGTACAAATATTTGTTGGTTCTATGACAGATTTTCATAAATGTTCAATATGAGCGCCGCCTGTGACTCTGCACACGTCCAGTCGGTAATCGAGATCGTGCCAAACTCGCTGTAGCATGTCTTCGGTAACAGTTTCCAGTGCAGCTGTAATTCTCTGTTTCAGTTCTTCAATGTTAGCTGGAAGTGGAGGTACGAAGACTAGTCCTTTCACATAACCCCAGAGGAAAAAATCACACGGAGAAAGGTCGGGTGATCGTGGTGGCCATTTCAGAAGCCAATCGTCTTCTGCACTACCTCGACCGATCCAACTCTCTGGCAGAACCTCATTGAGGTAGGCTCGTACAGTGAGCTTCCAGTGAGGTGGAGCCCCATCCTGCTGAAAACTGAAACTTTCATCTTCATTTTCTATGAGTTGATCAATTAGCCAATTTTGAAGCATTTGAAGATAAACTGGAAACTGTTACCGAAGACATGCTACAGCGAGTTTGGCACGAACTCGATTACCGACTGGACGTGTGAAGAGTCACAGGTGGCGCTCATATTGAACATTTATGAAAATCTGTCATAGAACCAACAAATATTTGTACTTTTCTTTGTAAATTTAACCAATAAAACTTATGATCTTCAACATAAAGTGTATTTAGTTTCATTAAGATCCATCAAGTAGTTTCCAAGATATGGGCATTTAGAATGGGGTCAACCATTTTGGAACACCCTGTATGTTATAAAATCACTACAAAAATAGCCATTTTGTTTCAACACCTCTGGTGTCTTATCAAGAGATGTTGAATGTAGAATAAAGGGTTTTAAAAGTTTCAAATTAATTAACGTGAACCTTTTAAAACCATTTGTTTTACATTCAACATCATCACTTGATAAGACACCAGAGGTGTTGAAACAAAATGGCTATTTTTGAAGTGATTTTATAACATATTTATGTTATAATTTTCAAATAAATAATTATATTTGCTCTACTCTGTATTGAGCACTCTTTTAAGAATCGTAATTGTTGGTCATTGGAATTTATTCCATATACCCCAATGCTATACTTGAGATATATATATATATATATACACAAACTGTATATATAGAATTGTAGTTAAATTAAACATATTCTAGCCTAAACAGCCCCCCACCAATCTTTAAGTATACAAATAGAAAAAATGCCGTAAGAATTTTGCCGTTAACAATAAAATTTTTATAAAAAAAACCCAGACGACATGCATTTAGCGGATGTCAGAATTTGTTGAAAAATACATCCCTACTCATCCCTAAACATAACCCCGCTTTCGAATGTAACTATTAACTGATACAACAAAAATTGAAATTGAACAAGCTAGCACCCCTTGTCTAGATGAGTGGATTTCTCTGTATCCTTGGAAACACTCAATTATGAATCTTTAAAACTGTAAATTTAAAAAAAAATAAGTTACTCCAAAATTCGCTTGATGAGGAAATGAAACTAATGTCTTTAATTTAATAACAAAATTAAATTCGAAGCTTTTAGCTTCCATTTTTGAAACATGGTTATTACTGTGTAGCGAAAACACCGTATTTTAAATCAGTTAATTTATAATATATATACAAACTCTAGGTTTTGTTCAATTTCACAAACCAATCAATGAAATTTGAATAGGCTGATTTGTTTGGAAAGATACTTTGACAAAAACCCTACTCCATGGTTTTTATGCATCCTAGTAAAACCAACTGTACTTTGTACCCCCTTATCTGTTTGCATTTCTCCCCCAAATTTGTTTTTGATTGGTCAATGTATGACTGTTTTAGAGGTTGTGATGGATGGATGGAAGTCACAAAATTTTATATACTAGAATTTTTTTGTAACATGCTGATATGTAGTAAAATCCTCACAGTACTTTGTATTGTTGATGAAGTTTGAATAAGCTGATTTGTTTTGGAAAATACTTTGGCAAAACCCCAACTGTCTGGTTAATAATTTAATTTAATTTAACTTTATAGGACTTCATGTTAACAATATTTTTTAGGAAAATTTATTTTTTTCCTTTTTAATATGAAGAATAAAAGTTTTAGGATTTCTTACTCTTGAGCATGCAACATACAACTGATCTGCGTAAACATTTCTTTCTGAAGCTAAATTCTAACTTTTTGAAGAAATTTGATCTTGTGATCTATCCTATCCAGCATGCTCTTGTCTAAAATGAAACTTAAATAACAATATCAATAATTTACTTCCAGAGACATTGCCCCGGAATGCAAAGCTGATCTGAAATGTTTCAAGCAAAATAATTTTCTAGAAAAACAGCTTCCTGCAAATATTCCTTTTTATACAGAAGTAAGTATCCTTCTGCATGTTTGCTAACATTATCGATAGCATTCTCAAGCAAATGTTTGAGGCAACCAGTGTTGAATGAATTAAAGCATTTTAAAATTGCCATTTAAGATTTTAATTTGAAATTTAAAAAGAGACAAATGACAAATCAAAGAATGTATTAATCTGAAATTTTTTTTTAATACAGGGTGTCCATAAAGTTTGTGTGTACTTTAAAAGATTTATAACTTTATTTGTATTTGCGATAGAAATAATCTGTAAAAAATGTTATAAAGTTTAATGTACCTAGTTTTAAGTATAGCTAAAATAACTAATGTGATTTCAGGCATTACTGTAAATCAGTTGGCAAATGTTTTCCGTGAACTGCAAAATCGTATTACCCTTTGTATTGCTAATGATGGAGGACATGTGGAAACTTAAAGAAAATTTCAATAAAACCTTAAAAAATATAGATCTACTTCTTTCTAATCCTTTTTACAAATTATTTCTATCGCAAATACAAATAAAGTTATAAATTTTTTAAAGTGCACACAAACTTTATGGACACCCTGTATATTTTTGAATATGACAGGAGTAGATAGGTTTGCCTATTGTCTAGTTAATACTGGTTTTTTGAACAGGTGTAGAGGTTTATCCCAATTTTCTGTTTAGGATTGTGTTTCCAGTTCTGTCTAAAGTCTTCATTTTGTTTCACTCTCAGTAACCTCTTGTCTCTTAGTGGCATTATCGCCTTGCTTGGGATGAATTGATTAAAAAAAAAAAAAATAAATAAATACTATGGTTGTCATGGTTTCTGATATTGTTATTGTTATTGTTATTATTATTGTTATTGTTATACACATGTACAGATGAACTGGGGAATAAGGAAGATATTCTAATATTAACTTTCTCTCCAGTCTTTTGAACAGGAGTATCCCTTATTTTCTGTTTAGGATTGGGTTTCCGGTGTCTTCAAAAGTCTACTTCAACTCTGTACTTCTAACATCTCTACCTAAACTCTGAAATTTTATTTACTATTTATTTATTTTTTCCTCAATAGACATAGATACATTCACCCACTGTCCTGTTCACACTCCTCCCCGATCTTTGGAACAGGAGTAGAGGTTTATCCCTTGTTTTCTTTTTAGGATTCAGTTTCCTTTTAAAGTCTTTTCATTCTTTTCCACTCCCAGCAGCCCCTTGTATCTTAGTGTTATTATCGTGTTGCTTGGGTTGAACTGATTTTTTAAAAAAAAATAAAAATGAAACTTAAATATCTAAAGAAACCCTTTATTTCATCCACCAGGGTAGATTGTTCTAGTTCCACATGCCATGCCTCTTCCGGATGTCTCGTTTATCTCCCTTTAACTCAACTCTCCAAGTTTTTGTTCAGCCAGGTACTGAACTCACAACTCTTTGGGTCAAGTCACTGGATCCAACCAATGCTTTTCTCCACTGGCTCATGTGTCCTTGAAGAAGACTGGAGCATACAACGGCCGAAACGTTGTGAATATGGCAATAAAGATGAGGACAACAGTCCAAAAAATGTAAATAATATAAATAATAATTGAAATCAATCAACAAAAGGCCAAGCAACCTACTCACCAATGTTTTTTTTTCTATACAAGACTCAAGAGCCACCTAAGGTAGAAGCTTACTGAATGAGATGTGAACATTAAGAGAAGGGAGTAGGAAGTGAAAATTATGAAGATAAAGATGATAATTAACAATTTTCCCTTGACTTGAGACGTTAAGAACTTAGTGTTCGGAGAAGCATCCATATGAGAATTTGTTACACAAAGTAGCAGTTCTCTGAGAGAAAAGCTGTCGTGGGTGACTCAACTCTGTGTAAGTAGCATGGTGAGCCCTAGCTGTAAAGGTCTGAACTGGTGGAACATTTGCCATGGAAATAACAATAACATAGCAATAGGCTTGAAGCATTGGAAAAATAAATAAATGGTGGGAAAAATTCAACAACCATACATGGGCAGATGAAGAAAACTGAATAATCAAATCTATATAATCTCAAGCCAACTTTTGTGGGTTCAATCAAAAGAGGCATGGAAGCTGACCAGTGGGAGACAGTTTTTTTATGTTTGTAGAGGCCAGAAACTACCAATGTCACCAGGAATACACATCACTGATGAAGCTTTCTTCTATACTACAGAAGTGTTTTTCTCTGTGCCGAGCCAGGAAATTTTTCTCCTCGGAATCGATCCTTCAAGTCTATAAATCGACCATTCGCCCTTGCATGGAGTATTGCTGCCATATATGGTCTGGGGCCCCTGCTGTTTGCCTCGGGGTTCTTGATAAGATCCAGAGGCAGATAGGCAACGTGATTGGCCCTGATCTGTCTTCTCGTCTGCAGTCGCTCTCTCACAGACGCGATGTTGCCTCGCTCTGCCTTTTTTACAAGTACTTCCACGGTAATTGCTCTGAGGAGTTGCGTTCGCTTGTCCCTAGGCCTTGTGAATTTAAACGCCCCACCAGGCTGACATCCCGCTCCCACCCCTACACCGTGGAAACTGTTAGATGTAGACGTCTCTTCTACTCCAATAGCTTCATGTCTCGCACATCTCGCCTATGGAACTCCCTTCCCTATTACTGTTTCCCTGACAAATACAATCTCCAACGGTTTAAGTGTAGCGTCAATCGACATCTCCAGTTGCCTTGATCTATCCACTTCCCTTCTCCACATCCTTTCATTTTTCATCCCTATCTGCTCTCGCTCCGGATCTTTTGTGGGCCCCTTGCCTTGATCGACCCACTGTCTTTCTCTTTCTCCACATCCCCTCCCTTGCCACTCCTATCTGCTCTTCCTCCAACCCTTCTTTAACCCCTTGCGTGATAGTGGCCTCCAGCCTTGCTTGGGGTGATATGATTAAAAAAAAAAAAAAAAAAAAAAAAAAAGATATGCTGTATTAGTGAACAATAACCAGAACAAGGATGATTCTTGTGAGCACTTAACATTAAGCGTCTAAACAAATATATAGAGTGTTCTTGTAAAATATAGAAATAGTAAGTGTGGGAAAGAGAAGGATAAAAAATGTACTAAAAGAAAACAATCTTTTTCTTTTATGTGCTGTGTTCCTTCATTTGTGCAATTTGCATTTTTCAGACTGTTGTCTTAATCTTTATTCTCATATTCACGACATTTTAGATATACAATCCGTTCTTCTGTTGATACACATTGGAATTTTGAACCGAACACTTTATCTTGTTAGATTGTTCCAGTTCCATGTTTTTCTAGATATATCAATTTCAGCTATTTCCCTTTAGTAACTGTTGTAACATACCTACGGACGATAATGGTTATGTCCCCATTCACATAAATACAGTAGTGAATACTGTATGTTGGTCTGCAGTTGGAGATTCATTGTGGAATTCACTTGACTCACTTCTAGCAGTTGACTACTTCTTCTACGCGCAGCTGGCAAATCTTATATGTGTTGTTCATGTCCTAAGTATTATCGTTCATTGCCAACCCTCGGTTAATTATTCTATTCAGTAAACGTCCCTAGGTTACAACAGTTTATTATAATAATTATTATTAAACACTGTGTCTTTTCTTTTCCATTTCTTTTCTTAAATTGTGCTTATTGAGTGAGAAAGCAGCATGTCAACAAAGTGACACACTGGGGTAAAAATATAAGAAGCCTAAAATGCCCATCAGGATACCCAGTTTGATAAAGGCATACCAGGTTTTGATAAAAGCAGCATATAACATTGCAAGTGAGACTCGGTTAGAAATTTCTCTAATAATTATAATATTAATATCTAAGTGTTGCAAAATATTGGAAGAGATAAGTTAATTATTTTGTTTATGTTGTAACATACCTACGGACGATAATGGGTATGTCCCCATTCACATAAATACAGTAGTGAATACTGTATGTTGGTCTAGAGTTGGAGATTCATTGTGGAATTCACTTGACTCACGTCTAGCAGTTGAGTTGAATCTTATATGTGTTGTTCTTGTCCTAAGTATTATCGTTCATTACCAACTTTAGTTTGATTATTCTATTCAATAACCTTCCCTAGGTTACAACACTTTCTTTCTTTCATCTCATTTTTTCTTTATTTTTCCGTTTTTCTCATTTCTTCCTTTGTTTTTATCTCATTTCTTTCTCTCTTTCTTTCTTTCTGTTGTAGCATACCTACAGATGATAATGGGTATGCCCCCATTCCCATACAGTAGTGAATACAGTACGTGGTCTAGAGTTGGAGATTCATTGTGAAATTCACTTGACTCAATTCTAGCAGTTGACTAGTTCTTCTATGCACCACTGGCGAATCTTATATGTGTTGTTCTTGTCCTAGGTATTATCGTTCATTACCAACCTTTGTATGATTATTCTGTTCAGTAACCTTCCCTAGGTTACAACAGTAACTCAACCTTCCAAGCTTTTGTTCACCTCTGCTATGCCTTGGTATTGAACTCACAATGCTTTAGGTTAAGTCACTGGATTACTTCAACCAGCACTTTTATCCACTAAGCCATGTGGACACTGAAGAAGAAGGCTGGAGCACACAATGACCAAAACATTGTGAATATGACAATAAAGATAAGGTCAACATTCCGAACAATGTAATTATTGTAAATAGTTACAATACCTGATCTCAGAAATATAGACAACTCATAAATTTATCTTTTGTTTACTTGTAGGTGATGAAAACTACACTTTTTCAGGAATTTCTAGACAACATCCTTTCTAAAAAGCCTTCATTTTGGTCAGAACTGGAGCTGAAGACACGGACATTATCCAGAAAATCTGGATTCTCCCAAAATGCCTTTGTTTCCAAGTAAGATTTCTATTTTTCCATCTTTTTAAGATCTCTTCTCTGATCTAGTTCTACCAGTGTCAGATCTATTATGAAACTAATGAAGCTTAAGCTATAGGGCCCCTATTCCCAGAAAATTCAAAATTCGTTAAGGGAACAAACATTTAAAACTATTAGTCTTATATGTTTTTGAACTACCTTCTATTAACTCACCCTTCAATACTCAACCAAAGACTACACTCACAAATAGTCAAAACAAACATTTCTTTCATGTTCTTTACCAGTGGCGGATCTACTATGAAACTAATGAAGCTTACACTTCAGGGCCCCTAATTCCAGAGAGGCCCCTGAAGCAACTTTTTTAGAGTGAATTTTTCAACAAAATCAATGTTTTTTGTTTTTATAATGTTTATTATTAGAATAAAGCCATTTTATTGATAGAATCATAAGCCAATGGCTTTGAAGTAGCTAATGTTGGCCTTAGAATATGCTCTCATACCCATTTCATATGGCCTTAAAATTCCCTTGTAATTGGTCAAATTTCAAAATTTTCTTGAGGGCTTGCAGCGCCTGAACCCCCAGCTGTATGTGAGGTTCACCAGAATCTATTCATAGCCTACATTTTGGCAATTAGATCCTCAAATCTATTGTTGCTGGTTGCAAATGGGCCCTCATATCTGTTCCAGTTTCAGGGCCTCTGAAGTGTAGGTTTGCCACTGTAGATATTAAGGGACCTCTTCCCTCTAACTTAAAGAACTGTTATGTTTATGGTAATAGCTGAATACACTCGTTTTCCTTTTGCTTGCCCTAATATGACAACAAATGTAATAATTAAATAGAATCATAAGCCAATGGGTTGGCCTTAGAATATGCTCTTACACCCATTACATATGGCCTCAAAATTTCCCTGTAATTGGTTAAGTTTAAAAATGGGCTTTCAGCACCCAAAGCCCCAGCTGTCTGAGTTTGTTGAGCTCACCAGAATCTATTCATAGCCTACATTTTGGCAATTAGATCCTCAAATCTATTCTTGCTGGTTGTGAAGGGGCCTCCATATCTGTTCAAAGCTTCAGGGTCCCAACAATGTAGGTCTGCCAGTGAGCTCTATCTGGGAAAACTGGCTTCCCTTCACTGTTTCTTCCATAGAACGACTGCTTTGTGGAACAGACTCCTGCATAGTGTTTCTCTGAAGCATTACAGTCTTAAACTTTTCAAGTATTGCGTTAATGTTTATCTACCCTTCATATCCTCAATGCCTTCACTTCCTACTTACTCCTCCTATGTTCATATCACACAGCTCATTCAGTAACTCTCTACCTTGAGTGCCTCTTGAGCCTTGTATTGGCTGAACATTGGTAAAAAAAAAATCTGTCAAATATTCCCAAGTGGTATGATGCAAATGTGACTGAGCCTCTCTAGTCAAATGGCTCATGCTAGCCATCTTTAGGTTATTTTCCTGAACCTTTGTTTGCATTCTTGATGAAGCTCCATGCTTTGAATGTCTATTGGGTCTTTTCACTTTGGACCTCAAGGGGAACCTATATATATATATATATATATATATATATATATGATTCTTTGATAAAGATGTTGGGAAAATGGTTGGCACATTCTATTGCTCCAAGAAGTACCTGACTCTCTCTGCCTCAGTGTTACATTTATTCATGCCATAACCTGTAACCAAAAATAGCGTAAAAACAGCTAGCACAAGGAATTCATCTTGAGGGTCTCAGTTACATTTATTGATACCATGATCTGTAACCAAAAATAGGATAAAGACGGGTAGCATATGCTATCTGGCTTGAGGGACTCAGTTACATTTATTGATACCATGATCTGTAACCGAAAATAGGATAAAGACGGGTAGCATATGCTATCTGGCTTGAGGGACTCAGTTACATTTATTGATACCATGATCTGTAACCTAAAATAGGATAAAGACGGGTAGCATATGCTATCTGGCTTGAGGGACTCAGTTACATTTATTGATACCATGATCTGTAACCTAAAATAGGATAAAGACGGGTAGCATATGCTATCTGGCTTGAGGGACTCAGTTACATTTATTGATACCATGATCTGTAACCAAAAATAGGATAAAGACGGGTAGCATATGCTATCTGGCTTGAGGGACTCAGTTACATTTATTGATACCATGATCTGTAACCGAAAATAGGATAAAGACGGGTAGCATATGCTATCTGGCTTGAGGGACTCAGTTACATTTATTGATACCATGATCTGTAACCAAAAATAGGATAAAGACGGGTAGCATATGCTATCTGGCTTGAGGAACTAGGTTACGTTTATTACAAGTCAGTAAGGAGTAAAAGCTTTTATTAAAAGTATTCTGAAGATTACCAAATATTATATCCACCTGGGAGGAAGATTGTCGACGGCTTTGATTGAGTTTAAAGTAATGAAGGCTAGTGGGAAAAATTCTGACATTTCTCGTATAGTAACCATGTGTGATCAAAGATGACTGGAATTTGAGTTAGTAAATTGTGAAAAATAGTTTATAGAAGCCCCTCCCCAAATTCACGATGTTCAAAGCCTTACAACTGACCTCTATCAATATAGTTCCAACAGTTCAATGGCAAAAACTAAAACTGGCTTGTAATTTTCAATACCTGAAAAAGCGAATTAGTATCATTTGATCATCAATCTAAGTCTGAGTTTTCTCCAGTCACAGTAAATATTTGTTTGCATTCTGGATGAGGCTCAACTGCTTTGATTATCTATTGAGTCTTAAGTTCACTTCAGATGTCAAGGGGAACTCATATATATGATACATTGCTAAAGAACTGGAAAAATGGTTGGCTCATTCTAATGCTCCAGGAAGTACCTGACTTCCTCTATATCATTATAAAAATCAGATCGGACCAAAAATGGAGTATTGCTGTCATATCTGGATTGGAGATGCTCAATCCTCACTTTCCTGTCCTTTTGCCACTCTTTATCCTAACAAGAGTCAGATTAGACCCAAAATGGAGTATTGCTGCCATATCTGGGCTGGAGCTGCTCAATCCTCACTTTCCTGTCCTTTTGCCATCCTTCATCTTTACAAGAGTCAGATTAGACCCAAAATGGAGTATTTCTGCCATATCTGGACTGGAGCTGCTCAATCCTCACTTTCCTGTCCTTTTGCCATGCTTCATCTTTACAAGAGTCACATTAGACCCAAAATGGAGTATTTCTGCCATATCTGGACTGGAGCTGCTCAATCCTCACTTTCCTGTCCTTTTGCCAGCCTTCATCTTTACAAGAGTCAGATTAGACCCAAGATGGAGTATTTCTGCCATATCTGGGCTGGATCTGCTCAATCCTCACTTTCCTGTCCTTTTGTCATGCTTCATCTTTACAAGAGTCAGATTAGACCCAAAATGGAGTATTGCTGCCATATCTGGACTGGAGCTGCTCAATCCTCACTTTCCTGTCCTTTTGTCATGCTTCATCTTTACAAGAGTCAGATTAGACCCAAAATGGAGTATTTCTGCCATATCTGGGCTGGAGCTGCTCAATCCTCACTTTCCTGTCCTTTTGCCATCCTTCATCTTTACAAGAGTCAGATTAGACCCAAAATGGAGTATTTCTGCCATATCTGGGCTGGAGCTGCTCAATCCTCACTTTCCTGTCCTTTTGCCATGCTTCATCTTTACAAGAGTCAGATTAGACCCAAAATGGAGTATTTCTGTCATATATGGACTGGAGCTGCTCAATCCTCACTTTCCTGTCCTTTTGCCATCCTTCATCTTTACAAGAGTCAGATTAGACTCAAAATGGAGTATTGCTGCCAGATCTGGACTGGAGCTGCTCAATCCTCACTTTCCTGTCCTTTTGCCATGCTTCATCTTTACAAGAGTCAGATTAGACCCAAAATGGAGTATTTCTGCCATATCTGGGCTGGAGCTGCTCAATCCTCACTTTCCTGTCCTTTTGCCATCCTTCATCTTTACAAGAGTCAGATTAGACCCAAAATGGAGTATTTCTGCCATATCTGGGCTGGAGCTGCTCAATCCTCACTTTCCTGTCCTTTTGCCATGCTTCATCTTTACAAGAGTCAGATTAGACCCAAAATGGAGTATTGCTGCCATATCTGGGCTGGAGCTGCTCAATCCTCACTTTCCTGTCCTTTTGCCATCCTTCATCTTTACAAGAGTCAGATTAGACCCAAAATGGAGTATTGCTGCCATATCTGGGCTGGAGCTGCTCAATCCTCACTTTCCTGTCCTTTTGCCATCCTTCATCTTTACAAGAGTCAGATTAGACCCAAGATGGAGTATTGCTGCCATGTCTGGGCTGGAGCTGCTCAGTCCTCACTTTCCTGTCCTTTTGCCATGCTTCATCTTTACAAGAGTCAGATTAGACCCAAAATGGAGTATTGCTGCCATATCTGGGCTGGAGCTGCTCAATCCTCACTTTCCTGTCCTTTTGCCATCCTTCATCTTTACAAGAGTCAGATTAGACCCAAAATGGAGTATTGCTGCCATGTCTGGGCTGGAGCTGCTCAGTCCTCACTTTCCTGTCCTTTTGCCATGCTTCATCTTTACAAGAGTCAGATTAGACCCAAAATGGAGTATTGCTGCCATATCTGGGCTGGAGCTGCTCAATCCTCACTTTCCTGTCCTTTTGCCATCCTTCATCTTTACAAGAGTCAGATTAGACCCAAAATGGAGTATTGCTGCCATATCTGGGCTGGAACTACTCAATCCTCACTTTCCTGTCCTTTTGCCATCCTTCATCTTTACAAGAGTCAGATTAGACCCAAAATGGAGTATTGCTGCCATATCTGGGCTGGAGCTGCTCAATCCTCACTTTCCTGGCCTTCTGCTACTCTTTACAAGAGACAGATTAGACCAAAAAATAGAGTATATCTGCCATGTTTGTGCTGGTGTTGCTCAATTCTAAATTTCCAGAACTCCACTCCCTAGTTCACTTTAACTGCTAAAACATGCCATGTTACTTCCACGGAGTTGAATTATCTTCATTTCCCTCATGTTCCAAATGCATCGAGAAAGTTATACTCAGCTTGTTCCCCAAGAATTGCTGCTTTGTAGAACAGAATCCTGAACTCTACAATTTTAATGTTTTCAAGTCAAAGGTCAATTGTTATCTATCCCCCATATCCTCATAATCTTCACTTACTACCTCCACCTCTATCATTCATATCACATATTCATCATAACCGTTTTGATAGTACCTTCTACCTGTAGTGGCTGTCAAGCCTGGTAGTGTGTGTACTTTAGTATTAAAAAAGAATCGCCAACTCTTTTTATTTATCTTCATAACGTTTTTGGAATTTGACAGATTGAAGTAGCATTCAGCTTTTTGGGATGTTGTAAACATACAACCATGACCCTCGTTTAGTTTTTCATGTGACTGAACAGCTTCACTCGTTGATGTTTTTCGATTCCCATCTGAGTTGATATGAACAAACACTGTGAAGAGCGTACTGTTTGTGTTCGGCAAAAGGAAAGGCATTTATATATCATCATGACAAGAAAGGAAAAATATTAATCCTGTTTTTAATATGCTTGGTTCACCTGGCGCAGTCTGGGATCTGGTAGGTAAGTGACACTTAGGACATTTTTGTTGCTATTTCTGTCCTCTATCATGACAGACTAATGGACCAGATCTTCTCTTCGTTCAGCGATAACTCTGTCTAGCTGTCTTCGGGCTGATGCAAGGGGGCTAAGTACTTTTTGGGATCTTATAATTCAATCAGCACCAGCCATGTGGTAACCACCATATTTTGGAAGGAAAAACAAAACAATAGTTGCTGTACACTTGCTTAGAAAGAAGGCATAGCAGGACTTATACCAACTCAGCTGTCTCTCTTTAGAAAAAGAAGCTTGGCAGGACTTGTACCCCTCCTCTCGAATTCTGGTTAGACATCTCGCAAGGTAGGTTGTAACACATCAGTTGCCTTTGAATGTCCATGCTATTCTCGGCAATTTTTTTTGTATTAGCATATGCAACGTGAAACCTTTGTTTTTTTTTTCTTTCAGTATTTCATGGTGCTTGTAGAGACGGAAAATAAATTCACTTTTCAAGCATCCATTGATTCTTAGGGTTGTCTTTGCCGGGAGAAAAAACTCACAAGCGGTAACACTCTGCCCCTCTACCAATCCCAGTTGTCTCTGACTGTCGATGACCATCACCCTACTCGCATGTCCCTTCCCTTTCATTGTCCAACATTTTGTTTTACTATTATCTTCATGAATTACGGAAATAGGAAAGGGATCGAAACTGAGATGCCAGGTCAGGATCGATAACATTGCAGATTTTTTTTTTGTGATGTCAACGAACACTCGTTTGACACTTTTGTGATGCCAATGAATACTTGGCACTTTCATAATGCTCGATGTAGGAGAGACTTTGGTAAACGCAGATACAACTATAGTACACCGTTGAACAATGCTGGCGTCAGACGCCTTCGAATAACACTCGCACTAATAGTAGTCACTTGGTAATACTCACTCAAATAGTGATCCTCATAGATAAATAATATAGGGAATAGAGTAGAGAATAGTGGTCCATATAGTGATAGGAGAAATAGCTATCCGAATAGTAATAGAGGATAGAGTAGAAATGTGATCGTTAGTCGTCAGCTACTTCCTAAATATATGCGTTTCCTTGATCATCACGTGGTCCACTTAATTCAGCAATGGGATCGCCTGTGTTTGCTAACTGGCGATCTATGTTCAAACTCAAGTGTCGGCAGTGACACTTTATTTCTATATAAAAAGTTTCTTATTTGGATTTTATCGAGAACCTCTTGATCGAGCAGAAGCAGCAGGCCAGATGTGGCCATAATATTCAATGCACAGATGGACAAATGACGAAATAAGCAAGATAGATTCTGGTGGGAAAAGTTTTCTAGCACAACAGAGGGAACCACTTTTTTTTTTTTTAGAAACGAACTGAACAATTGATGGAAATCCTACATATGAAGGTGCAATGAGTCACTCTCTTGATTTTTTTGATTTTTTCTCTAATCATTTCACCCCAAGCAAGGCAACAATGCCACTGAGACACAAGAGGTCACGGGCGTGAAAGAGAATAAGAAGACTGAGAATGGGGAGGATTGAGGAAAGGACAAAAAAATAGAAACAGTGTTCAAGAAAATAGAAGATGGCGATTGATGTTGCGTTGAAATTTTTGAAGTTTGTAGTTATCAGGGAAGCAAGAAATAGGAAGAAATAGTTTCACAGGTGGGAAGTGCTAGAAACGAAACAGAGTAGAAGTGGTGGTTGCATCTATGTAGAACAACTGTAAAGCAGTGAGACCTAATTGCCAATCTAGTAGCACACTTAAATTCATGTAGTCAGGGCACTAGGGAAAAAAACCTCACCAGAGCAGTTGCCATGAAATATTTGTAGAAAAGACAAAGTGCTTAAAACATTTGCTGTATAGCAACAAATTTGAATAAATTTTAATACATTTACTTGGCTTGTTATTATGCCCATTTTTTGCAATATACAAAATAAAATAATAGTAAAAAATAATAAGCTGTAATAAAACCTATAACAAAATAATAGTAATAATGAAGAGTGTATAGAGCCAGAGTGTTGGGATAAAAAGCAACAATAATAAGCTGTAATAAAACCTATAACAAAATAATAGTAATAATGAAGAGTGTATAGAGCCAGAGTGTTGGGATAAAAAGCAACAATAATAAGATGGAATAAAACTAGTAATAAAATAATAGTAATAATGAAGAGTGTATAGAGCCAGAGTGTTGGGATAAAAAGCAACAATAAGATGGAATAAAACTAGTAATAAAATAATAGTAATAATGAAGAGTGTATAGAGCCAGAGTGTTAGGATACAAAGCAACAATAATAAGATGGAATAAAACTAGTAATAAAATAATAGTAATAATGAAGAGTGTATAGAGCCAGAGTGTTGGGATAAAAAGCAACAATAATAAGATGGAATAAAACTAGTAATAAAATAATAGTAATAAGGAAGAGTGTATAGAGCCAGAGTGATGGGATAAAAAGCAACAATAATAAGATGGAATAAAACTAGTAATAAAATAATAGTAATTATGAAGAGTGTATAGAGCCAGAGTGTTGGGATAAAAAGCAACAATAATAAGATGGAATAAAACTAGTAATAAAATAATAGTAATAATGAAGAGTGTATAGAGCCAGAGTGTTGGGATAAAAAGCAACAATAATAAGATGGAATAAAACTAGTAATAAAATAATAGTAATAAGGAAGAGTGTATAGAGCCAGAGTGATGGGATAAAAAGCAACAATAATAAGATGGAATAAAACTAGTAATAAAATAATAGTAATAAGGAAGAGTGTATAGAGCCAGAGTGATGGGATAAAAAAGCAACAATAATAAGATGGAATAAAACTAGTAATAAAATAATAGTAATAAGGAAGAGTGTATAGAGCCAGAGTGATGGGATAAAAAGCAACAATAATAAGATGGAATAAAACTAGTAATAAAATAATAGTAATAAGGAAGAGTGTATAGAGCCAGAGTGATGGGATAAAAAGCAACAATAATAAGATGGAATAAAACTAGTAATAAAATAATAGTAATAAGGAAGAGTGTATAGAGCCAGAGTGATGGGATAAAAAGCAACAATAATAAGATGGAATAAAACTAGTAATAAAATAATAGTAATAAGGAAGAGTGTATAGAGCCAGAGTGATGGGATAAAAAGCAACAATAATAAGATGGAATAAAACTAGTAATAAAATAATAGTAATTATGAAGAGTGTATAGAGCCAGAGTGTTGGGATAAAAAGCAACAATAATAAGATGGAATAAAACTAGTAATAAAATAATAGTAATAATGAAGAGTGTATAGAGCCAGAGTGTTGGGATAAAAAGCAACAATAATAAGATGGAATAAAACTAGTAATAAAATAATAGTAATAAGGAAGAGTGTATAGAGCCAGAGTGATGGGATAAAAAGCAACAATAATAAGATGGAATAAAACTAGTAATAAAATAATAGTAATTATGAAGAGTGTATAGAGCCAGAGTGTTGGGATAAAAAGCAACAATAATAAGATGGAATAAAACTAGTAATAAAATAATAGTAATAAGGAAGAGTGTATAGAGCCAAGGTGCTGGGATGAAAAGCAACAATAATAAGATGGAATAAAACTAGTAATAAAATAATTGTAATAATAATGAAGAGTGCATTCATTTTCTTAACCAAACTGTCTATACCAGGGGTCGGCAACCATGGCACACCAAGCAAATTCTAATGGCATGAAGCCAGAAATGACATCACGAAGTCTGAACCAATAATTACTAGCTGTTTCAAAACTGCTCAGTTGTTGGACTCCCATTAATAATAAAAACTTTAAAAAAAGAAGATATTTAGCCGTTTCAAAACTGCTCAGTTGTTGGACTCCCATTAATAATAAAAACTTTAAAAAAAGAAGATATTTAGCCGTTTCAAAACTGCTCAGTTGTTGGACTCCCATTAATAATAAAAACTTTAAAAAAAGAAGATATTTAGCCGTTTCAAAACTGCTCAGTTGTTGGACTCCCATTAATAATAAAAACTTTAAAAAAAGAAGATATTTAGCCGTTTCAAAACTGCTCAGTTGTTGGACTCCCATTAATAATAAAAACTTTAAAAAAAGAAGATATTTAGCCGTTTCAAAACTGCTCAGTTGTTGGACTCCCATTAATAATAAAAACTTTAAAAAAAGAAGATATTTAGCCGTTTCAAAACTGCTCAGTTGTTGGACTCCCATTAATAATAAAAACTTTAAAAAAAGAAGATATTTAGCCGTTTCAAAACTGCTCAGTTGTTGGACTCCCATTAATAATAAAAACTTTAAAAAAAAGAAAATGAAAACCTTTATTTCTATTAATGTGGTTTACATATTATTGTATATATTGCTATATAAAATATATTGTAGAACACGTATATTGACCTTGACTTGTATAAAAATACATATGCTGTTGGCACACGGAATGATTTTAAAACCCTAAGTCAGCACATTGTCAGCAAAAGGTTGCCGACCCCTGGTCTATACTTTATTTCCACCGACTAACTCTGTTTTTCTGATTTTAGTGCCCACAGTATGACTGGTATCAAACAAGGACTGGTTTCCACATCTATTGAAGAATTATCAAATGAATTCATATTCTTTATCCCTTCCATTTACAACGCAGCGTCTTGTACTGTATACCTGAAAGACTGTATCAAAGTTTGTACAGAAAAACTCCAGGTTAGTTTCTCTTCTCCAATCACTTCTTTTAACCCATTTAATCATTAGTTACATTCAGACTATTATCCTCATCATTGTTATTGTTATCACAACGTTTTGGTTGTTATGCCCTCTGACCTTTATCAGGTTTATATCGATCTGGGTAACCTACAGAGAATTCTGAATTGTTCAGTTCAGGATTTCCTCTTCAGGGAACTTAATTCAGAATTCCCTGTCGGTTACCTAGATCGATGTACAGCTGATGAAGGCCAGAGGGCACAACGACTGAAATGTCGTGATAGCAACAAAGCTGAAGACAATATTCCATATGTAAATAGTGTAAATAATAACTCCTCATCCCAGAAATCCAGGCAGAAACATATGATGGATTGTGGGCGTAATGGATCAATTATTTCCTTCTTTCAAATCAGCTTCTTCATCACATGGCCAGAGAGTTTGCCAAAAACAGATTCATTTTTTTTAGCTGATTTTTGTACACCTCTAGTGCCCACAGCATTTTGACTGATTTTGTTGCATTATTTTATTTTCGCATTTATTTTTTTCTCGGATTTTTTTTTTTTTTTTTTGTGCTTCGAAACAGTTTTATAGAGGAAAAAAATCCGAGCAGACAAATTACACTGTTCTGCTAGTATTGACGTTAGTATTAACCCTTTGAATTTGTTCTGTAGTTAACCTCTCTTGTGCTCCAACAGCTTGAGAGTGGAAAAGAGGGCAAGAATAGATTAGAACTTCACTACTATGAATGAAAAGTTATTCCATTTTTTTTTTTTTTTTTTTTTTTTTTTTTTTTAAGCGTATCACCCCAAGCAAGGCTGGTGGCCACTATCACGCATGGGGTTACAGAAGGGTTGGAGGAAGAGCAGATAGGAGTGGTAAAGGAAGGGATGTGGAGAAAGAGAAGGACGGAGAGTCGATCAAGGCAGGGGGGTTACGGAAGATATAGAGTGAGAGCAGATAGGAATGAAAGATGAAAGGAAGTGGAGAAGGGAAGTGGATAGATCAAGGCAATTGGAGATGACGATTGACGCTACACTTAAACTGTTGGAGATTGTATTTGTCAGGGAAACAGTAATAGGGAAGGGAGTTCCATAGGCGAGATGTGCGAGACATGAAACTATTGGAGTAGAAAAGACGTCTACATCTAACAGTTTCAACGGTGAAGGGGTGGGAATGGGACACCAGCCTCGTAGGACGCTTAAATTCACGAGGCTTAGGGACAAGCGAAAGCAACTCCTCGGAGCAATTACCGTGGAAGTACTTGTAGAAAAGGCAGAGCGATGCAACATCGCATCTGTGAGAGAGCGACTGCAGACGAGATGACAGATCAGGGCCAATCACATTGCATATCCGTCTCTGGATCTTATCAAGAACCCTGAGGCAACACGCAGGGGCCCCAGACCATAAATGGCAGCAATACTCCATGCAAGGGCGAATGGTAGACTTATAGACTTGGAGGATCGATTCCGGGGAGAAGAATTTCCTAGCTCGGCACAGGGAACCAACTTTTCTTGCGGATTTTAGTGAAGTAACATACTTATACTAAAACTCATTCCTAATTTGTGTATACGATCGTTGTGTAGTATCAAAATAAAGATGCTGCTTGAATTTGTCCCCACCTCTTCTGCAGAAAAATGTCCCCAAGTGCCCCCACCCCTCTTTCAGAGTTCCAGAATCACCACTGCCTATAGCAATACTAACTCTTTAACTAATATAATACTTATAGCCAAAAATTTGAGTTAAGAAAACTCTAGACATTTCTTTTATTTTCTAACTAAATTATCTGGACGCTCACTACACGCATATAAAACAGAAAAACGTACAAGGAAGACGCTATACAATTTACTAAAACTTAATCTTATCCCTCTGTTGGATTCTAATCT
>OZ038507.1:23173790-23178790 GCA_964036315.1 Acanthosepion esculentum
TCATTACGATATTTACCTACATACTTTTATTATTCCAGATAAAGAAGTCCATTGTAACATCTCTTTAAACACACCCTACTAAACACTGTTTGTCACAGCTGACTAGTTTGCAGAATGTAGTTAGGATGTGCAGACAATTTGAACGCTTGCTATGCAATAAAGTTTCATGTTAAACTGCTACAGAAACTTATGAAATGCCCCAGACTTATGGATTAACTTGTATGAGTCGAGCATCTGTTTTTTACTGACACAAGAGGTTCTAGGATAGTAGAGAGGTAGTGAGAGATGTGGGAGGGAGATGGATGTCAGAACATCAGAGTTGGTTGAAAAAATTCACAATTTTCTGGCTTAAGACTGTTGTATTTGTAAAGACAATAAGCATAAAGTTTGGATTTCATGTGACAAGTGTACTAAGAAATTATTCATAAAGATCTGAACAGGCGCAAAATTTGTGCAAAGTTCATTCCCAGGTTACTCAATGACAAACAGACATAAAGATGCGTTGGTGACAGCAGGGAGATGGTTAATGGGCATTGATACTGTCCCTAACCCTCCTTACAGTTCAGAGCTTGCTCCCAGTGACTTGTTCACCAAGCTGAAGGAGAACCTCAGGGACAACTCTTTTGAAAACACTGAAAAAATGAAGGAGGCTATGACAAGGTTCCTGGACACCTTTACATTGGATGATTTCCATGGGGCCTCCATGAAATGGCTGGAGCACTACAAGCACATTGAAGTCAGAATCCTACTTTGAAAGAGATCAGTTTTGTACTTCTTTGAAATTAATAAATGTCTGTATTTCAGAAGTCTGAAAACTTCTGGAATGCACCTTATGCATATATATATATATATATATATATATATATATATATTCAAGGAAATGGATTGCATGGCTCCCTTTCTCGGTTCTTATGCTGGGCAGTTGTGAAACAGAAACCAACTCAGCCGCGCCTACTTCAACTTCCTCTTTGTCTGTCTGTCAATCCGTACGTCCAACTCTAACACACGCAGTCCGCCAAATGATTTCTCTCCCTGTGCTGCTGGCACCCCGCTATTTATGCTATTCCAAGACGGCCAAAATTCGCATGTGTACAAATATCGTCTCATCTTGGATGAGATAGGCGCGCATAAATTGTGTCTTCAATAGCGGCCATATTTTTTTTTGTCATCACTTTGCAGGCAAGACGCATTCGCGCTCGTTTTGAATTCCGAGGTAAGTCATGTCTTTCGTTACAACAATAGTCTGAATAACTGATGGAGTGATAATATCCCTGAAAATTGCTGACAGTGGTTAAAAATGTTTGGCAGTGTCTCTTATATTTATTATCTGACTTGAAATCTTTTTGAATGTTTAGCCATAAGTTTCTACTATTCTTCATGTTTTTTCAGGTTAATACATGAAGTATCAAGCAAGATTCCATCCTATGATCGACATGAAGACAATTTAGTTCTGGAAGAAACCACATTATCAGGATACATATCCCAAACAATTGACAATGCCAACGCTGTCACATTACCAGACGAAAACATAGGCAAGTATTCTACATTTCTGTCACCAAAAAGTACAATTTTTCCCATGATTCCACTATTATTTTAATTACCACTCTTTTGCAATGTTTATTGTTTTTTAAGAGTGATGATTAGAATTGTAATAAAACCTGAACATATGAAAATAAATTTATACATTTTCTTTGTTCTTGAGAATTGGCAACAAAAATAATAAACACTATTTATTAAATTGTTTATTTACACTATTATATTATTTATTGAAATGGTTGACAAAACATCGGCTAATTACCAATAGATTCAAAATCTTATAAAATAGTAAATAATAAGGATTTCCCTATAGTTTGTTTATATATTTTAATAATTTAATAAATGTTTATAAATTTATGAAAAAAAAATGTTTTCATATTTCTTTCTTTATGAATTGGTAAATGATAAATATTGCATTGCATCAATACAATTGTATTAGTTTTTAGAATGTTGTAAGTATAAAATTATTCTTGTAAATAAAGAATGTAATAGTGTTTAATATTTTTGTTGTAATTTCTCAAGAACAAAAAATGTATAAATTCACTTTCAAAATATTGAATAAAACACCGAAAGTAAAATGGAAAATAATAAATAGAACAAGAACTTGTAAAACCTGGGATGTCCCATGCCCTTTATGCCTACATGAAAAACTACACATCATTAAGTTTCTAAATAATGAAAAGTTATTAAACCATAGGCAGGAGTTAACGGTTTTTTGCCGACATCAACAAATTTTCGCATTAAATAATTAAAAAAAAAAAAAAAATAACAACATATAAACAAATAAATTCTATAGTTTAATAAAAGCCTTAAAAGCTCAGCCCAATCATTAAATGGAAAAACCCTTTGTGGAGTCGTCAAAAAAACAGATTTTATCCATTTCAACACGTTTGTAAAAGAAATAGCCATTTGAATAAATAAGTAAATAAAGAGATTAATAGACAGATAATAATGAAACAGAATCCTCTCGACACTTAATGACCTGCCACAAGGCCATAAAATGCCTTTAGACCAGCTCGACAGCGACCGCTACTATCAGACTTGAAATAGGGACCCCAACATAACCTGACATAAACTTTCCGAAGGGGACTGGTCTGTAGATAAAAATTAATTCTTAACTCTTCGACCACCTAACCCATATGGCCGACCCTAGCTGTTTCCATAGTAACTAATGTTGCAAGAGACCATATTTATAAACACGCACAAACCACAAGATAGTTTATTCCGAAATTCTCGCTTGACGAGGAAGCGAAACCAGACACCTTAATTAAACTTAATTTCAAAAATTATATTGAGGGTCTCGGCTCTCACTTTTGAAACATGAGAACTCTTATGTAGCGAAGGAATCATATTTAAAAAAAAAAAAATTATTATATATATATATATATATATATATAATATTAGTGATCAATATATATATACATGATAGAAATTGTTAGAAGGATTTGATAATTATAATTTCAGACTCAATGAATTACTTCAATATATATATATATATATATATATATATATATATATATATATAAAAATTCACAGGAGGATAGAATCCAGGTAGAACTCAATGTAATGGAAAGAGTAAGAATATAATATTCTTATTATATTATATCTTATGCTTTTTGAATTTGTAGGTCTGATGGTTTGGATTGTGATTACGATTCCAATGTAATAAATTATAACCACGGAATATTAGTGTTTGAGCGTCTTATATTTTATATATATATATATATATATATATATATATATAATGTCCCACATGGAGAATAATGTATCACATATAGATATAAAGGAAAGCAAAATGTAAGGAGAAACAGAACGGAAGGGTCTCACATATAATATGGAGATACTCCTGTACCTGGAGAAGCCATTTTTAGGACTCCAGACCCAGGCAAGGGCATAATCCACAAATGGGAAACAGCAAGTTTTGCATTTTCCCAAATTGATGACTGCAAGCTAAAGTTTCATTCTATATCTCGGAAAGATATATTCCTAAAGGGAAACAGCACCATGGACTTGTAAGCTGTTATAGAGGCAGTTTTATCTTCTGCCTGGTCTAGCGGGGGGATCTAAGCTAAAGAAAGTACCCTTACCGTTTGGTTGCTGTCAATGAACTGAAAAAATGACCAGCACTTTTGTCGCAGTATGGAGTGACATCATTAAGTGGCAATCATGTGACCCACGTGACTTATCTCCACCAAAGAGACATAGGGGCTTTCTGTATCCCTTTATATAAAAAAAATTAGAAACAATGCATATTTTTAGTGGGATTACCAATACATTTTATCTGTAGTTGAAGGTATAGAATTGTGTTCAAAATATTTAGATTTCAGTATTAAATAAGCCATAGAGGTTGATATACTGCTAAACAAACAACCAACATGAAAGAAGACTTTAATGACAGTAATACGTATATCCTACAATTTCTTAAAGAAATCAAAATGTATTCCAAAATATAATTTCAACAAAATTACAACGTAAAACACACATATTAACACCTCTCATAATTATGTCCACACAAACATGTATATGCACAAAAGCTGAATATCATCTACCATGTATTCAATTGTGAAAGTAGAATAAAGTATATCATATTTTTATTACTTCAAAGCTGAAAACACTAAAAAAATATTAAAAAAATGATCTACAAAAAGTATATCTAAAAAAAACACACCGTTACTCTGAAAGTATAAAATTATGTACAAAATATTTAGATTTTGGTATTAAATAAAACCCATAGAGGTGTTGATATGCTGCTAAACAAAATCAAACAACTGACATGAAAGAACTCCTTAATGACATTAGTCCATATAATATCAAACAATTTCTTAAAGAAATCAAACTGTATTCCAAGACATAACTTAAAAAAAATAGCTACAACATAAAACACACATATCACTGCCTTTAGTAATTACATCCACACAAACATGTCTGTGCACAAAAGCTGAGTATTATCTACCATGTATTCAATTGTGAAAGCAGAATAAAGTATATCATATTTTTATTACTTCAAAGCTGAAAACACTAAGAAAATATTAAAAAAATGTTCTACAAAATATATATCTAAAAAAACGCACCGTTACTCTGAAAGTATAAAATTATGTACAAAATATTTAGATTTCAGCATTTAATAACTTATAGAAGTTGATATGTCCCTAAACAAAATCAAGCAACCAAATAAACATGGCCTAGGAGTAGTTAAAATAAAAGTAGTGTCATGGGAAAAAATGTTTATTTGATACTCTGTGTTTTTGTAGACACAAAGGTTATGATATTTTTTTTTACTTGAATTTGGAAATTGAACTCTGAACCAATATTCTTTTCCTTTTTTTTTTGTTCTCTAGAGTTCCAAAAGTTTATGGAGTTGCTGTACCTTCTTGATATTTGTCAGAGCTATAAAATCAGGAAGTGTATTTTCAACATTCTGTCAAAGCAGGAATCTTGTAAGTTATTTTTCATATTTTCTTTTT
>OZ038507.1:23198790-23236290 GCA_964036315.1 Acanthosepion esculentum
CTATCAGTAATGCTTGCATTCATTCCTGACCACTGACAATCCCTTTCTTCCTGATTTTCAATACATTCCTATAGAAAAATCATTAGCAATGCATTTACATTATACATATAATAGCCCTATTCTATCAGTAATGCTTGCATTCATTCCTGACCACTGACAATCCCTTTCTTCCTGATTTTCTATGCATTCCTATAGTAAAATCATTAGCAATGCATTTACATTATACATATAATAGCCGTATTCTATCAGTAATGCTTGCATTCATTCCTGACCACTGACAATCCCTTTCTTCCTGATTTTCAATGCATTCCTATAGTAAAAGCATTACCAATGCATTTACATTATACATATAATAGCCGTATTCTATCAGTAATGCTTGCATTCATTCCTGACCACTGACAATCCCTTTCTTCCTGATTTTCCATGTATTCCTATAGTAAAATCATGAGCAATGCATTTACATTATACATATAATAGCCGTATTCTATCAGTAATGCTTGCATTCATTCCTGACCACTGACAATCCCTTTCTTCCTGATTTTCCATGTATTCCTATAGTAAAATCATGAGCAATGCATTTACATTATACATATAATAGCCCTATTCTATCAGTAATGCTTGCATTCATTCCTGACCACTGACAATCCCTTTCTTCCTGATTTTCCATGTATTCCTATAGTAAAATCATGAGCAATGCATTTACATTATACATATAATAGCCCTATTCTATCAGTAATGCTTGCATTCATTCCTGACCACTGACAATGCCTTTCTTCCTGATTTTCCATGTATTCCTATAGTAAAATCATGAGCAATGCATTTACATTATACATATAATAGCCCTATTCTATCAGTAATGCTTGCATTCATTCCTGACCACTGACAATCCCTTTCTTCCTGATTTTCCATGTATTCCTATAGTAAAATCATGAGCAATGCATTTACATTATACATATAATAGCCCTATTCTATCAGTAATGCTTGCATTCATTCCTGACCACTGACAATCCCTTTCTTCCTGATTTTCTATGCATTCCTATAGTAAAATCATTAGCAATGCATTTACATTATACATATAATAGCCCTATTCTATCAGTAATGCTTGCATTCATTCCTGACCACTGACAATCCCTTTCTTCCTGATTTTCAATGCATTCCTATAGTAAAAGCATTACCAATGCATTTACATTATACATATAATAGCCCTATTCTATCAGTAATGCTTGCATTCATTCCTGACCACTGACAATCCCTTTCTTCCTGATTTTCTATGCATTCCTATAGTAAAATCATGAGCAATGCATTTACATTATACATATAATAGCCCTATTTTATCAGTAATGCTTGCATTCATTCCTGACCACTGACAATCCCTTTCTTCCTGATTTTCCATGTATTCCTATAGTAAAATCATGAGCAATGCATTTACATTATACATATAATAGCCCTATTCTATCAGTAATGCTTGCATTCATTCCTGACCACTGACAATCCCTTTCTTCCTGATTTTCTATGCATTCCTATAGTAAAATCATTAGCAATGCATTTCCATTATACATATAATAGCCCTATTCTATCAGTAATGCTTGCATTCATTCTTGACCACTGACAATCCCTTTCTTCCTGATTTTCAATGCATTCCTATAGTAAAATCATTAGCAATGCATTTCCATTATACATATAATAGCCCTATTCTATCAGTAATGCTTTCATTAATTCCTGACCACTGACAATCCCTTTCTTCCTGATTTTCAATGCATTCCTATAGTAAAAGCATTACCAATGCATTTACATTATACATATAATAGCCGTATTCTATCAGTAATGCTTGCATTCATTCCTGACCACTGACAATCCCTTTCTTCCTGATTTTCCATGTATTCCTATAGTAAAATCATGAGCAATGCATTTACATTATACATATAATAGCCCTATTCTATCAGTAATGCTTGCATTCATTCCTGACCACTGACAATCCCTTTCTTCCTGATTTTCCATGTATTCCTATAGTAAAATCATGAGCAATGCATTTACATTATACATATAATAGCCCTATTCTATCAGTAATGCTTGCATTCATTCCTGACCACTGACAATCCCTTTCTTCCTGATTTTCTATGCATTCCTATAGTAAAATCATGAGCAATGCATTTACATTATACATATAATAGCCCTATTCTATCAGTAATGCTTGCATTCATTCCTGACCACTGACAATCCCTTTCTTCCTGATTTTCTATGCATTCCTATAGTAAAATCATGAGCAATGCATTTACATTATACATATAATAGCCCTATTCTATCAGTAATGCTTGCATTCATTCCTGACCACTGACAATCCCTTTCTTCCTGATTTTCTATGCATTCCTATAGTAAAATCATTAGCAATGCATTTCCATTATACATATAATAGCCCTATTCTATCAGTAATGCTTGCATCCATTCCTGACCACTGACAATCCCTTTCTCTCTTTTTCTCTTTTCTTCTCTTCTATAATCTTTCCTTTTACCTTTCTCTATAATTTTACATTTTTGTACTTTATTTTTTATTTTACATACTAATTTTCCACTAATTCTATTAAATGTTATTTTCTATAATATTCTATATATTCTTCCATTTTCTCTTTCTGTAATTTTTTTTCCTTTTTCCTTCGATATGTTTTCTCTTTCTCTTCCATTTTTCTTTTTCTCTTAATTATATAGTTTGCTTTTCTTCTATTGTTCAAATGTTTTTCATTCTATCATTTCTTTAGCAAATATAATTTTCTTATCCTAAAGTTTTCTTTGTTTTTTTTCTTTTAATATTTTGCTACAATTTTTTTTCTTTTCATAATTGTTTTACTTTTTCTCTTTTGCTGTAATTGAACAGATGGCCAAAAAATCACAGCAAATTTGAAAAAGCAACAGGATATGTGGTTTCTAATTCTGTGTGAAATGTGGGCTGCAAAAATGTATTCAATTGAACAGAAGGAGAATGACGCCATATTGATAGGAGCAGAGACTGTCCTTGTTCTGATGGCTTTACAAAAGTAAATATTTGTATATTTTTTTCAAATTTATATCCAACAGTATCTCTGATTATTTAGTATATCAAAGCAATCTGAGAACTCAAAGATCATTTAATATAAATTTAAAAAGAGAGCAATACATGAGATTTAAGATAACAAGTGGTTGAGCAAGAAATTGGCATGTGGGCGAGTGGTTAGAACATTCACTTTCCAACCAGGAGACTCGTGTTTGAATCTCACTGTGGCCAATTCATCAGGGAGGTGACATCTTGATATTATCAAGGTTTCTTCCATACACCTGATGATGGTTAGAGAATGGATTGAAAATGTATTGGCCAGAATGAAAACAACGAAAAGAATGAGTTCAATAGTTTTATCAGCTCTTAGAATGATAATGATGCTTCTCAAAATTATAAGTGCCTTCTATACAGATTGTACACCTGAAGATGGTTGGAGAATGGATTGTCTGAAATGCAGTGGTCAGAACAAAAGCAACAAAAGGGATGAGTTCAATATTCTGAACAACTCTTGGAATGATAATGACTCTTCTCAAAATTATAGAAGATTGTCTTCCATATAGATTGCACACCTGAAGATGGTTGGAGAATAGATTGACTGAAATGCAGTGGTCAGAACAAATGCAACAGAAATATTTAGTTTCATAGTCTGAAGAACTCTTGGAATGTTAATGACTCTTCTCAAAATTATAGAAGGGGTTTTCCATACAGTTGTACACCTGAAGATGGTTGGAGAATAGATTGACTGATATGTAATGGTCAGAACAAAAGCAACACAAAGAATGAGTTCAATGATCTTTTTTTTCAGATCTTTATTCCAAAGTTTATTTCATGTATACATTTAAAAACTATTCGGTATCTGTTTATATTTCTGAGATGAGGTATTATGTACACTATTTACATTGCTCAGACTATCATCCTCATCTTTGTTGCCATATTTATCACAACATTTCGACAATAATAACAATGAAAATTGCAATATGAGCTCTGGTAAAAAAAAACATGCAATGATAACAGCAAAAATTGCAATATGAACACTGGTAACAAAAGTGGTTGCTGAAGACATTAGGTTTATAATACCCAGAAATTCATACACTGATGTCCTCAAGTACACATGGCACAGTGGATAAAAGCGATTTGTCTCTTGAAATGAAGCCTAGACGTGAATGGCGATCACTTGCCAATTATGATATTCTAAAACATCAGGTAATATAGAACATGGCCACATGCACTTGAAACGTTCCAGAAGATTTAACATCAATTAAAGATAGAATTTGTACAGCATAATATAATTTTTTTTAAAAGTAATAGTTTATTAAAAAGCAAAAATACTTTAGATATGCTACACTGACCATTTCAGAAAACAATCTTGCTGTAGATTTTTTAAACTCTTAGCAGCATGTAGGATATTTGAAACTCTTAGCAGCCAATGTAGTATTTAAAACTTTTGGCAGCCAACATGGTATGTGAAACTTTTATTAGCTAATGTGACATCTGAAACTTTTAGCAATCAATGTGGCATTTTAGCAACCAACAGTACATTTTAAATTTTTAGCAACCGATAGGACATTTGCAACTCTTAGCAACCGATAGGACATTTGCAACTCTTAGCAACCGATAGGACATTTGCAACTCTTAGCAACCGATAGGACATTTGCAACTCTTAGCAGCTAACAGGACTTTTGCAACTCTTAGCAGCCAACAGGACATTTGCAACTCTTAGCAGCCAACAGGACATTTGCAACTCTTAGCAGCTAACAGGACATTTGCAACTCTTAGCAGCTAACAGGACATTTGCAACTCTTAGCAACGGATAGGGCATTTGCAACTCTTAGCAACCGATAGGACATTTGCAACTCTTAGCAACCGATAGGACATTTGCAACTCTTAGCAGCCAACAGGACATTTGCAACTCTTAGCAGCCAACAGGACATTTGCAACTCTTAGCAGCCAACAGGACATTTGCAACTCTTAGCAGCTAACAGGACATTTGCAACTCTTAGCAACTGATAGGGCATTTGCAACTCTTAGCAGCTAACAGGACATTTGCATCTCTTAGCAACCGATAGGGCATTTGCAACTCTTAGCAACCGATAGGACATTTGCAACTCTTAGCAACCAATAGGACATTTGCAACTCTTAGCAGCTAACAGGACATTTGCAACTCTTAGCAGCTAACAGGACATTTGCAACTCTTAGCAGCTAACAGGACATTTGCAACTCTTAGCAACCGATAGGACATTTGCAACTCTTAGCAACCGATAGGACATTTGCAACTCTTAGCAACCGATAGGACATTTGCAACTCTTAGCAGCCAACAGGACATTTGCAACTCTTAGCAGCCAACAGGACATTTGCAACTCTTAGCAGCCAACAGGACATTTGCAACTCTTAGCAGCCAACAGGACATTTGCAACTCTTAGCAGCCAACAGGACATTTGCAACTCTTAGCAGCTAACAGGACATTTGCAACTCTTAGCAACTGATAGGGCATTTGCAACTCTTAGCAGCTAACAGGACATTTGCATCTCTTAGCAACCGATAGGGCATTTGCAACTCTTAGCAACCGATAGGACATTTGCAACTCTTAGCAGCTAACAGGACATTTGCAACTCTTAGCAGCTAACAGGACATTTGCAACTCTTAGCAACCGATAGGACATTTGCAACTCTTAGCAGCCAACAGGACATTTGCAACTCTTAGCAGCCAACAGGACATTTGCAACTCTTAGCAGCTAACAGGACATTTGCAACTCTTAGCAGCTAACAGGACATTTGCAACTCTTAGCAACCGATAGGACATTTGCAACTCTTAGCAACCAATAGGACATTTGCAACTCTTAGCAGCCAACAGGACATTTGCAACTCTTAGCAGCTAACAGGACATTTGCAACTCTTAGCAGCTAACAGGACATTTGCAACTCTTAGCAACCGATAGGGCATTTGCAACTCTTAGCAACCATTAGGACATTTGCAACTCTTAGCAACCATTAGGACATTTGCAACTCTTAGCAACCATTAGGACATCTGAAACACTTAGCTACCAATGTGACATTTAAAAATGTGTGTCCCAATTATTTTATTTCTTCTGCAACATGAATTTTTTATAGTGAAAATTTTATTAATAAAACAACCCCAGCTATGTTCTTTTCTTTGCAGTTGCAAATCCAGTCTCCAATCACACTTCATTAATGTTGATCAAGTGGCAAGCAATATGTGCTGTTACTTCAAACTCAAACAAGCAGGATGTCTAAAGCTGTCAAAGCACACTGCAGATGTTTTACAGAAAAAAATGGACCCTAACATTGACAATGAATGCCAAACTGTAGTAGACGTACTGTATATACCCAAAGGTATGTTATACACCTTTCATCACCTTATTGTTCCACAAATTATTTGATTAATTATCCTTGTCTTCATTGAAATAAACAATAAATTGGAAACTAAATGTTTCAGTTAACATTTAAATATAAACACTAGACTTATTTTTAAAATCTGTCATCACATCAACCAGAATGCCCAGCTTGCCAGAATCCATATACTTTGAAATATATTCTAACAGAATGTGCCAAATTTGCACCTATGAGAAAACTCTGCAACAAGACAAGCAAGATGAAAGATTTATTTAACAATGCCAATGTAGAAGCCATATTATACTTGCTGAGAGAAATAAACTTTCTGTTTGAATTTTTTACATGTCTCACAAGGACCCCAATATGTAAACATTTCAGACCTGATCAGGAGTATAAGGAAGAAATGAGAGCCCCAGTTTATTTAATCTCTTTCTACACTGCCCTGCGCATTTACAAACACAGATATGATGAGATGGGCACTGCCCCTTTAGACATTCCATACCACATCCCAAACAAATCTACGAGGCCGATGTAATGATGATGAAGCAGGGGGGTGGATAAACTGATGTCATAGGTGTCCATAGTTGGGATAAAAATGATCTTGAACAGAAAATCTGCATTCTCTATCACGTATTCTAAGAAATGGTGCTTGAGACAAACCTTTCTAAAACAGAAACTATGATCTAGAATTGGAATAAAAGCAGTGATGGGACCTAACCTGAATCAATCATAAGAATACAGAATGTAGAATTAGTAAATGCTAAACAATTCCGATTACTTGGCATATGGATCAGCTATAACTAATTAAGTATAGGAGAAAAAGAAAGGAATGAAACATATTTTGAAATAGCCTTATCGGATGAAGACTTTTACATGGATGCCAAGCATGGCACCAAACCCGTTCAAAAATATCTAAACTGTCAGCTGTATGCAACCACTTCCTAAGATCAATGGTGAAAAAAGTTCTTTGACTGAGTAAAGCCTGAGGGTCTTGGAAAAGATCATTCTTCTTTGAACATTGTGGACTGGTGCTACAGAATCACAAAGAACTGTACCAAATAACAAACTACATCACTTGAAGACTACCAAGAGCAGCAACAACTAAAATGGATAGTGCATATAACTCAAAGAGAAAATAATGACATGATCAAGATGTTGACATTCCACAACATTTCAAATAGAAAGTTCGGAAACTCATCAGTACTGGAAAGAGCAATAACAGCTACTGGACTTGAGAAACCTGTTTTCCTAAAAAAAAAAAAAAATGTTTCAAGACAAAGATTTTCATAAATTTCAAGATCATGTCCTCATCTTTGTTGTTATCACAAGTTTCATGATCAAGATGTTGACATTCCACAACATTTCAAATAGAAAGTTCGGAAACTCATCAGTACTGGAAAGAGCAATAACAGCTACTGGACTTGAGAAACCTGTTTTCCTAAAAAAAAAAATGTTTCAAGACAAAGATTTTATAAATTTCAACCAATGCTCAGTCAATGAATGCCAAGTGTTTATTGTAGGGAAACGGTTAATATTACCATTATCATTTACATTCGGATTATTGTCCTTATCTTTGTTGTTGTTGTTATCACAACTACAGAACAATAGCCTAATGCATTAAAGCATTGGTTTGTGACTTTGGTGACATAATCCCTGGGTCGGGCAGTGTGCATTTGGACTCAGTGGAAACAGGGTGAACAATAATTGAGAAGTACTAAAAATAACTAGATGAGATATCCCTAGAGAAGGGCAGTAGAACGAGAACACTCTACCCCTATAGATTAAATAAAGGGTTCAGAATTCCCTGTAGGTTACCTGGGGTGATATACACCTGATGAAGGCCAAAGGGCACAATGGTTGAAACTTGTGATAACAACAAAGATGAGGACAATAGTCCAAATGTGAATAATGTAAATAAAAATAAACTTGTATGCAAAAATATAAATAGCTGCTAGAAAAAACAATAGAAAAAATTACTATTAAATTGGCCACCAAACTAAACTGAAAATATCCCTATTTAAAAATTATGCCATTGAAGGAGTTGAAATGCTATTTTTAAAATGAATGTCTGATTCTTTGCCAGTGATAGTGAAAGCAATGAGGATGACAATCATTTTGATTGTAATATTGGATCCAATGATGAAATGTCTGATTCTCTATCAAATAAATAAAATTAAAAAGGTACTATGCAAATTCTTTGATGACCCCAGGATACACCATTCAACTGTAAAAAGTTAAGGAAAATTTACTGAAATCTATTTAAAATTATAAAGATAGAAATAAAATGCAAAAAATATGAGATATAATGAAAACACAGGTAAAAATAATGAAAACACAGGTGTCACAGGTAAAAATAATGAAAACAGTTGTCACAGGTAGAAATAATGAAAACACAGTTGTCACCGGTAGAAATAACGAAAACAGTTTTCACAAGTAAAAATAATGAAAACACAGGTGAAAATAATGAAAACACAGGTGTCACAGGTAAAAAAAAAATCTAATTAAATTTTTGTTTGTCATGTTGCTTTTGTTTACTTTTGTTTGTCATGTTGCTTTTGTTTACTTTTGTTTGCCATGTTGCTTTTGTTTACTTTTGTACAAGAGGTAAACAAAAATGAAGAAAAATCTTCATTTTTGTTTACCTTTTGTACAACCATAACTATCATTTATACTTGATTTTTTTTTTCTTTTATTTTAACATTCAGTGATGTCACAACTGTTTTGGTAAATTTTTTACCATTTGGTGATGTAACAAATTTAGTGCATTTTCTGTGATGCAGTTTGACATATTTTCTGGCTTACAGCCACATCACATTGAATCACTTGTTCCCATATGACCACTGAAGTTAAGCAACGTTGAGCTTGGTCAGTACCTAGATGGGTGACCACTTGGGAATACCAGGCGCTGTAAGATTGGTTGTGTGTGTGTGTGTAATATAATAGATATAATAGAGAGCTGAGTTCCAATTCCTGTTGGGTTTGTTATATTCACTTACATGCAGATAACCCCGAGAAAGGTCTGAATTCACCTCTTCTCCCTCCTCTATGGGTTAATTAATAAAACTTGTATCACTAAACTATTATCATCTCCAAAACATTTTCTGGCTTTAAATAATCTGCAAAGAGTTGATAAACCCTAGAAAAGAAACAAATCAATCAATCAACATATTTTCTGTAATTCGGTGATATTGTTGCGGACCCGATAGCATTGCAGAGCTGGCCTACGAAAAGATGGCCTTGTGCCAGACACTACACACGACTACCGGATCCACTAACAAAGTAGAAAAGAAAAAACATAAGACGTGTTCTTTTACTGTACAAACGTGAGGTTACTAATTTTATTTTATTTTTTGTTTAACAAGTAATTTGTCTCTACAGTGGAGACCTTCAGTAAAGTTACTGGAAATTTTTCAGTTGATAATAAAAGGCCGTGACAAGTAGTCACTAAAAGTAGGTCAGAACGAAATTCAAAATGGCTAAGGCGGGAAAAAGTTTCTCCAGGAAGAAAGTTCAGAATAGTCAATTTATATGGAATATTATGCATACACAACAAAGAAAATACTCACTGCGAGATTTTTGTAATGTGTGTGCAATGTTATATTTTTAAGGTACTGGTTCGTAAGGCTTAGAGTTCAAAGATTATGAGACGTTCTCGATCTGGTGTTGTTGACGGTTTCAAAGTTCCCTGTTCATGGACGAAAGGCAGGCTCGAATAAGATGTTCGCATCAGGACGAAAAATAAGTCATCGAAAAAGGTGATGTGATGACAGTGTCGTAAGCGCTAAGGTTACAAGCGACGAGCCATGAGGGACTAAGCAATATTTGCTGGTAAGATATCCCTGTCTGATATATGGTTGACAGACGAGAGATAAATGAGTCAACTTCCCGGCCCAGTGACCTAGCAGCGACTGAATTCGAAAAGCCAGTTTGTCCATGACGTCGGAGAAAAACGCGGGAAAGAACATCAGCAGTAGCTGCCTTCCTCACTTTCGGCTACGAACAACGGTTTACAGCTATTACTAGCCGAAAGTGAGAGGAAGGGATGAAAACTTGCGCGGGCGTCAAATTGTAGGTGGAAATAGTGTGCTATTCCACAATATCATGGCCGACTTAACATTTGGTGTCCTCCTTAACAATTTAGCAAATTTTTGCCAGTATGATCCCCACTTTTTCCTCAATAACTTTTGCTTCAAAAGTCAGTTATTGTACCATGAATACCATGTTTCGGTGTTCATTTGCAGGTTGATATGACTGGTACTGACACACCTCTGTTTGTTAGCATTATCTCTAGAAGACCTCACTATGAAACTGTTATGGAAATATTCTATTAACAAATAAAAAAAATTTAAATTATAATAATGAAATATTAATTAACAGCTTTTGTCTCTACCCAATATTATTTCTGTATTTTGTTTTGGCAACCTTCAGACCTGCAAAATCACAGCCTGACAAAAAAATCATTATTTTTCTTTTGACGCCGATATTACTCTATACTCCATTGACTCCCTCGGCAATGTTTGTTTTAAAAAACTATCTTTAGAATTTTAATAACAACAAAAATGTTGTACACGATTTAGTCGTTAGATTGTTTATATTTACAAGATTATAAAATTAAGTGAAGCAACTACAATGCAATATTTATCATTTACCATTTTTTTATAAAGATTTCATATTTATTTCTTTATAAAATAGTAAATAATAAAAGAAATTTTTTATTCATAAATTTATAAAAATGTCACTGAACAAGAAAATTTAAATAGACACGTGTAACTGTAATACTAAATTTTTTTTAAATTATATTTTCCAGTTATTTCTTTCATTTGCCCTCACCACATAAACTCAAAGAATGTCCTTTTGACACACTGGCTTTATTTTTTTTTTTTTTTTTTTTGCTGGTCTGAAAGTTAAACTTTTTTTTATCTTTTTTTTTTTTTTATAAAGGTGAAAGGTCACAGTTATGGTGTGCTCTGGGTAATGGTGTTGTGAGGGTCTTTGATGCCAATGAGTGGGAACTAGAAAAAGAATTTGTACAAACCAATCAAACAGTGGTAAGTCATTAAAATGTACATTGTATGTCTTGCAAGAAAGACAAAATGTAAGCCTAATTTCATAATTATTCATGCCTAAATTTAAAAAAACAAAAACACCACTATCTGTCTATATTTCTGAGATGAGGTATTGTAATTATTTACATTGTTCAGACTGTTATCCGCATCTTTATAACCATATTCACAATGTTTCGGCTGTTTCTTCAGGTAATTGGAATTTTGAACTGATCTGTTTATTTTATCCATCAGCGTAGATTGTTTTAGTTATGCCTCTTCTGGATGTCTCAGTTATCTCCCTTTAATTCAATTCTCCAAGTTTTTCTCCAAGTAGCCTGGTATTGAACTCACAACTCTTTGGGTCAAGTCATTGGATTCAACCAACGCTTTTATCCACTGGGCCATGTCTTTGAGGACATTCTCCTCCACCTTCAACAAACTTTAGATTCAAACATTATATTTAGTAGATACACAGCTTTGAGTTGACCTCCAAACTTTTTAAACAATGAAATTGACATCTACCAACCTGAGCAGTCATGTCTTATAAAAGACATTATCTTTCAACAGAGATTGAACCTGCCTTACCATTTAACCTGGGAAAAACACTTTAATGGGTCAATTCCTGCTGAGAAGCACATTTTCCTTAATACTTTCGATTAACTATTTTCTTTTAATTTTTAAAACATCTGTGGTCATGTATGTGGGTTTGAAAAAGAGCTTTTCTTTTAAGGAAGGAGATATTTGAAAATATCCAGTGCATAAGTTAACATTTTAGCAACAATCAATAATTGCACTTTCAAAAACGTTTTCTTTTTTCTTTTAATAAATACATATATGTAGAAGAAAAAGTGTGTGGAAAGCAAAGAAAAGAAATAATCTTCAAACACAGCTGTACAAATTTAAATAATTTTATTATTGAGTATAAAACGAATCTTTGTTTTCTTTTAAGTTGAAAGAAACAAGTTGCAAAATTCCTCACAAAGTCCAAGGAAAAATGATTTTGTTTTTTACAACATTGTGTTAGTATAAGGTGAAAAGGTTTTTGTGAACTCTTCATACATAAATTCACGAGTTACATTATTTTATGTGTGTGTAAGTTTTGTACTGTTGCTTTGTTATATATCTCGCGTGTATATTTTTCATATTGTAAACTGCGTGAACTGGTTTATGAAAATGCTTTAAAAACAAGAAATAATTTGCAAGAAAGACTTAGTAGTCAAATAGTTAATTTGAATATTCAGTATTCACATCCTCCAGTCGATTGATACCAATAGTTTTAATAGTTTACATTACACTATTTATAAGAGAAAATTGGATCACAGGAAGTTAAAAATTAGATTTACTAAACTCAGCGGTTTTATTGGTCAATAAATAAATTTCCCAATTTTTAATATCTATTTTTAGGAGGGAAAAGAATGTTAAGCATATTCTGGTATGATCTTTCAAATTTTTTAGCAAATGATAAAAATGGTCACCTGCTTTTTGAAAGCTTGAATGGCATTTGAGATAACATCACTGATTGGTTAATAAATGCTAATGTGGAAATTTGAATTTTGGTCTCATATGTTCCTATTTTTGCACAAAAATGAGATTTTAGTTATACTATTTAAATGTATTGATTTTTTTCTATAATTTTCAACACACACACACACACACACATATATATATATATATATATATATATATATATATATATATATAATTTCTCAGAGTTAACCTGTAGAAAAAAACAATATTTATAAAGGTAAAAGACAATAGGAAAACTGTAATATTAGCCGACATGTTTTGTTTATGTGTATGTGTATCATAATTCTAGTTTATTTCTGCAGGATTCCAAAGATAATGTATATTTGGTTGTATGTCACATGAAAGGATTTTATTTTGCAAACAAGTATTTATAAACAAAAGTAAAAATGTTAGTTTTTTTCAAAATTTTTGTATTTAAGAAAGGCCCATAAATATTCATCAGGTTAACGGAAACGTCTCGGTAAGTTATGGAAGATGCTAAGTGACATAATTTAATGTCTAATAATCAATAGTGAGTAAATGATGATGTTACTTTTTTTAATTTAATTAATATTTTTATTATTTTAGCTTGGGATTAATTTATGTGTTATACAAGGTAACCAAAAAAGTTCTGTCCGTTTTTTGATTAGACATTGAATGAAATTGAAATATATACGAAATGCGTGTAGCAATTGTTTTCAAATTCGGACAGCCGGAAGTAGGAACATCAGACGATATAAAAAAACATGCACACCGTGCCCGGCCATCAGTTATAAGCCGTACAGCTGTGAGAAGGATGGAAGTGTCTAGAGATCTCGTTCGTGGCTGTTTGCTTTACGACTTCAAAGTGGGCTTATCAGCAGCTGCATCAAGTCGCCGCATATGTCAAGCATTTGGGAATAGTGCTGTGGATGAACGTACTGCAAGGCGTTAGTTTCGAAAATTCAAGTCAGAAGATTTGTCTCTCCATGATGAGCCTCGCAGTGGACGACTACAGATCTTGAATGACGGAGTCCTGAAGGCGGCCATTGAAGAGGACAGTAGTCTAACGTGTGGTGAACTTGCAAGACAGTTCAACATTTCTGATGGAACAGTTAGACTTCACCTACACCAGTGGGTTCCACAAACGCTGTTGGAGGTCCACAAGGGACAACGAGTGGCAGCCTACATATTGCTGCTTTCTCGCCACCATACCGCATCCTTATTCAATCGAGTGCTTACCAGTGATTAAAAGTGGGTTCTGTACAAAACTCCCAAGCGTTCCAGACATTGGTTGTCTCCTCAGGATGTTGTCCCTCACACCGCAAGACCGCCTATGCACCCACGCAAGATTATGCTTTGTGTCTGGTGGACAGGTCGTCAAGTGGTTCATTATGAACTGCTACCAATGGGCCAAACGGTCACTGGAGACCTATACTCGCAGCAATTGAAACGTGTGCAACAGGCATTGCGCCAGAAGGAGCCAGCACTGGCGAATCGCAAAGGTGTGCTTTTCCTCCATGAAACGCCAGGCTGCATGTCGCGCGAGTGGTCAGGGATACCTTACAGCAACTTGGGTGGGAGACTTTGTGCCATCCACCTTATTCACCTGACCTTGCGCCATCCGATTACCACCTCTTCCACTCCCTGGATAATCATCTTCGTGGGAAATCCTTCACCAATTGCGCAAAGCCATCACTGACTTCTTTGCGTCAAAACCCCCCAAGTTCTACGGCAAGGGCATTGAACAGCTGGAGACACGTTGGCAGAAGATGCTGGATGCCAATGCCGATTACTTCGAAGACTAAATATAAGTTACACATACTGTGAAGCATTTTCTTTTTTTCCTTTAAAAACGGACAGAACTTTTTTGGTTACCTTGTATTTTAAATTAAAGAAGGTTATTACTTTAAGTATTTTCTTTTAATTTTTTAACATTTCTATAATCATATATGTTGGCTTGGGAAGGGAGTAATTCTTTCAGGAATGGAGATATTTGAAAAGATCTGGGATGCAGAATTATATTTTGATAAGGATCTCATCAAAATATAACTCTGTGCCCTGGATTTATATTGACACACTTGACATTAGATTGCATAACATTAAATGCTACATCCTATATAAAGAGTTATTATTATTGACAAATAATTACCCTATTGATTTTTCTTTGACAGGGTTGTTTGTTCTCACCTTTGAGCCATCAGATATGGGCTGGATGTGTCAACATCCTTATTATCAATACAGACCACGTCAACTGTGTGATGAAGTTAACTGTTCATAAAGATCTTGTCACTGCCATTATTCAAGCAGAAAGTACAAGGTTGGTAGCTTCTACTTTATGACTAATAACTGTTCTATGTTGAACTAACTATTACTTACTTCCAACAGTTCAGTCTTTACATAGCCAAGGATTAAGAGAATGTCTGTCTGAATTTCTGAGATGAGGAATTATCATTGTCATACACTCTTTACAAACACATCACACTGAAAGCACCAGGTTTCCTTCAGCTGCCAATTCCATTATTTAATTTTTAAGCTAACTACATTCTTTAGTTCCCCCAGTTCAGACCTTTACAGCTTGGATCTGCCATGCCACATACACACGGTCGGATCATCCACATTCCCTTTGAATTCCACTGGTTAATTACAGTTACTTTCTGAAAATAGGTACTTTGCGCAACAGACTCCCAAGAAGATGCTTCCCTGATCACTACAATCTTTACCTCTCCACAAGGTTGTAGTGAAATGGGACCAAAAAAACTCTAACTTACCTGAGGCTAAGATGCCATGATGTCTCGCCTGCCTGGTCAGAGCCGCCATTTGCAATTTAGTCAAAGTGTATGTATGGTTCTAGCTCTTTTAAAACTATTGCTATTTGCATGCATGGTCAAAAGCCTGAATATACAGTGAGCCACACAGATGAGTAGTGAAATGACTCCAGGACTTTGATTTGTTCAAGATCAGACCCTTTGCTGTTATCTACGACAAGGGTCAACCATTATCTGTCTTATATACCCTCATAATATAGGCTTAGTTCATTCTTTCATCTATACAACAAGCTCATTCAGTAACCCCTCCAGTACTTTGAGTGGTTTGTATTGTGTGAACATTTAATTAAAAAAAACTATTTAAGCAGCATCAAGCCAAGTACTGTAAACAATAGATGTTATATTCCATGCTAATAGGAATATATACTTGAAAAACAAGCTGGATAAAATAAGTAGTTTATTGTACAAAACCAGTACAATAAGAATAAAGGTAACAGTTATGCACAAGGTCGTCGTAAGTCAATCCAGTAATGAATGCTACTACTGGAAGGTCGGTAGTTCTCTTATAAGTCTGAGTTGGACTCAACAGATTCCAGCTAGTCAATATTTACTAGCCCCTCCCCCATCCCTACAAGGGTAGATGTGGCACAAAGCCGAGTCTAACGTAGCCAAAAATCCCCCATAGAACCTGCATAAACTGGTTCGAGTCTGTCTACCTCCCCCGACAAGGCTATGCCAAAGGACAGAGGCATGGCCTCGTGCAGGTTCCTCTCTGCCCAAAAGCAGAGAGTTCGACAGCACAGCTGGAACAGATCCCAGCTAGTTGGTATTTATTTGGGGGAGAAGAAGAGGATTCATACCTTTCCCAAGGGTATTTACTCCACAAGGATAGATGTGGCACAAGGCCGGGTTTAACATGGGTTCTCTGAGCCTGTAGGCTCGGCCAAAAAATGCCATACAACTTGCATAAACAGGATCAGGTTGGTCAACCTCCCCGAAATAGACTCTGCCCTTTGGCAGACCCTCGTCCGGGTTCTTCTCTGCCCAAAGGCAGAGAGTTCAACCATCTAGCTTGAACAGATCCCAGCTAGTATATTTAGCTACCCCCTCACGAGGGTTGCATGTAGCACAAGACAGGGTTTAGTGTGAGTTCTCCGAGCTCATAGGCTCAGCCAAAAATATTCCCTATTTGAATGCGTATAAACAGGTTCAGGGTCAGTCTACCTCCCCGAACGAGACTCTGCCCTTTGGCGGAACCTCGTCTATGTTCCTCTCTGCTCAGAGGCAGAGAGTTCGACTGTCTAGCTGGAACAGATCGCAGCTAATCTCTGTCGTCCATTGACTTAAAGATACTTATAGGTAGTTACTACCTATAGTGTAGTCACTTATGGGGGGGTGACAGGTTATTCCATTACATCAATAGAGAAGTAAGCCCCAACAAAAAACAATCTGACCTTTGGAATGCCAGAAGGTTTTAAAAACTGGTGTTGCCATGGGCATGCTTATATAGCTTAATAAAACTTATATTTGTTCCTGAATTTCTGGGATGAGGAGTTATCATTATTTACACTAAATTCAGACTGCCTCCTTCTTTGTTGTTATCACAATGTTCTGACTGTTGTGCCACCCTGATGCTGGCCAAAAGGCACAATAGCTGAAATATTGTGATTAACTAATGTTCACCCAGGCTTACAGCCACATCTATAAAAATTTTATTTTCTAGACACAAAACTTAGTAGAAACAGCAAGTCACCATCATTATTACAAAATTACAAAACAAGACAACCACTGCATAAAATCTGTGGTGAACAGCCCCGTAGAAGCAAGCGAGCCAGAGTGGCTTGTATCTGGTGTATAAGAAAATAAGGGTCTTACCTTAACGTGCAGCACGTGACATCGGCAAGTTTGCTCCGTGAAAATGGCATTACTCTCCCCTCCAGACATTTTAGTAGTACGTGCAGTAATGAGGGTTTTTGTACAGTTTGGTGTGCTTCCACCGATAGCAAGTCGTGTGCTGATTGGTCAAACTAGAGGAGGCAATTTGCCTGTGTAACTGAGAATAGAAGCGAAGAATGCTGATTGGTTGGCCAACCACAGTGTTGGCCTGATAAAAGAGGGCTGGAGCAGTGAAAACAGGAGGAAACAACGGCTTTACGTAGTGACGTGTTCAGAAAGCAAGGACGGTGAATTGTACAAGTGACATTGCAGCAATACAGACTCATTTGATTTACAAAATCTTAAAAAGGAAAAAAAACATTTATTATACAATATTACAAAAAAAGGTTCAATACAAGCTTGCACAAAAATTTCCTTTTGTGCACCTATTACGGCAGGATAACAATTTTCAGAAGTTACAAAAAGGGGACAACCATCAGATATAAAGAAAAAAGTGTTACAGTTTTTAGAAAAGAATACAGACAAAAAGATACACCCCTTAAAAATGAAAAAAAGGGAAGAACTTTGAGGAAGTTAAAAAAAGTTACACAAGGCAGAAAATACAAATGTACCCACCTCAAATCTTTAACTGAATACTCAAAGGGACGTCCCAGCATGAAGGGATTTCGAGTTTTACACAAGTTGTTGGCTAGAGGGTTTTTTGCAATACTTTGCTGTAAAGTTAACATGAAACTTCTTTTGGTTTATATTCTTCTCAAGAAGGCACAGAAGGAATGTTCTGTTCTGGGGGTAGAATCTGCCTTGCTCTTTCTTTCCCCATGTTGATTTATGAGCCTCCATCTTTTGAGCATATATTGCTTCTTCCTTGGATGTTAATTGCTTTCTTGTCAATGGTTCATTCTTTCTGTGCTGATCCACTAAATAGCAGTCCTTTTATTGAACAAAGGAGCATCATATTGGCTCAATTCAAGTTTTCACAAGGGCTTGAAGAGATCGTCTCTCATTGGCCAGTAAATAGAAACCTTCCCTCTCCATGAATTCCAAAAGTGAATATGCGACAAATCAAATAATATTGGTGGTATCAACTACTTGAGCCAAAATGGCCATAAAAATGCAACAATCTTTACACAAATCATCTGGCCTTAGTAAAATACACTTCCTTCAAAAAACGTGTATTAAATAAAAAAACAACCTAGATGATTATACATTTAGATGATTATAACTTTTTTTAAATATTAAAAATTAAATTTTTACACATGTTGAAACACTGGTTGCCATACAATCACCAAAGTTAAGCAATGTTGAGCCTGGTCAGTACCTAGATGGTTGACTGCGCTTGGGAAAACCTGGTGCTGTAAGCTTAGATTTGCAAGTGATGTAATGGATAATGACTTGGAATTGTTAATTGGAGAGCTGAGTTCCAATTCCACTTGAGATTGTTATATTCACTTATGTGCAAATACCCTTGGGAAAGGTATGAATCCACCTCTTCTCCCCCAGCTATAGGTTAATAAGAAAGTTGTTAGTCATTAAACCATTATTATCTCCAAATATAAAATAAAACTGCATACAAAATATCTAGATTTTTGCATTAATTAACACATTGCTGTTGATATGCCACCAAACAAAAACAACCAACCAATCATGTTCACCCAGTAAAAGTCCCAAGAGGCACTCAAAGTAGACGGTTAATGAAAGAGTGTGACATGAACATAAGATGAGAATGTAGGAAGTGAAGATTACAAGGATATGGTGGATAGATAACAATTGACTCTAGAGGTTAAGATTGTGGTGTTTGAGAAAGCATCCATAAGGGAGCTTCTGGAGTAGATCACCATTCTTAACAAAGAAATATGTAAGGAATGAGGGTGATTCAACCGTATGGATGTAGCAAAGAAGGTCTTGGCTCTAAAGCCGGCCTCCAGTCATTGCAGAGAAAAGACACAGCACTCTCTGCTGAAGTATTCCACAACTGTCAGCACCGTGAGGTCCCAGTTTGTGAAGAAAAAAAACTGGGCACAATCCTTCTTGAAGGAAGGCAATAAAACCACTAAGTCACAAGAGGGGTTACTGAGCGTTTAAAGAGTATAAGAAAAATGGAGGAAAATTATTATTACGGCAAGAGAACGATAAAAGGAAAAAGAACATAATGTTTGACATTTCATTTAGATGTTTGAAGGTCAAAGTTGACTGGAAAGCAAGAAGCCAGAAAAGAGTTCCACAAGTAAGAAGTGCAATAGAAGAAACTGTTAGCATAGAACTTACAGTTGCATCTATAGCCCAATTCAACGTTATTGCCAATCTAGTACTGCACTTAGATTCATAAAATCTTGGTACTATAGAAGTTTGTCAGAATAATTACCCTGAATTTTTTTATAGAAAAGTCAGAGGGAATCTAAAATTGTAGGAAAGTGAGTGAAGGTGAGATGCCAGGTCAGCATCAATAACATTGCAGATTCTTCTTTAAATTTTATCAAGAATCTCTAAATGTATAACAGGAGCACCAGACAAGATGTGGCAGCAATATTCAATGCATGGCCAAATGGTAGACTCATAAATTTGTAAGATAGATTCTGGAAAGAAATATTTTCTAGCACAACATAGTGAAGCAAGTTTCCTAGCAGCAGACCTAGCAATTTATTCAGCATAATCTTTCCACTTCCTGTCAGAAGAAAACGTTAACCTGAGAAGGCACAATGAGTCACTCTCCTGGAGGTTAGCATCAGCCATGCTGATGGAAGGAAGAAAAGGGTCTCTCAGAACTGTTTAATAATTGTCAGCACCAAGAGGATATCCTGTCACTATTAACTGCTTTTGTGTGATACTTTTATTTTTTTTTAACTTGTTACAACTTCAGATCCTAATCCCACAACATAAGCTTTGAGTAACATTTGAACTTGTATCCTTTATCAATAGAGATAATAATGGCTTAATGCCAGATTATGACCTTTTAAGGTCACTAGGTTAATGAAATTATGAGACTAACTTCTAACTTGCCTGTACCTGTCTTGAATATTTATTTTTTACATGTGATATATTTTAGGAACATTTACTTAGTTTGAAGTAAACTTATTGCAAATTCTTTAAACTAGAATAGCTATCTTTTGTTTGTCAATAAAAATATTCTTTAAGAAATACCATCATTTTAAATAAATATGTCATATTGATATCATTTCAGTTTATGAAACTATTTTGTTATCTAGTAATCAAAATCATTGCTTCATAAAAATTTGAGTGTCACTAAGATGCAGCCTATACTAGCCTAAAGGATAATCCAGCTCTGGGTCCTAGGCTGCAACCAATACTAGTCTAAAGGATAATCCCGCCATAGACACTAGACTGCAGCCTATACTAGCCTAAATGATAATCCAGCTCTGGGTCCTAGGCTGCAACCTATACTAGTCTAAAGGATAATCCCACCATAGGCACTAGACTACAGCCTATATTAAACTAAAGGATAATCCAGCTCTGGGTCCTAGGCTGCAAACTATACCAGCCTAAAGGATAATCCAACCCTGGGATCTAGGTTGCAGCCTATACTAGCCAAAAGGATAATCCAGCTCTGGGTCCCAGGCTGCAACCTATACTAGCCTAAAGGATAATCTAACCCTGGGCATTAGGCTGGAGCCTATACTAGCCTAAAGGATAATCCTGCCCTGGGCATTAGGCTGGAGCCTATACTAGCCCTGGGCACAATCCAAAAGCAGAGCACCCCATGTTCAAGTGTTCCATAATTGTCACCATGAAGAGGCTGTAGCTTCTATACAACCTATCTTGAAGTGTATAATAATTGTCTCTATCAAGAGGTCTTGGTTATTGGAGAAAAGATGGAGCACTCAGTGTTGAATTGCTTCACAATAGCAATGATCCAATTAACACCTGAGAAAAATCTAATATCTTATAAGAATACTGAGCTGTTACGTGACATCTGTTCTTCTTTATGGCAGTGAAGGTTGGACGGTTTCCTCAAGAATGAGGAAGAGACTCGAGCCAACAGAGATGTGGTTCTACAGAAGGATGCTAAGGATATCATGGACTGAGCATGTGAGCAACAAAGAGGTCTTAGGTTGCAAACAAGGAGAAGGCTTATACTTAACATCAGAAAGAGGCAGCTGAAGTTCTTGGGAAACACATAATGAGGAAGGAGGGCCTGGAGAATCTGATACTCACGGGTTGAATAGAGGGAAAGAGAGACAAGGGAAAGCAGCGCATGACATACCTGGTGAGCTTGGGTAGGTGGATGACAGAACGTGGTCTGGGGGAGGAAGCAGAGGGAAGGAGCTTGCTGAGAGCTGCAAGGGATACAGGGAGGTGGAGAGCCATGATTGCCTATGTCCTGAAAGGGCATGGCACATAAAAAGAAAAAAAGTCTAAGTAGGTTTTTTGTGTATTATATGCTTGAAGGCGGATATGTTTCTTCACATTTCTTAACAGATCTATCTTTCATAAACACAAGAAACGGATAAGAAAAGATGTGCTTTATTTTTTTTATTAATTTTTTAATTTTTTATTTATTAATTTTTTATTTTAAATTTTTTTTAATTATTTTAAAAAAAATTTTATTTTTAATTTTTTAAATTAAAACTTTTATTTTTATTTTATTATTTTTAAATTGTTTTTTATTTTTTAAATTGTTTTTATTATTATAAAAAAAATTTATTTTAAATTATAATAATAAATTTTATTATTATTATTATTATTATTATTATAAAAAAAATTTTTATTTTAAATTATTATTATATAAATTTTTTATTTTAAATTTTTTATTATCTTTAGTAGATATGAATTCTAAAATATTATAATGGATTTAAATTCACAATGGTTTCAATTTTTATTCAGTTATGCCTTTTCAGCCAGTTTAGATGGGATGATCCACAAATGGGACGTCAACAGTTTGGTATTAGTCAAAACAATAAAGGTCACTATAGAAGAAGGCCTGAAGAACATCAAATTTAATGATAATTTGATCTGGTGTGGTGAGTGCACATTTTCAAATTCATTGGAAAAAAAACCTTAAGCACAATAAATCACTTTTTGTTTGTAGAATTTATATTATAATTAGTTTTTGACATAACTCAACACCAAAATCTGACCAAACTGACCAAACATCAGAAATTTTGGGAACTTCCTGTTAGGTTGAGAATTTTTCAGCACCTTCTCATATTTGCAAATAAATAATTTAAAAAATATGTTCTGTAATTAGACAAACTGCAACTATATTTAAAATTTAGATTCTGCTTGGTTATGTGCCATGCATGATACACGCTTAGGCAATCATGTATCTTTCGATACATGACTGACGAGACAGATTTTTTTTTCCCGGAATAGGTTGCCATTTCTATCTGTGGTAGACCAGTTGCCATCTCAGTCTATAGAACCCGAGCTGCCCTGTTATTTATCCATAGCTGGGGGGAGAAGAAGAAAATTCATACTTTTCCCAAGGGTATTAGCATGTAAATGAATGCAATGGATTTGACTGGAATTCAAACTCAGCTCTCCAATTCTTCAATCCGAACCGCTGTCCATTACTTTATCGTGCCTCCTAGCTACTACTGCTTATCCCTAATCAGCAGGAGTGTTAAAAGATTTCTTTAATTAAGAAAAAATGTTCTCCTCCAATAAAGTGTGGAAATGTTCGTGATGGACAACAAAAAGAAAAGAAAAGGTGAATAATTGTTGCATAAAACAATAACATCTGCAAAATGATTAATTATTTTTTAAATTATATTTAAATTTTTTTAAATAAACACAAAGCTGACCCTACACTATTAACTTTTAATTTCATCAAATTAAAGCATTTTAACAATATTGCCCTAACAGAAATCTCACTATGTCATGCCATTATTGCTGTGTAATTTCTGTTTGTGCATTTACTAACATAACACAGCAACAATGGCACATCATAGTGAGATTTTTGTTAGGGCAATATTGCTAAAATGATTTCACTTGATGAATAATGCAATTTACAGACCATTTTTCAACTTTGTGTTCAGTTCAATTATCATGAACTTATTTCTGTTTGTGTATTTGTTAACATAAAAATGGCGTACTGCTGCCATATTTCATGTAATTCGTACTTCTAGGGTACACAAGAGTAAAAAATGAATACATCGGCCCAGTGCACATGAGTCAAAACGGTAGACATTGGTGGGATTTGTACCTGAGTCTGCAAGTATTGCATCAGAAGGTGGCCACTTGATTTTGTTTGTTTTGAGGATCTCATATTCCTGCAGGAAATGCAGTGGTATATTCTAAGCCCTGTCAACAGGGCAATTGTAATTTTTGAAGGGAGCGTATTAGATAATTGTACTGATAAAAAATAAATTTTTTATGGTGAGTCTCTTCTGGATACCCACAATTTAATGAAACCTATTTCCTGTAGTTAAATGGGTGAGATTGAGTGTATCATCAACAAGAGTTGGAAAGCACAGGTCCAAGGATGTAGTTGTTGATGGCAGATCTAACTTAGTCTTAATGAATACTTACTACCATGAGATGTGAAAGTGAAAAGCAAACAGAAAATTTATGGAACTATCCTTATTTTCATAGTTTACATCTCTTTTTTTTTTTTAACACTTTTCATTGGTTCATTATCTTTTATAAATTTGCATAAAGCTAAATTTTGCTTGTGTGTCCCCACCTTACATCATTAACAAATAAATACTCATTTAGATATTAGGCATATATATATATAAAAATAGTGGAACTTGCTTTGAAAAACCTTGGGTATATCGGCTTGTAATAGAACAAACCAGTCCCCCAGGGAAAAAGAGGAACAAAAAAAGAACTAAGAACATGAAATTGAGGCAAAAATTGGGGCTAATTTTACCCTGACGATCCATTTAGGTGAAACCTAGGCAGGTTTATCTGGCTCTAGGTTTATATATATATACTCAACTCTCCCGTCAAATTCAAGCTCCTAGGAAACTGACAGCCCAACACCAGCACATGAGATTTGATTATAGTGGTGAAGGTTTTGTGCAGAACCATCCACACTTTTTGAAGGGCCAAATACAGAGACTTGGTGCACTACATGTGTCAACAACCGTCCGCAGGTTTTGAATTCAGAGTTGTCCTTCTCCTAGACTAGTTGACATCCAAGGCTATAGAACCCAGTCTGTCCTGCTATTTACCCATAGCTGGAGGGTATTCCCAAGTAAGTGAATGTAATGGATTTGACTGGAATTTGAACTCGGCTCTCCAGTTCTTCAATCTGAGCCGCTATCCATTACTCCACCATACCTCCTAATATATATATATATATATATATATATATATATATATATATATATATATATATATATATATATATATATATATATATATATATAGTAATTCATCAAGCTTAGAATCCTCAACAGAATGCAGAAAGCACTGGACGGCCGTTTCATCCTATCTGGGACTCATCAGCACTGCGCATCCATTACCGAGAATCGAACCTGGATCGCTTCAATACAATGCGAACGTCATACCAACTGTACCGCTGGACTCGGTGACGAAGAGGACATAAACTAGACTCGATATAGCGCCGCTACTCACTCAGTTCCGTTCACCGATACCCATCCAAGTATACAGAGTTATCCAGAGTCCCCGTCTCCACTGGACCTCATATATATATATATATATATATATATATATATATATATATATATATATATATAACAGTTTTTGGTCAGAGTTGATCAGACCAGGAGACGGTTATATTAAAGTGCTCAATACACAATCCAAAAAATTGAATGTGCAATTATCTACTGAAGTAAGAAAAAAAACAAAAAAAAACAACCGAGATTTTAGTTAAAGGTGACAAAACAGAAAACATATATGAAATGAGTCTGAAGGCTTATGTGGAGAAAATAGAAGAAATCAAGTTTTATAAAAAGACACCAGCTTTGTACATTGAAAGCATCAATGAGGAGACAAAAAACATCACAGCCAAGCTGGGTATAGGTAACAGGGTCTGGATACTATACGGTAAGCAAGCATTTCTAGCCATAAAGGACCCTAAGGATAACTTCTTCAGTGATCCTGCATTTTGCCCAATCTACCCAACTAAGACTGAATTGGGTAAAATACGTCAAGGAATCTTACAAAAAGTGTGTAACTTATTAAGAATTGCTATGTAGGCCAATCGGTGAAAGGGAAGAAATGAGTGTATTTCTTGGTTCCATATAATTAAAAATAAAAAATGATGTTGCCAGGGATACGTTTTTGGGACAGTGATGTTGCCAGCTATACGTTTTTGGAACAGTGATGTTGCCAGCTATACGTTTTTGGGACAATGATGTTGCCAGCTATACGTTTTTGATATATCTAGTAAATACTGGATCTGGCATTAAATAACCCATAGTGGTTGATATGCCATAAAACCCCAAACAAACAAACAAATCTAACATAGGGAAGATATTTTTCAAGTTGCTTGATAAGCGCTTTCCAAAGAATTCTGAATTGCACAAGATTTTTAACAGAACTAAAGTAAAGTTACAGCAATTTGGAAACTGCAGTAAAAAGATTAAACACCAGGAATTTCAAGGCTAGCATGCAGCAAAGTATTGTTGATAGCGAAATGTGTAACTGCAGAGATAAAAGTAAATGTCTACTGTAAAATGAAAGGAGTGGTTTACGAAGCGTAATTAAAGGATGCAAGTGGCCAGAACCAGATATATGTGGCATGTACTGAAGGCACCTTCAAACGGAGATGGTATAACCACGTGTCATCATTCAGAATAGAAAGTCATCGGAATTGTACCTGACTGGCCATCCAGGTGTGTGAATTAAAGAAAAATAATAACAAAAGCCCTAATGTAAGCTGGAGCATATTGAGGAGAGTTAGGCCTTACAGTATTGGTAGTGATGTCTGCAGGTTGTGCTAGGAAGAAAAATTAGCAATAATAACATATCCAAACTGTGGAGTAGGAACTATCCTAGAGGGAGCCCTTGCCACATGGACCAGGGGGCAGATATAAATGGCAGTCATTTAGGACTGTGGCATTTTGTCTCACTCTAGACTTTATGCACAGACATTGCACATGGCATCAACAACAAGATATATAAATCTTAATCTTGACAAGAACATCACAGCCACCAAGGACCGTGTCTCCAGAGATGCGAAGTCCGTCGCATGAGTACTCAAAGACATCTCCACAGCTGACCCCAACCTAGATGTCTTGTGGGCTCAAGAAAGGGAGGCATGTGCAGTAGGACAGGTAGTAATCTTGCATGAAGAAGTGTCCTAGAGGGTACACTGGCATCGGAGCCAGACGAGTAGCCTGCCTTTGCCATATAAACTCGTAGTCAAATATAAATGGCAGTCAATCGGGGCAGTGGTGTTTTGTCTCACTCCAAACATTATGCACAGATATTATACACACACCAAAAAAAAGCTCTGAAATCTGAAGTCTTGTTGGGATGTAAACACACTAAAAAGTATATTTCGGGGTTTTATAAACCTGGATGAAGGTACGTATAATATATTTTTTTTCACTCCCCATCCTATTTCTCCAATCTTGTCTCACTCCTCCCCTTCTGTTGCACTTCCTGTTGTGTGCACATAAAATTTGCAAGTAAAGTGCTAGGAAATTAACTAGCCTCTTCCGCCTGATGAGACTTCAATGGTCGAAACCATGGTAGTGTAAGTGGTTGATCTTCCTATTTTTCTAATATTTAATATATATATATATATATATATATATATATATATAGTGTAACCCGGATATAAGAGAGTTGTCGGGACCGGAGAATAAGTCTCTTATATCCAGGTTTCTCTTATATCCGGGTTTGGTCTATTTTGTTTTATTAACACCGGCTCTAATTTGGGACCAGAGAACATCTCTCTTATATCCGGGTTTCTCTTATATCCGGGTTACACTGTATATATATATATATATATATATATATATATTACTAACAAATTGCCTTTACAAAATAGCCAGTAATATTTCATTTGTGTAACAATTTTTAAAAGCATATTTTTATGTACAGGTTGTTTTAAAAAATTTGATACTATTTGAGATGTAAATATTTGGGTAACTACATAGTCTCACCAAATGGAAATAAACAGGCTTATTGTGAATCAAAATAAGATTTATTCACCAAATTTGTATGAGAAATTCAAAGGTACGTGGATTTCATGAACGATGCAACAAGTTTCAACATTTTCCCCACCTGTGACATGATCATCTCTTCTAATAGTGCTGGTCATCCTGATGTTTTTGCCCTGCACAGACAAGCCTCCCTCTTTGAACTTTTTGCACCATGTCCAAATCTGCATTGCAGACGATGCATTTTAGCAAATGCTCACTGCACAGTCTTTCTTGACTGTGTTCGAGCATAATCTAACCCACAAAATGCCTTTTCTTTTCCAGTGAATGACATTTTTATACCTGAAAAAAGCATTAATCATAAAGTTTTGAGTTGATTCTAAATGTGCTGTTAAAATTTGCGATCATTTGAATGAGAATTGGTCAAGTTATTAGATTACAAAATGTTATCTATTTTTCTGAATCACCCTGTATACACCTGATCTCAAATATACTATTTATATTATATTATTTATGTTAGATAAATACATTGCACTTTAAATAGGATTTCTTCATGCCAAATGCAAGCATTATGCTTGTTGACTTTACCATTCGTATGAAATGTGGCTCTCGCGAAAGAAAACAAAACGTTCTTCAAGCTCGTCTTCACGTCTCTCTTGCATATCGACCCTATATTTGCCAGCGCTTTTGCTTGTCATATGTCTTTAAGGTCTGAGTTGCGGCTTGTACGGTGTGTCACACGCAAGCGTTTCCTCGCGACACGCTAAACTATTGTCGGAGTCTGGGTTTCCAGACTTGCTCTTCTTATGGACTTCCAGACGATTCGCAAAAAAACAAAAAAAAAATCTCGCTGGACCAAGTCGTCCGATATGGTTGGTCATCCAGATTCTTTTGCCCTCCACATGCAGTCTTCCACTTTCATTTTTGTGCTATGTTCAAATCTGCTTTGCAGTTGGTGCATTTACGGCAAATTTTCTCACAAATTCTCGCTGCACAGTCTTGTTCAACAGTGGTCGAGCATTCTCTAACACACAAAACGCCTTTTCTTCTCCAGTGAATGGCATTTCTATACGTTAAAAGAAAAAAAACATTAAACAGAAGGTTGTTATTTTTACGCCTGCTGTTAAAATTTGAGATAATTTGAATGAGAATTGGTCAAATTATGAGATTACGAAATGATATCAATTTTTCTGAACCACCCTGCATACACCTGACATCAAATATATTATTTATATTAAATTGCCCTTTAAATAGGTTTTCTTCACCCCCAAATACAAACATTATACTTGTGAACTTTACCATTCATATGAAATGTGGCCATCATGAATGAAAACAAAACCTTTTCTTTTCCAGTGAATGGCATTTCTATACCTGAAAAAAGGAAAAACATTAAACTTCAAATTTTGAGTTGTTTTTACACATGCTGTTAAAATTTGAAATCATTTCAATTAGAATTCGTCAAGTTGTAAGATTACGAAATTATGTTAATTTTTCTGAAACACCTTGTATATTTTATTTGTTATTTATTTTTAATTCAAATTTTCAAATATATCAGCAATGTTAATAATGATTCTTTAAAATTCATCCTGTTTGTGTAGAAACAATTTCTAGTTGCCTTTTCAGTCCTATCTTAGTAGAAAAATATCAATGCATTTACGTTTTAAGAAAACTTCAAATAAATATAATCTTGACTTCTAAAAATAAGTTGTTTTTTTTTTTTTTTCAAGAAGCAGACATAAATAATTTTAAAATATTATTTCACAAAATTCTATAATTTTACACCGGAAATGTTACTTACAGTCTTATTTCTGGCAGCATTCATAGTAACCATGGTGGTTGTTTGACATTACTATAAATTAATCAAATGGAGACAAAAAAATTTTTAAAAAAATTACTGACATAAGTGAAAATAATCTGTTTAAATATATTTTCTTAAAACTGTACCAAATTATTTAAGCATTTTGTTGCTGTTTGAATAAAGCATTTATTGCCATTTAATTATTATCATTATTTTTCTGAAAAGTCTCCAAGAATTCTTTACTGATTGTTGATCTTGATGGAGTTGCTATCAAAGCAGTCGAGCCTTCTTGTATGCTCAAAGCAACAAAAAATGCTGAAGCAATGATTTTAGAATGTTTCCACATTGTGAAGCCCACCAAAGAGGTAAGATAATTTCGTTTTAATTCCATTTGATTATTTTTATAGCTTTGGAAATTAGTAATTCTTCTTTCATATAATTAATATATTTAATTTATTGCCTAATTAATTGTTAACTGCTTAACTTTGAAGTATTTGCAACTGTTTTCTTTGTATCTGTCTATATTTTTTAAGATGAGGTATTATGTACACTATTTACATTATTCGGACTATTGTCCTCATCCTAGTCACCATATTACAACGTTTTGGATGTTTTACACTCCGGCCTTCTTCAGGTGGTTGGAATGTCGAACTAAACCCTTTATTTCACTCATTGGGGTAGACTGTTCTAGTTCCACGTGCCATGTTTAATGGATGTCAGTTGTCAGTTATCTCCTGATTCCCCTCTCCAAGTTCTCCACTGCCTTAACTCTTCACGGCACAATGGATAAAGGCATTGGTTGGATCCAGTGACAGGACCCAAAGAGTGTGAGTTCAATACCCGGTTATGGCAGTGGAGAACTTGGAGAGGGGAATTAACAGGAGATAACTGACATCCATTAAGCATGGCATGTGGAACTAGAACAGTCTACCCCAGTGAGCGAAATAAAGAGTTCAGTTCAACATTCCAACAACCTGAAGAAGGCCGGAGTGTACAATGGCTGAAACATTGTAATAAATATGGCGACAAAGATGAGAACAATAGTCCAAATAATGTAAATAGTGTTTTCTTTGTCTCAACTGTAGTACCAGTATTACACCTTTCATCATTGGTCCTTAATTAAGTAGTGATGTCAAATCTGTACTTAGATGGGGTGCTGCTTGGGAACGCCACATACTGTAAGTGACCTTCTACAATCCAAAATATATTTTGGCTTTAAATAACCCACAAAGGTTTGATAAGCTGTAAAAAACTAAACAATTATTGATCTTTAGCATTTTGTTAGTACCATGGAGTGTTTGAACATCCTCCCAAAAGTTTTTTCTTAATATTTAGCAAGTAAAAATTTTCAAAATTAGTGAAGCAGCTTTCTGAATAGATTTGTGAAGTTACTACAGGAAATTTCTAGATTTAGTTATAATATCTGTGCAAATTGCAGTTTTAATTTGTTTATGGAAAATAAAATTAAACCTATTTTTGAATATTTTAACTTTTGAAAATTAGAAATTAATTTTTTAATATTGGCCTTTTCATTCAATTTCTCAAAATAAAATCTTTTGGTTTATTTTTTTTTTTTATTTATCCTATAAAAACCATAACAATACTCAGGATTATATATAAGAAAATTAAAAACTAAATGATATACCTATAATATTTTAAATGGTGTGTTTGAAAAACCAACAGCACTAATGCTGTGACAATGCATCATAGTACTAACGAAGAGTTAATATCCACTTTGAACCATTGGAGAACAGGTTTTATGAAATCTTTTACCTTTAATCTTCAAAAAATCTCATGTCCCCCTCACACAAAAACACAGACACACACACACACACACACACAGACACACACACACACAGACACACACACACAAGAAAAATTAATAAGAGTTTTCAAGATCGGCAAAAGTAAAGAAAAAAAGGTGAGTTACTGGACAAGTTTTTTTTTTATTTGTTTTTTTTTAATCATTTCAATCTAAGTAAAGCAGTAATGCCACTAGTACATAGATTACAGGGACTGAAAGAGAATGACAAAGAGAAGACTGAGAATGGAAGGATTAAAAAAAGGACAAAAAATGAACACAGTTCAAGATGACAGAAGATGGCGATTGACATTGCATTTAAATTTTTAAAGATTGCATTTGGGAAGCAAGGAAATGGAAGGGAGTTCCACAGGTGTGAAGAGAAATAAAAGAAACTGTTGGAGTAGAAGTGACAGTTGCATTTAGCTATTTCAACCATAAAACGATGGGACCTAGTAGCCAATCTAGTAGCATTCATAGAGTCGAGGCACCAGAGAAAAATAGTCAGAGCCATGGAAAGCTTATCAGTTGCCATGGAAAGATTTGTAGAAAAGACAGAGGGAAGCCACTTTATGTTGATGAGAAAGTAACTGAAGTTTAGATGCCAGGTTAGGATTCATAACATTGCAGATCTTTTGTGGCCTGTTTAGGGGCCAGAAAGAAAGACACAGAAGACGAAGGTAGGTTGAACAAGTATATTGAAGATATATACAAAACTATAGTGTTAGTAATAAGTAGCTAGCGGTGTACGTCCGAATGGTAGATTAGCACTGCGTTCACTACTGCCCAAAACCCGTCGCAACCAACTCTCACAGTTAGTATTTATGACAGGAGGAAGAGTTCATTCTACTGTAGGAGGGTTTACCACAACAAGATCTTTCTTTGGATTTTGTCAAGAACCCTCGAGATGAATAGAAGGAGCAACAGACCAGATATGACAACACTATTCAATGAATGGACAAATGGTAGATTTGTAAATGTGCAAGATGGATTCTGTCGAGAAAAGTTTTCTGGCATGACACAGTGACCCAACTTTCCTTGCAGTAGACAATGAACATACACAACAAATAACTGTGTAGACAGTGGGGCTGACACAAAATGATTTTAACCTGTTCTCTTTCTAGCTGAATAACTCAAAGAGTTTTTCAGCGAGTCTTATAACAATGGGTGTCAAGGTGGCTAAACATCTGAAAACTTGGAAAAAAGAAACTCTCTTAGTTTAGTGGGTTTTTTTTTTAGATATTAAACATTTTGTGGGATGAACAATTATGTTGTAACATGAATTGGACAATTTTGCTGTTACACCTGGTATGTTGGCCAATAGACAAGCATAAACAGCTCTGAAAAGTTTACACCTGGTATGTTGGCCAATAGACAAGCATAAACAGCCCTGAAAAGTTTACACCTGGTATGTTGGCCAATAGACAAGCATAAACAGCTCTGAAAAGTTTACACCTGGTATGTTGGCCAATAGACAAGCATAAACAGCTCTGAAAAGTTTACACCTGGTATGTTGGCCAATAGACAAGCATAAACAGCCCTGAAAAGTTTACACCCGGTAGGTTGGCCAATAGACAAGCATAAACAGCCCTGAAAAGTTTACACCCGGTATGTTGGCCAATAGACAAGCATAAACAGCCCTGAAAAGTTTACACCTGGTAGGTTGGCCAATAGACAAGCATAAACAGCCCTGAAAAGTTTACACCCGGTAGGTTGGCCAATAGACAAGCATAAACAGCCCTGAAAAGTTTACACCCGGTATGTTGGCCAATAGACAAGCATAAACAGCCCTGAAAAGTTTACACCCGGTATGTTGGCCAATAGACAAGCATAAACAGCCCTGAAAAGTTTACACCTGGTAGTTTGGCCAATAGACAAGCATAAACAGCCCTGAAAAGTTTACACCAGGTAGGTTGGCCAATAGACAAGCATAAACAGCCCTGAAAAGTTTACACCCGGTATGTTGGCCAATAGACAAGCATAAACAGCCCTGAAAAGTTTACACCCGGTATGTTGGCCAATAGACAAGCATAAACAGCCCTGAAAAGTTTACACCTGGTAGGTTGGCCAATAGACAAGCATAAACAGCCCTGAAAAGTTTACACCAGGTAGGTTGGCCAATAGACAAGCATAAACAGCTCTGAAAAGTTTACACCTGGTATGTTGGCCAATAGACAAGCATAAACAGCTCTGAAAAGTTTACACCTGGTATGTTGGCCAATAGACAAGCATAAACAGCCCTGAAAAGTTTACACCCGGTAGGTTGGCCAATAGACAAGCATAAACAGCCCTGAAAAGTTTACACCCGGTATGTTGGCCAATAGACAAGCATAAACAGCCCTGAAAAGTTTACACCTGGTAGGTTGGCCAATAGACAAGCATAAACAGCCCTGAAAAGTTTACACCCGGTAGGTTGGCCAATAGACAAGCATAAACAGCCCTGAAAAGTTTACACCCGGTATGTTGGCCAATAGACAAGCATAAACAGCCCTGAAAAGTTTACACCCGGTATGTTGGCCAATAGACAAGCATAAACAGCCCTGAAAAGTTTACACCCGGTAGGTTGGCCAATAGACAAGCATAAACAGCCCTGAAAAGTTTACACCCGGTAGGTTGGCCAATAGACAAGCATAAACAGCCCTGAAAAGTTTACACCCGGTAGGTTGGCCAATAGACAAGCATAAACAGCCCTGAAAAGTTTACACCCGGTATGTTGGCCAATAGACAAGCATAAACAGCCCTGAAAAGTTTCAATCTGTTTATTTTTGTACATCACTAAACTGTCAGCTGTATACAATCGCTTTTTTTAGATGAATGATTAAAAATGCCTTCGAGCAAATGAAACCTGTAGGTCTTAGTAGGGACGATCCTTCTTCAAACCTCATTGACTGGTACTACAGAGTCATTAACGAAGAATTCTACCAAAAAATAGAAACCACATCAATTAAGGACTTTGGAAAATAGCAACAGTTAAAATGGATATCACATTTACTTCAAAGAGAATATAAAATGACATAATCAAGATGTTGACGTTCCAAACAACTTCAAACAAAAGGCTAGGAAGGAAACCTCTATCAACACTGGAAATAGCAATAAGAGTTAATGGACTCAAGAAACCTTTTTTCCTGAAAAATTGTTTGAATAGTAAGATTTTATAAATTTCAACCTAAAGTAGAACTGGCTGCTCAGTCAATGAATGCTAAATGTTTCCTTATAAGGAAAAGCTAATACTGCTATTACCATTAGAGCTGAGGAGAACAGAAACACCACTTTGTTCTGAGCTGATAACCAGAGAGTAATGAAAAGCATAACTCAAATAGCACTGGCTGCCAAATGAATACCAAATGTTCCCTTATAAGGTAACAGCTAAAATTACAATTCACTAGAGTTTATACACAAACCATAGGATATACATTGGCCAAGAGGCAAGCATAAACCACCCTGAAAAGATTCAATTCATTCAGATCTGCAGTTTATTTTTATGCATCACTTAAAGTAGACCCTTTTTTTGACATTTTTTTGCCGTCCTGGGTATGACGTTAAACTACATCCAACAGCAAGGCCTCTGATCAGGAGGCTTTGAGGAGTGTGGAAACCACCTCTTAATTGTTGGTGTTCCCAGGTTCACCCTGACCTAGGGTGGTAGAACCTGTTAGGGTCCCAACTATGGGCAAATAGTTAACCCCTAAACTGGGGTCAAACACTATGAAAGTCTAAAAATAGGTTTTAATACTAGCAATAGATTTTTGAAGAAAAAAATATTGCCAGCAATAAAAAAATTTTGGCGGCATAAAATACCCCATTGAGGTTGATATGCCATAAAACAAACCAAACCAAACCAAACCCAAGCAATGTGGTAATGTCACTAGTATGCAGGGGGTTACAGGGATTGAAAGTGAAAGTGATGACTGGAAATCAGGAGGACTGAGGAAAGGACAAAAAAATAAACGGGGTTCAAGAAGATAGAAGATGGTGATTGATATTGCATTTAAATTCTTGAAGTTTGTAGTTATCAGGGAAGCAAGGAAACAGCAGGAAGTTCTATAGGTGGGAAGTGCAAGAAAAAAAACTCTTGGAATAGAAGTAATCATCATATTTAGTTATTTTAACAGTAAAATGGTGGGACTTAGTTGCACACTTAAATTCATGTATCGGGTTGGCAACTAATTTCCCGCCATTTTTTAAGTTTAAATTATTTAAAAGGTTTAATAAAAAGTAACAACTAATTAATCAATAATGTATTCTCCCTTGTTGCTTATAACTTCTTCCCAACGTTCAACAAGATTTTCAATATCTCATTGGTAGAAATCACCGTTTTGACTCAAAAAATTCATCCAACCAAGCTCTCAATTCTGCATCAGTATTGAACGAAACTCTATGCATAGCACTTGAAAGAGATCGAAAGAGGTGGAAATCTATTGGTGCCAAATTGAGAGAGTACGACGGGTGTGGCAGCACTTCCCAGCCATGCATTTGAATGGCTTCTTGGTCATATTGGCGAGATGAGGGCGGGCGTTGTTGTGCAGCAAAAGAACTCCATGCTACCAATTAGGTCTTTTCTCTTGAATAGCGGTGTTGAGTCGTTCCATCTGTTGAACACAGTGTTCCACGTTGGCCGTTTGGTTCCGTTCAAGCAATTCATAATGTGGATAATCCCTTCCCAGTCCCACCATCATTTTATGCGGATGAGGATCTTGTTTCATTTGTGGTGTCGCTTGTTTACTGGGGCTAAGCCATTCCTTGTACTGCTTCATATTGATGTACAGGCTTCATTTTTTGTCGCCAGTAAAGAAATCGTTGCTTGTGTCCATGAGTGGTGACGAGCAAGCAAACTAGCGGAGATTGTGGCTTGTTGAATTTTGTTGTTGTCACTTAAAGCATGCGGAAACCATGCTCAACACTTCTGAACCTTTCCCATCAAGTAAAGATGCTTCCCTATAGAAGTGTGGGAGCATTCCATTTTCTCTGTCGGTTCTCTTGTCGTTTGACGAGAATTTTTGTGCAAAAGTTGATTTAATCACTCTTCATTGAACTCAACTGGACGGCCAGAACGAGGCGCGTTTTTGAGGTCAAAATTTCCATTTTCGAACTTGGCATACCAATCACGAGCTGTTCTTTCAGCTATGGCATCCTCTCCATACACAGCGCAAATGTTGCGAGCAGCTTTTGCGGCCTTAGAACCTTGATTAAAAGCAAAAAGAAGGAGGTCTCGAAAATGCTCATTTTTCTTAACTTGACATTTCATTTTAATGATCTGGAAATAAACAGAAATTAACTTAAGTAAGATGAAGTTGAATAAAAAAAAAAACTAGATTACAAAATGATTCCAAAATGGAATTCTTGAAAAAAATAGATTCCAAAATTTTAAAAAACTGTGGAACTTAGTTGCCAACCCAATAGTTGCAGCATCAGGGGAAAAAAGCTTGTTGCCCCCTCAAAATGGTTGATTCAGAAATCAAACTGCATCAATTTGAAATTTTTCTTAAAATCAAACAAATTAATTAACAACAGAATCTTTTTATATGCTGACTGAAGTTTATGTGGGGAAAAATGCATACCATGAGTGCTTGGGTGGCACAAGAAATTTAGTGAATGAAGGGTCGAAAGGATGTCAGACATGATAAACGTTGGGGACACCAACACACACCAAGGACTAACAAAAACGTTCAACAAATCAAACGGTTCTGTCATTCATTTATTTTTTGAGTAGAGAGTAACATAACAGTTACTAGCATGAAAAGTGGAAATGGCAAGCAGTGTTCAAAGCCTTAGATGGCAGCCAGTCTAGGAGAAGAATTACTCTGATTTCAAAACTGGGGGGAAGGTAACGGGAAAATACTCCAAAGTCTTTTCCAAGAAGGCGTGGCAATTCTCAGATAATAAAGAATAGTCATCTATAGATAGACATTTTCCCCCCACCCGACATTTGAAAAAGTGGAGTTATTTGATTGAGATGTATTGGAAACAATAACAGCCTAACAAGGAACAAGTTGTTTACCATAAATATATTATATATCTAAAAATAGTTGGAGAATGGATTCACAGAAATGTAGTGATCAGAACAAAAGCAACACAAAGAATTAGTTCAATAGTCTGAACAATTCTTCTCAAAACTATAGAAGGGAGTCTTCTATACAGTTGTACAACTGAAGATGGTTGGAGAATGGATTGACTGAAATATAGTCGTCAAAAAAAAGGCAACAGAAATAATTAGTTTTATAGTCTGAAGAACTCTTGGAATGATAATGGCTCTTCTCAAAATTATAGAAGGGGGCTTCCATACAGTTGTACAC
>OZ038507.1:23241290-23358790 GCA_964036315.1 Acanthosepion esculentum
TGGGAGTGACGCTCTTTTTCTGATCAAAAATTTTTTGGTCTAGGATGAGTGTGGGCCAGGAGCTGTGATTTATGACTTTTCCTAATTAAGCTGGTAGAAGAGATTAGTTCATGTTCCATAAAAGAGGAACATTTTGCCTGCCAGTGGCAATCTACCAATGCTACAAATAGAGGACCCCATTTGATACTCTTTGCTTCCCCTTTTTACAAAGTCTAGTAGTAGTAGTACCATTTTCCTTCTGAAGTACATCAATAAACCAGAATATGCACATGAACTACAACCTGTTATTGACTGAGACAAGAAATAGCTTTATAAATTTTAATGGCTTGAAAATAAAACTTGCCCTCTTTTAATTTTAATGGCTTGAAAATAAAACTTGCCCTCTTTTAATTTTAATGGCTTGAAAATAAAACTTGCCCTCTTTTAATTTTAATGGCTTGAAAATAAAACTTGCCCTCTTTTACTAAGAAAATCATTTTTGCCTTACATCAGCATGGCTGATGTTAACCTCCAGGAGGGGGGACTCCTTCTTAGGCTAACTGACATGACGTAGAAAGATTATATTGAATCAGTTGCTAAGTCTGCTGCTAGGAAAGTTGGTTCACTGTGTCATGCTAGACACATGTTTCTCCTGAGAATCTATCTTACACATTTATAAGTCTACCCTTTGGCCATGCATTGAATATTACTGCCAGATCTTGTTTGGTGCTTTTGCTATATATTTAGATATTCTTGATAAAATGCAAAGAAGAATCTGCAATGTTATTGATTCTAATCTGGCATCTTGGTTTCAGTCACTTTCCCGCTGATATGGCATAGATTCCCTGTGCGTTTTCTATAATTATTTTCATGGCAATTGGTTTGAGGAACTTTCTTCTTTGGTATCTAGACTTTATGAATTTAAGCGCAGTACTAGACTGATAGCAAGACCTCATCCTTTTACAGTTGAAATGACTGGATTTAACTGTAAGTCCTATGCTAACAATTTCTTCTCTCACACTTCTGTCTTGTGGAACTCTCTTCCAGCTGTTTGCTTTCCAGTAAACTTTGATCTTTCAAAGTTTAAATGAAACATCAGTCATTATCTCCTGTCTTCTTAACACCTGTTCTTTTATTGTCCTCTCTCCTTGATATTGTTTTCGTTTTCTTGTATTCTCACACTCAATAACCCCCTTGTATATTAGTGGCTTTATTGTCTCCTTTGGGCCCTTTTTTTATTTATCACATTTTTTTTATAATGGCATAATTATTTTGCACCGGTTGGTCTGATTGTACACATACACACCCACACACACACCCACACACACACAGTGTGTACTTTTATTTTACAAGTTTTTAAATTATTTTACACGGGTTTGATTGATATTTTACACACACACATGTATATTAAATTTTACACACACAGACACACATGTATATTAAATAATTCAAACAAAAGAGAAATTTGAATTTCTAATGATTTTTCAGTATCTGTCTATATTTCTAAGATGAGGTATTATGTACACTATTTACATTATTCGGACAATTGTCCTCATCTTTGTTGCCATATTTATACGATGCTTCAGTATCTGTCTATATTTCTAAGATGAGGTATTATGTACACTATTTACATTATTCGGACAATTGTCCTCATCTTTGTTGCCATATTTATACGATGCTTCAGTATCTGTCTATATTTCTGAGATGAGGTATTATGTACACTATTTACATTATTCGGACTATTCTCCTCATCTTTGTTGCCAAGGACACATGGCACAGTGGATAAAGGCGTTAGTTAGATTCAGTGACAGGACCCAAAGAGCGTGAGTTCAATAACTGGTTAAGGCGGTGAAGAACTTGGAGAGAGGAATTAACAGGATATAACTGATAACTGACATCCATTGGACATAGAACGTGGAACTAGAACAGTCTAGCCCAGTGAGTGAAATAAAGGGTTCAGTTTGACATTCCAACCACCTGAAGAAGGCCGGGCTATTGTAATAAATATGGCGACAATAGTCTGAATAATGTAAATAGTCTAATGATTTTTTTTGAGATTTAGTTATTTTTAATATGAGCTTTGGACAGTGGCTCTTATGATATACAAATCTAAATTCTGTTTTAATTTAACTTTTTATTGTTTTTTATTTTTCAGCTTTGGATTGCAACCAAAGAAGGGACGATTCATATCTACAATCTGTACAGTCATCAAAAACTGTTGGTTCTGGAAGGCCACAATGATGCTATTTATTGCCTCCACGTAACAGGAGATCGTTACATCTTCAGTGGGGCAGGCAGTGCTGATAGCAAAATTGCCATCTGGCGAGCTCATATGCTCACCCCAGTCTAATCAGAATCACAATTTACAACCTATCCTTCTCTGCCATAAGATAAGCCATAACTGAACTATTTTCACCAATGGGCTGTCATGTGATCTTTGAGGGCCTCTTAAGACATCAGTAAATTCATCTTGTAAAAAAAGGGAGATAATCACCTTCTGCATCACTTCACCATAATTCAATATGAGTCCTTTTTCTTGTCCGATGCTGTTAAAAGGAAGTTTTGAACGAGCAAAAAACTCATGAAGATCCTCACTACTAAAAAATATAACCTAATGAGATAAAAATTTAATTTTAGTGACTTCTGAAGCAGTGATAGATGGTGCTCACGTTTTTCACCGAAGTTCAGCAACATCAAGCTTGGTCAGTACCTAAATGGGTGACTGCTTCAGAATACCAAGTGCTGCAGGCTCAGTTGGTCAGGTGGCGTAATGGATAACGACTCGGAATTGGAAATCAGACAACCGTGTTCCAATTCTAGTCAGGTTTATTATATTCACTTAAATGCAAATACCCTTGGGAAAAGTATGAATCCACTGCTTCTCCCTCCAGCTATAGGTAAATTAGTAGGTCTTGTATCAGTAAATCATGATTATTTTCTCCAAAATATTCTTATAATCTAAAAATATTTTCTGGCTTTAAATAACCTGGAAAAGGTTGATAAGCCATAAAAAACAAATCAATCTTCATGGCTGAGATTATGTTGTCATACTTAATCCAAACTATTTCTATATACATTCAGTTGGACCTGTATCAGTAAATCCTTTTTATCTCCAAAAATATTTTCTGGCTTTAAATAACCTGCAAAAGGTTGATAAACCGTAAAAAACAAATCTGTCAATCTTCACAACTGAAATTATGTTGTCATACTCAATCCAAACTATTTCTATATACATTCAGTTGGACCTGCATTTAGTAAATCCTTTTTATCACCAAAAATATTTTCTGGCTTTAAATAACCTGCAAAGGGTTGATAAACCATAAAAAACAAATCTGTCAATCTTCACAACTGAAAAAATGTTGTCATACTCAATCCAAACTATTTCTATATACATTCAGTTGGACCTGCATTTAGTAAATCCTTTTTATCACCAAAAATATTTTCTGGCTTTAAATAACCTGCAAAGGGTTGATAAACCATAAAAAACAAATCTGTCAATCTTCACAACTGAAATTATGTTGTCATACTCAATCCAAACTATTTCTACATACATTCAGTTGAACTTATATCAGTAAATCCTTTTTATCACCAAAAATATTTTCTGGCTTTAAATAACCTGCAAAGGGTTGATAAACCGTAAAAAGAAATAAATCAATCAGTCAATCCCAAACTTTCTTCTGTCAATAAAAAAAAAAGTGTAAAAGACTCGGTTGATGTTTTTCTGGAAAAGAAAAAAGTATATTTACTTTTCCAGCATCAATCAAGTCTTTTGAATTGTTTTTTTTTTTGTTTTTGTTTTTTTTTTTTTTCCAGTAGACTGTGTGGATGCCCAAAACAACACTTCAAGGAGCAGTTGAAGACATCCCTGACACAGGTCAACATCAACACTGAGACCTGAGGTGTTGCTGCAATGCTGCAAATTGACCTTCCTAGCATAGGACCGAAAAACTTTTAAAAAATACATTGTTTTACAAAACAAATAAACAGAATTGGATTTTATACAGAACTTTATTTCATATTAATTTTTTTAAAATAACCGATAAGAAAAAAAAATGTTGCTGAATGTTTTGTTAAAGAAATTAAACATCATGTTAGATTTCATTAAATTTTAAAGACTGAAATTCGTTCATTATTTTATTTGTTTCAAATTTGAAAACATTTTTTAAATCATTATCAGTATTGTTTCAATTTGCATGTTTCTATCTTAATTTTAGTAATTATTCTGTAAAGTTACAATATCGTAATAATTATTAATGATTATTATTCATATACACTCAGACAGCAATAACTCAATTATGAATTAGGAAACAAACAAACAATTAAATAAATAGACGAGCATGTAAATGATAAATAAACGATTAAAATATAAATAAGAAAATAAACTAAATACATGAAAGTAAATAAATTTGATACAAAAAAGAGATTTAAAATTCAAATAATACTTATAGAAAAGTAGGTTACAGACAAATAATTTTAAGAATGAAATTCATTCATGATTTCAATTGTTTCACATTTGAACATTTTTTATAAATCATAATCAGCATTGTTTTAATTTGCATGTTTTTATTTCAATTTTAATAATTATTCTGTGAAGTTACAATTTTTGTAATCATTAAGAGATTATTACAGTAACAACTGAATTATGAAACAAACAATAATTAAATAAGCAAATTATAATTAAATGATGAGTAAATAAAATAATTATGATAAATAAATAAAACAAACATAAACAAGAAACAAAAACACAAACAAGAAAATACATTAGATACAAACAATAAATAGATTTAAAAATCAAATAATACTTTCAGAAAAATAGGTTACTGATACAAAATTTAGCTGAATGAAGTTTTCTTTTTCTTCTTAACTTGTTACTTGTAATATTATTATTTTCCCTAGAACAAAAATTATTTAAAAGAGCATTTGTAGAGCTCCAGACAAACATTCTTTGTATTTTTTCTATATTGTGACCCTCATCACAAGTGTCAACATAAAAAAGAACCTCATAATCTGCAAAAAACATTCAATGTTATATGCATGGCTTATTTTATTTTTCTTTGATTTACTGAATGAAGAAAAGAATGATTTTTTATCAGCTTATCAATGACTACATAATTATTCAGAACAAAATTTATAGTTTTATCATTAGGATATAAGAGAGAACCTCTATTAATCCCCTGAAAATAGCTGCTTATTTCAGGTATTTCTTCCACATTATCTCTTACACTTCCAGATATTAAATCTTTGCAGCTATTGCATTTAATTTTCTTAAAAACTGCATTACACCAATAACTTGCTAAGTATAGTATTACAGGTAGAACTTCTCTACAATTATTTACATCATCCTCTTTAACATTCTATATTTATATATATATATATATAACTTTTCCTCCTCTGTCACTTCATCCCAGTTTGGTTCTTGTAAACTCTTTAAAACAATTTTAATGCATTGCTGATTAAATAAGTTTAATTTTAAAACTGATTGCATTCTAATAATTTTTTCACACTCAAACACTTGCCGTATCGAGATATTATACTGATCCCCAGTAAGTTGTTGATATTGACCAAACCTTGCTTCAAGGTGATCAGTTTGAAATTTGCCTGGTAATATGTATAGCATTTTCAGTTCTTCTATGCAATACTTGGTCAGTTATAGAAATGCATAGGTTGTATGATGCAAAGCATTGAAGTTTTCCTTTGTTAATTTGCCATTTCTTCCAGAAATGCTATTCCAAGATTCTAACCAGTCACAGAATACAGAGAGAAATCTAAAATTTTCTTCATTCATTCTAAGTGGATTGCAGTATTTATTTCTAAGCCGACAACCTTTATATAGCATTTTAACATTCATTATTGTCCACCAAATATAAAATATGTTTATATATTCTGCAAAATTAGGCAAATATTTCTGTTTTCCTAAGATCAATAATCCTTGAATAGTGTATTCATTAAAAATTTGCAGAACTAAATTAGCATTTTGCCTTTCAAGATTAGTAGGAGAAAGTGCCTTTGAGGTTAATTTATAACAATGTTTTAAAATTGACTGAAATTCTAAGGCATGAAGTTTCTGTAAGGTAGAAAATGTGGCACTTTGGATACTATCTAAGTCATGATTTCCATCATGACAAAATTTGGGGAACAGCATGCATTTATTTGCATCTTTTTGACTAAGCCAATTGTTTCTAATGCATTTTAATATATGGACTGAGTCAAAAAGGAAGAAAAGAGGTCGAGACTTTATAACGGGGGGTGGATATACAATGGAAAGCTTTGGAGAACTGCAAAAGAAAGATATAGCTTTTTTATTTATAGCATTATTATCTGTTATGTTTGATAATACTTGAAAGCCTATCTCCTCTAAACTAATTATTATGTTTAACTATGTCAAATAACTTCTCAGCTTTAAGACATTTAGTTGGCATAACATGAACATTTTATATTGTGAGAATACACTGCTAATCCTAAAAGCAAAAGCACTTGCTGCAACTTCATTGCTGTTATCAGATAAGCCAGCAATATTACCACCCTTATAATCTAAATAAGGTTTTAGATGAATTTCATCAACAAGTAAAGATACTGTGATGTCCTGCACTAGGAGCTTAAATTTATTTTTAATATACATAAGAAAATTGTTATCATGTTGCTCAATCAAAGGATTCATATATGTTGATAAGGTTAATCTTTTAATGGTTGAATAGCTAGGTAAAATTATATTTTTGCTGTCTCTTAACAATCTGTCCCCTTTAGGGGAGCAGTTATATAACAATGAAGAAAATATCATCATTTCTGTTGAATAATCAAGCTTATTTTGTGTCATTAAATTTAGCTGCTCATATATAAATTTGAGTGCATTAATATGTTTGATTCTTCTTGCACCAATAGTAGAAATGACATTACCAATTTTAATATAAAACTCATATTTTGAGGTTCAGGTTGCTGTTGTTCTGTGTACATTTTTTTCATGTTTTCTATCAGAATTTCAAGAGTATTTTGATCAGTTACATGTTTAGAAATCTTATAATCCCCTATTGAATGTATTTCCACATTTCTACAAAAAAACATGTACTGCAAAATCAGACTCAATTACAAGAGACAGATAGATTTTTGGATATGGGGATTTGATGATGCTGAATATAATAAGTGTCTCTTGCTGCCTAACAAAACTCCAGTAATTTCTATCAAGGAAATTTAATTTCCCTTCTAGATCATGATTATTATGGAATTTATAAAGATATAAAATTATTTTAATCCTCAAAGTTTCAATTGAGTTTAATAACTTTTTAAAACAAAGCTGTTTTATGTGTTGTGAATTACAGACATAAAAATTCAATTCAATTAAAGTTTCATTTAGTCACGAATAAAACAATTCTAAAAAATCGTTAAAATTATTTTTTTATGTATATAAAATATTCCTTTAAAAATTCATGAATGAATTTATGTCGAAAATTTCTTTAAAGTTTATTTCTTAAAAAAATGAGATTTTAGATTTTAAAAACAACACGTACGAGAATGAATGTCTCTCTCTCTAAACTTTCTCGCTAGATTTATGTCTTATTAACTTTATGTTATGAATTACAAAGACATGGTATTAATTTTATCATTAAAGTTTCAATAAAATTTACTTATTTTTTGATACAAAAAATACTCACTCTGCTGAATTTAGTAGATAAAAATGATCTCTTCTGATTGTACGAATCCAAACATCAGATAATTCTTTATCTTTAGTTAAAGAAAATACATGTACTTTAGGGCCGTTTTTATAATTCCCTTTGCAATTTGGTACAATGCATCTATAAGGCATTGTTTTTGTTTAGAATTAATTCAATATTTAAAAGAAAATATTAATAAGTAATTTAAAAATGCCGCTGTAAAAAATCTGCTACACAAAACAGACACACTTCTTGAAAGTCGGACTCAATATGATGACGTCACATTTCTCAACAACCAAATGAAACAGGCCTTGTCTATTGGTGGTCACGGCCTGACTCACCTAGCCACATCCACCACCCACACTCCTCTGTGACTCCTGTTCATGATTCTTCAGAAGTAGGCTGGGCCTTCACAACCATCTCTGCCACTGCCACCAGAAGGGGAGAAAGGTATCAGGGAGAGAGGTTGACAATCCCGATGTGAGCAGGTGCAGATGATGACCAGTAGAAGAAATCATGAAAGCTGTTATGTTATAACTAATCCACTGTCTCATTACTACTTTAAATGCCCAGGCAGTAGTTTTTATATGCTGTGCCCCTTTGGGACATGGATGATCATATCTCTCCACAGCTTCTTATTCTTCATAGCTCTTAGTAATGTTTGTCTCCTTACTATCCCTTCCACTTCTTGTTCTGCGATTCATTTACACAAGCTTGTTAGGTAGCTTTGTGACGAACAAGAAGACTTACCTCCCGCAAAGCGAATTTGCTTGGCGTGTCAGGTCCCGTTGAAAGACCGAGACCAGTATTAAAAGAGAAATGGATTATTCCAAAATCCCTATATCGTGGGCAGACGTACAAAGGGGAAAAAAGAAGAAAAAAGACTAAGAATTCAAACCAGCTTGAATTTATAAAATCGGAAGCCTCAGGCGAACGAGAAGTAAGTCTCATATGCAAATTTTAGTTGCCCCCGACGCAGGCATAAATAGCTACTCTGTGAGGAAGACAGGAGATTGCATTGTTGGCATGATGGCGTACGAGACCGACAGAATAAGAGGTCACTAGCAACAGTTCAATTGGTAGACCGGAGGACTGGACGAAAGCAAGCACTTTAATCCATTTCAGTCATTGCAAACGACGGGCAAACTGAATTACCCACAAGCTTACTCGTAGTTTCCTTCTTGCCTTGAATACATCTTCTGAGTATCAAATTTTCCTAGCCCTCTTTCCTCAAAAGTATCCCAAAAGTTTCAGCTATCTCTTTCTAATTCTTAGTATAAATGTCCTTTTTGCTTCCATTTTTCATAAAACTTCCTTATTGCTCACCTGTTCCATCCATGTTTTCAACATCCTTCTATAGAACCACATCTCTCTTGCCTCAAGTCTTTTCTTCATCTGTGAGAAAATTGTCCAGCATTTACTGCAATATGGAAGGACTGATATTAAGAAGAGTTCAGCACTCTTCTCTTCATTTCTAATGAAATTTTCCCGTTTCTCAATACTTTAACTTTTTGAAGGCATCATTTGTTATGCAAACATGTCTTCAGATTTGGTGTTACATTTTCTATAATCTGTTTGAATATTTCTGTTAATTAAATTTCTGTAGGTGAGCACTTAATTTTGACATCTCCAATTTGCAGCGCAAATAGACAGTAGTAACATATGCATACATATACTGTACTTAATGGCTTTATAATATGCACAAAAATAATTTCTGATACACAAAAAACATCAACAAACCAATTAGAAGTTTAGTTCACAAGGACAAAGGTTCAAAATTCATCAAATGTCACCCGGAAAATTTTTTTGAATCATTTCACCACCAAGCAGGATAATAAAACTATATAATAAATGTATTTATTTATATCTTTCATGCCACACATTATAGTGGGAAGGGAGGTAAATCAGCTTAAGGTAGCAAATTTATGAGTAATTATTTTGCTTAGTTATTTTAATAGTCTATACAAATAAAATATTTACCTTTAGACATAACTCTGAGTTGGTTAAGCATCTCACATTGCAGGTCCTTCTTTCAGACAAGCAATATAGCTTTCGCTTCTTTAATTCCAGCTGCTGATATACTAATAATTATTGCTGAAAGAGTCTATCAAGCTTTACATAAGAATTGTGAAGCTCAGGCTGTTGTTTTGGATATCTCGAAGGCAATTGACAGGATTTAGCATGCTCACCTTCTTCACAAGTTGGTATTTCTGGACAGATTTTTGAACCAATTTAGCCTTTCTTATCAAATTGTGAAATGAAAATTGTCCTGAATGGCCAGTCTTTGAAATCCTTTTGTACTGATGCAGATATCCTCTAGGATTCTATTCTTGATCTTACTTTGTTCTTAATTTTCATCATAGACCTTCTTGATGGCATCAGCTCTCAATTTGGTATCTATACTAATGACACAACCATTTACTCCTGTCTCAACAGTAAGCCTGATCGGTTTGGTTTGTTTTATGGCATATCAACCTCAATGGGTTATTTAATGCCAACAATTTTTATTGCTGGTAATATTTTTTTTCAAAAATGTATTGCTGGTAATATTTTTTCCTTCAATTTTCCTTCAAAAAAATCTATTTCTGGTAATATTTTTCCTTCAAAATGTATAGCTGGTATATTTTTTTTCAAAAATGTATAGCTGGTAATTTTTTTTTCTAAAAATGTATTGCGGGTAATAAATTTTGTTTACAAAGTATTTCTGGTGTTAAAACCTATTTCAAAAATGTATTGCTGGTAATATTTTTTTTAATAAAGTATAGCTGGTAATTTTTTTTTTTCAAAAATGTATTGCTGGTAATAATTTTTTTCTTTAAAAATTTATTACTGGTAATAATTTTTTACAAAGTATTTCTGGTACTGTTTGTGGGTTAACTATTTACCCATAGATGGGACCCTAACATATGCTACCGCCTCGGTTCAGGGTGGACCTGGGAACACCAGCGATTAAGAGGTGATTCTATGCTCCTCAAAACCTCCTGATCAGATGCCTTGTGTCTCCTCAGGTAATGTTAAACTACTGGTAAGTGAATATTTTACTAAGAAGGTTACTTTTAGGGAAATGTTTATCAATTAGATGGATGTGTTAGATGAGTTGTTGCTAATCAGACATTCTATAGATGAGGGTAAAGATGTGTTTCATAAATACAGTGGTGTTTATAATACTGCTTTAAAAAATAGTGGTTACAAGTATGCTGAAATCAAGTATTGAAAATATGATAATATTGATCTAAGGAAAAGGAATAGCAATAGAAAAACCATTTGGTACACACCCCTATTTAACTAGTTGGTCAGTACTAAGTTTGTTCCTCCATTTAATTGAGTGTCCTGGGTATGATGATAAACTACATCCACATCCTCGGCAAGACGATAAACTACATCTGCATCCTCAGCAAGACAATAAACTACATCCAAACAACAAGGCCTCTGATAATATGTTTTTGAAAAAATAATGTTGCCAGCTGTACGTTTTTGAAAGAATAGTGTTGCCAGCTATATGTTTTTTAAAAATAATATTACCAGCTATACATTTTAGAGGAAAAAAATATTAACAGAAATAGATTTTTGACAAAACATTACCAGGTAAAAAGAAAAAAGTTGTCAGCATTAAATGACCCATTGAGGTTGATATACCGTAAAACAAAACAAACCAAACCAAACCATTTAATTGATAAACATTTCCCTAAAAGTAACCCTCTTCGTACAATAACAGAAATGCACTAAAACTAAGTTATAGCTGCACCAATAATCTTGAGAAGATTATAAAGAAACTCAATCATAAAACCTTAAACCAATTTAAAAATTTGGATAATAATGCTCATTCCGAAATAAATACTATTGATAATATTAACCAATGTAATTGCAAGAATTCTAACATATTTCCATTACGAAAGTAATGTTTAACCAACTCTTTTGTTTATCTAAGTACTATTTCTACAATTGATAATCTGACTATTGAAAAATTTGATATTAGTACTACTAATAATTCTTTTAAGACTAGGTGGTATCAACATATTTTATTCTTCACCAATAGTACTTATAAAAATAGTACATCTATTTCTGAATATTTTTGGAATTTAAAAAAAGCTAGTAAAACTCCTACGGTAAAATGGAAAATTTTAAAAAAGCTAGAACATGTAGATCTTTAAATGAACCCAGTTTTCTATGCTTACATGAAAAATTAGAAATTATCAGATTTTCTGATAAAAACTCCTTATTGAACAAAAGAAGTGAATCGACTGTAAATTGTAGGCATAGTCTACATTTTATCTTACAATATGTTTAAATTTTGAATTTGATAATACTTTTTCTTATAGTAATAATGTACTGCAATGCACCTTATATGGCTTATATATTTGTAAGTTTCATTTTGATTTAATATTACTTTGTATTGATGTTTGGCTAGTATTATTAACATCTTATATGAATGTTCTTTATTTAACAGTTGCATATTAATTTGCCAGAGTAGTTTTGCATTTTTGATCTGTTTTTTTTTTTTAGACGGTTATTTACCAGTTTCGTAAAGGGGCCTTTTATTTATCAACTACAAAATTTTATGTAAGAAGCTGAACAAGTATATAACTAGTAAGCATTATGTTAAATTACCCCTTACCTCTCTAGCTTTTACTTCTTAGGAAAGTTGAATGTTAAACTTCTATACATGTTACGAAATAATGTAACAACTTGTATCTGTCCACAAGGAAATTGTCTAGGAATTATATGCAGACAACTTTGTGTCATGACTTATATTAAAATTCTTTTCTTGTTGAGTTTAAATTTAGCGTAGTTCACATTTGATTCGTTAATCACAGCAAAACGCATGAGCCTATTTTTATTCTATTATTTTTTTCTCGAAAAAAGAGCAAGTATTCTGTTTTTGAAATTAATCATTCACTCGTCAGTAGTTTAACATCACCTGAGGAGACACATTATGGTGTTGAAACATAACTGTAATTGTGTAGTGATTTTTTTGTTTTTGTTTTTATAACCTAAAATAAATAACATTAAGCTCTACTCTGTATAAAGTGCTCAATATCAGAGATAGAGCGTGTGTAAATATAAAAGTGGACATTGAGTGAAAATGTAAAATATGTGTGTAAATATAAAAGTGAACACAAGTGCTGTTATTTATAATAACAGCACTCGTGGCCTGAGGATTGCATCTAGCATGAAACAGACTGTCGCCTCTAAGTGTTGACTTCAATGTTCACTTTTATATTTATATATATATATATAGAGAAAGAGAGAGAGAGAGAGTGAGAGAGAAATGGGTAGGATAAAAAATGTACATTCATGCACAAATTCTTGCATGTATGTATAAATATGTTTCTCCCTCAGGTGTAATAAATACAGTGCTCAATGTTATCAGAGTTATAATATATAAACTGTATGTTCAGAGTTCAACGCACCAAAAAATTGTAAACATTCTCTCGAGCCTCCCAAGAAAATTCATAAATATGAAACTTCGACATGACTTCGTCAATGAGTCCTTAAAATAACCAACTCGTCACACAAATCCATGAAACCCAACTTCCTCCCTAAGTTTTATTAATATCAACCCAGCTTGTGGAATTCAATTGCTTTTCAATATTAACTCATCTAGTGATGAATTCAACTAAGACGAGATTCATAAACCAACTCACTCAATATCTTAACATAAAGGAAATCATAACTATATCAGTCGAAGTGAGTCAACTCTACAGTAAGTCAAGCAATCTATTTCATTCGATTTCACCATCAACATAAACTGTTTAATTCCTTACCAGAGCTATAGCATAACACCTTTTATATTACCCTTGATCACACAACCAAGAACTCTAAAGTGTTTTAAACAATTTTATTATATTGTGTGTACTTGTTATGTAAAAATATTTTTTGTTAAAACAAATATCTGCCTATTTGATGATTTCTCTTCTTGTTGTCTTTGTTGCATTTGATTTAGTAAAAATAATAGAGGGTCAGTTTAATTTGTATTTTGTCACCGATACAGATTGGCCAACCCACTACAACACTTCCTAGAAAAGACCAAGTCTGTGATTTTCCAAGATAACCTTTCCCTTCTTTTTTTGCTAAAATCTGTATGATACTAGAATCAGTGTTCTCTTATTTACTAGACAGATCAGTGGGAATTTTGATTCCCAATACAACAGATGTAAAAACTTGACTACTACAAACAAAGAAAATCCAGTGTAGCGGAACGGGCCCTGTGTGAGATGGCGTGTGTTTTGGTTAACCATGTTAGTTGTATGTTGAAGGGTTGTTCCCCACAATTATTTATTTTTGTTAGGAAAGGTGTGGAAATCATTAACAATGGCGAAATACAAAAAGGAACATGGAGTTAAAAACATAACAATTGACGAACTCTGCTGTGCTGTGCTGTCTGAATTCCTCGCTCTGTCACACGTGTTCTTGAGTTAAAATACGATGTTGTATCACGTGACAGGCTCCAGAACGAATTTGCGCCAAAATTGATCGTGTGCGTGGGAGTGATCTAATTGGTCGATACTGACTAATCAGCAAGCTAGATTGACGGTGATTAACCAATGAATGCTTGTTGATTATTTGTAAGTATGATGTTGGTAATAGTGTAACAGGAAGAGTGCATTTCCTAGCAGAGGGTAAACTGGTTGTTGTGGACGAGTCCACACTAGCCTCTGAATCTCATTACCAGTTACACAGTTTAATCCTCAAAAGAATTTGAGACTGATACATTCAGTAATATCCTGTTATGTTTTCTGTTACATGTTATTCCTCGCAAATCATTTTTAGCATTAACCCTGTCAATATCTCTGCTACAATTTGGAGCTAGATAGTTACAGTAACTGTAACTTGTTACGCTTTTTCTTTTATGACTAAAACCAAAAACCCCACACTCATAATAATAGTAAACCCTTCTAATTTGCAACAGTGGTAGTGGCTTGGATTGAGGAATCGGAGAGCTGAGTTCGAATTCCAGTTGAATCCATTCATTCACTAACGTGCTAATACCATTGGGAAAGGTGTGAATCCTCTTCTTCTACTCCCGCCAGCTATGGGTAAATAGCAGGAAAGACTGGGCTCTGTATCTTTGGATAGTAACTGGTCTACCGCAGAAAGAAATGGCAACCTACTGCGGGAAAAAATCTGCCTCATCAGTTATGTATCGAAAAATACATGATCGCCTATGCGTGTATCACGCATGGTACATAATTGAACTGGTGCACTACCAATTGGTTCAGAACTTTTGCCTAAATCCTGGTTAATCAATTTCCTGACGTTCTTTAAACAATAATATTGCTTATAAATCTAAATTAATGTTTGTATCATAATAAAAACGAAAGCCTGAAATTAACGTGGTCTTTTAACGTAAAACGAAAACTGACATTTGTAACTTTCCATTGAAGAGTTCCACATAAGCGGTGCGCTTAAAATCTCATTCTTCGTCAATTGAGAATTTATTTATTAAAACAATATGAAACTTTGTGTGGAAAATAATAGTTTTCGGATGGAAACTTTATGGAAATTTAAAACCACAGAAAAATTTAACGTTCTTAAAGTTGCTACTTTATTCAAGCAAGTATTTATACATTTTTTTTTAACAGAAAAAGATATTAACTCTCGTTCATGTGTTTTTTTTTTATTTCAAAAGCCGACTCGGCAAGAAGGATGTTTGAGATATTTTAAATTACTCACACTATCATCAATTTTTAATTTTATTGAATTGGAAATACGTTAAAAAAAACATTTTTTTTTAAGCTTAGACAGAAACATAAAGGTTAGCACAAAAGATTACTCCAAAATGACAAAAAAAGAAGAAACAAACATCTCTCTGAATAACAATTTCTTTGAAATAATAAATTATTTATTAATTTTTATTTCACCAAGATGCCACTAAAACTTTTAGTAAAAATTATCCGAATTTCGTAAGAAATGTTTCTGCATTGTTATTAATTTTGGATATTTTTTTTCTTTCTTCCTATTTTCTGTTACTTTGTTTTATTATCGATACATTCAGGTTGTTTTTAAATTTAATTTACGATGATTTTTAAACGCAACAAAAATTCGATGAAAGAAAAATTAGTCAAACTCAAAAGTTGATAAGATAAGTGCTCTCAAATAATCTTGAATATTTTATTTCTTTCTGCGTATACGTTTTTTTTTTTTTTGACCGGTTAAATTTTTCATAACATTGACAAAAAAAATAAATAAAGAGAAAGAAAGAATATAACCGACAATATTTATTGGTTGGACATGTAACAATAATTTAATTATGACCAGATCTACAATAAACTAGGACCAGATTATTAAGGAAGCGCTCCAGATGACATTTTTTTTTTCTTTTTTAAATAAATTTTATGAAAGTTAAAGTTTTTAAAGAAAGTTAATCGTGGTGGTTGGAGTTTGCTAATTCATTGTAGTGAAACGTTTTACTTTAATGCTGATTTCTCTACGGAAGCCAAAAAACATCATACGATATGATCTATTTTTTAATTTTTTTTTTTTTTTAAATCATAATCTTAATCGATAGTAAGTAATTATGAGGAAAGAAGTTCAGATTTTATTTTTAAGTAAGAAATCACGTGGATGAAACATGTCGGCTAAGAAGTTTTCCTTTTTTTATCTTTATTTATATGAGATAATGATAATATGTTTTATTTAATTTATATATCAACAACAATATTGAGGAAAATGTATGACAAAGTGGATAGTGGAAGATGTCTTGTAATACATTTTGTCCTTTAGGACTTCGTCAGACTAAATTTGTTCCGTCTTCTTGGGTATGACGATAAACTACAAATGCGTCCTGGGTAAGATGATAAACTACATCCGACAGCAGTGCCTTTGATCAGGAGGTTTTTTTTATTTTGTTTTTTTTAGCGTGGAACCACCTCTTAATTGCTGATGTTCCCAGGTCCACTCTGACCCGAAGTGGTAGCTCCTGTTAGGGTCCCAGCTATGGGCAAATAGTTAACCCCCAAACTGGAGTCCAAAACACTATGAAAGTGTAAAAATAGGTTTTAATTAGAAATAATTTGTAAAAATTATTACCAGAAATAAATTTTAGAAGAAAAAAAATATTACCGGCAATACATTTTTTGAAAAAAAAAAAGAAGATATATTACCAACTATACAGTTTTGAAAAAAAAAAAAATTACCAGCTGTACATTTTTTGAAAACAATATTACAAGAAATAGATTTTTGAAGAAAAAAATATTACCGGCAATAAAAATAAATGTAAATAACCCATTGATGTTGACATGCTGTAAAATAAACCATACCAAACCAACTAAATTTGTTATGTTGGTGTAACTATACATGTGCACAACCGTCCTGGGTATGACAATAAACTACATCCATGTCCTGGGTAAGACGATAAACTACATCCGACAGCAAGGTCTTTGATCAGAAGGTTTTGAGGAGCGTGGAACCACCTCTTAATTGCTGGTGTTCCCAGGTCCATCCTGACCCGGGGTGGTAGCACCAGTTAGGGTCCCAGCTATGGGCAAATAGTTAACACCCAAACTTGTGTAAAAAATTGGTTTTAATACCAGAAATACTTTGTAATAAAAAAAATATTAGCAATAACTTTTGAAGGAAAAATTATTATCAGCAATAATTTACAAAAAAATAAAAAAAATACCAGTAATACAAACAGCTATACATTCTTTGAAAAAAAAAAAATGGACAATGGAACTCAGAATACAAAATAATGCGAACAAACTATTACCAAGTGAGTAATTTAAAAAAAAAATCTTAACGAAAATAAAACCATCCAATATTATAAATTTCCTAAAAGAAGTTGGATTGTACTCAAAAATATGAGTAATTCAAGAAATGGTTCAAATATATATGTATACATACACACCCTTTTTTACCAAACTATTGCTATGAATCTATTTCAAAAATTTTGTTGGCATTAAATGACCCACTGTGTCTAAAGAGAGCGTTTTAAATTTTCAGCTTACATTTTATCCTCACTGATATTTAAATTGAAAATTCTTTATAATTTCAGTCAAACAGGGCTAAGGGTCATTGTAGGAGGCGAAGATGGAATTATCCGAATTTATGATTTGTTTGCAACATCAGGTGATGTCAAACCACAGGTCAGTACAACAATTAATGTTTAAAAAAGAAATTTATATTTCAGCAAAAGTTTTGACGTCATATTCATATGTTGAACACCAGAGAACTACTGTTACATAAGCAATTTCCTTGCCTGTTTTGGTCTATATACACCTTCCAAAATTAGAGATGACACCTAACCTGCATCAGGACAAAACTTCTATATCCACTTGATTCTACTTCTTCCTTCTTTCACGATATCATTCACTGAGATATGCAAACAACTTGCCTAAGATTTCCAATAGTTCCCAGCTGATTTGAACCAAATATTTTATCTTCCTTTCCACACAAGTCTGTACTGATTTTATTTACAGGTTTTTAAAACAGCATAACATCTTACTGCACTTCTGTTTCAGAACAAGGATAATAAAATCACTGACAGATAGGAAGTTGTGGAGAGCCATGATCGCCCACATTAATTCTACATTAGATGATCCAACAAGGATTGATATGTTGTCAAATCCACTTTCATATAGATTATTTACATGTGGACTATTGTCCTCATCTTTTTTGTTATTATCACTATATTTCGACTGTTCTTCTCTACAGCCTTTATCATAACAATAAAGATAAGGATATTAATCCAACTGAAAATAATGTAAATAATGATAACTCCTCATCCCAGAAATTCCCAACCCAGCCAGAAACCTCCAACTGCTTTCTTAGATCACTGATTAAAAATATCTTTGAGCAAATGAACCCTGTAGGTCTTACAGAATCACAAAGAACTGTACCAAATAAAAGAAACCACATCACTTGAGGACTTTCAACAGTAGCAACTAAAATGGATAGCACATTGTAACCTAGGAAAGGTTACTGAATAGAATAATCAAATGAAGGTTGGTAATGAACGATAATACTTAGGACAAGAACAACACATAAGATTCACCAGAAGCGTGTAGAAGAAGTCAACTGCTAGACGTGAGTCAAGTGAATTCCACAATAAATCTCCTACTGCAGACCAACATACAGTATTTACTACTGTATTTATGTGAATGGGGACATACCTATTATCGTCCATAGGTATGCTACAACACACATATAACTCAAAGAAAAAGTAATGACATAATCAAGATGTTGATGTTCCACACTACTTCAAACAACAGGTTAGGAAGGAAACCTCTATCTGAAAAGGTTGATAAAAGTGAACTTGAGAAACCTATTTTCCTAAAATAATTGTTGTAAGAGAAAGATTTTATAAATTTCAACCAACAGTATCCCTGGCGGTTTGGTCTCTGTATACCAAATGTTTCCTTATAAGGAAATGGTTAATATTACCGTTAGCGATGAGGAGAACAGATACTACACTTAGTATTTACTTGCCACCCCACACTGGTCGGATGTGACAAATTCAGTTAAATGTAGGGAGCCCGAGCATATATACTCGGGCCAGGTCCAAAAATAGCCCAACCCCAGCAACAAATCCCTCTTTAGTGCAATGAGGGAGGTACCGCAGTGGGCAGCTGTTCCCCGAAACTAGACAACTTTCAATCATTTTTTTTAGATGCTCTCTGCATGAAGGCAAAGACACAATTGAGTAGCGCTCTGTCCAAAGGAAGAAACACAACTGAGAGATAAAATGTAGTTTGTCCAGAAGACAGATACTACACTTTGATTTTGGCCTGAAGAAAAGGGTAACTCACATAGCACTGGCTGCTTGGTCAATGAATGCCAAATGTTTCCTTATAAGGAAACGGCTTATATTACCATTTGAGATTAGAACAGATACTACACGGGATTTACTTGACCTCCCACAGGGCCAGGTTGTGACACAAGGTCGGAGTTTAACGTGGGAAGGGAGGGGGAATGGACCCGAGTTTTCACCCGGGTCGCAGTGCTTTGGCTTTAGCTAGTCTTGGCTGGTCTTAGCAGGTCATAGCTTGTCCAAGCTGGTCAGAGCTAGTCAGACGTAGCCACGATACTACCAGCGCAGGGACGAATCCCTGCCGCCGGCCTGTATCGGAGAACGAATCCCGCCCCATAGGCGATCATTCAGCGAGTAATCTGCAAACAGATACTACACTTTGATCCTTGCCATATGGCCAAGGAATAAGGAAAAGTGTTGAGTAGCACTGGTTGCTTGGTCAATGAATGCCAAATGTTTCCTTCTAAGGAAACGGTTGATATTACCATTACCATTTCACTTTCTAGCATTATTGTTCATAATATGGCAAAAAGAAGAGCTTCAGTTTAAACTGACACTAGGAGGATATGTGTAATTAACCTAACCCTAACCATCATATAATTTAAATTATTTAAGCTGAAGTAATCAGGTAATAGGATGTGGGTTGTGATATCGGTTGGACATCGGTTCGAAATAAAAACTTGGAGAACTGATTTCAAATTCCAGTCAAGTTCATTATATTTACTTATGCACAAATACCATTGTGAAAGGTATGATCCATCTCTTTTCCTTACAGCTATGGGTTGAATAGCAGGATAGCCTGGGTTCTATAGCCTTGGTTGACAACCCGTCTACCGCAGAAAGACATGGCAACCTACTGTGGGAAAATCTCTGCCTAGTTAGCCATGAATCAAAAGACACATGATCGCCCAAGTGTGTGTCACATTTGGCACTTAACTGGATTAATTATAACCAACAGTATCTTTGCTTAAAAAAAATTGTTGATTTGATATTGAATGATCCAAAAGAAAATGTAATAATTATAGCCACTGACATTTTTTTTCTGCTTGTCTTTCAGGCATTGCTTGAGACCAAAGGTGGTCCAATTCAAAGCCTAGGTGTCCATGACGTCACAAAATTCTATGATCAAGATCTCATTGTTGCTGATTCTTGGGGAATGCTGACAATTTTCTGCAACCATCAAATTATTAGTCGACAGAAATTATCAGACAGTTCTCTTAATCACTTACAAATATGCAGTGATCGATGTGAGTAGTTAATTTGCCTTTCCTGATCTCTTATTAGCATAAATAGTTTAGTCACTTATTTTCTTAAGGCTGGCATCCCATTCCCACCCTTTCACTGTTGAAACTGTTAAATGTAGACGTCTCTTCTACTCCAATAGCTTCATATCTCGCACCTCACGCCTGTGGAACTCCCTTCCCTATTCCTGTTTCCCTGACAACTATAATCTTCAACTATTCAAATGTAACGTCAATTGACATCTCCAGTTGCATTGATCTATCTACTATCCTTCTCCACATTCTTTCCTCTATCACTCCTATCTGCTCTTGCTCCAAATCCTCTGTAACCCCTTGCATGCTAGTGGCTTCCAGCCTTGCCTGGGGTGAAAAACTTAAAAAAAAAAAAATCTCCAGAATTGATCTCTCCATTTCATTAATTACTAGAGTATGACTGATGGTAGCTAATTAGGTTAGGGTTTAAAGTGAAGAATATCCCTATCTGACAGGGAAAGTTGCCTAGTTCACTACTTGAAATTATAATATTACTAGAGTGTGACTGATGGTAGCTAATTAGGTTAGGGTTTAAAGTGAAGAATATCCCTATCTGACAGGGAAAGTTGCCTAGTTCACTACTTGAAATTATAATATTACTAGAGTGTGACTGATGGTAGCTAATTAGGTTAGGGTTTAAAGTGAAGAATATCCCTATCTGACAGGGAAAGTTGCCTAGTTCACTACTTGAAATTATAATATTACTAGAGTGTGACTGATGGTAGCTAATTAGGTTAGGGTTTAAAGTGAAGAATATCCCTATCTGACAGGGAAAGTTGCCTAGTTCACTACTTGAAATTATAATATTACTAGAGTGTGACTGATGGTAGCTAATTAGGTTAGGGTTTAAAGTGAAGAATATCCCTATCTGACAGGGAAAGTTGCCTAGTTCACTACTTGAAATTATAATATTACTAGAGTGTGACTGATGGTAGCTAATTAGGTTAGGGTTTAAAGTGAAGAATATCCCTATCTGACAGGGAAAGTTGCCTAGTTCACTACTTGAAATTATAATATTACTAGAGTGTGACTGATGGTAGCTAATTAGGTTAGGGTTTAAAGTGAAGAATATCCCTATCTGACAGGGAAAGTTGCCTAGTTCACTACTTGAAATTATAATATTACTAGAGTGTGACTGATGGTAGCTAATTAGGTTAGGGTTTAAAGTGAAGAATATCCCTATCTGACAGGGAAAGTTGCCTAGTTCACTACTTGAAATTATAATATTACTAGAGTGTGACTGATGGTAGCTAATTAGGTTAGGGATATTCTTCACTTTAAACCCTATCTGACAGGGAAAGTTGCTTAGTTCACTACTTGGACATACCAACAACAGGAGATTGTTGATACATGCTACAACTACCTATTACTGATGGTAGGTAATAATAATTATCTACCTCAGTCTTATCTTGGTCTGTTCTTTTCTGTCTGGCTATGTTATAACCTGTCTAGTTTTGTTCTTATCTATCTGTTGGTATGGCTCTGTTTTTACCTGTCAGTTGTGTTTTTTTGTGGCCATGTCCTTACCTGACAGTTATTATTTATCTATCTGGCTGTGTTCTTACTTGCTTGTCTATCTGTGGCCTTGTCCTAATCAGTCTGTCTGGCTCTCTTCTTACCTGTCAGTTCTTATCTGTTTGTCTTTTTCACTACCTGGCTCTGTTCCTATCAGTCTTTATTTATTTCAAGGAAATTTGATATTATAATTGTTATTGTGTCCAAAAACCAAGTTTGATTTTGACTCACATTGTGAAAATAAATCTTTCTTATTACTTTGTTCAGCTGGAAGCAAATCGATTGTGAGCAGTGACGATTCAGGACTTGTGTGCGGCAATAAAGTATCTGAAGAACTTTGGAAGATTAATCTTAACAACAGAACAACAATCAAGGTGAACAGAGAAGAACATTTGATTTTTAATTTTCTCGTTGATTTTCTACATGAAGGTATCTTCAGGAAGGCGAACAAAGTTTTTTTTGTCTCAAATCATTTTGCTATTGATTTTCTACATGAAGGTATCTTCAGGAAGGCGAACAAAGTTTTTCTTTGCCTCAAATCATTTCGCTATTGATTTTCTACATGAAGGTATCTTCAGGAAGGTGAACAAAGTTTTTTTTGTCTCAAATCATTTTGCTATTGATTTTCTACATGAAGGTATCTTCAGGAAGGTGAACAAAGTTTTTTTTGTCTCAAATCATTTTGCTATTGATTTTCTACATGAAGGTATCTTCAGGAAGGCGAACAAAGTTTTTTTTGTCTCAAATCATTTTGCTATTGATTTTCTACATGAAGGTATCTTCAGGAAGGCGAACAAAGTTTTTTTTGTCTCAAATCATTTTGCTATTGATTTTCTACATGAAGGTATCTTCAGGAAGGCGAACAAAGTTTTTTTTGTCTCAAATCATTTTGCTATTGATTTTCTACATGAAGGTATCTTCAGGAAGGCGAACAAAGTTTTTTTTTGTCTCAAATCATTTTGCTATTGATTTTCTACATGAAGGTATCTTCAGGAAGGCGAACAAAGTTTTTTTTTGTCTCAAATCATTTTGCTATTGATTTTCTACATGAAGGTATCTTCAGGAAGGCGAACAAAGTTTTTTTTGTCTCAAATCATTTTGCTATTGATTTTCTACATGAAGGTATCTTCAGGAAGGCGAACAAAGTTTTTTTTGTCTCAAATCATTTTGCTATTGATTTTCTACATGAAGGTATCTTCAGGAAGGCGAACAAAGTTTTTTTTGTCTCAAATCATTTTGCTATTGATTTTCTACATGAAGGTATCTTCAGGAAGGCGAACAAAGTTTTTTTTGTCTCAAATCATTTTGCTATTGATTTTCTACATGAAGGTATCTTCAGGAAGGCGAACAAAGTTTTTCTTTGTCTCAAATCATTTCGCTATTGATTTTCTACATGAAGGTATCTTCAGGAAGGCGAACAAAGTTTTTCTTTGTCTCAAATCATTTCGCTATTGATTTTCTACATGAAGGTATCTTCAGGAAGGCGAACAAAGTTTTTCTTTGTCTCAAATCATTTCGCTATTGATTTTCTACATGAAGGTATCTTCAGGAAGGCGAACAAAGTTTTTCTTTGTCTCAAATCATTTCGCTATTGATTTTCTACATGAAGGTATCTTCAGGAAGGCGAACAAAGTTTTTCTTTGTCTCAAATCATTTCGCTATTGATTTTTCTATATTTTCAGGAAGTTTTTCCACTGGTCTTTTTTTAAAAATCCTGTTGGGTGTCTAGCCACCCTCCTTACCAGGAAAGCCTAATGAGGGAAACCAGTTTAGTCAGTGATGACCTGACATGCAGCCGGTAGTACTGTGTTACATAGTACCACTAACACTCATTGAGTGACATTACTATAAGTATCAGTTAGTTATGTGCCATGCATGATACATGCTTAGACGATCATGTATCTTTTGTTACATAACTGATGAGGCAGATTTTTTCCCACAGCAGGTTGTCATTTCTTTCTGCAGTAGACCAGTTTGCCGTCCAAGGCTGTAGAACCCGGTCTGTCCTGCTATTTACCCATAGCTGGTGGGAGAAAATGATTCATACCTTTCCCAGGTGTATTAGCACGTAAGTGAATATCAGTCAGTTATGTGCCATGCGTGATACACGCTTAGGTGATCATGTATCTTTCGATACATGACTGACGAGGCAGATTCTTTTCTTTTTCCCGCTGTAGATTGCTATTTCTTTCTACGGTAGACCAGTTGCCTTCCAAGGCTATAGAACCCAGTCTCTCCTCCTATTTACCTATAGCTGGGGGAAAGAAAAAGAGGGTTCATACCTTTTCCAACGGTATTAGCACGTAAGTGAATGTAATGGATTCGACTGGAATTCGAACTTGGCTCAATGATTCCTCAATCCGAGCTGCTTTCCATTACTCTAGTGTGCCTCCACCACTATAAATATACACATCTCTAAAGACATTAAAAAGCAAACATATATTTGTATTTAAGTGCACGCACACACACACACACACACACACACACACACACACACACACACAGATTAAATGTAAATGGTGGAAAGTTGATATTATCTGCTATAAAATCTGAACATCTAAAATATTTGTTTTCTCATTTATAATTCTACTTTTCCTGTTGGCGGATGGCCATATCACATTAAAATACCGGTTTAAATAGGATCACTGAAGTTAAGGTATGTTGAGCTTGGTCAGTACTTAGATGAGGGACCACTTGGAAATGCTAGATGCTGTGAGCTTGGATGTGTGGGTGGTATGGCTTGCAGCTACATCAAGTTGAAACACTGGTTCTCATATGATCACCAAAGTTAAGCAACATCAAATCTGGTCAGTGGTTAGATGGGTGACCATTTGGTAATACCAGGTGCTGTAAGTTTTGATGTGAGTGTGGTATGGCTTATGACCATCTCACGTTGAAACAGCAGTTCTCATATGATCACCGAAGTTAAGTACCTAGATGGATGTTTGGGAATATCAGGTGCTGTCAGCTTGGAGGTGTGGGTGGTGTCATGGATAAGAGCTACAAATTGAAAATCAGAGAGCTGTGTTTGAATTTCAGTTGGGGATCATTATATTTACTTATGTACAGATACCCTTGAGAAAGGCATGAATCCACATCTTCTCCCCACCAGCTATTGGTTAATTAGTAAGATTTATATTAGTAAATTATCATCTCCAAAAATCTAAAAATATTTTCTGGCTTTAAATAACTTTCAGTACTAGATTGGCAGCAAGGTCTCATCATTTTACTATTGAAATGGCTAGCTGTAACCCTAAGTTTTATGCTAACAATTTCTTCTATTGTACTTCTCGCCTGTGGAACTCTCTTCTGGCTTCTCAGTCAAATTTGATCTTCAAAAATGTAAATGCAATGTCAATCATTATCTTCTTTTTTTCTTGTTCTTTTATTGTCTTTTCTCCAAAATAGTATATGTTTTTCATATTTTCTCACACACAGTAACCCTTTGCATCTTAGTGGCTTTAATGCCTTGCTGGGGGTGATGTGAAGTGATTAAAAAAAAAAAAGAAAAAAAGAAGGTTGATAAGCTGTAAAAAAATAAATCAATCTACTTTTCCTGTTTGTTTTTAGGAACCAAGTGAGCAGATTATTGTGAAAAGTTTGCTGAGTGTGGATATTTGCGATCAATTTAGCCATACATCCAATTATGTTCTTGTGGCAGACAACAGTGAACACCTTCACATTTTGCATGAGGGATCCATTATAAATGTATTAAAAACTCCTGGAGTTGTGGTTGCTGTAAGTACATTTTTTTTTTTTTAATTTTATGACATTTTTCAGGGTCAGTAAACAGGGAAGTTGTTAATTGGGGAGAGGTTGTATTTGAAATCTTTTTTTTTTTTTTTAATTTTAATTTTTTTTTTTTCAATTTATACAAACTTTTGAACTGATTCACTCTTTCTTATCAAATCAAGAAATAAACGTCCTGAATGCCCAATTTCTAGATCCTTTTATACTAATGCAAGTGTCGCCCAGGACTCAACTTGGTATCTATGTTCATGACACAACTATTTACTCCTAATAGTAAGTCCGCTCAGTTCAATAAGGTTAATTGCCAGCTCATTTAAAAAATGACCTACAGTCTGTTGTTAACTGGGGCAAAGGATGGCTCGTTAATTTTAACGCCTACAAAGCAAAACTCTCTATTAATCATCTGAGAGATCCCTTTCTATCTCCCATCTGCATGGCCGATGCTAACCTGACTTGTTCCACCTTCTAGAACTAACATTCTTGGCTGACGTGAAGTGGAAAGACTATATTGAATTCATTGCTAGGTCAGCTGATAAGAAAGTTGGCGTACTGTGTTGAGCTAGACAATTTTTCTCTCCAGAATCTATCTTACATATCTATAAGTCTACAATTCCTCCATGCTTTGAATATTTCTACCACTTATGGTCCAGTGCTCCTGCTATATATTTAGAGATTCTTGGTAAAATCCAAAGAAGAATCAGCAATATTATTGGTCCTGATCTGGCATCTTGGCTTCAGTTACTTTCCCACCACCATAAAGTTGCTTCTCTGTGCCTTTCCTAGAAATACTTTCACGGTAATTGTTTGAATGTACTCTTTGCTATGATACCTAGACTTTATGAACTAAGTGCAGTACTAAATTGGTACAAAAGTCTCATCAACTTACAGTTGAGTTGCCTTGGTGTAACTGTAAGTTCTTTGCTAATCATTTCTTTTCTCACTCGTGGAACATTCTTCTGGATCCATGATGTCCGGTCAACTTTGATCTTCAAAAATTTAAATGCAATTTTAATCATTATCGACTGTTTTCTTTATGATTCTTTCATGATTTACATTGTCCTCATCTTCATTCCCATATTCACAACGTTTCAGCCATTGTACACTCTGACCGTCTCCAGGTGATTGGAATTTCGAACAGAACCCTTTATTGCGTCCACCAGTGTCGATTGTGCTAGTTCCAGGTGCCATGCCTCTTCCGGATGTCTCAGTATCTGTTATTTCCCTTTTAGCTCAACTCTCTAAGTTTTTGTCCACGTCTGTTGTAGCCAGGTATTGAACTCTCAACTCTTTCGGTTAAGTTACTTGATTCAACCAACACTTTTATCCACTGGGCCATGTGTTTGAAATTCCACTCACCTGAAGAAGTGTACAACATCATGAATAGGGCGTCAAAGATGAGGACAACAGTCCAAGCAATGTAAATAATTACAATACACAGAAATATACTCTTTTATTGTTCTCACTTCTTAATAATGTTTCTGTTTTCTAATTCTTTCACACTCAGTAACCCCCTTGTGTCTTAGTGGCTTTACTGCCTTGCACAGGGTGAATTTGATTAAAAAAGATGGTGTTAAGAAATTTCTGCTTTATCTTGAAGTATTTTGAATATAGAAATTAGCTGCATTTGAATTCTGATTTTATAAATTCTGCTAGTAAATATATATATAAAGTATATAAATGTATATATTTTATTTAATCAGAATCACCCCAAGTAAGGCAATAATGCCACCAAAACAAGGGGTTGCTGGGTGTGGAAGAATTAGGAACAGAAACATTAATGATGAGCAGAAAGAGAAGAGAGTAATCAGGAGGACAGTAGACAACGATTGACATTGCATTGAAATTTTTGCAGATTAAAGTTGGCTGGAAAGCATGGAGCCAGAAATGAGTTCCACAAGTGAGAAGTGTGAGAGAAGAAACTGTTAGCATAGTATTTACAGCTACATCCAGCCATCTCAACTGTAAATTGATCTCTATGCCAATCTAGTACTGCACTTAAATTCAAAAACTCTAGGTACCATAGCAAAGAGCTCATTCGAATAATTACCGTGAAAGTATTTATAGAAAAGACATTTATATATATATATATATATATATATATATATATATATATATATATAACAGTTTTTGCCAGTTTATAATCAGACCTAATTTCAAAATGTCATTTGCATCTTTTCAAAGATATTTTGAAAACCAATGGCCATAGGTTATCCTCAGAAAAATCTGGGAAAATTCTCAGGTACCCGTTGATCAAAATTATTTGGTAAATCCCAAATACTAGATCTGTGTCTTTTAATAGTTTTAAAATCAGAGAATCTGGAAAATTAACTGCATTTTTTGTGTTTTGCTAAAATAATGCTTTCAATGAAAATCTGACATTCATGGCCACAAGGTTATGGAATATACAGATTTGAAATTTGGTGACAATATTTAATGTTGACTGTAGATTACAAAAACATAAACAGCTTAGGTGTGGCTGATGTATTTTTATAAGTACCTGAAAATGGCCAAAATGCAAAAATACGCTGCCCACTTTGAGCTTCTCATTTCCAAAGTATGTCATATACAGAATCCAAATTAGTTCTCCTGTCATGACTTAATAGATTATTTCTATGCAGTAACCATATTCATTCCTGTTATAGAAATGTCAGTGTTATTGCTTGATTTATTTAACATCCTTAAAATTGCCAGTTACACAGTTTAAGAGAAGACCATGTGATAAGTTTTGTTTTGTGGGCAAACGTCTATTTAGGGCAGTGGTTCCCAACAGATTTTGGGCCATACTCCACTCTGGTATTACTAAAGTCCTGATGCCCCCCACCCCTGTGATATAAAACAAACAGCTTAGGTGTGGCTTATGTACTTTTATTTTTATAATTTCCTGAAAATGGCCAAAATGCAAAAAGACGCTGTCCACTTTGAGCTTCTCATTTCCAAAGTATGTCATATACAGAATCCAAATTAGTTTTCCTGTCATGACTTAATAGATTATTTCTATGCAGTAACCTATTCATTCCTGTTATAGAAATGTCAGTGTTATTGCTTGATTTATTTAACATCCTTAAAATTGCCAGTTACACAGTTTAAGAGAAGACCATGTGATAAGTTTTGTTTTGTGGGCAAATGTCTGTTTAGGGCAGTGGTTCCCAATTGATTTTGGGCCATACCCCACTTTGCTATTTCTAAAATTCTGGTGCTCCCTTGTAATATTTAATTTTTACACATTCAAAATTTTACTGCAATTCACATGAAGAAAGCTTAAAAGGCCATTAACTTGGTCCCTAAACAAGCCTCCAAAGACCATGGCGTCCATGAAAGAGAAAAAAAAAAAAAATATATAACTACAGTTAAATATATGTAATTACAAACCATATAATAAAGAATTAAAAGGCAGAAATATAAAATATTTGAATGAAAACTTATTCTGTAATATACTTTGATCATTTTGATCATGAAATAATAATACAAAATGAAACTTGAACTCACTAGAAAACAATTCACTGTTAATAACTTATTCTTGAATTGCCCCCTTATTCTGTTGGTATAGTAAGCCAAAGGGTGCATGTCCTACACATGCCCCACCAGTGGGGATCATTGGTCTAGGGTTAAAACATTTTTCTAGAACAACTTGTCATGCCAAAATCATGGTTTTTTTCAATTTTGGCACCTTATAAATTTGATATTTAAGAAAGATATGAAGCTCCTGTTAATTCCCCTCTCTAAGTTCTCCACTGCCTTAACCAGGTGTTGTACTCACAAATCTTTGGATCCTGTCACTGGATCTAACCAACACCTTTATCCACTGCCATGTGTCGTTAAGGACATCTGTGTATGAATTTCTGGAACTTATGAACTTAATGTCTTCGGTAACCTTCTTTTTTTTTTTTACCAGAGCTCATATTGCAATTTTCATTATTATTATTATTGCTTTACTCTGGCACTCTTTAGTATTGGTTGCCATACTGTATTCCTTATAATTTTCTATGCAAATAAACTATTTTGGCCTTTATTTTATCTTTGCGTCAAATTGTTTAGATGCTACAGGGACTTAAAAATGGTTTTTCAGATGGCCTACAAAAATTTTTAGCTGCATAAACTAAACCAAGAAATAAGGATTTCACTAGATTAATTTAATTTAAATACATCAGTGAAATTTCAAGCTGCTCTGAGTTTAAAGCTATCAACGATACAGATTTAATATCAATGAATTTAATTAAGGAACACCTGTGAATTTTCCCAGATTTTTTTAATGGGTCACCTTTGGCCATTGGTTGATTGGAGATGGAATGGGCCCAGCTATACTCTCAATAATTTCCAACTGCAACTATATTCTGTATTTATAATCTAGCTGAATGTGACCTTTAGGTCAGCAAATAAATTCATTCACCTTTTTTTCTTTTTATATGCAGATGTGTAAAGGTTGGTTTATGAATACAACGTCAATTGGTTATCAAGCACCAACCAACAGAGAAGGAGCTCCTGCTGCAAGCATCCAAGAGAACACACAAGTTTTGCTAGGGACTGAAAGCGGGGCCATCTACTTGCTGCATAACTTTACGGTAAAGAAAAACATGCTTTTTGACACTTTCAAAGAGATGGTACTGGTCATGGCTAGATCAGCCATTTCCATGCAAGAAACATTCAGCTTTCATTGGCTGAAAAATTAACATCAAATTTAGTTGAAATTTATTAAATCTTTTTCTTAAAGCAGTTTTTCAGGAAATTGGATTCTCAGTTCATTAACATATCACTCATTCTGGTACTGATAGGAATTTCCTTCCAAACCTTTTCTTCAAGGTAGTGTGGAAAGTTAGTGATGGTTTTCAGATATATATATATATATATAGAAGGAAGGGAAAAATTGTAATGTTAATGGGGAAAATAGTTGTTTCCATACAGGAAACATTTAGCATTCAATGACTGGACATATAGACATCTGTCTATATTTCTGAGATGAGGTATTATGTACACTATTTACATTATTCGGACTATTGTCCTCATCTTTGTTGCCATATTTATCCGATCCTTCAGTATCTGTCTATATTTCTGAGATGAGGTATTATGTACACTATTTACATTATTCGGACTATTGTCCTCATCTTTGTTGCCATATTTATCCGATCCTTCAGTATCTGTCTATATTTCTGAGATGAGGTATTATGTACACTATTTACATTATTCGGACTATTGTCCTCATCTTTGTTGCCATATTTATCCGATCCTTCAGTATCTGTCTATATTTCTGAGATGAGGTATTATGTACACTATTTACATTATTCGGACTATTGTCCTCATCTTTGTTGCCATATTTATCCGATCCTTCAGTATCTGTCTATATTTCTGAGATGAGGTATTATGTACACTATTTACATTATTCGGACTATTGTCCTCATCTTTGTTGCCATATTTATCCGATCCTTCAGTATCTGTCTATATTTCTGAGATGAGGTATTATGTACACTATTTACATTATTCGGACTATTGTCCTCATCTTTGTTGTCATATTTATCACATTTTTGCCGTTGTACACTCTGGCCTTCTTCAGGTGGTTGGAATGTCGAACTGTCTAATGGATGTTAGTTATCTCCTGTTAATTCCCCTCTCCACGTTCTCCACTGCCTTAACCAAGTATTGAACTCACAAATCTTTGGATCCTGTCACTGGATCTAACCAACACCTTTATCCACTGTGCCATGGTGTATGAATTTCTGGAACTTATGAACTTAATGTCTTCAGCAACCATTTTTTTTTTACCAGAGCTCATATTGCAATTTTCTTGTTATTATTGTTTTACTCTGGCACTCTTTAGTATTGGTTGCCATATTGTATTCATTTCTATGCTTGGTTGACTCAGGAGATTTTTGTGGCCTAGCATACATGCCAATTCCTTAAGTTTACAAATTTTCCAATGATGTTCTTTGTCTATGATTTCAATATAGATATTCAATGTGGATATAATTGACCCATTGATCGGAAACTCACCTTCATATGTCTGGAACTCCGCCCACTTCGTGGAAATAATCAAAGATGCCCCCATCCTATCCAACAAGATGGTGAGCTTGGACACCAAGGTACCCATGGAGGAGGCACTCTCAGCAGTTAGAGACAGATTGGCCTCTCACTCATCCCAAGGAGAATGGACCCATATTCCAATAGATAATCTGATTGGGATGTTAACTTTCTGTACACAAACAACACGCTTTGGGATGGGATCACACATATATCGACAGGATGAGGGCTTAGCAATGGGTTTGCCATTATCACCAGCAATGGCAAATATATACATGGAATACTTTGAGGAAATGACATTAGAATCTATATCTCTGAAGCTAACTCAATGGTTAAGGTACGTAGATGACACCTTCATACTCTGTGCACACCAGGAAGATGTTCAGGTTCTATTGGACCATGTGAACTCAATAAGACCTTCGATACAGTTCACGATGGAGAAGGAGAGTAACAACACACTCCCATTCCTGGATGTTCTAATATCTTGAACAGAGCATGGGTTCAAGACACCCGTATACTGCAAACCAACATTCACCAGACAGTACCTCAATTTCAACTTAAAGAAAGGGGATCGTCTGCTGCTTACAACACCGAGCAAAAGTCATAAGTGGCGACCCAGAGACATTAGACAAAGACAATGTAACAACTACCTTGGGTACATGGCAGCAGCCTTAATAAAGTGGGATAGGCGGGTACAAGAGGAGGACAACAACACTCAGAAAGCAGTCTGCCAGACTTACGTGAAGGGGTTATCGGAGAAAATACAAAGGATCTGTGGTCCATATAACATCAAGACAACCTTCAAAAGCTGGACAACACTTTGCAGATACCTCTCCCGAGTAAGACTTCCATAGAGGAGAACATGACTAAAGACTGTGTGTACGCTATCCATGCATAAAGGGGAGACAGGCCGCCCCCTTAAGGTAAGACTTCAAGAACACCAGAAAGCTGTAACATGAGAAGTGGAAAAATCAGGCGTGGCTGACCACATATGGAGAGAAAAGGGAGATCACCGCCCTCTATGGGATCAGGTTGAAATCATAGACAATGAACATTGGAATATTCATAAACTTAAGGAATCTACTCCCATAGATTATATAAAGGATTTAGTTCAAAATTTCCTGAAGGTTACCTTGATCAACAGACACCTGAAGATGGCCAGAGAGCACACCGAACGAAACATTGGGATAATAACAAAGATATGCTTTTTTTCCTCTGTATTTTTCAGATTTCTGCAGATGAATACGCTCGTGTTCCTCAGCTTATTGTCAGCTTAAATCCGATTCACTTACCAGAATATGAGACTGATCTTGTCATTTGTGCTGGATATTTTAATTCATTAGATGTCTTCCACGAAGGCAGGGTAAGTTCATACGCTTCCAGTTAACTTTGTTATATTCATTTATGTGCAAATACTCTTGAGAAAGGCATGAACCCACCTCTTCTCCCCCACCCCACAATTATTGATTAATTAGTAGAACTTGTGTCAGTAAAATCATTACTATCTCCCAAAAAATTCTTACAATCTAAAAATAGTTTCTGCCTTTAAATAGCCTGCAAATGGTTGATAACCCATAAAAAAATTTAAAAAAAAATTTTTTTTAAATTCTGATAAATGTCATTCCTTCAGGAAAATCTAATGAATGCTAATCTACAAAAATTATTCTCCTTGAAAATTTTTTTTTTTTCCATATATTTTATTAGCAGACCATTGTACTTAACTAGTGCCATTTATTTCCCTTGTAGGTTTTATGGTGTTGATTTTTCAATAAAAGATAACATTAACATTGAAGAATGGACCCCCCCCCACTTTTTTTTCTTTTTTTAAAATCAAAACCAGTCATTTTTTTTTTTTTAAGCATATCACCCCAAGCAAGGCTGGAAGACACTAGTACGCAGGGGGTTACAGAAGGTTTGGAGGAAGAGCAGATAGGAGTGGTAAAGGAGAGGATGTGGAGAAAGATAGTGGATCGATCAAGGCAAGGGGGTTACAGAAGATTTGGAGCGAGAGCCGATAGGAATGAAAGGGGAAAGGATGTGGAGAAGGGAAGTGGATAGATCAAGGCAACTGGAGATGTCGATTGACATTACACTTAAATAGTTGGAGATTACATTTGTCAGAGAAACAGGAATAAGGAAGGGAGTTCCACAGGCGAGATGTGCGAGACATGAAGCTATTGGAGTAGAAGAGACGTCTACATCTAACAGTTTCAACGGTGAAGGGGTGGGAACGTGTCCCCATCTTTTGTTTTTATCACCTAATAACGGCCCACAAATATGAGGATATTAATCTGAATGTAAGTAAAGTGACCCTGTAAGTAAAGAAGGTCTTTTTATTTTCTGCTCTTATGAAAATTTTTTTTCTTTTGCCAGAAAATTGGCAGTTTTCCTTCTCCTGATTGGATTGGCACAGTGGACACTGCAGACATTGATGGTGATGGTGTGATGGAGATCGTTTTTGGCTGCATGGACAACACGATTCAAGCTGTCAAAATATCAGTCACGTGAAAGCTAAACCTTATTACCCGCAATTCAAAGAGATTTTTTTATTTTTTTTTTTATTTTGCAATAAATAATAAACCTGTTTTACAAACCTTATGTCAATGTTTTCCTTTTCCGTAAGGTCACATATGAAGGAAAGAATAGAAAAAAATATTAATAAAAAGGTTCAGGTTTTTTAGTCTAAAACAATCATTAAATGATACGGTCTTTAAATGACAAGACTGCATTTTTTTTTTTTTTTTAGTTACCAAATGACTAAAAAGAAAAAAGTTAAGTTTGTACAATAGATACCAGAAATAAATTTTTTTTTTTTTTTTAAATGACTATAACTTAATTCTGTGTTCTGGGGGTGCTTATGTAAAATTTTATAAAATTTAATGGGGGGGGGTTACAGTTTGTCATGTAAATTGATCCCCCCACCACCTACAGAAGCCAAAACAAAACATGCTCATACCATGATTTCTTGAAATGTTAAATTATTTTTATTAAATTTTTATAAAAGTTTATAAAGGTTGTCTTGTTTGCTATTAAATTCATTATGAATTGATCCCCCACCCATGGAAGGCAAAACAAAATATGCTCTACTGTGAGTTCTTAAAATATAAAAAAAACAAAATAAAAATTTTTTAAATTTGTATTTTTTTTTTTTTTTAAAATCATTTCACCCCAAGCAAGGCAATAAAGCAACTAAGATGTAAGGGGTTACTGAGTTTGAGAGAATACGAAAAAAAGAAAACCTTAAGGAGAGAGAACAATAAAAGTTCTGGAATCAAGAAAACAGAAGATAACAATTGACATTGCATTTAAATTTTTGGAGGTCAAAGTTGACTGAAAAGCAAGAGGCTGGAAGAGCATTCCACAAGCGAGAAAGGAAACTGTCGGCATAGAACTTACCATTACATTTAGTCATTTCAACTGTAAAATGATGAGAGCTTGCTACCAATCTAGTACTACACTTAAATTTATAAAGTCTAGAGACTATAGATGAAAGCTCATCTGAAAGTAGAGAAAAGGCAGAGGAAAGCTATGTTATGACAATGGGAAAGTGACTGAAGCTGAGATGCCAAGTCAGGACCAATAACATTGCAGAATCTTTGAATTTTATCAAGAATCTCTAAATATATAACAGAACCATTTAGCTGTTGTATTCAAAGCCTGCACAAATGTTAGACTTATAAATATGTAAGATTGATTCTGGCAAGAAAATTTATCTAGCATAACACAGTGAACCAACTTTCTGGAGTGTTTAATTGAAAGAAATATATGAAAGAAAACTAGCTTAAAATATTTTTCATATTTTAAGAAATCGTATCTTATCGGCACATTTTCTTTTGGTTACAGAAGGGGGTAAATTTTCAAATATTTTCATTTTTTTTTTTATATATTTGTATTCTGTTTTTGATGTTTTTTTTTATGTATTATGTTTTCTATTTTTATGTATTGTATTCTATAATAAAATGAGAAAAAAAAAATTATTTCTGATTGTAGTGCCTATTCTAAAAACTCCACCAAAAATATATCTCTCAACTCTTACATATCAAATTGAGCTATCTAGTTGGCTAATGTTTATTCAGATAATCAATACTTACAACTAGCCTAACTCCATAATATTCTAATATAAAGAATGTCATATTGTATGCGGAGTTGAATAAATGAACAAATAAAATAAGCAATCTGGAGGTCATGTACATGAATAAAGTTCAAGGATGTGTTTTCTTCCCAGATTTATTTAACCTCTACAGTTCTGCTATCCCGAGAGAACTGAAGACCCTACCAGGGTTTATTATCAGTGGGCATAATCTTAGCATAAATTATGCAAATGCAACTGTGTTGATGGCTGACTTGAAATGAAAACTACAGAACTTCCTAGATAGAGTGATAAAAGAAAGCAAGAAAAAAGGACTATCAAATGCAAGAACATAGAAAATATGGCCATCAGTGGAGAAAAATCCCAAGATGCAAGTTACAATTTGAATATATAAACATCAAGCAGGCGAAGGAGTTTAAGCATCTGTGAAGCATTTTAATGTAGAATAGAAAATGCAACACTGAGATCCGAAAATGCAACGGGTGCACGAAAGAAGCATTGCGAAAGTTAAAGTGCTGAGAAACAGAAGAAATTTGTTAGCAGTGCAATCCAATATGCCTTTCCTTTGTTTCTATGTGACGTCCATCCTCTTATATGGCAATAAATGCTGGACGATCTCCCCAGGGAGGAAGAAAAAAAACTAGAGGCAGCAGAAATGTGGTTCTACACAAGGATATTGAGAATTCTATAGACAGAGTGAGAAAACAAAGATATAAAAAAAAGAAAGAAAGAAAACTCCTATTCAGAATCAGGAAAAGATAACTGAAATATCTTAGACACATAATGAGGAAAGACGGTTTAGAAAACTTAACCCTCACAGGGCATATTTAGGGTAAGAGAGATAGGGAAAGCCAGTGAGCCGTTTTTTCTGACAAACTTATTTGAATAGATACACCACTCATTAGCGTCAGATAAATCTATTGATTTCATTAACATATACCATATTTATATATGCTACCTAATCATTGACTCCAAACAAATTACAAACCTGTTCTATACAAAAATTGTTATGACGTGCCAATGTAAAAAAGCATTTCATTTGAAATTGCTTGATTTTATATTCTAATAATTTTCACCATGATAAAAAGACATTCGTGAAAATATTAACAGATTGCGACAGCAAATGCCAAACTGGGTCCGCCGCGTTGACTAGAGCGCAAACGTCGAACTGGGTTCGCCATGCTGACTCGGGCACAAACGCCAAACTGGGTCCGCCGCGTTGACTAGGGCGCAAACACCAAACTGTGTTGGCCACGTCAACTCAGGCACAAACGCCCAACTGTGTCCGCAGCGTTGACTCAAGTGTGAACATGAGCTCTGCTGGTTTTTTTTAAATATTATGGAATTTTTGAGGGGGAATAACTCAATGTTGATGAATAAATAGTGGAATAATTTTGCAATTTGTATTCGTAAAACAATTACCAGAAAAAGCTTATATTTGCAAAGTGGTCTACAGTTAAAAAAAAAAAAAAAAGTTCTTGCAGATCCTCAAGAAATGATTGATCATATCTAATTGAAAGGAAACATGGTCCCCCCAACAAAAGGACTGTTAGTTGAAGCAATGGAAAGAATTGTAAGCATCATTCAAATAAGCAATCCACAGTAGTGTTGCAAAATATGTTGGTTGTTCAGAGTCAGTTGTGTTTAAATTTTAGTGCAAATATAAGAGAAATGGGATGGTTAAAAAAAGTAACACCTAATGGTAGACCATGAAAGGCATCAGGATAGGAAACTGAAAGCAAGATGTCTTGAAAATAAAAAATGTACAACAAAAGAAATGAAAAGCAAATAGATTGAAACAGCAGTCAACGTTTGTGAGAGAACCATAAGAAATCAGCTGAGCAAAATGAGATTTACATACAGAGAAAAAATCAAACAGAAAAGCAACACTAACAAAGAAACAGGAGAAGATGAGGCTAAAAAGAAACAATCTTGGTCTTTGGTTGATTGAATGAAAAAGGGGATATTCAATTATGAATCAAAAAACTGCACTGGCCAAAACCAGAGGTCACCAAACTATGGCCCGCGGACCTGGATCCTGCCCCAATGTCAGTTCATCCAGCCTGCTGCTTCACTGTGCCACAAATGAGCTAAACTATAATTATTTATATGGAATTATCAATAGATTGCAGTTAAAATTACTATGAAAAAAAAAACAAATGAAAGTAAAACATCAAAATTTGGCCAATCTGATTTTTGCATCTGACAGTAATATAAATTTTAGGAAAATCAGTGAAATAAAAAGTGTGGCGACTTTTTGCAACTTTTAATATTTGAGCGTTTTTGTGGAAGTACCTGCAATGAAGTTTCTAAGAAAAGCGATTCTGAATCTGCTGCAGCAATTATCTTTTAACTTGCATTGTGTTTAAACCGGTTTGAAGAGTGCCGTGTATAAAAAGGACTGACTTCAGTAAATTATGTCATATATTTTGCTTGAACTTATTATAAAATCTAAAGTATGTAAAGTCAGCAGATGTAATGAGGTTGACTGATGAACATTTGAAAGCATTTCTCTTGGTTGGATACAGCAATACCAAAACAAATCTTAATTATATCTTAAAAGGTAAACGCCAGTTTCACAAATCTCACTAACCTCTTGTGCTGCTTAGTTTGTGTGATTCGGATATGTGTACACTTAGTGTGATAGAACTATTTTAATGCTATTGTCGCCTTCTTTAGCCCACCAAATGTAAATCTGAAAGAGAGAGAGAGTTACCAAGCAACACCAAATAATATTGTGAGCATTTTGTTTTCTCCCCACAAGTGTGGGAGAGTGCTTATCAAAAGGTTAGCTACCGAAGATCTTCACTAGGTTTGTTTGTTTATTTTGTTTTGTTTTACGGCATATCAACCTGAATGGGTTGTTAATGCCAACAAGATTATTATTGCTGGTAATAATTTTTTTCAAAAATGTATTGCTGGTATTAAGACCTATTTTTTTACACTTTCATGTTTTGACCGCAGTTTTTTTGGGGAGTCAACTATTTGCCCATAGCTGGGACCCTAACAGGTGCTACCACCCTAGGTCAGGGTGGATCTGGGAATACCAGCAATTAAGAGGTGGTTCCATGCTCCTCAAAACCTCCTGGTCAGAGGCCTTGCTGTTGGATGTAGTTTATTATCTTACCCAGGATGTGGATCTAATTTATTATCATACCCAAGACGGCTCTTCACTAGGACCAAATAACTCCCAACTCAAGCTCAAGTTTGTAACAATGGCTAATCTGGCAACTTTGTTACTGCGCCAATGATTTTATTGCCTTTCATTTGAATCATTTCAGTGTCCTGGCAGATGCCAAAGAGTTAAGACGTGGGTCGTTTTATTTCAGCCTAGCTTTTATTATCTTACCCAAAATGATTTAGTTGAAGCCATATAAAAAGTGAAAAATCAAAGACGAATGCCAAGTGTTTAACAAAGAGTGGACAGAAAGGTATTTCTTTACTGATATTGGAGTTGAAGCCGTATGTTTGATTTGCCATGAAACAGTTGCTGTGTTCAAGGAATACAATTTGAAACGCCACTTTCAAACCAAGAACGCCAACATTGGACACGGTTTATCAAAACAAGAACTGCAAAAGAAGGCAACTGAACTGGTAAACTGTTTGAAGCAACAGTAAACTGTGTTTGAGAAAACTTCATCTTTACAAAGGAGCGTGACAAAGGCAAGTTTTGTATTGGCAAATAAAATTGCAAAGCAAAGAAGTCATTTTCAGAAGCAAAATTTATTAAAGATTGCATGGTTGATGCAGTCAGCGTTGTGTTGTCAGTGTTGAGGAACAGCACAAGCAACTTGACGACTAATTTTAACAAACCGGTAAATAACTGCAGTTTTTGGTTAATATACGATGCAGCCCGATAAAATTGTGAATTTTTTAATGTAGCCCTTGCACTGAAACGTTTGCCCATCCCTGCCATAAACAGTGTCTCAAAAGAAAAGGTTATTCCCTTGACACCGCTATTACTGTATACACTTTTGACTTCCTCAGCAATATTTGTTGTTTTAAAAAATGATGATCAGAATTTTAATAAAACCCAAACATATGAAACTGAATTTATAGATTTTCTTTATTCTTGAGAAGAGACAACAAAGATGTTAAATGCTATTTATTTATTAGATTGCTTATTTACAAGAACATTTTTATATTTACAATATTATAAAATATGTGAACCAATTATAATGAAATATTTATTATTTAAGAAAGCAATAGATAGGGAAAGAATTTTTTTATTTATAAATTACAAAAATGTCTGTAAACAAGAAGATTTAAGTAAACACATAACGACAAGTAACTATATTAGAAATTTTTAAAAAATGTATTTTCCAGGCATTTTAATCATTTGCTTTCACCAAACAAATACACTAAAATTAGTTGAGAGCTTCTCTTCCTCTAAACCAGTGGTTCTCAACTAGGGTCTATATGGATCCAAGAGGTCCATGTAACATTACTGGCGGTCCACACAAAAAAACATAGAAGATTGGTGGTTCACCGTAACATTTTAGTGGTCCACAGAGCAATTTCACTTTGGAGAAATTCCAAAATCTAAGGACATTTTGTTTGTTGTTAATAGTTACTTTGTTTTTAATAAATTCATTTCATTTTTTGCCTTGAAAAAGTCCACATTGGGCAAAACGCGTTGGCTAATAATACAGTTTTCCTATTGTCTTTTACCTTTATACATTATATATATATATATATATATATATTTAAAGACATTTATATTATGTTTAACGTTCTTTTTATAGATACAAGTATTTAAGCAAATGCTCTGTTTTATAATAAACAGTATTAAATAACATTTACCGGCCTGAATGTCCGAGAAATTTTCATAGAAAATTTTCGCTCTCCGACAGGAATCGAACCTGTATCCTATACGGAACCATCATTTCGCGTGATGTGCCTTAACCTTTCGGCCACAGAGGAGCGTCTGGTTAGCAAGGTCGATTTTACTATCTTTAAACTTAAATCTTCCATGAATCTTTTCTAGTCATATCTGCTCTAGCGTATCAAATGTAAACAAATGACGTCATATATTTCTATGAAAATTTCTCGGACATTCAGGCCGGTAAATGTTATTTAATACCGTTTATTATAAAACAGAGCATTTGCTTAAATACTTGTATCTATAAAAAGAACGTTAAACATAATATAAATGTCTTTAAATAAATTGTCGGACTATGTCCAATTCTAAAATATATATATATATAAGGAAAATTATATAAATATTATAATTTATTATATAAATTAATTTAATATATTAATAAGTAACAATTTTAAATATTAAAATAAAATATTAACGTATTAATATAAATTAATCAAAATAAAATATTAATAATAAAATTAATATATAAATTGTATGAGGATTATACATAAAGAAAGCATATACATTTTCTATTTCTATAATACCATTCCTAAACTTATCTTTTAGTAAAAAATAAAATAAACTTTTTTTTTTTTTCATCGAATGGTTATGTGGATCCCCTAAAAAGAATTAAGAGTAAAAGTGGTCCATGGGTAAAATATGGATGAGAACCACTGCTCTAAACTAAAAATGTCCTTTTAATTTTAGGTGAAACCACAAACACTCCATATTTTGAGCATGTATCTCCCTATTCATTGGGTGAACAAGATTTTCTTGGTACATAATTATAGAATGTCTGTAATTTTTACTGGTTATTTTTTTTGATTAGGCATCTTTGATCCTAGATCCAAAAAAGAAAAATAATTATTGGAAATTTTAAAATAGAAGTAATCAGAGAAGAAACATAATGTCTGGAATTTTTTTTTTTTTATATAAATTTTTGAATAAAAAGATTTCTTTCCGAATTTAAATAAATCTTTATGAAATGTAAATAATAAAAATCACATTAGCTGGTCCACATATTTTGATAATGCTTTAAATAAAACATTGCTGAGGGAGTCAAAAGTGTATACAGTAATAGTGGTGTCAAGGGGATAACATTGCCAAGTGTTACTTTAATCATATTTTTTACTTTTTATTGTAATTCTCAGACCGACATTGGTTAGACTTGAATTTCTTATTACTATAAACATTATATTCAATGGGTACACGTTTGGTCGACATCCATTTTTTTTTTCAGTGAAATTAATATCTACCAGCCTAGAGATAGAAAGACCTTACGGAATGTTTCAAAAAGTTTGTGTTTTAGGTGCAAAAAATTCAGTGCAGTCAGCTTTGAAAGGTCCCAGTAAGAGATATGCAGATCTTAAATAGCATAATTGAGCCTGCTTTGCTGCAATTGCTTCTTGTAGTTTAATGGTAAAACAAACACACCTGGCTTAACAATTTAGCATTCAACCCCGCCATCCCAGAAATAGCTGGCTCTCAAAGTCTATTTGTGTGACTTCCTGTGTTATTTACAATGATATCGTCATATATTACAGAAGGTTGAACATAGCTGATATTTCTGGAGTGAGTTGAATACTAAAGGGTTAAAAGTGGTTTTGCAGAGTAAAAAAGTTTGATTACTGTCAAGAGGCAAATTTTCTTTATTAAGGCTTTCGATCACTAGGCCAGTAGGCATTAAGTTCACTATTTTAAAAAAAAAGAAGAAAACAACACGTAATGATTACCGTATTTTCTGGCTTACAAGATGCACTATTTTTCATAAAAAATACCCTGAAAAATGTGTGCATCTTCCAAGACAAATGTAAGGCAATGCCGAGGCTCAAGTAAGCTTAGACAGTCACCGAATTGGCTTGACTGATAGGGACTTGGATTTGTATGTTGAGTCATTACACTATAATGTTAGCTATCTGATTCAGCCTTTTATATGATGTAACCTCAGTTCTTAGCTGTTACAAGTATTTCCAAGACTATAAACCTTCCTGGAGCCAAGCCACAAGCTTAAACATACTGTTTACTAGCAGTGGTGGGAGCCTTTCTGCTCTTGACTAGTATGTCATTGCCATACAGACAATATCAATTGTTCAAAAATTAATCTGAGGTTCTGCAACCATATATAGGCAAATAGTGTTCCTTGTGGATAAGGGATTTGAGTTCAAATCCTACCAAGAGTTTATTGTTCATTTTTTTTTTTTATTAAACTAAGATTCACCCAATATTAAATTTGAGAGCCATTCAAGGTAGTGGGTTACTGTTAAAATGGTTATGATGAAGGATGTGTGTGATATGAATGTAAGAGAAGGTTGTAGGAAGTAAAGATTATGAAGATAAATAACAACTGACCTTTGACTTGAAGATTGTAGTGATCAGGGAAGCACCAACACAGGAGTTTGTTCCACGTGTGAATTCTTGGGAAAAATCTGTGTGAGTTGAACTTTCTTACTTTTGGAACATGGAGGAAATGAGGGTGATTCAACTCTGTGGAATTAGCAAGGCATCTCCTAGCTGTAAAGGTCTGCACTGATGGAAATAAGGAATGGAGCACCCATCTAAACATTTGCCATGGAAATAGCAATAGAATATTGATTGATTGTGGGAAAGAGGCTACAGAGTGAAGACTGTCACCCTCCACCACATACACCAACAAGGCTATGTAAATCATTTTGGACTATCAAGGCTGGAAAGTGAGGATTGAACAGTTCCAATCAAAATGTGGCAGCAATACTCTACTTTTGGTTTCATCTGACTTGCAAAGATAAATAAAACTTGGCAGAAGGAGTCAGGTACTTCCTGGTGCAATAACAGAATGAGCCAAACATTTTCCCAGTATCTTTAGATATGGATTGTACATATGTATTCCATTTGAGGTGTGGTGTGAACTTGAGACGCAATGGACATTCAAAGCATGGAGCCTCATCAACCGTTCACATCATGACTGGAGAAAATACAAGATCTGATTGAGGATAATGAAACAATGTACAAGATTACTGGCAAAAATAAAGCTCTAATTTTTTTTTTTTAACTGGTGTTCATCAAATACAAGACTCAAGTGCCACTCAAGGTAGAGGGTTACTGAATGGCATGTGTGATATGAATGGAAGAGGAGGAATTAAGAAGTGAGAATTATGTGGGTGTGTGGGATAGGTAACAACCCTTGACATGAAGAAGTTAAGACTGTAATGAAGTTTCAGTTGATACACTAAGCCAGAGTATTACAAAAAGAAAAGAAAAAAGAATAATAAAATCAACCTGAATGGGTGTCGAACTTCCTCCACAAAACCCATAAAGGATTTTAAGCCCTACCAAATACATGGCAGCAATATTCTATTTTGGGAGCTAATCTGACTCTTGTACAGATGAAACATGGCAGAAAGAGTTTGGTGCTACTTTGAGCGACAAAATAAGCTATTATTCTCAGCATCTTTAGCAATCGATCAAATATGAATTCCATTTGAAGTCTGGAGTGAACTTGAGACCCAACAGACATTCAAAGCAGGGAGCTTCATCAACCGTTCACATCATGACTGGAGAAAACACAAGATCTGATTGAGGATAATGAAACGCTGTACAAGATTACTATATTAGCAATATTCTATTTTAGGAGCTAATCTGACTCTTGTACAGATGAAACATGGCAGAAAGAGTTAGGTGCTACTTTGAGCGACAAAATAAACCGACTATTATTCTCAGCATCTTTAGCAATCGATCAAATATGAATTCCACTTGACATCTGGAGTGAAACAGACCCAACAGACATTCAAAGCGGAGTAGCCTCATTGAGAGTGGAATTGTTCATTGTGACTGGATAAATTCCCAAGATCTGATTGGTTATGATGAAATGATCTGAAAATTACGTGCCCATTTAACTCCTCCTCCCCACTCGGCTGTTAGACGAGATCAGCTGCAAGACTCCAATTATGTCAATGTTTTTTTATTGCTAGAATTTTTTGGCACCATGCTGATGCATGTTGAAATCCTCAATATATTCAGTATTGTTGAAGTTATCACTAACATTCTTTGTCGAGATTTACAAACTCTAGGTTTTGTTTCATTTCACAAATGAATCAATGACATTTGAATAAGCTGATTTGTTTGGAAAAAATACTTTGACAAAAACCCTACTTCACAGTTTAATAATTTCTTTAATAGAACTTCATGGTAAACAATATTTTTTTAAGAAAATTTCTTTTTTTTCCTTTTTAACAGCAAAGAATAAATTCTTAGGATTTCTTACTCTTGAGCATGCAACACACAGCTGATCATGCATAAATATTTCTTTCAGGAACCAAATTTCAACTTTTTGAAGCATTTGACCTTGTGATTTGTTTATAGTTCTTGCAAACGCAGGGCAAACTGGAAACTGGATTCTTGTATATAAAAACTTAAAGAAAAGATATGCAAAAAACAATATTCCATTTTTATTAAATAAGTATTTGTTATTTTAATCATTAAATTGTTTTTAAAATAGTGGAAATATTTTGTATGTTAAATAATAAAACTTAATTTTTGCAAAAAAAAAAAAAAAAAAAAAAAAAAAATAATGAAAATTTATTGTACTAAGCTACATACCTTAGTAAAACCAACTGTACTTTGTACCTGCTTGCACTTTCTTAAAGTTTGGTTTCGATCGGTCAATGTATGGCTATTTTAGAGGGTGTGACAGATGGATTAATGGAAGTCACAGAATTTTATATATAGATTTAATAAAAGAATTCAAGATAATCTCACCTCTGACCTATCTCAAATCTTATTTTCATTAATGATCGTAAAACGATGGTCTGAGAATTGCAATCAAAAGCAACAGAAAATAGAGGAAAGAAAGACTAGTAAAAAAAAAAATTCAATCTATTTAATCAATATGAAAATATCAATAATAACGAAGATATAAAATATCTTTTTTATAGTTAAAGCTTTGAACCATTTATATAAGTTATACATAGAGTTTTCACTGCCACTGTTACACATATTGACTGTAATGATGTTATTGAATGCAGAGGCTGGGCCAGGATGGTTAGAATATCTTGTGAGTGCAATATTCTGACAGTGATGGATTGCCTTTGTCTAAGTTTTGTATACAAGACCAAAACAGCGCAAAGTTGGCAGAGGTATGCAGGAATTTCAAAGCGTTGATACACTTCCCACACCCATGCTTGATAGGCTAAAACTGCATGTAGATGGATGCTAAGCCAACAAGCAGGCATTCAACATACCCGGCCCACTATCGATGATACCACATCTGTCAGTCACAAAAAACAAATAAAAAGAAATCATCTTTTGCTGATATGAAGTGGTGTAGGGGTCTGGAGCCAGTGATGACGTGGAATGCAACAACGGAATTAGAGGTTGAATCTTCTTTTGCTAGTAACATATTTTGTCTTGTTAAAACTATCAGGTGGTAAAATATCATCTGTCATGAAAGTGGGTACAAAACAGAGGTGCGAATTCATCTATGCAAAAAAAAAAAAAAATTGTACCCATTTATGAATGGGTATGGAGACTAAACAATGTATGTGAACACAGGTGGCGAGTAACGTATTTCAGCAGTGGCAACAGCTGTGTGACGAGCCCTATTTGTGGTAGCTGTAAACAGCTGGGAACTCAGGAAATGAAGAGCAGCTGGCAAATTCATGACGTTACTTTCGAGGCATTCCTTGTATATTCATTAAACAATTTAATGATAGCATACAAGATAACAGCTTAGATAAAACTGATTAATTTATTAGATGCAAAAAGACATCAACCAAACCATTTAAAATTACTTTTCCTTTAACCCCTTCACTGTCAGAGGTCAATTAGGAAATCAGAGTTCGAACTCGGGTTTTATAATAGCCAACTTGTGTAATAAAACATTTTTATGAATTGATTTATAGCCTCAATTGAAGTCTTAACATTGTTTTCACACTAAAAGGATCACTGCTAATAGACTCATTGTTGGTGCCCACATATGAAATGGTATCAGAAAAATGCCAAGAATGGTTGTTGGCAATTTTCAATATGAAGCCAATAAGGATTTATCTTATGGTTGACAGTCAATGTTAAAACAAAAAAGGTAAAATTCTATATAAATTGGGCTAATTTCTTTTTATAGGCAAGAAAACATTTTTTTTTTCTTCTCTGCTATTGTATATCACATTTGACTAGAAAAGATATGACTAATTTATTAGATGCATCTAATCCAATGAAAATACATTAATCAATCCATTTAAAATCACTTTTCCTTAAAAAAAAAAAAAAATTATATATAAACTTTGGCTAATTTATTTTTATAACAAAGAAAACAATTTTTTCTTCTCTTTGCAATTGTATAATTATAAGGTTATGTGTATTACGAAAAAAAAAAGAAAAAGAAAGAAAAATCATATTTAACTTATTACATGCGATTAATTCAATAACAAGACATTAACCGATTCATTTAATATTACCTTTCTTTAAAACAATTAAAATAAAAACTTACAGATCTAAAAAAAAAAAAATCAAACTGCTAATAAACTTTGGCTAATTTCTTTTTATAGGCAAGAAAACAATTTTTCTTCTCTGCAATTGTAATATGTCACATTTAACTAGAAAAGGTATGAGTATTAGATGCATTGCAATACATTAACCAATCCATTTAAGATCACTTTTGTTTAAAAAAAAAAAAAAAAATTCAGATCTAAGGGATAAAAACTATATACAAAGTTTGGCTAATTTCTTTACTATGAAAAAAATAAATTAATCTTTTTTTCTATGAGGTAAAATCACTTAAGGAAAAAAAATCCATATATGACCAGAAAAGATTTAAAAACATTTTAACACAAAAAGAATGATTGGCAGGTCTCTAAAATGCATGAAATATGAAACAGACATTCAAGGAATAGCATTTGACAATTGTTAATGTGTTGATATTTTTAATAATGAAAGATGATTAATCTTTTCTGAGTAGACATGGGAAGGGATTGAACCTCTTCTCCATTTACCCCAGATTCCATGATAAGGTTTAAAAAAAAAAAAAATAAAAAAATTAAAATACTGTTGTGACGTCTACATACAGCAATAATTTAATTGTCAGCACAAGCTTATCACACACACACACATACACACACACACACTTTTTCATTCCTTCTCATTTAAATTCAGCAACAAGGTTCTTTTTCTTTCTCCCTTTTGTTTCCGCTTTTGATTTGTTTGCTTTTTTTTTTTTTTTCTTTAGTTACTTCTCCAATTTAGTCTTTTTATGTCAACATCTGGGCAAAGACGAGCTGATAATGGCAATTTCTTGTTTTATTTTTACGACAACAATTTTCCATAGGCACAAGCAGGACAACACAAATTCTGACAAATCATTAAAATTGGTCCCACATGGTTGCTGTGTTCATTTCTTGTTTGACATCATCTCCCCCCCCCCAACTCTTACCCCCACCCCAGATTTGGTGGGCAGATTTTTGGTTTTGATTTGATTTGGTTTTCGTTTTTTCTTATCAACTTAAAAACTGACAGCAGGGTAGTTAACGAGTCATCTAGGGAAGTCTTAATTGTAATTGTTCTCTAGGTAATTCCAGTCGATGCCAGCAAAGAAAGGGTGAGCTTTGATGTCTTCAGCACCATTTATTCCGCTGCCAAGACGTTCTCTTGGATTGTAACACAACAGCTGAAAAGAAAAGAAAAAAAATTTGATATTTTGGTTCTACCATAGTTGGAGCATGTATGAAAGGAGGAAGTTTAAAAGAAAAATTGAAACAGAAATAGCAATTAAACTTAAAATCTGAAAAAGCCAGTTGAAATTTCTTGGCAATCTAATGAGGAGAAAGAACTTGGAGAATATAACACTAACAAGATATATTGAAGGCAAAAGGAAACTAACAAACTTGTGTAAATGGATGGCAGAACAGAGGGTGAGAAAGATAATAAGGAGCTACAAAAGATAGGAAGTTTTCGAGAGACATGATCGTTGATGTCCTGAAGAGATATGCTATATAGAAGAAAAACCTTAGAAGGGCAAAAAGGCTACAATGTTAGGGTACCCAATGAGGATTAAACTCACTCCAGTACTAATAATTTGAAAAATGATTTGACTAACTGCTAGTCTTTTTTTTTTTTAATCATTTCACCCCAAGCAAGGCAATAAATGCCACTAAGATGCAAGGGGCTACTGGTAGTGAAAGAGAATGAGTAGACTTAAGGAGAAAGGACAATAAAAGAACAGATTTCAGGAAGACAGAAGATGGCAATTGGCATTTTATTTTTTTTTTTTTTTAATCATTTCACCCCAAGCAAGATAATAAATCTTCTAAGATGCAACTGAGTGTTAGAAAATAAGAGAAAAATATACTATTAAGGAGAGAGGACAATAAAGGAACAAGAATTAAGATTGATTTGTTTGTTTGTTTAATGGCATATCAACTTATTATGGATCATTTAATGCCTAAATTTAATTTTATTGTGAGCTTTGAAGTAATAAATATATGACTTTATTCTGCTTCCACAATTGAATACATGGTAGATGATACTTAGCTTTAGTACATACATACATACATATATATATATAGGCATTCGAAAGTCTAGTCGCACTGAGGAGCTGTGATACAGTGAAACAGTACTGTCTGTGAATGACATAATTCAGCTCTTGAAAATACATTTCAATTGAGCACTGTTGAGCGATAAGCTAATTCTATAAACAACAGCCACCTGCACTAATGCAAAGCTCTTCAGTAAAATGAATGGAGCACTTTGGCTGATGGGCATTTGTTTACATTTGTAAAAACAATACGCTAGATTTAGTTGTGTAACTCTACCGAGTGAAGATAGCTCTGGCTGACACCAAATTAGTTGTGTTTCAATCCTGGCTTGAGGCATTCGGATGTCTAGTCGCACTGAGGAGCTGTGATACAGCGAAACAGTACTGTCTGTGAAGGACATATATATATGTGTGTGTGTGTGTGTGTGTGTGTGTGTGTGTGTGTGTGTGAGGACATGATTTCTAGACATGGTGATATGTGTGTTTTATGTTATAGTTTTGTTTAAGTTATATTGTTGAAGACAGCTTGATTTCTTTTAGAAATTGTAGGATATTATGGATTAATGTCATGAAAGAATTCTTTCATGTTGGTTGTTTGCTTGATTCTTTAGCGATATATCAACCTCTACAGATTATTTAATGACAAAATCTAAATATTTTGAACAAAATTGTATGCCTTCAACCACAGATAAAATGTATTCCTGGTCATTTTGATTTAAATATGTATTGTTGGTCATTTTGATTTAAATATGTATTGTTGGTCATTTTCTTGATATATAAAAATGTATTGCTGATATTTTTACTATAAAAATGTATTTTTATACTTTTATAGTGTATTTTTTTTTTCAGGGTTCAGTATTTGCCCATAGCTGGGACCCTAACAGGTGTTAACACTCCAGGTCAAAGTGGACCTGGGAACAACAGCAATTAAGAGGTGGTTATATGCTCCTTAAAAGCCTTCAATCTTTCGATCAGAGATCTTGCTGCCAGATGTAGTTTTTCATTATACCCAGGACTAACGAGAATTAAGACAACAATTTGAGAAGTTAACTGTACAATTGATATTAAACGAACTTTGCTTTACAGTGCACAATAGTGGTGGATTCAGTAAGGATTGAACCCAGGGTTTGCAAAATTAGTTTGCTGACTACAGCTGCACAGCACAGACATCAATGTATTTACTAAGCTTTGTGAAGTCTGACAGCAAAGTCACAATTGGTGGGTCTAGTGAGGGTGAGAATGTAAGACTATCTTGATAATCACACTGTAAGTGAAGAGTACTCTGGTTTTAGGTCCAGATAAGAAAGCCAGTCTGTTTTCCATAGGTTAAAATATCTTATAACATCATCATTAAATTTGCTTTTTAAATAAGCTATTTTTATCTAATCTGGATTAGTACAATATAGTAGTCATGTAAATGTAGATTAAGTCATTATATAAAGGAGTGTAATGTTTTATTTTTGTCTACCAGCCTGAAGAATAGGTTCCCACTAACAGGAAACAAACTTGTGCTCTTTTTGTAGGAGAAAACCATTATTAGATCTGTGTTTTTTAACGAACTCAGTCATGGTGAGTGTAGTGATTAACAAAAGTTGTATACTGCCTTTTAAGCACATCCTTCTCATTTAGATTCCCTAAAGTTCATAACTGCTCACTTTTTTTATCCAAAACAAAAACAAAATTTGTAAAGTAATGGAGGTTTTGTTTATTCATCTGACATATTTTTATCACTTAATCGTTATTTGTAGTGGATACCCATATTTAAGTAGCTGCTCCGTTTATTTTTTAAACAGCATTTTATTTTTGCCTACCAGCCTGAATATTGAAGAAATCTTAAAGTAAAATGCACCATCTGGCAAAATTCGAACCTGCATCTACTTTTGCAAGAGAAATACAACCTTGCTTAATTGATGACACTCTTCGTGGCAGAGTTGATTAAAAGCATGTCAAATCTAATGACGGTTTCTCCTGCAAAGGGGGAAACAGGTTCAAATCTTGTAGGAAGGCACATTTTACTTTAATAAGATTTCTTGAATATTCAGGCTTGTAGACAAAAATAAAATACTGTTTAAAAAAATAAACAGAGCATCTACTCAAATACGCATATCCCTTACAAATAACAATTAAGTGATAAAATTATATAATTTAAATAAAAGCAGCAACTCATCAGGGAGTTGGCTACAGAGGCACACAGAAGAGAGCTCAATGTCATTAAGTGACAGAGCCTTAATATTTCTAAATCAATTCCTGGTGAACAGTGGCCAACCACAACTAAAAGTTTTGTGTTTTCAGGCAATCATCAACTGTTAGAAATTGCATCACTTGATGATTGTATGGGAATACATGAAACTTTTAGTTGTGGCTGGCCACTGTTCACCAGGAATTTATTTAGAAACTAGCCTAGAAGTTGCCCTTCGGGTGGACTTTAGGCTAGCTCCTGCATAGGGCTTTTGGACTTTTATCTTAAAAGTTAAGAATTTAGAAATAAAATTATTTTATCTTTATTTGACACCTTAATTCGGCGTAATCTTTCTTCACATACGCAACTGATCTCTGTAGTATGTTTACATTTATTTTGCCCACAATCTTTATTTTCTTTTAGAATCAACATTCTTCACGAGCTCTTCACATAAAGTCACTCTTAAAAGACATTAGGGAATCTGAACTATATAATATTTTGAATATGTACACGTGCTAGAAAAAGAAAAGAAAAAAAAAAGGAGCCATATGAGCAACGTAATGTTCCCCACTTAAGTTTTAATGACATTTTAATTAGATAACAAGTGCAATGAAATGCAAAATTAAAGTTAAACCTTTAATAAAGAGTTGTTTTTAAATCTTTCACTCAGTTCCATATTTAAATTTTACTTTAAATGAGTAATTTATTTAATTTTTAATCATGTGTAACTACATAGTTACTAGCTGTTACTTGAGGTTGTTTATGATTTGCCGAGATCGAAAAGCAAATGGACGGACACATGTACACTGCACTTTATATCTATATATATATATATATATATATATATATATATATATATATATATATATATATACACCCCCAAGTGTGGGATTGGTATATACGGAGTAAATTCCAATAACCAACAATTATTATTCTTTAAAGAGTGCTCAATACAGGGTAGAGCAGATATAATCATTTATTTAAATATTATAACATAAATATGTTATAACATCACGACAAAAATAGCCATTTTGTTTCAACACTCCCAGTGTCTTATCAAGTGATGATGTTGAATGTAGAATAAATGGTTTTAAAAAGTTCCAAATTCATTAACGGTCCTTCGCTAGAGGTAAACGCTGTAACATAAGATGGCTATTTTTGTAGTGATTTTGTAACATATTTATGTTATAATATTTAAATAAATGATTATATATATATATATATATATATATATGTATGTATGTATGTATGTATGTATGTATGAGAGGATATTGCAATGATTTTACTATAGCAGCGCATTGAAAATAGCACTTTTATTGAAAAGTGTTGCAAATAATTTTATTATAGAAAACCCGAAAAAAAGGGGAAATTGCTAATGTTAGGAATTAATGCAATCACTTTTGTCAGAAAAATATATATTCTATTTTACTTCTAGAAAAAAAAAATTCCATCATCTAAAGAGTGGATGTAAAATATATTTCCCAAAAGAACAAACAGAAATTTAATAAAGAGAAGAAATAAGGCTTTATATACTTCTTCCAAAATTCCTTGTGCTTCCTTTGATATATGAGTGGGGATCAATAGCTGGGTATGAGATGTGATTCCTCCAGGGTGACTTGATGAGAGGCGCTTCAAAGAAGAAGAAATAAACCATTAAATCACTCAAAATGAAAAGAAAATATATATAAGTTGGGGGGGGGGGGGGCTTCATCCTACAGTTTAAAATTCTAAACGAAAGAATACAGACAGGGTGATTATTTTAATAGCCCAACCTTTCATTTATTCTGGGGGAGTAAGATCCCAAACCAACAGATGCCAGAAACTGTATAATAATATATATAATATACATACATATTTTTGATAAAGTTTTATTTATAAATTAGGCAGAATAAGAGTTGGACAATTATAACAATAGACTGTAAGAAAAGTTATGTGACGGATAGAAGATTCATTCTTAGTGTAGATCTTATTAGGCACAATAAGAAATTAACAACAATAATTAATAAAAAAATAGAACAATTATAACAATATATGAGGTACCTCCACACACACACAAAAAAAAAGATAACCTAAGGTTTAAAATGAATTTTTAAAAATGAAAAATCTTTCAACTCTTATTTTAGTTTTAATTTCAAGCTCATAGATTAAATTTAATATTTCCAATAAACAAAATACTTTGCTGTATTTCAAAAACTAATTTAAATTGACTGGAAGGAGTTTTTTTTTTTTTGCTAAAATAACTGATTAGAGCCCTTTTCTAGTAGTCTTTCATCACAATATAATTCTCTTTATTAAAAAAATCTTCCAGAAATAAAATACATTTTTCTAAAACTTTCTTTGTGGAATATTAGATGCTTTAAGGTATAATTAATCTGATTTGAAACAAATATTATTTACTTTAAGTTTAAAATAATGTAGAAATACTTTTTTTAAAACCAAACAGTAGCTGTGCTTTTAACCAACAGTAGCCATGTTTATGTGTTTGAAGAATGATAACAAGGTGATGACAGATTGATTGTGGTTCTACAGAGACCTTATTGGTAAAACATAATTTAAGAAAATGACACGAGTGGCTTTTTTATATAATTTTTAAGTACTCAGTAATCTTAAAAGTTTTGGAAAATATTCCCTATAATCTAATTTTAGGAATGTTGACTTTAAATTTACTATTATCGTTGCTCTTATATTCTGATAATGTCTTGTATAGTCGCCCATACTTTCAAAAATGTGCAAGTTTATGTACATAAAAACAAAACAAAAAAAAAAACACCTCAAAATTCTTTTAAAAATCCTGGAGCTTGAAGACTGGTATTAATCTTTACCATCTATGATTAGTAAATATAGTTTTCACTCAATAGTAATTTAATCTAAAATGCCAAAATTAATACAGAATTTTAAAAGATTTAAAACTTAATTTTTCTAATTAAAAAAAAAAGAAAAAAAAAAAAAAAGAAAATTCTTGTAAAAATTCATTGCAAAAGATTTTTTTAAGACAATAGTGTCCTCAATATATCTTATTCATAAAAAGCAATTAAAAGCTTTCCTAATTAAATAATGTCATAGTTCTATTGCATTTTTTATGATTTGGAGCAGATTTTCAGTAATTGGTGTTGCAGTTTGACAAAAACAAATTGATGATTTAAATTCTCCAAAGAATCCTGCTTTTAACTAATATAAATATGAAAACTGAAATTTTAATTTATCAAAATTTCATAAATTTAAATAAGTGTGGGGTAACATATGCAAAAAAAAAAAAATATATATATTTTATCAAAATATTTTTAAAAAGATTTCAAAAATAATTTAATTCATTTGTGAAGAAATCCTGAAAGTTTCATTAAAATCTGACAATTATTTGATTATTGCAGGTATTTCAAAATCAATGTGCTTTTTTACCAGAAAAAAGGCGCTAAAACTACCACAGCACTCATTGTCCCATTGCTGATGCAAAAAAACAAAAAATGAGATTTTCAACCAAAATTTCAAACATGCTAGAAAGGATAAAAAACTTTAATAAAATCAATAAAAATATAAAAAATACTTTGGTCTTCCCTCTTAATAATAACAAACATTTTGGTGATCAAGTTTGGGGGCTTTTTTCATCATAGTATGCTCTTTTTCAGCGAAAAAGTGGAGGTTCCTACAATATACTGTCATAAAAGTTGTAACGGTTAGAAGATTCATTCTTACTGTAAATCTTAACACGGACAATAAGAGATTAACAAGAACTAATAATAAAATAGAACAATTATAACAATATACTATAATAAAAGTTGTGACGGATAGAAGATTTGGTTTATTATAATGATATATATGCATAGATATAAGCTTATTTAGCTTGTGGGCATTGCTCTCTACTTGACATAAGAGTGACCTGAAGCAGTGATATTAATTCAATACTATAAGTAGTAGACCTAACAGAACGTAAAGAAAGAAATGAGTTCCCTTTCTTTTGTGTAGGTCATGTTGCTAAATGACCTTTGTGTGTCTGTTGAACACTTAGCAGTGGTGTATATGTTGATTGCAATCAAAACAAGAACTGGAATAAAGCTTATTATCAAAGCATTTTTTACCATCGAGTTTTATTAAGAATCCAGCCATTTCCATCAAAGGGGAATTGCTGACCCCTAGCCAGCAACAATCACCCACCCAATGACTCAGCCCAGACTAAAATATTGGTAATCATCGTGCAATAAAATAACAATTTGCAAAATGGGATTAACCCACATAAGATTTTTTTTTTTTTTTAAAAACAATCCCAACAGGGTAAATTTTGAGAATGCACAAATCTATCTTCAGTTCATCTCTTTGCAGGCGTCTAAGCATGGGAACCTCTAAGTTTTACTGCTTTTTGGTTAAGTTGTCCCAGGTTCCAATCCTCTCAGGATCCTCATCTCATTTTGTGGGTTTCAATCCATATTTTTACCTCATTCTTGTTCGCAGCATATCAACAACCATTTACTCATCTTTCCAAAACCTTTTTTTGTCTACATGAAATCATTGTTGTCGACATCCACTCGCATCCGAGCTTCAAGATTGCTATCTTCTCTCCCTATTCTCTTTTTTTTCCCCCAGTGGCGGAGATGGCTGTGAAGACCCAGCCTACTCATGAAGAGTTGTGAGCAGGAGTCACAGTAGTGTGGGTGAGTCAGGACCTCCTGATAGGACATTGTCATCTAAATTATGCAAAAATGAAAATAACACTGACTTCTCATTTTAACAGATATATTTACCCAAATTACACAAAAATATCTTGAAATACTAAAGAGATCCTCTTCATGTTAATGGTTAGACATGAAAGTCTCAGTCAAAGCCAAAGGATAGTCCTATGTCAGGAAGGCCGATTTCCAGCAATGGTTTCCTTGGTCTAAGGGTCAAGGTTGGCCTGTGTCAGAGATGCCTCAAATCACCTTTCAGCAGTCACAGGAACTAATAAATATTGATCCTGTAAATTCACCGTTATACAGGGACCTTGTTGGTTGTATTTAATCTAACTTGTGCGTGCATATATATATATATATATATATATATATACACACACACACACACACACACAATTAAGAGGTAGATTTATTTTTTTTTTTTTTTTTTTTTTGCCACAGGAAAAGTATTAGCAAATTAATAAAATAATTATACCAAAGAAGTAAATAGTACTGAAGGAGGTCAAGTCTAAAACTAAATAAATGTCCTGATCTAGTGCTTTGTACATGTTTCCCACTGCCCATTTATCCAACTGTTTGTCCAGAGAGAATAGACTTATTATATTATAAAGGGTGCGTTGGGTAAATTGTCGCCATTTTATATTTTTAATTTTGCAGATGTGCATTGTTTGTTTTTGATTTTGTTGACTGCACAGTACCGTAGGGGCAGTTGGGCACCATCTGTGAGAAAAAAAGCACCATGACGCAATTCATTCCACCAGAAATTTGGAAACGGCAAGTTGTACTGCTTGGCATTTGTGCCAGAAGCTCCAATACGAACATTTCAGAGTGTTTGGGTGTCACTATGAGGACAGTGCAGAGGATTCAGAAAGAGTTGGATGAGTCTAATGGTGATTACAAAAATGTTTGGAGCAGAGCTGTGGAGTCAGAAGTAATTAAGGAGTCACTGGAGTCAGAGTCAATAAAACTCTACCAACTCAAGTTGAATTTGCACTTTATGTAAAAAGTTTTACATTATAGAATTTTTATTATTGTTTCTTCTACTGTATATTTACTATTTCCTTTAAAGAAATTCCTGGTTTGGTGTAATTACGACATTATGCCTCCATTCATCTTCCCACAGGGCCTCAAACTCAACACAGAGAACTACATCAAGTGCCTTGAGGAGGTAGTGCTGCCCTGGGTGAAGAGTATGGCTGCTGGAAGGCCCTATGTCTGGCAACAGTGCTCTGCACCATGCTACACAAGCAGGAGAAGCCAGTCATGGGTGTCAGACAATTCCTATGATCACATCACCCCTTACATCTGGCTACATAACTCTCCAGATTGCAATCCCCTTGATTATTATGCATGGGGTGCAGTTGAGTGAGAGACCAACAAAACTCCTTGTAACACCAAAGATAAACTGAAGGCAAGGATTATGGCAGTATTCACCAACTTAAACAAAGAGACAATCCAGAAGAGATTGCAAAGTCAGCTGGAGGCCATGGTTGAAGCCAATGGTGATTTTATTGAATAAATTTACTCTTTTGTATTTCAAGATATTTTTGTGTAATTTTGGTAAATATATCTTCTAAAATGAGATGAGATGTCAGTGTTACTTTCGTTTTTTTGCATAATTTAGGCGACAATTTATCCATCGCACCCTGTATTGGGTAAATGTATTGCTAATGATATTAATATGGAAATGCATTGAAAATTAATATGGAAATGCATTGAAAATCAGAAAAAAAATGTGATCAGGAATTAATGCCTATCTAGAAATTCATCAGGGCGATGTGCCTGACCATATCATCAGTGATGTAATCCTGAGACCATTAGGGGTTTTGGGGCTCTCAACATCATACACCTTTACCCAGTTGATCCAGCTGGTATCGATCATATACCAGCCTATGGCTAGCTAATGAGCTACCCAACAGAATGTCATGAATGACAACTGAAATTACAATATTACCAATTTATTTTATATCTAGACACCAAATCCTCCAATCAAATGCATTTTCGGGCTCTCCCCCCTCCATAAGAAAGGAAGACTCCAAGTTATTGGTTTTCGTAATCTTATAGAGAGAATTATGATGCCTGTCCTAGATTTTGGCACCCATAATCGTTTAACTACAGGTAAATATACTTCTTTATATGTTATCTTTTAAATTTACGCATATTAGTAGAATTAGACTAGGTTGTGAGAGATCTTGGAGTAGGTTCGAACCCCAGCGATACAGTGTGCCAGACCTTACCGATCCAACCACCTATTGCCCTGCCTCTTTCAGCAGAGGCTAGAAGAATGTAACTTCAAAAACAAATTCACCTCACATATTGTCTCAAAGAAAGGAAATGGCTCCACCTACTTCAAGGTGCAACAGAAAATAATGGACTCATCGGACTTAGTAGAATGGTTCAAACAAACAGAAAACTGGGGACACAGTACGGCGCCGTTGACCGCTCTGATTTCAGACCATTTGCCCATGGTGTATCACCCACAGCATTTTAGACGAGTAGAATTTAAACTATGTTCCCCCCACCCCCAAATAAAAACAGTGTTAAATTTATTACTCAAACTTAATACCTATGTTGTAGAAAAAAAAAAAAAGAAAAAGTTATTTTTAGACACTGTCAAATTTATATCTTAAGCTTAAAATCTATGGTGTAAAAAAAAAAAAAAAAAATTGTTTTAGGACATGATATTGAAATATCATATTTTAAATAATAATAATAATAAAAATGCCTACTGTTAAGAGTTACTGACAAAATGAAGCTATTATTTCCTTTGTCTTTTGAAGTTTCACAATGTCACAATGGTTGTCTATGAGAAGTGTAGAGACGACAGAACCAAGCACTTACCTTTCCAGAAAGTAATTCATACAGCAAGGCACCAAAACTCCACCAATCACAGACTTCAGTATAACTGGATATGGTACGAAGCTCTGCAATTCCAACAAGTGTACATAAAGTAAATAAATTTAAGTTCATAAAATGTTTTAAGCAAAACTGAAAACTCTGCAATGTTATTGGTCCTGACCTGGCATCAATCACATATTGGCTTTAGGCTAAATTTCAGTGACTATATTCCTTAACCACTTGAGACCAGAATTCTTTTGTTTTTAATCATTTCACCCGAAAGAAGATAATAAAGTCACTAAGATACAAGAGTGTGAAAGAATATGAGAAAAAGAAAAACACTATTAAGGGAAGAGAAAAATAAAAGAACAAGAACTAAGAAGAGAGAAAACATAACGATTGACAAGATTTAAATTTTTGAAGATCAAACTTGACTGGAAAGCAAGAAGCAGGAAGAGTTCCACAGGCAAGAAGTGTGAGTGAAGAAACTGTTTGGATAGAACTTAGTTACATCTAGCCATCTCAGCTGTAAGATGATCAAATGTAGCTCTTTACATTTAACTATTTCAACAGTAAAAGGGCGGGACCTAGATGCCAATCTAGTAGCACGTTTAAATTCATGTAGTTGGGACACCAGGGAAAAAAGCTTGTCAGAGCAGTTGCCATGGAAATATTTGTAGAAAGGAAGCCACATCACTCGGAGAAAATGATTGAAGTCAAGATGCCAAGTCAGGATCGATTACATTGCAGACCCTCCTTTAGATTTTGTCAAGAACCTCAAGATGAGTAGCAGGAGCACCTGACCAGATATGGCAACAGTATTCAATGCAGTAGAATGCAGCTATTGATTCAATGTAGTCATTCGACTTCAAGTCAGATGAAAACATGAAGCCAAGAAGACACAGCGTGTTGCTCTCCAGGAGTTTAGCATCAGCCATGTTAATGGCGGTCAGGAAAGATTCTCTACGATGGTTGAATGAGAGCAGTTTCATTTTGGAGGCATTAAAATTTAAAAGTCATTTCCTGCCCCAGTTAACCACTGATTGGGGGTCCTTTTCAAGAGCAGCGGCCAGGTTAACTTCGTCAGCTCTGACAGATTTGCTATTGAGACAAAAGTAAATGGTAGTGTCAACTGCATAAGTGCCTACATGGGAACTGATGACATATGCATCTCTTGTATTTCTACAGTATCATCAACCATGAAAGCAATGACAATAAGAAAAACTATTTAAATAGTTAATTAAAATAATACTTCAAGAGAGAAATTCAGACAACTTATGACGATTAGGTTTGGCTAAGGGGTGGTTTTCCCAGAATAAGCATATGGAGGTTTGATTCCTGCCCAAATGTACATTTTTTTTAATAAGACTTTCTATGTCTAGGGCACTGGACATTAATTTCACTTTTTGAAAAATAAGGATGTCTATTCAAACAGATTATCCACTAAAATAATATTTATAGAAATAAAAATAATACTTCATGTAAGAAAGTTGAACTTACATTTACTGCTATTAGTAGGTGTGAAAGCAATGAAAATAAGAGGAAATAAATACTATTAAAAAATAATATTTCCATAAGGAATTCAGAGCAGACTTATGTGTCTACTACTATTAGTAGGTGTGAAGGAATGAAAATAAAGAGGAAAAAAACTATTTAAAAATAATAATGATAATATTTCCGTAAGGAATTCAGACCAGACTATTATGTCTACTACTATTAGTAGGTGTGAAGGAAAGAAAATAAAGAGGAAAAAAATTATTTAAAAATAATAATGATAATATTTCCGTAAGGAATTCAGACCAGACTATTATGTCTACTACTATTAGTAGGTGTGAAGGAATGAAAATAAAGAGGAAAAAAATTATTTAAAAATAATAATGATAATATTTCCGTAAGGAATTCAGACCAGACTATTATGTCTACTACTATTAGTAGGTGTGAAGGAATGAAAATAAAGAGGAAAAAAATTATTTAAAAATAATAATGATAATATTTCTGTAAGGAATTCAGACCAGACTATTATGTCTACTACTATTAGTAGGTGTGAAGGAATGAAAATAAAGAGGAAAAAAATTATTTAAAAATAATAATGATAATATTTCCATAAGGAATTCAGACCAGACTATTATGTCTACTACTATTAGTAGGTGTGAAGGAATGAAAATAAAGAGGAAAAAAATTATTTAAAAATAATAATGATAATATTTCCGTAAGGAATTCAGACCAGACTATTATGTCTACTACTATTAGTAGGTGTGAAGGAATGAAAATAAAGAGGAAAAAAATTATTTAAAAATAATAATGATAATATTTCCGTAAGGAATTCAGACCAGACTATTATGTCTACTACTATTAGTAGGTGTGAAGGAATGAAAATAAAGAGGAAAAAATCTATTTAAAAATAATAATGATAATATTTCCGTAAGGAATTCAGACCAGACTATTATGTCTACTACTATTAGTAGGTGTGAAGGAATGAAAATAAAGAGGAAAAAATCTATTTAAAAATAATAATGATAATATTTCCGTAAGGAATTCAGACCAGACTATTATGTCTACTACTATTAGTAGGTGTGAAGGAATGAAAATAAAGAGGAAAAAATCTATTTAAAAATAATAATGATAATATTTCCGTAAGGAATTCAGACCAGACTATTATGTCTACTACTATTAGTAGGTGTGAAGGAATGAAAATAAAGAGGAAAAAATCTATTTAAAAATAATAATGATAATATTTCCGTAAGGAATTCAGACCAGACTATTATGTCTACTACTATTAGTAGGTGTGAAGGAATGAAAATAAAGAGGAAAAAATCTATTTAAAAATAATAATGATAATATTTCCGTAAGGAATTCAGACCAGACTATTATGTCTACTACTATTAGTAGGTGTGAAGGAATGAAAATAAAGAGGAAAAAATCTATTTAAAAATAATAATGATAATATTTCCGTAAGGAATTCAGACCAGACTATTATGTCTACTACTATTAGTAGGTGTGAAGGAATGAAAATAAAGAGGAAAAAATCTATTTAAAAATAATAATGATAATATTTCCGTAAGGAATTCAGACCAGACTATTATGTCTACTACTATTAGTAGGTGTGAAGGAATGAAAATAAAGAGGAAAAAAATTATTTAAAAATAATAATGATAATATTTCCGTAAGGAATTCAGACCAGACTATTATGTCTACTACTATTAGTAGGTGTGAAGGAATGAAAATAAAGAGGAAAAAATCTATTTAAAAATAATAATGATAATATTTCCGTAAGGAATTCAGACCAGACTATTATGTCTACTACTATTAGTAGGTGTGAAGGAATGAAAATAAAGAGGAAAAAATCTATTTAAAAATAATAATGATAATATTTCCGTAAGGAATTCAGACCAGACTATTATGTCTACTACTATTAGTAGGTGTGAAGGAATGAAAATAAAGAGGAAAAAATCTATTTAAAAATAATAATGATAATATTTCCGTAAGGAATTCAGACCAGACTATTATGTCTACTACTATTAGTAGGTGTGAAGGAATGAAAATAAAGAGGAAAAAATCTATTTAAAAATAATAATGATAATATTTCCGTAAGGAATTCAGACCAGACTATTATGTCTACTACTATTAGTAGGTGTGAAGGAATGAAAATAAAGAGGAAAAAATCTATTTAAAAATAATAATGATAATATTTCCGTAAGGAATTCAGACCAGACTATTATGTCTACTACTATTAGTAGGTGTGAAGGAATGAAAATAAAGAGGAAAAAAATTATTTAAAAATAATAATGATAATATTTCCGTAAGGAATTCAGACCAGACTATTATGTCTACTACTATTAGTAGGTGTGAAGGAATGAAAATAAAGAGGAAAAAAATTATTTAAAAATAATAATGATAATATTTCCGTAAGGAATTCAGACCAGACTATTATGTCTACTACTATTAGTAGGTGTGAAGGAATGAAAATAAAGAGGAAAAAAATTATTTAAAAATAATAATGATAATATTTCCGTAAGGAATTCAGACCAGACTATTATGTCTACTACTATTAGTAGGTGTGAAGGAATGAAAATAAAGAGGAAAAAAATTATTTAAAAATAATAATGATAATATTTCCGTAAGGAATTCAGACCAGACTATTATGTCTACTACTATTAGTAGGTGTGAAGGAATGAAAATAAAGAGGAAAAAAATTATTTAAAAATAATAATGATAATATTTCCGTAAGGAATTCAGACCAGACTATTATGTCTACTACTATTAGTAGGTGTGAAGGAATGAAAATAAAGAGGAAAAAATCTATTTAAAAATAATAATGATAATATTTCCGTAAGGAATTCAGACCAGACTATTATGTCTACTACTATTAGTAGGTGTGAAGGAATGAAAATAAAGAGGAAAAAAATTATTTAAAAATAATAATGATAATATTTCCGTAAGGAATTCAGACCAGACTACTACTATTAGTAGGTGTGAAGGAATGAAAATAAAGAGGAAAAAAATTATTTAAAAATAATATTGATAATATTTCCGTAAGGAATTCAGACCAGACTATTATGTCTACTACTATTAGTAGGTGTGAAGGAATGAAAATAAAGAGGAAAAAAATTATTTAAAAATAATAATGATAATATTTCCGTAAGGAATTCAGACCAGACTATTATGTCTACTACTATTAGTAGGTGTGAAGGAATGAAAATAAAGAGGAAAAAAATTATTTAAAAATAATAATGATAATATTTCCGTAAGGAATTCAGACCAGACTATTATGTCTACTACTATTAGTAGGTGTGAAGGAATGAAAATAAAGAGGAAAAAAATTATTTAAAAATAATAATGATAATATTTCCGTAAGGAATTCAGACCAGACTATTATGTCTACTACTATTAGTAGGTGTGAAGGAATGAAAATAAAGAGGAAAAAATCTATTTAAAAATAATAATGATAATATTTCCGTAAGGAATTCAGACCAGACTATTATGTCTACTACTATTAGTAGGTGTGAAGGAATGAAAATAAAGAGGAAAAAATCTATTTAAAAATAATAATGATAATATTTCCGTAAGGAATTCAGACCAGACTATTATGTCTACTACTATTAGTAGGTGTGAAGGAATGAAAATAAAGAGGAAAAAAATTATTTAAAAATAATAATGATAATATTTCCGTAAGGAATTCAGACCAGACTACTACTATTAGTAGGTGTGAAGGAATGAAAATAAAGAGGAAAAAAATTATTTAAAAATAATAATGATAATATTTCCGTAAGGAATTCAGACCAGACTATTATGTCTACTACTATTAGTAGGTGTGAAGGAATGAAAATAAAGAGGAAAAAAACTATTTAAAAATAATAATGATAATATTTCCGTAAGGAATTCAGACCAGACTATTATGTCTACTACTATTAGTAGGTGTGAAGGAATGAAAATAAAGAGGAAAAAAATTATTTAAAAATAATAATGATAATATTTCCGTAAGGAATTCAGACCAGACTATTATGTCTACTACTATTAGTAGGTGTGAAGGAATGAAAATAAAGAGGAAAAAAATTATTTAAAAATAATAATGATAATATTTCCGTAAGGAATTCAGACCAGACTATTATGTCTACTACTATTAGTAGGTGTGAAGGAATGAAAATAAAGAGGAAAAAAATTATTTAAAAATAATAATGATAATATTTCCGTAAGGAATTCAGACCAGACTATTATGTCTACTACTATTAGTAGGTGTGAAGGAATGAAAATAAAGAGGAAAAAATCTATTTAAAAATAATAATGATAATATTTCCGTAAGGAATTCAGACCAGACTATTATGTCTACTACTATTAGTAGGTGTGAAGGAATGAAAATAAAGAGGAAAAAATCTATTTAAAAATAATAATGATAATATTTCCGTAAGGAATTCAGACCAGACTATTATGTCTACTACTATTAGTAGGTGTGAAGGAATGAAAATAAAGAGGAAAAAAATTATTTAAAAATAATAATGATAATATTTCCGTAAGGAATTCAGACCAGACTATTATGTCTACTACTATTAGTAGGTGTGAAGGAATGAAAATAAAGAGGAAAAAAATTATTTAAAAATAATAATGATAATATTTCCGTAAGGAATTCAGACCAGACTATTATGTCTACTACTATTAGTAGGTGTGAAGGAATGAAAATAAAGAGGAAAAAAATTATTTAAAAATAATAATGATAATATTTCCGTAAGGAATTCAGACCAGACTATTATGTCTACTACTATTAGTAGGTGTGAAGGAATGAAAATAAAGAGGAAAAAATCTATTTAAAAATAATAATGATAATATTTCCGTAAGGAATTCAGACCAGACTATTATGTCTACTACTATTAGTAGGTGTGAAGGAATGAAAATAAAGAGGAAAAAATCTATTTAAAAATAATAATGATAATATTTCCGTAAGGAATTCAGACCAGACTATTATGTCTACTACTATTAGTAGGTGTGAAGGAATGAAAATAAAGAGGAAAAAAATTATTTAAAAATAATAATGATAATATTTCCGTAAGGAATTCAGACCAGGCTATTATGTCTACTACTATTAGTAGGTGTGAAGGAATGAAAATAAAGAGGAAAAAATCTATTTAAAAATAATAATGATAATATTTCCGTAAGGAATTCAGACCAGACTATTATGTCTACTACTATTAGTAGGTGTGAAGGAATGAAAATAAAGAGGAAAAAATCTATTTAAAAATAATAATGATAATATTTCCGTAAGGAATTCAGACCAGACTATTATGTCTACTACTATTAGTAGGTGTGAAGGAATGAAAATAAAGAGGAAAAAATCTATTTAAAAATAATAATGATAATATTTCATGTATAAAATTCACACTATTATATCAAGTGCTACAAAATAATCATGTGCCTGAAATATGTTTTGCCTTTAATCCTTTAGCATTCAACATGCACAAACCGCCCCATAAATATTGACTCTCAACGTCTCACTGTTTGTGTCCAAAGTCTCAGTGTTTGTAGGAATCCCGGCGTCATATATTATGGCAGAGTATACATGGAGTGGGTTACAGCAGGTTGAAGATTGAGAGTTAAATATTTATGGGGACTAACATGCCCAATGCCAAGGATTAACATGCCCATAGTACACAAGTATTTATTTATTCATAAGTCAACAAATAGGCATGTTACATTTGTAAGTTTAAACTCAAATTTTAGATTGCTGATAGGATAAATATTATCAAATTAGTAATGAAGAGGTCACATGACCAAATGGAATGAGGAGAAAAGTGAACCAAACTAAATCAATGAATGTCCTCACCTGGTGCTGTGTACATGTTTTCTACTGCCGATTCGTCCAACAGTTTGTCCACATTGTTCAACTGACAAAAGTAGGTTATCAAAATATGACCTTTATCACCAAGCAATACATTAGCTGGCTTTAAATCCCTGCAAGGAAAATAATATATTCAAAATATAAAAAATTTAGGAGGCACTTTATCAAGCAGTCAGAGAAAATAAAGACAAGCTATTTTGTTAAATTTGAAGGACGGTAATCAGTAGTTTGAAATCTCTGCAAGGAAAATAATATGTTAAAGGGCCTGTCAGAGTAGGCATCTAAAGTGAAAAAAAAAATTCCTATAAAATCTATACTTCTGAGATGCGGTATTGTAACTGTTTACATTGTTCGGATTGTTGTCCTTGTGTTTATTGCTACATTCCCAATGTTTCAGTCATTGTACACTCCTGTTTTATTCGGGATGTGTCTATATTTCTGAGATGAGGTATTGCAACAATTTGCACTATTTACATTGTTCAGACTGTTGTCCTCATCTTTACTGCCACATTCCAAACATTTCAGCTAGAGTGTACAACAGCCGAAACATCATGAATATGACAATAAAAAGGACAAGGACAACAGCTTGAATAATGCAAATAGTGTAAATAAAATCAAAAGATAATAACTTTAGTATTAGTCAAAAAAAATTCTATTAGTCATCCCTTTTTTCCTTTCTTTCTTGTTATCATACTTTAGCCTGAAAATAGTGGACTTCTTAAATGTAGAAAGACACCCCCAGTCTTTTGAACAGGGGGTAGAGTTTTATCCCTTGTTTCCTGCTTAGGATTGGGTTTCTGGTTCCTTCTAAAGACTACTTCAACTCTATACTGCTAAAATCTCCACCTAAACTTTGTAATTTTATATTTTATTTACTATTTATATTTTATTTTTTTACTCAATACAAGTAGATTTGGATGGGTTATTTTACTGGTACACCAATCCCAAGGGTCATTTTGCACTGAATCTGGTAGTTTTAAGATTTGTTTTTATTTTTTTGTTTATTTTTTTAGTTCTCCCCATTCTTTTGAACAGTCCTAAAATCTGAGCATTGAAATTGTCTGTATGTAATTCTATTTTGTATTGGAGGGGGGTGGTTTAACAGATCACTTAGTTTGATACGGTAAGTTACACGCCTCCCTGGTCTTTTGAACAGGAGTAGAGGTTTATCCCATGTTTCCTGTTTAGGATTGGGTTTCTGGTTCCTTCTAAAGTCTTTTCATTCTCTTTCACTCTCAGTTGCTCCTTGTGTCATAGTGGTATTATAACCTTGCTTGGGGTGAATTGATTAAAAAAAATGTCATCTATCTCTGGCAGTGGGATGAGACCAATCTTTGATCGCAGCTCGCCAATGAAGATATAAACTGACTCCTCCTCTTCAATATATTGGGGTGAGACCGTGAGCAAATCTTAACCCCTAGGCTCCGCATGCCAAAGAAACGGTGAAACCAGTGGCACCAAGTTGGTGGATTGCAGTTACTGAGGCCTGTCTGCATCAGAATGTTTGGTCAGGACTGCTCCCATTGGCAGGCAGACGAGTTCTCCAGCAGAACCAATGGTTGGCAATACCAAGTACAATTAAGATGCTACTGCAAGGCATTTGGCTAATGCCACCATTGTACTGCTTTGGCTGGTCATAGGATCTAGCGCTTGTCAAACCAAGAAATGCTGCTGTTGACGCACAATCAAAATTTGGCACTATAATCCAGTGCAGACAATGAAGAGAAAGAAGAGTTAAAGTCCTGTGTGTTGGAATGAAGGCAGTGATTGCCTTTGTTGACTACAACAGACAGTCGGTGAGGTTATATGTGTGTGTGTGTGTGTGTGTGTGTGTGTGTGCACGCATGTCTGTCTACTTGCTGTATACAGTCAAACCCTTTAATATAAAGCCATTAAATTAGGTATGTATACTTATTGTCCTTGCACTGTTAGTGGGGTGTGAACTGTATCCCTTGCAGATAGGCATGGCTCTTTCAAAAGAACATACCTCCCTAGTGTATACTTGCAGATTTGAGTATAAAAAAATAATGTCTAGCTTTTGAAACTCAACTGCAAACCGGAATGATGTCTACCTTTCGAAACTCGACTGCAAACCGGAATGATGTCTAGCTTTTGAAACTCGACTGCAAATCGGAATGATGTCTACCTTTCGAAACTCGACTGCAAATCGGAATGATGTCTACCTTTCGAAACTCGACTGCAAATCGGAATGATGTCTACCTTTCGAAACTCGACTGCAAACCGGAATGATGTCTACCTTTCGAAACTCGACTGCAAATCGGAATGATGTCTACCTTTCGAAACTCGACTGCAAACCGGAATGATGTCTACCTTTCGAAACTCGACTGCAAACCGGAATGATGTCTACTGCTGTGATATTTAAAAGTCATAATAGTAGTAGTATTTGAAAGTTTTTCACAATCACTACACACAAAATCTCCTCTCCTCATGACTACTCTAGATAATATAAATGCGTGTCTCATCCATATGCGAATGATCAATCTCTTGCATATAGATATCATTACATCTACCTTTTTGAATTTAGTGTAAATCAGATTTATATCTACCTTTTTGGCTCTAGTACAAACCAGATCTATCTCTACTTTTTTTAGTCAAGTGCAAACCAGATCTATTATATCTTTTAAAACATAGCATTTTGAAGAGGTTATGCAATAAAACTTCTAAAACATAGCATTTTGAAGAGGTTACGCAATAACACTTCTAAAACATAGCATTTTGAAGAGGTTACGCAAGACTTTTTCAAACATTAATGTATAGAAGAGGTTATTCCAGGAGTCTTACCTACAAATAATTCCCTGAGCATGTAAATAAGCAAGTGCCACTACAATTTCAGCTGCCCAATTCCTTATGCAAGATTCTGGTAAAAGAGCTTCTGATGGCCAATTACCAATGCCATCCAGTTCTTCAAAAACTCTCCGAGATTTATTCTTAGATGGTGACTTCAGATTACTTTCAAAAGAAGCAGAACGGCAAATTTCTGTAAAGGAATGTTTATGGGTCGTCATGTTTTGCTCTGTATTTCTGGCCACATAGCAACTACAACTTATGGCCTTTTGAGAACGAGCGGCTAAGTCATTTCCAGTTGCAACATCATAGCTTACATTCTGGTCATGAGGTGTCAAGGGTCGTGCCATATTTTTCTTGCACAGGGGAAGAGCCTCCACTGAACAAGGTTTGCAAGTTTTGTCAACATTTTGGGGGAAGGGAGTTTCTTTTGAGGAGGAAGAATACACTTTCGTTAAGCCTTCAGTGTATTTGTTAGCGTCATGCGGTTCAGTGTCTCTGCTGGATTCAATGTCATCAAAGCCGTCATTGCTTTCATGAATACAAGTCGCTGAAGCACCGGCTGAATCAGTTTTTATCACAGATATTGAAGAATCAACACAAAGTTTCTCATTGGGATTATGCACAGGGTCTAAAAGTGGATTGCTAGTTTTTATCAATTTGGGTGAATATTTTGACCAAGTAGAATTTGGCTTGTCTTCTCCTTCCCCGGACTCTTGTGGCGAAGAAAGAAACACTTCATCTAAATGATTACTTTTAATGTCCATTTTATCTCTCTTTGGTGAATAGGAAAGTGTCTCGGTGCCTTCAGGGATCATACTGATAGTCTCAGAAAAGCCGCTACTGTGTCGTTCAGATTTCACTTCACTGCTTTCGTCACTCGCAATAATAAAATTCTCCAGGCAATTTTCAGTGTTTCTCAAGAGATCCTGAAACCTGCCGGCAGATCCAAGATCCATATTCAAAGACTCGGATTTGTTTGCTGAAAGAACATCCTTGTCTATTGGGCTCTCGCTAAGGGATAATTCTGAACATCTCTGAGCTCGAACATTTTGCCGATTATCTTCTGGATGTTCAGCCTGGTTTTTTGTCTGTAAAATGTTTTGGCTGTAATGTTTAGAGCTGGTGTTGATAAACTGAACATGTTCGGAATCAGCCTTGTTGGAGAAAACCGCCACACATGAAATTGAATTTGGTTTTTCTTTGTTTGGTATATTTTGCTCTGCTGAAGACTCAAAACCAGAAATTTTGGAATGAGTTATACTAGCATCAGGTGAGTTTTCTTTGGGACTATAATGTGGTAACTGTTCATGGAATGTTGATGAGTTATGCAATTTGCACCCTTTGTAGATGTTACGACCTCCTGCACTCCCCGAAGCACTGTAGTCGGTAAAATTATCTTGAGCACCTGTCTGTAAGTAACTGCTTATATATTTCCAGAGTTTTCCTCCTAATGCAAATTGCAGAAGCAGGTATATCGCATCCGTTCCTTCATAGAATTTGTGGAGTTGAACCATAAATGGACAAAAACTAGGCAATATATTTTTCACATCAAGCCTTTCAGTACCAGATTTGTGGATGGTCTGCAAAAAAAAGTTAAAGAATAGTTAAGAAATATAATCAAATTTTTTTTTGTCATTTGTAAATGATAAATAGGTTAGTTTTTATTTTTATATATATATTTATTTATTTTTTTTTTTTTACAGTGGTGTTCACCCTGTACAAGTCCCGAGAGCCATTCGAAGTAGAGGGTTACAGAGTAAGAGCCACAGTTTATGCCGATATGCGTAAAAGATAACGGTTAACCCTAGACTTGAACAGGTTAAGATTGTAGTTATTGGGGAAGTAGCCTCTTGGGAGTTGGTTCCACTAGGCAGCAGTTCATGGGAAGAAGCTGCTCGAGTAGAACTTACAACTCACCAGGGGGGTAGGAAGGGAATGAGGTTGGTTCACTACAATGTGCATGGTATGGTAGGTCTTCGCCGTAAAGGTTAGAACTGGTGGAACAAAGGATTGTAGTTCATCTTCAACATTCTCCATGGAAACAGCGACAGAGCAGCGAGCGGCTTGTGACATATCCTCTGTGAGAAAGGGGTTGCAGGGTGAAAAATAATTTGTCACCTACAAGGATGGAAGATGCCTTTGGACTCTATCGAGAGTGGAAAGTGAAGACTGGGCAGCTCCTGCCCATATATGGCAGCAGTACTTAATGACACATCAACAGTTGTTGGATTACTTGATGTCAAAATAAAAGTCTTATAAGCAAAAACTTAAAATTTAATTAATTTGGTAAGCATAGACCGGATTTAAACTTGGGTGAAAAAAAGAGATTAAAAAACAAGTCATGTCTGGTTTACACTCAGATCAAAAAGAAATGGTTGACATACCATAATGTTCGATTTAGCACCCACAATCTAATAAGTGCCCTCTTTCCCCAGGGTTAGTTGATGACGTATCAGCACTTGTTGGGTTACTTAATGTCAAACGAGCATGTGGCCAAGTGGTTAAAACGTTCACTTTCCAAGCATCAGATCTAGGTTCAAATCTCATCATAGTCAATTTGTCAGGAAGGTGACTTGTTATCGGTCTATAGAAGTGATCCCAATGTACGGCACCTTTGGAGAGTGCCTGAAAACTGTAAGGTGGTTGAGCTAGCACAAAGTCATAAGTCATCGTGACCGAAGGTTTGAGCATACTCGCTTTGTTCAGACTGTTGACCACTCCCAGAAACTGTAACCAAGGTTCGCTCAGCATAGTTGCAATAGGGATTGGCTAGCTGCCCCAGCAGACAGGCATAGTCAGATACAAGTAGCCAGCCATTATTTTATTACTAATGTCGAATACAAGTCTTATAGGACAAATCCGAAAATTGAATTAATAGGTAACCATAGACATGGTTTAAAAAAAAAAAAAAAAAAAAAAAAAAAAAAAAAAAATCAACATGTCCAGTTGAGGGCAGCTCAGCACTACTTCAATCCCAATTGCGAATGTTAATCTAAGACTGCAACTGGAAGTCTTCAATATCCAGTTTGTTGTCATTTGTTCCCAAAAGTTTTGATTCATTTATCTATTATTTTATTCTCTTTTGGTCAAGTGGGTGGCCGCTTTGAAGACCTTCAGACTTTACCGCTGGTCATAAAATGCGAAACATTTAAGACCGAGACAGTCACATGCCATCCTCTTCTATGTGGGTGTCCCAATCTTAGTGTCACAAAGGCATGAATCCATTTAGACCCTCAATCTCCCAGTTATTTCCTTTAACTACTCTTAGCTATCTCATTTATTTTGTCATTCAGATGAAACTAGTCTCAAATTTGTATTTATTTCTTCTTTTTCTAGTTTCATCCTTTTCAGCTTTCAATAAACCTATAGACAAACAAAACTTCTTCAAATTATTGCCATAAGGTATTTATCTGTCAGTGGTAGACTAATGCACAAAGATGGATGTATACCAGGATGCTAACTAAGTACACCACACAGGAGAGTGTTCACTATTGCTTAGTAACATTCCATAGACTGGTTACTGGGTTTACAGCTATATCATGTTGAAACACCAGTTCTCATATGATCACCAAAGTAACATCAAGCTTGGTCACTACTGCAACTGGTGTAATGGATGACAGCTCAGAATTGGAAGTTCCAATTCCATCTGCATTTGTTATATTCACTTATGCACAAATACTCTTGGGATTTGGGAAAGGTATGAATCCATCTCTTCTCTCCCCAGCTATGGGTTAATCAGTAGAACTTGTATTAGTTATTATCTCCCCACCCCAAATTCTTACAATCTAAAAATATTTTATAGTTTTAAATAACCTACAAAAGCTTGATAAGTCATAAAAAAAAAACAAATCAATCAAACTGGTTACAGCCAAGTCATGCAACTTGTCTTATGACGATTTTTAAATAGTTGGATATATTCCAGACACACCTTATATGTAGGATAATGATAAATACCCACATGGATAGATGAACAAACAGACTCAATTCTGACTCTACTGGCGGACAGAGTTCCTTATGTAAAGGTTAGATGGATTGGACGAGCTCTTTTTTTAAGAGCTGTTCTGATTGATCCATAAATCTAAGAAAAGCATTTCTATTCAAACTCAAGCAACCTCACTCGATTTTGTCAGCTTAATACTTTGAAATTCAATTGAGAAGCTTTGTATATCCCTTCACAAATCTGCAACAATGACAAGATTGGCCAACACCAATATTTCTCTATGAAATTTTAATAATAATAATAATAATAATTATAATAATTATAATGATAATAATAATTATAATAATAATAATTACGATAAGTATAATAATAATTACGATAAGTATAATAATGATAAGTATAATAATAATAATAATAATAATTATAATGATAAGTATGATAATAATAATAATTATAATAATGATATTAATGATAATAATAATAATGTTTCATTTTACTTACTTTCATTACATATGTGTCATTGGTTCCCCTCTCCAAAACAAGAAGCACTTTATCAATAGTTCCAAGCACTTTGTAATTTCGCAATTCACAGAGGGGAGCCCTTAAAAATGCCAAAGTAGGGTCAAGTTCCATTGGAGGAGATAATGTACAATCCAGCTGAAAAATAAAAGTGGACAACAAAAAACTCAAGATGAAACATTAACTGAATTCTTTAACTTTAAATTTATGCCAGTTCCAATTTTATCTTTATTTTGGAATTTTTTTTTCTATTGCCACATCCTTTTAAAATCTAGACGATCATGGCACTCTACAGCTTCCTTTCCTGTAATATATGCAGACTATATATTACCATAATTGTTTTTGGAAAGATAGTACATTGATTTTCTGTCGCCTTTTTTCTTTACCTAGACTACTACCAAAGTACCCAGCCTATACACACTTTTCCAACAGCTGGCTTGGACATGTACACAATATGCCAGATGGGAGGATTCTGAAGATCCTTCTGTACGGGGAAATGGGCACTGGCAAGAAGGTGACCATCTTCGCGTGAAGGATGTCTGTAAAAGGGACACGAAGGTGATGGACATCAACATCAAGAGACGGGAAGACGTCGCCAATGATTGCTCACACTGGAGACATGATTTACACCAAGAGTCGGAGTGGGGAGAGGAGAAACGGAGGCTTGCCGCCAGAGAGTAGTGCGCTTGATGAAAAGAAAACAACACAGCAACACTAGGGGAGAGCGTCTTTGCATGCATTTAGTCCAATCGAGACTGTCACTCCCATGTTGGCCTGTATAACCACAACAGATGGCACATTGCTATCAGCAGCTGAGGCATGACTCTTTGGGCACAGAACCAGGGTCTCTCAGAACCAACAGATGTCACACTAGACTGGTAGTCAACCAAGGCTAGAGAGTCTAGTCTACCCTCCTATGTTACGCATAGCTGGGAAGAGAAGAAAATAGATTCATTCCTTTCCCAAAGACATCAGTGCAAAACGATTGCAACAGGCTCAGCTGGAATCGGAACACAGCTTTGTCAATTCAACTTTCAACACTGTTTACAACGAATCCAATTCTACAACCAACTTAAAGTTAATTACAGTGGCGGGAAGCTTAAATAACAAATCAATAGCACTTTGTCAGTAGTAAAATGCTGAAGGAGATAATGTACAAAAGTCAGTCAAAAAGTAATGTCTGTTCTTTAATTACTGGAGATTTAGGAAAACATGAACGTGACTAAAAAAAAAAAAAAAGAAAAAGAAAAAGGAGTGTCAGAAGGACAGATTTTTCTATTGACATTTTGCTATTATTTTAACCACTTTCACTCCATGACCAAAATAAACAGAAAGGTCTTAAAATTTGAAATCTAGTTCTCAATATTGTCGCCTTCCTCCTCAGTTGTGACAGAAGGGTAATGTCTGTTCTTTATTTACAACAGATAGTGGTTTAATAGTAGTAGAAGCACCCAAAGCAGACCAAGAACACAAAAGTCTCGGCATTCGAAATTTATTTTCACAAATCGTCACTTTTCCTTTTAATCCCAGTATGAAGACAGTTCGTTAATTATAATACGTTTAGTCATCAATATGGTCTCCTTCCTTCTCAATGGGAGTAAAAGGCTTAATCAAAGTGTTGTTCTTTAATTATAGAATGTTTAATGGCAAAAGTGCACGAAATATACCAAAATGATCACAAAATTTTCAGGATGCTTAATCTAAACATAATACATTTTCTCATCAATTGTGGAATTCCATCTTTGAATGAGGGCATATATACATAACTCATAGAATCTATTTGGATACATTCTTAGCCATGTTTGAGTTAACATTTTCACCTTTTCATCATCATAAGTGTACTACTGTCCTCCAAGTGCTGTATTGGGCACTTCCAGATGATTTTGAGAAGGCGTCACTACTCTGGCTCACATGAAGACTTTCACAGGGTTTTGCATTAGTCAGCTGTAATGTTAACAGCAGCTGACCTGCCACTGCAAGACCTATCACACTGGTCGATTTCTCCTTTGTCTCTAAGATTACCATTAACTACAGACCCATGTCCTTATTGTAAACCCAACTGAATTTAGGATATACACATCAAGACAACCAGCTAACAGTAATTATATAAACACTCAATCTACAAGGGGAGGGATAGAATCTTTCAAATGCTCACAAGAAGATCAAATAGTTGAAAAAAGACCTGAAACCACATAACTTTGATCTAGACAATTTTAATTTGATGGTGTACAGAAGTGAATAAACAATTATTTTATATATGAAAACATTACTACCATAACACTGCATATAGATAGATCAACTTACGGCCCATCTTCTGTCATCGTTACTGTCTTTGGCAAGATGTCTGTTATAGAGTTCCTCAGCTTTCATAAGATATTGAGCTGTTTTCCGACGAACAGCTTCCCGGCGGGTTTTATTTCCATCTCCTGTAATAACAGAACAAGATTGGTATACATGGATTTTCAGTGACCTTAACATAAAATTTTAATAGGTAGTGAGTCCTCTGAAAAAAAGTACAAAATGCTTTACTCAAATGATTCTTGAAATTAAAAATATGCTTTAACATAAAAGTTATGGCCTTTTCTCATTTGAAATTTGATTTAACACAGACATTTACAATAGTAAATTCAACTGATGTCATAGGTTTCAAGAATTATTTTACTAAAAGCCAGTATAAATCCACTAAAAATTCAACAGTTGTCCTATTTTTCATACTATTTTAATCTATAGTTCCTGTGTGTGGTCATCTTACAGTGTGATATATAACAGCTAGAAAAAGTAAAAAGAAAAAAAAAACACTTTACAAACATGATTCCTGAAATTAAAAATATGCCTTATTTCATGTGCCATGTCCCTTTCATGACGTTGGCAATCATGGTTCTCCACAATTTCCTGCCTTTTGTAGCTCTTAATAAATTTTGCCTTTTTGTTATCTCTCTTAAACCCAGTTCTGCCATACATTCACTAAAGCTCACTAAGTAGGTTGTGAGTTTTTTTCCTGTTCCTCTTCCCTTCAATCTGTTCTGTGGGTCTTAAATTTTCCAAGCCTTCTTTCCTCATTATGTGCCCGAGAAATTTTAACTGTTTCTTTTTTATGTAAATATAAGTGTCCTTTTGGTTACTCTGTACATTAAAACTTTCTTGTTACTCACTAAATCTATGGTATTCTCAGCATCCTTCTGTAGAACCACATTCCTATTGCTTGGCCTTTACCCACTTGAAAGTGAACATCTTAGAGTTAATTTAATACAGGTATTTACAATAGTAAATTCAATTGATGACATAAGTTACAAGAAATGTTTTACTAAAAGCCAGTATAACTATAATAGCTTGGGGGGGGGGTAAAATGAACAGTTGATTTATCCATACCAAAAAGATTAATGAAGGATGATAATGATGAGCAAACACACAGGTAATTTTAGCAAAACAAGACAAGGGATTTATTCAAGAATTTACACACTTGAAGTAGGGTTAGTAGCTTGTACCAGGAAAATAAATCAGAATTCTTTAAGTCCATAGTTTTAATGTATTTTCATGAAGAGGAAATGTTTATACAACAGAGTAAACAATTTACACTATTTACGATTTACATTGTCCAGACTATTGTTCTCATCTTTGTTGCCATATTCACAACATTTCGGCGGTCGTATGCTCTGGCCTTCTTCATGTGATTGGAATTTCAAACCAAACATTTTATTTCATCCACCAGGGTAGATTCTTCTAGTTCCACGTGCCATGCCTCTTCCAGATATCTCAGTTATCTCCCTTTAACTCAACTCAACTCTCCAAGTTTTTGCTCACCACTGCAGTTACCAGGTATTGAACTCACAACTGTTTAGTCAAGTCAGTGGATCCAACCAATGCTTTTATCCTCTAGACCATGTGTCCAAACAATGTAAATAGTGTAAATAATTACAACACATCATCGCAGAAATATAGACAGGGATTAAATGATCTGACCCAAAATAATACTCAAAAATGTTTAAGACAAAGGCAAGAGTTCGCTGTTCACTGAAGGGATATATGGTTTGCATACATTCAAAAGTAGATGAAGAGAATTTGAAATACTTAGCTTTCTTGGATTGCTGAGAGAAAATTCTTTGAAGTGTTGTGTGCTGATTAATAGCTGATAATATAATTGGTGAGTAATTTTACATTGGCAAGTGCTTCAACGTTGGCCATGAGGAACCGAATTGAAACCTTTCACAGTGCTTCAGATACCCTTCTCTTATTAATTTAATTTTTCTCCTCATTTTATATCAAAAAGAATTTAAGCTCACTACTTTCTTTCCTCTTTCTCAGCTGACTGGTTAATTTCTGTGAAGGCAAGGTTTTCACTGGTCCAAGAACAATTTCACATGGGCTCACAAATTCCTTTCCTTTTTCTTCCTCAGCCCTCAGAATTTGAAAGGAGTGAGTGAAGGGAGTTATTATTTCACACTATGTACAACTCTATCAGGGGACATTTTTTTTAATAAATTCACTCTGTATGCATTCTGAAAGCAAAGGAAATATTTGTTGCAGATTAATTCCACAACGCAGAGACCTAATCACTGTAAGTTCAGACTCGAATATCGAGGACAGAAATAAATGCTGAAAACTTGATTTGCAGGTACTATCTCACAAATCCCAATGCACGTAACCAGTCAGAAAAATAACTAACTTTCCAATGAATGCAGTAGCCAAAATACATCAATTTTTCCCCACGATTCAAGAACACCAACTGCTTTTATTTTCCAAGCATTTATTCCATTCGTCAACAACTGGGAGAGGACGCCCAATTTTTGCATATCAAAATACTTTTACAGCGACTCCTGCGACGGACTTGTTTTTAATTTATATATTCCGTCTTCAGCATGTCATGTGGAATACGTGCCCTTTTTTTGGTAAGTAATTTTCTTTTTTGCCACATTTTCCGTCATAGGACACATGCAGCGCTCTGTCACTTGGTTTGACGAGGTAAGTCGCCATTTTCTTCACTATACACTCCAAGCATGGTGAAAAAGCCACTAAGATGCAAGAGGTTACTGAGTGCGAAAGAATCGGAGAAAAATATTAAGGAAAGAGGTCAATAAAAGAACAGGAATTAAGGAGACAGAAGAGAACAAGTGACATTGCATTGAAATTTTTGAAGATACAAGTTAACTGGAAAGTAAGAAGCCAGAAGAAAGCTAGACAAATGAGAAATGCAAGAGAAGAAACTGTCAATATAGAACTCATGGTTGCATCTAGCAGTTTCAACTGTAAAACTAGGAGATCTATCTACCAACTTAGTACTGTGCTTAAATTCAGAAAAGTCATGGTAGCAAAGTGGAAAGCTTACCAGAACAGTTTTTGTGAAAATATTTATAGAAAAGGCAGAGAAGCTATATTATGGTGGGGTAGCAAATGAGTTGAACACTCTCCCTCTTTTGGCTGTCAAGGCCAAGAATTTAGACATCTTCAAAAAAAAGGGGGGGGGGAGGGTAAAAAATTTTTTGATTAGATTGGCAAATAGTAATTATACTTGTGTACAATGTGCCTCTTCTACTAGTTTAAACACTTTTCAAATTCAAGGTTTTCATTATTCCTGTTTTCAGCATGTCGTTGGGGCTCTTTATTGTATCTTGTCAGTTTCCTCGAGCAAAGATTTCTCTATCCAGGTTGTCAGCGCCAAGGTCTTCTAAACTGCCACCAGCTTACATCAAGGTGTATCCCAATTACCTAATACTGCTCCTATGTAGATTATCTTACAGCGCCACCATTCTCAGTCTTTCTCTTCTCCAACCAGGCAATTGCTCAAGGGGAGATAACTCGATTATATCAACATCTTTTATTTTCCAGTTGTTTGCCAATTTTGAAATGATGGCTGCTGAGTTAATAAAATAAAAGAAATACTGTCTTAGCTCTATGAGAAGAATACAAACCTATTTACATGAGGAGTTGCTTAAAAGTTATTCCCAAAATCTGACTAAATCAAAGTGTGCTCACAAGCAGACATTTTTGGAACCTTTCCCAAGTGATATGTGCTATATCTTGTCTGAAAGTAAACAGTCGCAGGATCGATTCCAGCACAGTATAATCATTTGAAGTTAATCCAAACTTGCACATGATTAATCATTTATTTTTAGAGGATCAGGTCTGGATAGTTGTTTTTTTGTGAAATATCTAAACTGTCAGCTGTATACAACCGCTTCCTAAGATCAATGGTGAAAAAAGGCTTTGAGCCGTGAAGCCTGAGGGTTTTGTCAAAGACAATCCTTCTTTGAACATTGTGGTTTGGCACTACAGAATCACAAAGAACTGTACCAAATAAAAGAAATCACATCACTTGAGGACTACCAACAGCAGAAACAACTAAAATGGACAGCACATGTAACCCAAAGAAAAAATGACATAATCAAGATGTTAACGTTCCACGCCACTTCAAATAGAACGTTTAGAAGGAAACTGCCATTGATACTGGAAAGGGAGATAACTATTGAATTTGAGAAAACTATTTTCCTAAAATATTGTTTTAAAAGATTTTATAAATTTCAACCATAAACAGTACTGGCTACTCAGTCAATGAATGCCAAATGTTTCCTAATATTAACATTTGCAAGAAAAGTCAATGGAATCTTTAAAATGTACTCCTTCCCTTTGATATGTTAATCATTTTGATTTGATACATATTTTATGGCTTATCAACCCATTGCAGGTTATTTAAAGTCAGAAAATATTTTTGGATTATAAGAATTTTTTTCTTTTTTTGACATAATGGTTTTAGTGATACTAGGCTTACTAATTAACCCATAGCTGAGGCAAGAAAATGTGGTTTGGTTTGGTTTTACAGCATATCAACCTCAACGGGTTATTTAATGCTGACAAGATTTTTATTGCTGGTAATATTTTTTTTTCAAAAAATGTATTGCTGGTAATAATTTTTCTTCAAAAATTTATTGTTGGTAATAATTTTTTTTACAAAGTATTCCTGGTATTAAAACTTATTTTTATACTTTCATAGTGTTTTGACCCCAGTTTGGGTTAACTATTTACCCATAGTGTTTTGACCCCAGTTTGGGTTAACTATTTACCCATAGCCGGGCCCCCTAACATGTGTTACCACCACGGGTCAGGGTGGACCTAGGAACACCAGCAATTAAGAGGTGGTTCCACGCTCCTGAAAACCTCCTGATGTTGGATGTAGTTTATCACCTTACCTAGAATGCAGATGTAGTTTATCGTCATAGCCAGGACAAAGAAAATGTGGAATCATACCTTTTCCCAAAGAAGTTTGCATGTAGGTGAATATAAGAAACCTAACTGAAATTGGAACTTAGCTCACTGATTAACAATTCCAAGCCATTTCTTTCTTGAGATAACCGTTTAGCGATACAGGTTTTACTACTTAACCCACAGCCAGAGGGAGAAGAGGTGGAGTCATATCTCTCCCCAAGAGCATTTGTGTGTAATTGAATATAATGAACCCGATGGGAATTGGAACTCAGCTCTCTGATATATATTCCCGAGCCATTATCAATTAAATAACACACACACCCAACCTTACAGCAACTAGGTACTGATCAGACTTGACTTTGCTTAACTTCGGTGATTGTACGGGGAACCAATGTTTCAATGTCGCCATAAGCCATGTTAATCGTCAATTACTTAAGAAAGTACTGTATCATGAAATTTCTTGGTGTCTTGGATTTTGGTACCAGCCCTCCCAATGTCAGAAAATATGGGTCATTACTTTCTCAATAACCATGATACATGAAAAATCAATCATCAAAAACTTTACTTACCCTGAACACCTTGTAATAAGATTCCGACACCGTTTCTGTAGAAAGCAAATGCCATTTCATGCCTGCCACTTGCTTCACATTCCTGTGCCTGGCATATTTGGTTGGCAGCAACGTAGATGTAATCCTCTTTGCCACCAACTTTTAAAGACATTTCACTCGACCTCGAGCTAGATCGTGATCGCTGGATCTTTGGGCTAAAACTTGCAGAGGACTTAGCGGCAGTCGTAGAAGAATCATTTCTTTCTGGTGAGCTTGGATGAGTCGTTAATGGCGGTAGGTCAAGTGAGATGTCGAAATCTCCCTTTGTGTATGATACTTTTGCATGTGACACATCTTCAAGTGGATCAAAAGCTGAAATGTCGATTTGGGATGTTTTTTCTGTGTCCGATTCCTTGGCTGGGCTTTCCTTAGAATCACTGGCCACACTGGAGGCTTGCTGAGAATGGCACTGATGAAAGGAGTTCCTTTCTTCCAAGTGTTTATCAGGCATCTTGTCTTTGTTGGGGTCCAACACTAAACTCTCAGTAGTAAAAGGCAGGACATTTGTTGCCAGGGCTGACAAAAGCCAAATGTTGTCAGTGTCCAATTCATGGCTTGAGCTGACCGCTTCTTCCTGATTTGGTTGCAGGGGGTCAAAATAGGAGATGTCAGCATCAGGCAATGGCGTGCCCAGTACAACACTAACATCCCTATCAAGTTCTTCCAATTCCTCGTCTTCCATTGATGTAATACTGATATTATCGGGAATCTGAGGGTGACTCCATACTCCATTACAGATGTCACTAGCACTTGTGGAGGTTTTTAATGAAATACTGGGGGTGAAAAAAATGATAATATAAAATCCCTTAATTTGTTTAATAAAAAAAAAACAAGTCAATAGAAACAATGCCCTACATAATAAATCAAAATATTTAAACTTTTAAAAAAATTTATATACTATTATTCTGCTTGTTTGTATATGTGACAGTTATATCTTTTTACCTATGATCAAAGTGTAATATCTGTCTGATCCCAGGCACTTTTGATCTATACCATTATTCTACTTGCTTGTATGACGGCCATTATGCTTTTTTACTTAGGATCAGAGTGTAGTATCTGCTTGATCCCAGGTCCTTCTAATCTATGCTATTATTCTGTTTGTTTGTACAAATACCAATATGATTTTCAATCTAAGATTAGAGTGCAGTATCGCAGGATAAGCAATGGACCTAATAAATAACTAAAGACATGGCAGATGGGGGTCAGCAGAAAGAGTTGGGATAGACAGTGGACCTAATAAATAAATAAATACATGGTGGAAGGAGATCATCAGAAAGAGTTTTGATAAGCAGCGAACCTAATAAATAAAGACAGTGGAAGGGGGTCAGCAGAAAGAGTTAAGATAAGCAATGGACCTAATAAATAAATATGTAGGGATGGATGTGTTCAGTTGGTGCTGAGTTGTAGTAAATCGTGGACCTAATAAAAACATAGTGGAAGGAGTTAGCTGAATGTGTTGTGTATACAGTGATCTTAATAAGAAAATGTATTGTAAATGGTGATTCTAATAAATAAATATATAATATATAATAATTATGGGTGTAGTGTAATGGATAATGGCTCAGAATGAGAAATCAGGGCGCCAAATTCAAATTCCACTTGGGTTCATTACTTTTAGTTCCACACAAATACCCTTCAGAAAGGTATGACTCAATCTCTTCTCCCACTATTATGGGTTGAATAGCAGTACAGACTGAGTCCTATAGCCTTGATTGGCAACCAGTCTACCACAGTAAGTGATGATCTTTTGCAGGAAAATCTTCTGCCTAGTCCGTCATGAATCGAAAGAGGCATGATTGCCCAAGCATGTATCGAGTATGCTACTTAACCGAGATAAATGTAAAGAAAATATAAACTGTGGTCTTGATAAATATAGTGTGGGTGGGATCAGCGGGAAGAATTTTGTTAGTAAATCAAATAAATACAGAAAGGGCTCTTCTCTAAGCTGCCAAATATGGTAACAATTGTCATGTCACAATCACGAGTCACATAACCCATTAGGTAGCACTGTAGGGTTACTATATGTACTGCAGCTGTAACAGCAGTTGTGTGTCTTGGGCAAGATAGCCTGACGGAGCTACTATCCATTACACCACCTGCACATCCAATTGTTATGTACTTGCTCCTCTAATTACATGCAGCTTACAAAACAAATGAAAATGCTACATACTGATTTTCTTGTTTCTGAGAGCTTTCAGTATACGAGTCCTGCTGGTTCAAGGCTAACACTTCATGAGATTTATTTGCATCAGAAGAGGAGAGGTCAAGTGAAAGTTCAGAATCAGATTCAAAGCTTGAGGTTTCAGCAGTTGCGTTGGATGCACCTCCTCCATTTGTCGGTTTTATCGAGACGGGACAACTTCTTCCTTCCACTGCATTAAATTCGTCATTTTCACTACTCTAAAAAAAAAAAAAAAATATAAAAAATTAATAATAATAAATAAATAAAAATAGAAAAGTAGATCCAATTAACGTTTTAACAGATCGTGACATCTATAAGAGATGAAATTTAGATTTTTATTATTGATTTATTCCAAAATTTTAACACATCAGCAGATAGCTATTAATGTCAATCACCATCATAATCATCATCATCATCCCCTTGACTTTTGTAATCGTCCGGGCGGATCCGAATGCAGAAGCCACACTAACTATTTTCCACAACGGTCTTTCAACGGCAGCCATCAGCAATTCGGGTAGTCATACCTGTCCATTGTTTGACATTGTCCAACCAGTTTTTACGTTGGCGTCCTCTCCTACATCCACCTTCAGCGGTGCCTTGCATGATGGTCTTGTAAACGCTGCCCTGCCTTGTAATATGTTCAAACCATACCATTTATCTCAGATTGACAGTGGTGAGAAGAGATTCCTAGTGTCCCACAAAACTTTCAACCCTTTTCCACACAAACTCATCGGTTCTTTTGTTTCCAATAGAATATAAAGGAACAATACAAATGCATGATGTTTTAGCTTAACAGATCGCGACATTTATCAGAGAGATGTTGCTTTAAATTTTTATTATTGCATTATTCCAAAATTTTAACACATCAGCAGATAGCTATTAATGACAATAACTGAGCAGAAATAGTTATTAATTTAAAAAAATTAATGTATAATATTATCCATAACTAGATGTACAAGAATGTTGTTTTTGATAAAAGTTAAATAACCATAAATACGTAAAAAATGCATATATTGTCGAAAATTCCTTTTTCCACGATACAGCTATTTGTGCTTTGTTATAATGCTTATTATCTAAACAATAATAATACTGAATAATTTTTTTTAAACATTAAAGTATATTTAATCACATCTCCCTTATAGCTGTCGCAATCTGTAAACCAATGATAACAATTTGTTAATCTACACGAGTTGCTCCCCTTGGATACTCTCCATCTACTGGTTCTTAACACAGGGTGCTTGCATTGTCTAGGGGTGTGATATCTGTTCCTAAGGGGTACAAGGTTACAGAATCATTAAGGTTGGTTTAATTAAGGAAACTCTAGTGTAGTGTTTGGCAATCTGACATAAAAGTTTACATTGTGCAGAATGTACTGATGATGACAGCGACATCAAGGAAGATCCCAATGATCAGAGAAACGTTATTGGGATACGAATGGAGATTACCGATGATCACCTGAAGCAATTCTGGGCGTCCCAGTTGGAAACATAACCTGTACTTGCAAAAAAAAAAAAAAAATCTCATACTTGTGCAAGATTTGATTTTCTTGTCTGTTTTGCATCAAAACCAAAAGTAGAAATCAACTGAATGCTTAACATGACATGTAAGTAGCACTCAGCACCAAGGCAAAATTTGATGTCATCATAAACGGAAAACAGCAACAAAGTCACTGAGCTTGTTGCTCAACTATAATCATTCACCCCCCCATGCATAGTACAAGCACATGTTACCCCAATTTTATTTTTTTTTGCTAATTATAAAGTAATCTGGGTTTCTGTGATGCATTGTTTTCTATTATGTGAATAAAAATTAAAGAAACACAATAGTTTTGTTATTTACACATGAGATCAATATTGTTTTTCATCAATTCTGGAAAGGGGTGTGAGAAATGGTTGGTGGTTTGAGGGGGGTGGGGGGCAAACAAGGAAAAAGACTAAGAATCACTGATCTAGAAAGATACAGTTTTACCTGGAAGAACCAAGCAGCCATCTTTCCAACACATGAAGGAAAAAGTGGTTTGAAGAAGTCATTTTCTCTCCATCACTTGTCAGAGTTCATTAATTTACACAATTTACAAAACAGATAAATTTATGGATGTTTTCAGATTTTTTTTTTTATTGCTGCAAAGTTCATTTTAATCTATTCTCTAAAGAGCATTTGTCCGTGTATATGTATGTCTGGATTAAACAACAAAGTGGTCCGAAAGTCATGTCACCCCTACGTAATATAATTTCCATATAAGGTCCTACACAAAAATGATGTTGTTCATACAGTGTCAATGAAAAAGTGAATAAACTGAATCTAATGCATGTGCTTTGTATTACTGTATTACTTGTTCTATTATTCCCATTACTTTTTGGTGGGTGTGACAAGACTTTCGGACCACCTTGCACAATATTTAGTTAGCCCCTTCAAATCATGTATGTTCTAATTGAGCATGTCCCAAGAAAGGTTTTGATAAATAAATTTATTCCTGCACTCTTTATTTAAGCAAATATATGGCAAATTAAAACATATGTAATAGCTAATATCAGAAAACAGCAATATATTTTAGCATTTCAAACCTGACGCCATTCAATTATTTTTAAACAGTGGCAAAGTTGATGAATGAATAATGATTGAATTGCAGTTTAAAAAAAAAAAAATGATCAATATTTATTAGTACAGTAAAACTTAGAGATTCCTAAGCTTAAACACCTGCAAAGAGACAAATTGAAGACAGGTTTGTGCTTTCTCAAAACTTACCTATTGGAATTATTTTACAAAAACAAAATCTTATCTGGGTTAATCTCATTCTGCAAAAATTACATTATTTGATTATTAGAGTGAGGGCGTACATTTCAGTTTGGCCTGAACTAGGTCATCAGGTGGTTTGCCGACTAGGGGTCAGTGACTCTCTCTGATGGAAATAACTAGATTCTTAATAAAAATAGACAGCCAAAATGCTTTGGTTAGTTTTGTTTTGGCCTCTCATTGGCTGCAATCAAAATCCACATCATTACAGCTCCCGGCAGATGCACAAAGAGTTTTTAGTAAGGAGGCCAACAGAAAAAAGGGGGAGATTTTTTTTCTATAAGTAACCATCTGGGACTATTATTTGAAGTAGAGTATCAAAGTAATATCACTGCCTCAGGTCACACTTCAGTCAATTGATTGATTGATTCTTTTTTTAATGAGCCCTCAACCTCTTGTCGGACATTTAGAACCAAATTGACTATAAACATATTTTATAGTTTGTCAAGTACTGATGAGAATAAACTTTATAGTACTTCAGATATGGTTGGAGGAAAATTTCTCACAATTATGGTAGAGAGGAATTTTTATTGTTTATAAGGTATGGATGAAAACAAGGTTTGTTTGTTTAGCAACATAATCAACTCGTTATGAGTCATTTAATGCCAAAATTGTAATTTCATTTACAAAAATGTATTGCCAGTAAGTTTTTTCTTCAAAAATGTATTGCTGGTAATTCTTTATTTTTTCCCCAAAATGCATTGCTGGCATTTTTACTATAAAAATGTATTTTTATACTTTCATAGTGTTTTGACGTTTGCCCATAACTGGGACCCTAACAGGTGCTACCACCCTGGGAACAAAAATTAAGAGATGGTTCCACGCTCCTCAAAACCTCCTGATCAGAGGCCTTGCTGCTGGATGTAATTTATTGTCATACCTAGGATGGGGTTGAAAACAAGTTTTATTGTTTGTCAAGAATGATTTAAGGTAAGTTTTTGTTTGTGTAAACACTTATAAACATTTTTTTTAATATTTTATTGTAAAGTCCAAACTTTTTGACAAATTGCAGTATGTTATCTGCTCTAATGTTTTCAAAAAATTCTCTAAGAATATTCGTTCTGTAATACTTGTTTTGGATTTCCAGGAAGCAGCAATGATTCAACAATATGTCTGACCATATACGACTCCTGATATGGTACACATATTGGTGGGATTTCATTTCTCTATAAATGCCTGTGAGTAACGTGTATATCCAATACGGAGTCTAGTGAGAACCACCACCTCTCTTCTTATCTTTCAGAAGCCAGAGAAACATTCACTGATGATTGGCTGAATATCCAAACTTCAGTCAAGTAGAAGGTAATACCCACAAGTTAACTAATGTTACATTCTCATCTATATACATAGAACATCGTAATATGTAGTTGAATTTGACACCATCATTTTGTGATTACCTTGGCATTTTCTCTCTCATCTGTAATTTCCATCTGAGCCCCCAATCCTGAAGAAAAGAGTTACCACAGTCACACAGTGGAATTCAATTCTGCTGTGAGATACGCTACTTTGGGTGGCACTGCCAGGAACATTATTGTATCATAGGAAAACTATACAGCTATACAAGAATACAGTGAACTTTCTGTGTGGCAAAATTTGTGATGACATTCTCTGCTCATCCATCATTCATTGCACCACCTGATGACATCCAAGGTTGGTTGTATCTGCATATGCACCCAACTCGCTATATTCACAGATTTGTCTCCTTAGCTCTGATTGCATTCAACAAATAATAACGGCAATTGCTTTTAAAGAAACTGGTTGGAAATTAGCAACAATATGATTTCTCACTTAATCATGGGATTCTTCCTTTAGCTTTGAGAAGCAGACTGCTATCTTACTAACTTCTGGCCATGGAAAAAGGACGCTTACATTCCCAGCCGGTGGTTTTGATCACTGCTGATTCTTCATTCCCTGGCCACTGGACAGCTACACATTTCTCTGACTGCTAGACCCCCTTTCACCTTGACTTGCTGCTTCTCTCCGCTTATATGGATAATGGCGAGGACCCCTCCTCTATCCATCCTCTTGTGTTCCAGAAAATCATTAACAACATTTTATGTTTCCCAATTCAAAGGCAGCTGTGACATAAATCCCCAAAATATTGACACTTAAGTTTTACTCAAAGATAGACGGGAGACAAAATTCCTATGAAACTCAGATAACAAAGTGGACATAAAAGAAAAGAAATTTATCTACTTATCTTCTAAAGATCTGTAAGAAATTGTATTGTTACACTTGTCTTTGAGACAAAAGACACTTAATTATGCCAATTCCCAAAGAACAAGTATTGCCAACATATCAAATACCTTTTGGAACAGTTGTCATCAACACCTCCTACTTTGCGTTTTAAATACGACCCTCCCCCTTTTTGTTGTTAATTTCACAATATTAAAGAATAGAAATGAACTGCAGTTTAGCCATTGCAGGTTTCTTCTCCTAATTTCAGTTTCAAAATTTATTTTCAGGGAGAAAGGTGCTTTGTTGTAACATTTAATGTTCTCAGAACATGACAGATCTTATGCATTCCATTTAACTTTTTTCTTTTCTTTCATTTAAAAAAAAAAAAAAAAAAAAAAAAAAAAATCAATTTTAGTGATTTTCCCACCTTTGAAACAAAAGCTATTCAATTCTGCTGATTCCCAAAGAATAAATAAGGCGTTCATATCAAATGCCGTTTGTAAACAATTGTTATCAACACCTGCCTACTTTGTGTGGTATTATCTATTGTCCTAATTGAGTATATTTACAATCTTGCTGTTTCCAATAAGAGGATTTTTTAGCCGAGTTAAAATTTCTGAAAACATGTATGACCACCTCTTTTTTGCCTTTTAATTTTTGTTAAAAAATTCTCTCATTATATACAAGAAAAAAAAACTATGGTTAGAAATAATTGATAGGCATGTAATAATAGTGAGATCAAGGTTGCTCATAATTACTTGATGGGCAAGTCTATTGTTATGAACAGAGGAAGAATTCCATCTTCTCATTATTTAATAATAGTGAGATCAAGGTTGCTCATAATTACTTGATGGACAAGTCCATTGTTATGAAGAGAGGAAGAATTCCATTTCCTCATTATTTAATAATAGTGAGATCATGGTTGCTTATAATTACTTGATGGGCAAGTCTATTGTTATGAACAGAGGAAGAATTCCATTTTCTCATTATTTAATAATAGTGAGATCATGGTTGCTCATAATTACTTGATGGGCAAGTCTATTGTTTTGAACAGAGGAAGAATTCCATTTTCTCATTATTTAATAATAGTGAGATCATGGTTGCTCATAATTACTTGATGGGCAAGTCTATTGTTATGAACAGAGGAAGGATTCTGTTTAACTTTTTTTTTTTAAATCAATTTCAATGAGATTCCCATCCTTGAAACAAAAGTCATTCAATTCCGGCAATTCCCAAATAACAAATATTGTTGTCACATCAAACACCTTTTGTAAATAATTGTTATCAACACCTGCCTACTTTGTGTTTTATTATTATCTATTGTACTCAGTGTATTTTCAATCTTGATGTTTCAAATAAGAGTTTGTTTTGTTTTTTTAGCTGAATAAAAATTTCTGAAAACATGTAATTGTGTATAATAGATTCTTTTGCATTTAATTTCCATTCAAAATTCCTCGTTTTATGCACAAGAAAATACTGTAGTGTCATTAATACCAATCATCATATTTACATAATGGGTTATAGGTAGAAATCTATAATGCTGAATATTTTATAAACCTATAATTACTACGGACTTTTATTTGAAATTTTATAATTAATGCAGGATTTCATGGTGGCTATTAATGGATTAAATACCCAAACTTGTACATTGGCTATGAAAATCATAATTTATGAAAACTGAAAGAAAAAAGAAATGGTAATTTGACACATTCTATTCATAGTGAAATGGGAGGGGGGGACACTTCAACTTGGTGTAATGGCTAGCAAAAAAAAAAAAAAAGAAAAAAAAAAGTTGTATAAAATCCTCTCTTCACTAGATTAAATATTTGTTAACTTTTATATGTTTATGTTAAATTTGTAACCTGTAGGTGATATTACTTAATTTGTCAAATTTTCTTGATTACACATCGGTTCTCTTATAAATGCCCTTCGTTTTTAGTTTGGCCCCTCCCCACCATCTTTTTTTTTTTCCCCTCTCTCTCTCTCATATCTTCTGGATTTTAAGTTTAGATCATATTGTTTTTTTATTGTGCGTAGTGTCACCACAAATGTATACACACATTTCCGGTGTCTGTTTTTTTAATTCAGATCAGTGAATTGGTAGCGAATTATGCATCGAAAAATAATTCATATTTATCTGTATCTCACTCATTTAAACCGTTATTTAACTCCTCTCTTTAAAACTTCTCTGTTAAATTTTAATCCCCACCTTCATCTTTAGGCCTTCCTGTTCTTCTTTCTTCTGTTACCCCTCTCTAAAGCTTTCATACATTTCCCTCTCACACTTGTTTCCTACTCCCACACAAACACTCACTATAATTTTATTTTCTACACCCAGAGTTATATTTTCCGATTTCTTTTTGAATTTGTAGATCTGATGAATTGGATCGTGAGTACAATTCCAACGTAATAAATTATAACCATGGAATATTAGTGTTTGAGCCTTTTTTTATTTTATATATATATATATATATATATATATATATATATATATATATATATATGTCAGTTTTCATTGAGTTTACGTATCCTGTTCATTAAAGTTGTTGCGGATTATTTACTTTACCTTTGTGTCGGAATTTCCTTTAAATTTGTTTTTCTAAAAGTAATAATTTCATGTTCATACAAGTAATAATTTCATGTTCATACAAGTAATAATTTCATGTTCATACAAGTAATAATTTCATGTTCATACAAGTAGATAATACAAACAGATACATGCAATTCCAATATGTGCAGATCATAAGAAATATACACATAAATTGTCGATGCTAAATAAATGAACCTAGCGAACAGAGTTTGTCTTTGATTTATGACACGTAGATACAATGGATTGTAATGCAAAGTGTGGTTCTAGGTCACAGTAAAAAAAAAAAGTTTGAAAAACGCTGGTTTAAACCACGATGCTGAAAATGAACTTCTGATGTCAGCTTTAAATTATTAACCCAATTAATGGATATCTCTATTCATGCTGCTTGCTTTTCCTTCATTTGCGGGGTTTTTTGGGGATGATAACTGATGCATGTCCAATGTTTTTATTGAATATTTTCATTGGTGTCACATAAATAAAATATATATAAAATATTTTAGTTGGGGTTATCTCGATGATTGTTAATTTGGCTATTTTGTGGGGGTGCATCCCAAATTTTAAGAGACTTTTAATTTTCTCTCTCAATAATACTTTATTTGCCACGCTCTATATGTGAATAAAATCTCATCTAAACATGACTAGTTACAATGATTTTTGTTATGACTAATGCTCAGGTTAGTACTAGCCCTTCAACAATCTTTAAAAATTGCCGATATTCTTTTTTGACAAATATTTTTCATTAAAAAAATAGAAATAAAAGCATTTTTGTGTGGGTTTAAACAGATTTTTGAGAAACGAGAGTTTGAATTCCAGTCAAATCCATTACATTCACATACTTGCTAATACTCTTGGGAAAGGTATGAATACTCTACTTCTCCCCCAGCTATGGGTAAAATAGCAGGACAGCCCAGGTTCTTTCACCTTGAATGCCAACTGGTCTACTGCAGAAATAAATGGCAACCTACTGCAGGGGAGAAAAAAAATCTGCTTTGTGAGTTATATATCGAAAGATACATGATCGCTTAAGCATGTATCATGCATGGCACATAACTGACTGACTGATATTTAACTGAACTGTATTAAAAAAATTTTTGATCATTATAAATGTTATGCCTTTTCTTGATTTGAGTAATACGGGGTGACCTAAAAAAACGGGAACTTTTTAACAATCCAATAAAACCAAGAGTGATGGAAGAAAAATATTTAATTCATAGTAATTGAAACCTTAAAACATGCCATTTAAGAAAAAATTATGGAATTTTCATTTTTTTTAAATTACGTCCTGTAGATGGCGTCCTGCTGTACGAAGGCATTCTTGAAATCTGCTGTTGAGATTCCTCATTGACTGCTGCAACATCTCAGCTGGGATACTGTGAATTTCATTCTCATTACTAAAATGGTGAAATGTTTACTTGCTCAAGGTCACTGTCTCGCAGTGTTGCCACTTGCTCATGTCTGGCAATACGCACTTCAAAAATTCCCGTTTTTTTGGGTCACCCTGTATTTACCCAGAGTCAATTGCAACAATGATATAATAACTGGAGGGGGGGGAGCCATTTTCTTCAAAACTGGCCTCTATTTTGCTTCTTAATCAGATTTCCAAACTAGTAGATTCTCAAAATTGCATAAATTAGAAAAAAAAAAAATGCCTGAAAAAAATATTCATGGGAATTAACATCTTTCAAAAAAGATGGTACTGACTATATTCTGTAGATGTACAACCCTGTTTGTACCTCCAACTTACAATTCTAGATGAAATTAAAATATATTAATGTATTTTACATATAAATATATTTATAGATTTTATGTACAAAAAAAAAAAGAAAACAAAAGAAATTGTATTAAACATGAAAATAAAATGTTCTGTCTATATTTTTGAAATGAGGTATTGTAACTAAATTATTTACATTGTTGTCCTCATCTTTATTGTCATATTTATGACATTTCGGCTGCTGTACACTCCAGCCTTCTTTAGCTGATATACGTTGGAATTTCAAACAGAACCCTTTATTTAGTCCATGGGGGTAGATCATTTAATTACCTGAAAATGCCATGAAAATAAAATGTGGAGAAATCTAGCAAAGTGGAAAACCATTTTATGAAAAACATTTTCCATTTCGATCTCTCCATTTTTGTTCCGATTCTATACGCTACTAAGATATGGAAATTGCAGGCTGCATTATACATGAAAATAAAATATACTGAGGCTTTTTACATACAAAAATTGGGGGTTGCATTATACATGAAAATAATTTTTTTTTTTTTTTTTTACAAATATAGAGAACTGTTAACTGTCTATAAATTTACTGACCTCCAAAAATTTCTGAAATAGTTGAGATTTGTACAAATGTTGTTGGTGACCAATGAAGTTCAATAATTCCAAGGCACTTGTTCTTCTTTCTTCTATGACGGATTCGGCAAATCTGCCTATGGGTAGGAAAAAAAAAAAAAAGAATCATTTCACAGAGAAAATGCAGTAAGAATCTCTCATCAGTTATTGATTGGTTGAATTTGTTTTGTGGCATATCAACACCTCTGTGGGTTATTTACTACCAAAATCTAAATATCCTGGACAAAATTTTATGCTTTTAAGTACAGATTCCTTGTACATAATTTTATACTTTCAGAGTAAAGGGTACGTTTTTTTAGATATACATTTTGTAGATCATAAAATGTATTGTTGGTAATTTTACTATAAAAATGTATTTTTATATTTTCTTTTAGTGTTACATTAATTGTCATTTTGCTATAAAAATGTATTGTTACTCATTTTATTCTAAAAATGTAGCATATCAACACCTCTATGGGTTATTTAATGCCAACATCTAAATATTTCAAATACAATTTTATGGCTTCAGCTAAATATATTTTGAATGCAATTGCATGCCTTCAACTCTAGATAACGTGTTTTGTTGGTCATTTATTTAATTTTTATATATATATATATATATATATATATATATATATATATATGTATGTGTGTGTGTGTATTTTTATATTTTCATAGTCTTTTGTTTTTGTTTGGGGGGGTCACTATTTGCCCATAGCTGGGACCCTAACAGGTACCACCACCCTGGATCATGGTGGACCTAGGAACAACAACAATTAGAACAATTGATCAGAGGTCTTGTTGGTGGATGTAGTTTATTGTCATATCCAGGACATCTATCATTAGTGTAATTTCTAAGGCTGTCCACAATTTCCTGTCCTTTGTAGCTCTTCTCTTCTCAATCATTTCACCCCAAGCAAGGCAATAAAGCCACTCAGATACAAGGTTTTACCGAGTGTGAGAGAATATGAGAAAAAAAAAAAACATTAAGAAGAGAGAATAATAAATTGATTGATTTGTCTGTTTAATGACATATCAACTCCTCATGGGTCATTTAATGCCAAAACTTAATTTTCTTGGTGGCTTTGAAGGAATAAAAATATATGTTATTCTGCTTTCACAATTGAATACATGGTAGATGATACTCAGCTTTTGTGCATATACAGGTTTGTGTGGACATGATTACTAAAGGCGGTGATACGTGTGTTTTATGCTGTAGTTTTGTTGAAGTTATATTTTGGAATACAATTTGATTTCTTTAAGAAATTGTAGGATACTATATGGATTAATGTCATGAACGAGTTTTTCATATTGGTCGTTTGGTAGTATTTTAAACGGATTTAGGGAAGTCACTACAATGTTACTATGTGCATATTGTTAGTAATTTTTTTATATAAAAATGTATTGCTGGTATTTTTATGCTTTCATAGTGTTTTGTTTATGTTTGAGAGGGGTCACTATTTGTCTACAGCTTGGACCATAACTGGTACTATCACCCTGAGTCAGGGTGAACCAGGGAACAGCAGCAATTAAAAAGTGGTTCCACACTCCTCAAAACTTCCAATCTCACAATCAAAGGCCTTGCTGCCGGATGTAGTTTATCGTCATACCTAGGACTGAGAATAATAAAAGAGCAGGAATTAAGAAGACAGAAGATAACGATTGCCATTGCATTTAAATTTTTCAAGATAAAAGCTGACTGAATTGCAAGCTGGAAGAGAGTTCCACAAGCGAGAAGTACAAGAGAAGAAACTGTTAGCATAGAACATATGGTCACATCTAGTATTTCAACTATATAAAATGATGAGACCTATCTGCCAATCTAGTACTGCACTTAAATTCATAAAGTCATGGCATCAAAGTGGAAAGTTTGTCAGAAGAATTACAATGAAAATATTTATAGAAAAGGCAGTACAGGAAATCATCGTTACAATGGGGCTATTATATGTAAAGTGTAAATGTATTTGTCTATATCTCTGAGATGAGGTATTATTTACATTATTCGGACTATTGTCCTTATCTTTGTTGCCATATTTATCCGATCCTTCAGTATCTGCCTGTATTTCTGAGATGATGTTTTATGTACATTATTTACATTATTCGGACTATTGTCCTCATCTTTGTCGCCATATTTTTTACAACATTTTGGCCGTTGTACACACTGGCTTTCTTCGGGTGGTTTGGAATGTCAAATTGAACCCTTTATTTCGCTCACTAGGGTAGACTGTTCTAGTTCCACGTGCCATGTTTAATGGATGTCAGTTATCAGTTATCTCCTGTTAATTTCCCTCTGAAAGTTCTCCACTGCCTTAAACGTAATAAATATGGCGACAAAGATGAGGACAATAGTCCGAATAATGTAAATAATGTAAATGTATTGTTAATAATTTTTCTATAGGAATGCAGACTTACAGCCATATCATGTTGAAAAATGTGCTCTTGTACAATCAGCATAAGTTTAGCAACATCGAGTCTTGGTCAATACCAAAATTGGTGATCATTTGGGAATACCAGGTGCTGCAAGATTTGATGTGCAGGTGGTGTAATGGATAATGGCTTGGAATTGAAAATCAGAGAGCTGAGGGAGAGAACAGTTATATTCATGCCTTTCCCAAGAGCATTTCAGCATAAGGAACCCAACTGGAATTGGGACTCAACTAATTAACTTTTATCAGCAAATCATTATTTCTAAAAACATTCTTACAATCTAAAAATATTTCCTGGTTTTAAATAACCTGCAAAAGATTGTTAAGACATAAAAACAAATCAAGCAATCAATATAGGAATGCACTGAAAATCAGGAAGAAAGGGATTGTCAGTGGTCAGGAATGAATGCAAGCATGACTGATAGAATAGGGCTGCTGAAATTTTTTCAGTTTGGCTGACTTTCCAAAATGTATATTCTGATTTTGGGAAGTGAATTGTTCTGAGAAATTTCCATCTCATCTTGTACGTAATATTTACAGATATACATATATATCCACACATAAGTGAAAGTAAAGTAAGTAAAAATAAAGATTAACAAATTGTTCAATTAAAAAAAAAAAAAAAAAAAAAAAAAAAAAAAGAAATGAACTTACCAAAAAATTTTGGTTTTGCAAATTCTGGAAACTCTTCTTTTCGGTGAAGTGCTTTATGAAGAGTTATCATAGACTTGTACAATTGTTTGAAATCATTGTACCGTTTCCATACCACAATCTGGGAAATAGAAGAAAAAAAAAACACTCATCCTATATTCCAAAATATGTCAAGGAAAAAATATTGAATGAAAACAGGCAACAAGAATAAATATATACATACACACAGACAGAGGGTGTGATAGGTAAATCGTCGCCATTTTATATTTTTAATTTAATGCCGCACAAAGAGAACCCAGTCATGTCTGTAAGAAAATTTCTGCGACCCCATCACCCCTTACAGATATTTATTTCCATTCATTACAGAAATTGTGGCCCTATCGCCCCTTACATCTGACTATCTAACTCCACAGACTGCAACCCCCTTGATTATTGTGTGGGGCACAGTTGAATGAGAGACCAGCAAAAAACCTTGCAACACCAAAGATAAATTGAAAGCAAGGATTATGGCAGCATTCACTAACTTAAACAAGGAGACCATCCAGAATATTTGTAGGAGATTCTGAAGTCATCTAGAGGCTGTGGTCGAAGCCAATGGCGATTTTATTGGATAAATTTACTATTTAGTATTTAAAGATATTTTTGTCTAATTTTGGTAAATATATCTGTTAAAATGAAATGTTAGTGTTATTTTCATTTTTGTGTAATTGAGATGACAATTTATCCATCGCACACTGTATCTACTTGAACTTTATACTAAACTCTGAAATTTTATTTACTAATTATTTATTTATAGAAATGATGATTCCACTCACTTGGTCATTGTGAATACACAAACACATTCAATGTTGCCTCAATGTCAACAGAGTAACGCAATGGGAGAGCGCTTGATCATTCATATGCAGTAAGGTCCCCAAGTTATATCAAGGTTGTGTGAATGGATTTCAAGATATTCAGAATAAATGGTTATGTTTCAAATAGATCTTGTATAAATTACCATTTTCTATCCGACATTTTTTTCTTTAAGAGAGAAAAAAATGGAAGTTCTTGACTTAAGAAAAAATCCAATGCTGATGTTGTTAAGATCTATGGTAAGAATGAATCTTCTGTCACATAACTTTTCTGACAGTATATTGTTATAATTACTCTATTAGTTCTTGTTGTTAATCTCTTATGCCTAATAAGATCTACGGTAAGAATCTTCTATCCGTCACATAACTTTTATGACAAAAGTATATTGTTATAATTGTTCTATTTTATTATTAGTTATTGTTGTTAATCTCTTATTGTGTCTAATAAGATCTACAGTAGGAACGAATCTGTCACATAACCTTCCTTACAGTACACTGTTATAGTTGTTCTATTTTAATAATAGTTATTGTCATTAATCTCTTATTGTGTTTAATAAGATCTATGGTAAGAAAGAATTTCGCTATGGATATGTACATATAAGAAAAAACATCTGTGCTTTTCAGTGAAGGTGTCATGACACCCTGAGGTGTCAGAGAGTACTTAGGGATGTCACAATATTTAAATTAACAACATTGATGAAAAAAACAACCCTTATTCCAAAAATAAAAAAATAAAAAAAATAATAGTTCAACAAGAATGAGAAAATAGTTTTTTTCTTTTTTTTTTAGCAGATTTTAACAGTAGAATAAAAAAAATTCACGATTATTAATTATTATCATAAAAAAAAAAAAAATTGAGAGGTTGGAAAAGAAAGGCAAAAAAGAAAAAAAAATGTATTTTTTCAAATTCAGTGTAAGGGCGAATTGGCCTTAAGTCAAAAATCCTGACTGAGTTATCAATAAAGTAGGAGTTTGCCTACCCTGATACCCCAATATCAGGATAGGCAAAGAAAAATTCAAGTTGCTTGTTAGTCTTCTTTATTTGAAGTATTATGCTTCCACCATAACAACTATAGAAACATTAGGCATAATATTTCTATGCTTACTATTCAGATGTGACACTATGTGACACTGACAAGCGGAAAAAAAGGGGTTAAATTAAAAAAAATAGTTTGGAACGAGATGAGAAGGGTTAAAGAATAGAATGATGAACAGACTGAGAGAAGGAAAAAAGGATTCCTTTTTATTTCCAGTCTGTTTCTTTTTAGGACAAAGATAATTTGAAGGAAAGTGATTCTCTTACAAGATATTACCACAAAAGTCATAGGGCGATATTTAACTGACAGCTGATTAATGAGGTGGCTTAAAAAGTACTGGTTACAAAAACACTTTGGAAAGATAAAATTTAGTGATCTATGTAAGCAAATCAAGAGAATAGAGTTTTCTTGTATAAAGATCGAAGGCCCAAAGTGCTTAGAGTACACTGACCTTGGGGAGATCGGGGACGGGGGTACTGACTGACTGGAGGAAACAGCTGGTAAATTTCTGAGTTTTGAGCAAAGCCAGGCTGAGAAATTTTGCCGATGTGAAATTTAAAATGACAATCTTAATTAATGACCACAACCTAAGCGACGTCACATAGTTCAAAGCCAGAATGGTCGAAGGACAGCCAAGGTGACAGGTACAGGTGAAATATCAAAGAAGACAGAGGAATTGCCTACACCTATCAGGAAGTGTTGGTACGAGGCACAAATAAGAGAAGGAAGGAGTTGGGCGGATTGACATCCTGTGGTCGCTACCCATTGGAAAAAGGATCTCTCCAAATTTGGAAGTATAATTAATTATCCAGAGCCAACACAACAAAGAGGCCCATGTAGTTAGATATAGAAACCACAGAGTCCCCATATCCATGTCAACCTCCATGCCAGTTTCGAATGAAAGTCATTATAAGCAGAATACTGAGATTACCAAAATAGAGGTTCCAGACGACAGACCAGAGATGACCACTCTGCCAAATCCCATGTGACTTTCAGAGAGAACCTCTGATTTGAGCCTTGTTCCAGACTTAGCCAAGTTGAACATAGTGTCACAACAAAACACAAAGTGGGAAGGGTTAATGTTTTATACCCACAACCAATTCATTGTATAAAACAGTATATCAATTTTCATAGAACTAGACCCTGTAGACTAACTTGTCTTTTCTTTAACTGCAAGGACATTTCTTTTGTTAATGTGACATAGCTTTGTCAGGAACAGACCAACATCACAATTGCCGATGACAATTTGATCTTTGCCTGCTCTGTGATCAAACAACACAATGTGGGCAGAGCAACAATTTAGACAGGAGTGACCAACCCAATGGCCAGTGGCAGCATTTGACCAAAGTCCTACTGACAGAAAAGGGTTATAAAATTCGGCATTCCTTCTGATTTTTCTTTCCCTATTAAATAAGAAACAAAAGTGATTATATATATATATATATATATATATATATATATATATATATATATATATATTTATCCACTTAACCCACAAGTTACATGAGCTGAACATCTGTAAGTTACCTAAAAGGAAATAAAAGTGTTTATTTATTTTTGTTATATACAAAAATATTTTTTTACATTTGATTTTATTTGTTTAACTTTTCCTTTTCTACTACGAGTTCTTATTACAACTTAATTCATAAACGAAAAGTCTTTTGGCCACCTTGAAGTGGCATAATGGTTAGCAAGCTTGTCTCGCTAGAACACTTGCAACTGAATAGTGAGTTTAATCTTCACTGGGTGCCACATACCTTCAGCTTTGTGCTACATCTAAGATGTGCTTAGAAAATCACCATAAATGAAAAGTCGTCTTTAAGTCAAAGTTGCTTTCTTAATATTGATTGTAGTCACACCTCTTTTCCATAAACAAGAGTACAAAAGTGATGCTGCTACACCTGTTCCTTCCAGTTCACAAATAAGAGTTTATGAAGAAAGATCATAGCCCATATCATCCTGGTGTCAATTTATTTAAACTGACACTTTTTTTTCCATATATTTGGGATATTTTGTTTCCCTGACCAATAAAACCTTAACCCTTTCAAACGTTAACTGTTATCAGCCCTATATATCCTCATAATCTTACCTACTCCTTTTATGTCAATATAAAAATATCATTCAATAAACCTCTACTTTGAGTGGCTCTTGAGCCTTGTATTGAGCAAACAAGACAAAAACAAAAACAAAAAACCAGTGACGTTCACCCTGTACAAGCACTGAGGGCCACTCAAGCTAGAGTTACAGAATAAGAGGCACAGCTTATGCGGATATTTGTGGAAGATATTGGTTAATCCAATACTTGAACAGATAAAATAATTGGGGAAGCAACTTCTTGGGAGTCAGTTCTGCAAGGCAGTGATTTGTGGGAAGAAGCGACTTGAGTAGAACTTACATCTCACCAGGGGAATACAAAGGGAATGAGGGTGGTTTGATACAATGTTCGTGGCATGGTGGGTCTTAGCCGTGAAGGCTAGGACTAGTGGAACTAAGGAGTGTAGTTCATCTGAACGTTCTCCAAGGAAATAGCGATAGAGCAGCGAGAGACTTGCGATGTCTAGGAGAAAGGAGTTGTAGGGTGGAAAATAATTTGTCCCCATGAACATGGAAGATGCTTTTGGACTCTATCGAGAGTGGATAGTGAAGAATGGGCAGGTCCCGACCATATACGGCAGCAGTACCCCATTTTTGGCCTGATCTGGTTCTTGTAAAGACAGAGGATAGCAGGAGGAGTGCAGTACTTGCTGGAGCAATACAGGGAACTAACCATTTTTATAACATCTTTAGTAATTGATTGTATATAAGAGTTCTACTTGAGGTTTGGGTTGAGTTTAAGTCCCAATTGGCACTCAAGACATATAGCCCCCCCCCGGGGGGAACATCTGTTCATCACGATTTGTTGAAAGTTCTTGGTCCATTTGACAATGGTTGAAGGTCACTAGTTTCGTTTTGGAGGCATTGAATGTGACCAGCTGGTTTTTTCAACATTGAGCTGTAAGAGCTAGGTCAGAGGAGAGACCAGCTGCCAATAAACATCACCCAAAAAAAAAAATGTTTGCTAGATAAAAATGATTGTTTTCACCTGATGCTTTTCTTGATTGGCAACTTTCTTTCCCATTATGAGTTAATACACAGTGGTATAAAGGATAGTGGCTCGGAATAAAAAGTTGAGTTCGTTATATTCACATATGTGCTCAAATACTCATGGGGAAAGATATTAATCCAGTTCCTCTACGCATGGGTAAAATAGGACTTTTAAAAGAAAAAATAATAAATCATTGTTATTCTCAAAAAAAAAAAAAAAAAAAAAAAAAAAAAATCACAATCCAAAAATGTTTCAGTTTTAAACAACCCACAAAGGGTTGATAATCCATAAAGAAATAAAAACAAATCAATCAACATTCTATTACGAGTGCTTTCTACAACTTCATTCATAAATGAAAAACAAGTCTTTAACTCACAAAATTGTTTTTTTACTATTGACGGTCATCTCTTTACTTGCAACTGACCCTCTTTGAGAGTGATGCCATTACATCTGTGCATTCTGGTTCATTTAGTCACATAGTTTAGGAAATACGTATCTACCTTGAAATCTTTTTTCCATCCTCAAATAGAGAAGTTCCTTATCAAGTGTAAAGACAGCAAAGGTTGAGAAATTTGAATGAAATGCTGAAAACAACCAAATTCCCGAGGGGCTGTGTCTGATATGGGAACATCAAGTGCAAACATATCTGGTCTTGACTATGAGGAAATCAAAGAAATGTAATTCATATAGTGAAAATTATTTAACAATGGGTTTCACTTTGCATGCAGATGAATATGAACTGGGTTCAAAGGTCATTATGTGTGATGAGGAATGGCAAAATTAAAGCACAGTCCATTCTAAGATTTCAAGACACTTTTTTACAAGACAATAAACTTGATGACATATCTGTTGAGTATTCTAGAGGTTTTAGAAGATGAAAGAAATATTAGTGAAAATGAATAATGGTTGACAATGCATCATCATATAATGATACAAATTCCAAATGATATTACTACTACTAGTATAATAAAAAACAAGTGAAATTAAGATGAAAGAAATCCTACTCAAAAAGGAATAATGGCTGACAATGCTTCATCTAATAATAATAAAATTCAAGATAATATTACTACTAATACTACTAATGTAATAAAAAGCAAGTGAAATTAAGATGAAAGAAATCCTAGTCAAAAATGAATAATAGCTGACAATGCTTCATCTAATAATAATAAAATTCAAGATAATATTACTACTAATACTACTAATGTAATAAAAAGCAAGTGAAATTAAGATGAAAGAAATCCTAGTCAAAAATGAATAATGGCTGACAATGCTTCATCTAATAATAATAAAATTCAAGATAATATTACTACTAATACTACTAATGTAATAAAAAGCAAGTGAAATTAAGATGAAAGAAATCCTATTCAAAAATGAATAATAGCTGACAATGCTTCATCTAATAATAATAAAATTCAAGATAATATTACTACTAATACTACTAATGTAATAAAAAGCAAGTGAAATTAAGATGAAAGAAATCCTAGTCAAAAAAGAATAATAGCTGACAATGCTTCATCTAATAATAATAAAATTCAAGATAATATTACTACTAATACTACTAATGTAATAAAAAGCAAGTGAAATTAAGATGAAAGAAATCCTAGTCAAAAATGAATAATGGCTGACAATGCTTCATCTAATAATAATAAAATTCAAGATAATATTACTACTAATACTACTAATGTAATAAAAAGCAAGTGAAATTAAGATGAAAGAAATCCTATTCAAAAATGAATAATAGCTGACAATGCTTCATCTAATAATAATAAAATTCAAGATAATATTACTACTAATACTACTAATGTAATAAAAAGCAAGTGAAATTAAGATGAAAGAAATCCTAGTCAAAAATGAATAATAGCTGACAATGCTTCATCTAATAATAATAAAATTCAAGATAATATTACTACTAATACTACTAATGTAATAAAAAGCAAGTGAAATTAAGATGAAAGAAATCCTAGTCAAAAATGAATAATAGCTGACAATGCTTCATCTAATAATAATAAAATTCAAGATAATATTACTACTAATACTACTAATGTAATAAAAAGCAAGTGAAATTAAGATGAAAGAAATCCTAGTGAAAAATGAATAATGGCTGACAATGCTTCATCTAATAATAATAAAATTCAAGATAATATTACTACTAATACTACTAATGTAATAAAAAGCAAGTGAAATTAAGATGAAAGAAATCCTAGTCAAAAATAAATGATGGCTGACAATGCTTCATCTAATAATAATAAAATTCAAGATAATATTACTACTAATGTAATAAAAAGCAAGTGAAATTAAGATAAAAGAAATCCTAGTCAAAAATGAATAATGGCTGACAATGCTTCATCTAATAATAATAAAATTCAAGATAATATTACTACTAATGTAATAAAAAGCAAGTGAAATTAAAATGAAAGAAATCCTAGTCAAAATGAATAATGGCTGACAATGCTTCATCTAATAATAATAAAAACTCCAGATACAATTACTACCATCAATATCATAGTGCAATTATTTTTTTATCCTTATTTTTAAATTAACTTTCTCTAATAATACTGTGTTTCAACTGAGAAAATGCTTAACATTTTATCTGCCCTTGTTTTCATCATATTGCAAACACTATATATTTCAAACTTTTATTAAATATTCTTGCGCTTAAATAAATGATTTTAAAAAGTCACAATGCTGAATTTATGATGAACTTTGGTATAAATTACCTGAGAAAGCAACATAGTTTGTTAGTATTGATTATGTTAAGATAGTCAGGTGTCTGACTCCAGTACTAACCTGATTTATTTGTTATCATATTTTACTATTACAGACAGACAAACCTTGGGAATACCGTAGATTTCACTGCAAACCACTTCAATAAATAAAATATATTACAATAAAGTGAGTCACACAATTTGTTTAGTTCTCAGTACAGATAAAAGCTATGTTTATATTATACTATCAGATATTAAGTGTAAAACAGCATTAGGTTAAAAAAAAAAAAAAGAAGTGAACCTGAACTTCCCAGAGCTTATACTGCAAAACGTGTCAAAAGAGTGAAGTTTCCTTCAATTTTGACTTCTGATATCTTGTTTATTTTCTAGGCTACCCTGATAAAAATTTTAATCTTGTCCCTTTATAAAGATACAATTCTTTCTCATGGTGGATAATTAGTTTTTATTTCACATGTCTTTAAATTATGTCACTATTTCAATGAAGAGCAGCACTTCCCTCACATTTTTCTAAGTTGCTAATTGAGCTGCAGATATAAATTTGGTAGCATCTTTTATGTTTTGTCCAGCTCTTTATGCCTGTATTAAAGATTTTTTTTTTAGATATATTGAAAATAAAATTTTAGGCCAGGATACCTAGTAAAAATACATCATTGCCTCCAAATGAAGTCAGCTACTATCTTAGAAGTAGTAGTAACAAAATTTAGTTTAGACTTAGAATTTAGAAAAATCCATTGAAAATACTTTCAAGTTCCTTCAATATTATTTAATGTGAAACAAAGCTCATCAAATTTTTAAAGATAAAATCTTGGCTTCAGTTACTTTCCCAGTTGCCGTAATGTAGCTTTTCCCCTGCCTTTTCTATAAATACAAGGTAACCAAAAAAGTTCTGTCCGTTTTTTGATTAGTCATTGAATGAAGTTGAAATATATACGAAATGCGTGTAGCAATTGTTTTCAAATTCGGATAGCCGGAAGTAGGAACATCAGACATTATAACAAACATGCACACCGTGCCCGGTCATCAGTTATAAGCCGGACAGCTGTGAGAAGGATGGAAGTGTCTAGAGATCTCGTTCGGGACTGTTTGCTTTACGACTTCAAAGTGGGCTTATCAGCAGCTGCATCAAGTTGCCGCATATGTTAAGCGTTTGGGGATAGTGCTGTGGATGAACGTACTGCAAGGCGTTGGTTTCGAAAATTCAAGTCGGGAGATTTGTCTCTCCATGATGACCCGCGCAGTGGACGACCACAGGTCATGAATGACGGAGTCCTGAAGGCGGCCATTGAAGAGGACAGTAGTCTAGCGTGTGGTGTACTTGCAAGACAGTTCAACATTTCCGATGAAACAGTTACACTTCACCTGCACCGCCTAGGTAAGACGTACAAACTGAGCAAGTGGGTTCCGCAAATGCTGTTGGAGGTCCACAAGGGACGAGTGGCAGCCTGCGTATCACTGCTTTCTCACCACCGTACCGCATCCTTATTCAATCGAGTGCTTACCAGTGATTAAAAGTGGGTTCTGTATGAAACTCCCAAGAGTTCCAGACATTGGTTGTCTCCTCAGGATGCTGTCCCTCACACCACAAGACCGCCTATGCACCCATGCAAAGATTATGCTTTGTGTCTGGTGGACAGGTCGTTAAGTGGTTCATTATGAACTGCTACCAATGGGCCAAACGGTCACTGGAAACCTATAGTCGCAGCAATTGAAACGTGTGCAACAGGCATTGCGCCAGAAGGAGCCAGCACTGGTGAATCGCAAAGGTGTGCTTTTCCTCCATGACAACGCCAGGCCGCATGTCGAGTGAGTGGTCAGGGATACCATCCAGCAACTTGGGTGGGAGACTTTGTGCCATCCACCTTATTCACCTGAACTTGCGCCATCCGATTACCACCTCTTCCACTCCCTGGATAATCATCTTTGTGGGAAATCCTTCACCAATGAAGCAGACTTGCGCAAAGCCCTCACGGACTTCTTTGCGTCAAAAAAACAAAACAAAAAAAAAAAAACTGACCATTCATGTGTGTGCGTGTATATATAATACGTTAAAATTTCACTTTCTCCGCTGTGCAGTGATAGCTTAGGGGTAAGATCTCTGATTGATGCCAAATAGGTCGTTTCAATCCCAGCTTGAAGCAATAGGCCATCTGATGACCTGTGATACAGCGAAACAGACTTGTATGTGGATTATATATATATATATATATATATATATATATATATATATATATATATATATATATTAGTGATGGGATGATTAATTGGCATCGGAGAATTTTTAACCTAATTTCCAATTCCAAAAACAATACTTTGTTTTTTTGTTTTTTTTTGTATAAAATTTAATTTTCCATCCCTGGTACTAATGATAAAAAGATATAAATATTTATTTATTTTAAACTATCAGTAAAACTAAAATCTATAGATTCAAATAACACCCAAGTTAAGTATGATGTAAATTTATTTTACTTGTGTGAAAAAAAAAAAAAAAATAAAATAAAAAATAAATAAATAAAATGTGCAATAAGTTTCTGCTCAGTTCTCAAACTTTTCATAAAGTTGGCTAGTTTAAAAAGTGTTTCAATTCAAAATAAAATTTTAATTTTTAATTTTTTTAAACATTGATTGTTATTATAAATTATTAATTTATTAATAATTATAATCAAAATTATGTAATATAAACACAAAATGTATTCATGTTGTTGTTCTGCCAGGCTCTCTTTTAAGATAATTTTTTTATTATGTTTTTTTAATTTATAAAAAGAAAAAAAAATGTGTTGTCTGCATTTAAAAAAAAACTAGAAAAAATTTTAGAATCTTAGTATATAAAATTTTATTTTAAAATTCAGATTTTCAATTATTCTTAAGTAGAAATTAAAAATAAAATACCAAATAAGGAGTTTCGCTCAGCACTTAATCCGAAGGATCATGTGAGGGTGGTGGTAGGCATTTACGTTTCCTTTGGCAAATGAATGTGTGGAATTCAATGAACGAGATTTAAAATGTAAACATTCATTTTCTGAAACTTAAATTTGTTTCTAGCAAAATTTTATAGCTTGTTTCTTAAAATTTTATAGCTTTTGAAACAGATTTTCATTTACTTAAAAAAATAAAACTTATTTGAAGTTACCTGGAAAAAAGCTTTCTCACACAAAAAGTTTGTTTTAAAAAACCTAAAAATTTAATTTCCATCAAAAATTGTATTTAATTTTATTTTAGTAACATTTTTCTTTGGCATCATTGAACATTTCTGTGTTAAGTTTTTATGACATTTAAAATATTTTGAACTTTTTACTTATTTATTTCTCCTTGAAGCCAAATGAGATGCAGGTTTTATTTTTGATAAGTAAATGTGTATAAAAAAAATTAAAAACGAGTATTTTTATTCCGTTTTTATCTGGACTGATTAAGCTATGGCTTAACCATTTTTAACATGATTTGTTTTAATATTTTTAAAATAAAACTTGTAAAATTTCATATTCTAATAACCTAATAAAAAACTGAAAATAAAAAAAATCAATCTCATGCAAAAAATATACATTTACAGTGGTACCTCCACTAATTCGGTATATGTAAGATTTAAAATGAATTTTTAAAAATGAAAAAAGCTTTTTTGAAGCTTTCATTTTAGCTTTAATTAAAAGCTAAAAAAAAAAAAAATAAGTATATAAAATAAAAAAATTACTATTTCAAAATAAACAAAATACTTTGTGGTGTATTTCAAACAGAAATTATATTGATCAGAATCGATTCCCACCCCCCAGTAAAATCGATCAAAACAGCAATTTTTGACACATTTGTAAACAAAAGTAAATTCTCGGTTTTAAAAATCTTGCAAAAATAAAATATATGTTCCTGAAACATTATTTGAGAAAAATTCAAAAATTTAAAATTAAATTAATCTGATTTGAAACAAATATTACTTATAGCATAAAATGTTGTATACAAATATTTCTTAACTACGGAGTCTGGTTTTTCTGATGTGTTAATCAATTTATTGACAGCCGAATGTGTTCATAGTTCAGTATGGTGGAGCAGCCAAACTTTAGTGTGTGTGTGTGTGGGGGGGGACAACCCTTAAAACATGTGACCTTTTAATGATAGATTCATTGGTTAGTACATCAGAAATTCTGCATGTAATCACACATACAAAAACAAATTGAAATCCTTTTAAAAATATTCAGTCGTCTTCATATTGTAATAAGCTTTATAATATATGATTAGTAAATATAGGTTTACTTAATAATTTCCAAAGAATTACCACATTGAAAACGAATTTTAAAACATTTACAAACTTTATAAATAATCCTATTAAAAAAAAAAAAAACAAAAAAAAAAACCTTGTAAAAATTCATTTTTTGTTGAAAATTTTTTTTCTTCAGACAATATTGTTAATATATATTATTCATAAAAGCAATTAAAAGCTTTTCTAATTAAATAATGTCTTAGTTTTATTGTGTTTTTTATTTTTCAATTCAGAACAGATTTTTAGTAAGAAGGGGTTCGATTTTGAAAAAAAAAAAAAAAATGTGGCAATTTAAATTCTGCAAAAAAATTCTGCTTTTAACTGATATACTTACTAAAAATTATCATGTTGAATTTTTCAAGTTTTCATAAAATTAAGGGGCTGAAACACATGCAAATATTTTTTTACCAAGATTTTCTAATTAAAAAAATTAAAAAATAATTTCTTTCATTTGTGAATAAGTCCTGAAAATTTAATTAAAATCTGAAAATTATTTGATTTTTGCAAGAATTTCCAAATTAATGTCTGTCACTGCAAAAAAAAAAAAAAAAAAAGAAGGCTAAAATTTACTATGCTAAAAGTTAATGCAACTGCTGACACAATAAAATCAAAATTTTGAATGCTCTAAAAAGGATCAAAAAATTTAATTAAATATTCAAAAAATATTCTGATCCTTCCTCTTAATAACAAAGATTTTGTTGATAAAATGATGTTTTCATTATGTTTCGAGCTTGTTTTCATTACAGCATGCTGATTTTTTTAGCGTTTTCTTGGAGGAGACATTACAGTTGTTCTCATCCTTATGAAGATTGTAATAATTTTTAATCTTATTTTATTTTAATGCTTTGTAACAATTGAATCTCATACCTTATAAAATGATCTAGTTAGTGTCATTTAGCTTTCAACTTTTTAATATTTTTTAAAATTTATTGTAAAGTTTGTTAAAATTGCTTATATCTCTTATAAAAAAATCAAGGGAAATGTTTTTACTGTTGTTGTTTTACTTTTACTCTTTTTCTTTTAACAAAAATTTAAAAAAATCTTAACATTTTTTTATTCTTTTTTTAAATTATTCAATTTTTTAGTTGTTAAAAATTTATTTTAGACATTAAAACTTATTAGTGATTAAATTTTTTAAATAAGATTGAAGACTCTTTATTATTTATTTATTAAGTTGCTGTGATAATTCATACTTAATTCTTATTAAACATCTGTAAGTAAATTTAAAATTTGCATTTATTTTATTCACTGTCCTGCAGGATTAGGTACTCCTTGTACTTTATCAAAACATATACACGAGTTAAACCACAATACATAGAATGATACCTTTCTGCTTAGAGCATTATTGTTGCAATATATATATATATATATATATATATATATATATATATATATAACTAGTGGTACTCGTTTGGAAAAACCTTAGGTATTTCGGCTTGTGATTGAACAAACCAATACCCAAGGGAAAATGAGGGATAAAAAAAAAGAAAGAACTAAGAACATGAAATTGAGGCAAAAACAATCGTCCAGAATTCAAGATCAGAGTCCAAAGAAAAAAAACTCCAAAACGGGTAAAATAACTATGTATACACTAAGTAGAGCAAACCTAATATAAACGTAATGAGCCAGGTAAACCTACCTAGGTTTCACCTACATGGATCACCAGAATATATATATATATATATATATATATATATATATATATATATTAGGGTATCTGTTATTTTTGAAGGGGGCATTGAATTGTCAACCCTAAATTTGTTCCATTTATTGGAAAATGCCACATATAAAATAAGGAGATTGCATAATATTTAGAGGGTGCCTTTGCTTGTTAAAACTTAAAATATATAAAAGATGGACAAAAAAAAAAAAGCCCTTTTTTATTTTAAAATTAATAGCAAACTATTAGTTGAATCTTTACAAATTATACTCATTAGAAAACTAGAAACTTTTTTTTAGCTAACAACAGTGAAAAATTTTAATTTTAGCCGATATTTATTATTTTCAGACCCCAATTATGACAAGTGTATCCAATGCCAAACAGAAAAGTGTAGTTTGGAAGTGTTTTTGAGATTTCTGATGATAGCCAAAGTAATGCAATATGTTGTGTGATATGCAAATAGCTAGAGGAGCAAAAGCTGCATTCTTCACCACAACAAATATGTTGAAAGCATGACACAGAACTCCAAAAAGGAAGAGAAAAGCAAAGAGCATTGCCTATTGACTGTTCAATTATAATTAAATGGAAAAAAAATTGTCAGCGAGTCTTTTAAGCAACAAACTTTACATGAAGATATTGATCCAAGTAAAACTTGTGATATAAATGACATCAAAGCCCCAAAAATTCATAAATGCATTGGGGAAATGATTGCAATTGAGCTGCAACCTTTTTCTGTTTTAAAAGACTATTGAACCATATAAATTGGAATTATCAAATTCTCTCTCGAAAGTGTATAAAAGAAAATATTGTGCAAGTGATACAGCAAAACAGTCTGTCTGTGGATGACAATATATATGCTCCTGAAAAATTTATTTCAGTGAAGTTCTCTGGGGTGGAAGTGTGGGTTTGTCAACAGTGACTATTATGGCTAATAATGCAAGACTCTTCGGTAAATCGAATCGAGTTCTCTCAGTCACTGTGTTTATCTAAAAATAAATACACTTAAATTCACCTTCGGCCCTGCTATGTACCAACGGCTTAGTGGTAGAATCCCTGACTGATGCCAATTCAGTCGGGTTTCAATCCTAGCTAGAAGCAACCAGACGTCTAGCCACACTGATGAGCTGTGATACAGCGAAACAGTCTGTCTGTGGATGATTATATATATATATATATATATATAAGAAGGTTAGAAATAAGATACAGGAGGAAATCAACACTACTACTCATTTATCTCTCATTAGTGATGACTGGAATGCTATTTCTGCAAATTTATCCTTTTTAAGTGTAGCATCTCATTAGATCATTGCAAATTTTGAGTAAAAACACACAGTTCTAAGAATTATTCCATTAGAAGTATCACACACAGCAATAAATATAAGTGAATGTATCACAGAGACAGTACAGCAATTTAATATTTCTCATAGTAAAATTAATGTTCTCATAAGAGATAATGTGGCTAATATGGCAGCAGCAGCTGTACAAGCCCAATATGAGTCATTACCTTGTTTTCTACACACCTTACAGTTGACCATTAATGATGCCATCTTTGCACAAAGGTATATGAAGGATACGCTTTCTATTTAGAAACAAATAGTTGGGCACTTCTGTCACTCACCTGCAGCTTTTGCAAAAAGTACCAGAAAAAAATTGATTTAACTGATCATAAATTTATTTGGGATGTCCAGACAAGATGAAATGGTCAGTATTATATGATTTGAACAAAAAAAACCCCAAAAAACAAAAAAAAAAAAAACCAAACAAACAAACAAAAAAATGCTCTTATTTCATATTGTAGTGATCATGCAAAACCATATTGTTTAGAATTCCACCAATGGAAGATTTTAGAGAAATTACTGAAAATACTTAATTCATTGATTGTACAAATGTATTAAGTAATAGAAAAGCAACTGCCTTTTATATTATATCACACATTAAAGTCAAATTATCACTTTTTTAAAAAGGAGAGAAGAAAAGGGACTGTTTGATGGGTTAAGTTTCAACCCTTTCAGTATGGAAAGGGTCTTTTAATGCTAGATTTAAAACAGCTACTTGGAAGACAAAAATCTTATTCTAGCAACATATCTTGATCCCAGATTCAAAATGAGTTTTCTTGAAAATAACTACAGTGGACAGCCTAATGACAAGGCTATTGCAGAATGGTTCACTCAAGATATCTATTTTATAACCAAAGAAAAAGCAGACACCTCGCCCAAAGTGTCACATGGCATAGAGAATAACTCGTCTGACATGCCTGAAGAGAAAAGTGATAATAATAGTGAATTTAATTTCAGTTTTACAAAATGCCTCATTGAATTAAAGAAAAAATGAAGGAAAAGGGGAGCCAATGTGTACAAGAATACAGGATAAAGCAGTCAGTGAAACAAGCAAAGAAATATATTTATTAAAACTTGAAATGGCAAAATACAAGGTAACCAAAAAAGTTCTGTCCGTTTTTAAAGGAAAAAAAGAAAACGCTTCACAGTATGTGTAACTTATATTTAGTCTTTGAAGTAATCGCCATCAGCATCCAGCACCTTCTGCCAACGTGTCTCCAGCTGTTCAATGCCCTTGCCGTAGAACTCGGGGGGGTTTTGAACCAAAGAAGTCTGTGAGGGATTTGCGCAAGTCTGCTTCATTGGTGAAGGATTTCCCATGAAGATGATTATCCAGGGAGTGGAAGAGGTGGTAATCGGATGGCGCAAGGTCAGGTGAATAAGGTGGATGGCTCAAAGTCTCCCACCCAAGTTGCTGTATGGTATCCCTGACCACTCGCGCAACATGTGGCCTGGCGTTGTCATGGAGGAAAAGCACACCTATGCGATTCACCAGTTCTGTCTCCTTCTGGTGCAATGCCTGTTGCACACGTTTCAATTGCTGCGACTATAGGTCTCCAGTGACCGTTTGGCCCATTGGTAGCAGTTCATAATGAACCACTTGACGACCTGTCCACCAGACACAAAGCATAATCTTGCGTGGGTGCATAGGCGGTCTTGTGGTGTGAAGGACAGCATCCTGAGGAGACAACCAATGTCTGGAATGCTTGGGAGTTTCATACAGAACCCGCTTTTCATCACTGGTAAGCACTCGATTGAATAAGGATGGGGTACGGTGGCAAGAAAGCCGTGATACACAGGCTGACACTCGTTGTCCCTTGTGGACCTCCAACAGCGTTTGCGGAACCCACTTGCTCAGTTTGTACGTCTTACCTAGGCGGTGCAGGTGAAGTCTAACTGTTTCATCGGAAACGATGAACTGTCTTGCAAGTTCACCACACGTTAGATTATTGTCCTCTTCAATGGCCGCCTTCAGGACTCCGTCATTCAAGACCTGTAGTCGCCCACTGCGAGGCTCATCATGGAGAGACAAATCTCCCGACTTGAATTTTATAAACCAACGCCTTGCAGTACGTTCATCCACAGCACTATCCCCACACGCTTGACATATGTGGCGACTTGATGCAGCTGCTGATAAGCCCACTTTGAAGTCGTAAAGCAAACAGCCCCAAACGAGATCTCTAGACACTTCCATCCTTCTCACAGCTGTCCAGCTTATAACTGATGGCCAGGCACGGTGCACGTGTTTTTTATAACATCTGATATTCCTACTTCTGGCTGTCCGAATTTGAAAACAATTGCTACACGCATTTCGTATATATTTCAACTTCATTCAATGACTAATCCAAAAATGGACAGAACTTTTTTGGTTACCTTGTATATTGCAATATAAAAAGTGATGACAATGTTTTTCAGTTGTAGAATTCAAATAAAAATGCATTTCCCATCATGACGCTTTTAGTTAAGAAATATCTATCAGCACCTCCCCCTTCTGTTGAAAGTGAATGGTTATTTAGTATTGGAGGTAACATTTACCTACAAAAAAGAAATCGGCTGAAAGGCGAAACAGGAGAGATGATAATGTTCTTACATTATAATTTAAGAATTTTAGGACTTCAGTATGAGAAGCTATGTACTTCAGTGATTGACTTAAAAAAGTTCTTCTCTTTATTGTTTAAACTCTTATCCAATTTTTTTTAAATAAAAAGGATATCTAACTTTATTTCATAAGCTTTTGAATTCATTTTTCTACTAAATGTTTTATTAATAAATGTACTTTGTTCATTAAGTTTCCTAAACCAACTGTAGGGCCTGAAAATAATAAATTTTTAATCATTGTAGGTATCAGAATTAGAAATCATATTGGAATCAGAAATTTAGAACAGTAATCGGGAATTGTATCAGAATCTGTAAAAGTATTGGTATCGTTCCATCAGTAATATAATAAATGAGTATGTCAGTGTGTCACACTTTTTCAACTTTATTCCTAGAGGCCATAACCCAACATATTATACCATTTTGGAATCAGGCTGATTCCATGAGTAAATTAAAAACATTCTGGGCTGGATCCAGAACTGCAATCCTGTAATTTTGAATTCCCAAGTTTTCATTACTTCAATTGTTTTCAGCGATTTTTGTACGTGATTTTTGCAACAAATTTTTTGTATGATAACAATTTTTATAACTTGGAAATAAATTTGGGAATAATCAAAATTAATTGCGAAATCCAGCGAAAGTCACCCATTAAATAAAAATAATCGTTTGTACAGAAAGTAAAAGACCTACGTACATGAAATTGTCTTTAAATTAAGTGACAGCACAAGAATTATCATTGAACTTTTAAAAAGTAAGCTTAAATATTAATGCAATACTTAAATGCAGTGATCAATTTGAGTTCTTCTGTAGTTTATTGTTGCTTAACATCTACTCCTCGCTACCTATTGTGATGAAGACCCAATCAAGAGCCCTCTGCAGGAGCTAGCTTGAATACCACTCGATAGGGCAGCTATTAAGCTAATATATATATATATATACACACACACACACACTAGATAATTTTTCTTGCCAGAAGTCCACCATTCATCCGTGCATTGAATATTGCTACCACATATGATCTAAAGATTCTGTTATGTATTTAGAGATTCTTGATAAAATACAAAAAGAATCTGCAATGTTATCAGTCCTGACCTGGAATCTTGGCTTCAGTCACTTTCCCACGGCCGTAATGTAGCTTCCCGTGTCTTTTCTATAAATATTTTAATGGTAATTGTTATGATGAACTTTCCCCTACTAACCTAGACTTTATGAATTTAAGTTCAGTACTAGATTGGTGGTAAAGTCTCCTCATTTTACCATTGAAATGGCTAAATGTAGCCATAAGTTCTGTTATAAATTTCTTCTCTTACACTTCTTATTTGTGGATCATTCTTCTGGCTTCATGCTTTCCAATCAACTTTGATCTTGAAAAATTTAAGTGCAATGTCAATTGTTACCTTCTCTTTTCTTAATTCTTCTTATATTGTTCTTTCCTTTATAATGTTTTTTTGTTCATATTCTCTCACACTCAGTAACTTCCCTGCATCTTAGTGGCATTATTGCTATTCTTTGGGTTAAACAATTAAGAAAAAAGAATGAATGATAAAAATATTTTTAATACAACTGGAAACATAATACTAGCTATCACAAACGAAAATGGAAAAGAATTTACCTAAACTTGATATGAAATTCGTGACAGCTACTTTTAAAACAATAAGAGATTTAAGACAAAAAAAGTAATAACATCCTAAAACCTGAAGCAGGAATTTATGCTAGAGCCTGTAATAATATTCACAAAAGGTACATAGGAGTAACTTTGATGAATTTAAATAAAAGAATACCTGAATACAAAAGGGATCTTTTACAAAATAACACGCTCAATGAATTTTTTTTTCATTGTAATGAATCTGATTATAATTTCAACATGAAGAATACAGCTTTAATTAAAAGGCGAAATAATATACTCAGGCAAAAATAAACAGAAAGTGCACTGGTTTCTGAGTCTTCCATGGTAAATTTATGCCCAGGTTCTGACAACTTTTTATTTTTTAATCATTTCACCCCAAGCAAGGCAGGAATGCCACTGGCATGCAGGGGTTTAAAGAGAGAGAAGGTGGGAGAAAGACTGCGTACAAGGCGAACCAAGGAAAGGATAAAAGCTGAATGGGGTTCAAGAAGATATAAGATGGCAACTGACATTGCATTTAAATTTTTGAAGATTGTAGTTTTCAGGGAAGCAAGGAAACAGAAGGGTCTTTCACAGGCAGGAAGTGCAAGAAAAGAAATTGTTGGAATAGAAGTGGCAGTTACATTTAACTAATTCAACAGTAAAAAAAGGTGGGACCTAGATGCCAATCTAGTAGATCGCTTAAACTCATGTAGTCCGGGTACCAGGGAAAAAAGTTTGTCATAGCAGTTGCCATGAAAATATTTGTAGAAAAGAAAGAGGAAAGCCACATCATGTTGGTGAGAAAGTGTGACTGAAGTCGAGATGCCAGGTCGGGATCAATTACATTGCAGATCCTTCTTTGGATTTTGTCAAGAACCTCAAGATGAGTAGCAGGAGCACCTGACCAGATATGGCAACAGTATTCAATGCACGGGCGAATGGTAGATTTGTAAATGTGCAAGATGGACTCTGACAAAAAAAAAAACAAAAAAAAAAACATCTGGCACGACACAGTGACCCAACTTTCTTTGCAGTAGATGCAGTTATTGATTCGATGCAGTAATTCCACTTCAAGTCAGTTGAAAACATGAGGCCAAGAAGCCACAAGTTGTAGTTCTGTTACCAAAATGTGACATGGAGATATGAAATTAGCAAATGGGATTGGCAAAATGGTACCAATCGAGTTACTTGACATAGGGTCGTTACAAACCTTCAGTTTGCAAAAAACATGAAGTGAAGCATAATAATGCAATCAGTGCAAAATTAAATGCAACAGACTAAACTAAAATTTGAACTTGGCTTACCATATTCCCTTTTCTGTGCTGTTCACTTTTGCCTTAATATTCTAGGGAAAAGTATGAATCCATCTCTTCCAGCCACAAGCTGTGGACTAAATAGCAGGGTAGACTGAGCTCTCTAGCTTTGATTGGCAACCAGTCTAAGAAAAGTAAAACTGAACTGTGGAGAAGGCAACGGGAAATCACTCCAGAATCTTTCCCAAAAAGTCATGGCAATTCACGGATAATACAGAAATGGAATATTCACAAATTATAAAGAAATGGAATCTATGGAGAGTCATAATTATTGGGCCACCATTTCTCTTAGTCCTCTTCTCCTCACAGCTATGAATTAAATAGTAGGGCAGACTGAGCTCTCAAGAATAAAATTTTGCTCACACCTCACCAAATTTTATGTGATAAAAAAATACATTTAAAAATAAAAAACAGAAAGAGAAGGCTAAAGAGAAATAACTGCAGA
>OZ038507.1:23366290-23418790 GCA_964036315.1 Acanthosepion esculentum
CTCTTTTCCTCTTTTGCCACTTTATATGATACATTATTCCAGGATATCAGAATCTTTCAACCGAGAATAAAAGAATTAGTTTTATAGCCAGCTTTTGTCATTGTTGACAACAATCATTATGTTCTTGACTAAAAATGCTTTCATGGGCGGCACTTGAAGATGCTGCAGATTTGATTGTTGAAAAAAGTATTAGAAAAAAAAAAAAAGAAGCCTGTATTTTATAAAATAGCAAATATTGTATAAAGAGGTTTTCAACCATTTTCAAGAAACTTAAGAAAAAAGAAAACTTATTGACTATTTGAGTTTTTCATTACAATTGAAAATAGACACATCCAATCCACAAAAATTAGAAAATATGATATTAATTAATTCACTTATATTTGAATGAAAATTAATGAAAATATAATGACTTCAATATTTACTGAGATGAAGTGAAGCTGATCACACCATAAAACATTTTTGAGACTTTTTCTTTTTATTACTTTCAGTTATACTAATATCCTCATCTTTGCTTTTATTTTATTTATTTATTTTTGTTTTTTTTTTATTATGAAGGTTGTTTTACCTCAGTTATTTTCTCTGGTGCAGAAATGTGAATGATCTGAAAAAGAAAAGAAAAGTCTTTGAGTAATTCCGTAATGAATAAAATTGTATTTAAAGATCATGTGTAAAAATTTCAGATATAGTATATCTGTAAAAGGACAATATGAATAAAGAGAAAAGGAAAACTTATCTTAGCTGACATGTTTCATCCTCTGAGGGACTTTATCATAGTCTGCCTGACCTGTCAGCTAACCTGATGAATATTTATAAAATATTTTGAAAAACCAATAACATTTTTGCTCTTGTACATGGTGCCCGATAAAAAAGTGACTAATTTATTATAAGCTTTATCGCTCAGGAATAATTGCCCTTGAATAAATTTCTCGAATATTCATGACCTTGAATAATCATTCAACTCTCACGTAATTACTTAACTCTGATTGGTTCTTTTGATGGATTCATTGCTGCTCGATATTGTGACTGGTCATTTAAAGGTTATTTGCAGACAACTTTAGTCTTTCGTTCAGCTCTTATCGTATGGCTAAACAACTCACTGATTTTGAGCAACAAGTTATCGTACTTTTCAAAGAAGAACATCCAATGTCGGATTGATGAAATGTGCAGAAATGGTTCCTGAATTTTTCAGTCATATCAGTCGTCACAAATTTTCAACAGTTCTCTCACATCTTTCTAAAATTCTGTAGAAATCTTTTTAAGGACGTCATTGAACTAAAATATATGTGCACACATGAAAACTGTACATTCACACACAATTCAAATGAAAAAAAAAAAAAAAAAAAAAATGTAATGAAATTTAAGATTAAAAAAATACCAATCAAAAATGAATAATAGCTGATCAGGGCCAGCGTGTACTACTCCCAAACCCGCCAACCTGGGAGTGGGAGCCTGATTGGTGCCCCCCTGCCCGGCAGTGCTTTGTGATCTTTTGCTATCTTATCAACATTTGCTTTTTTCTATCTATATTTAGATACGTTACAGATAAAACTAAGTATTAAAGGATGAAAATTTTCATAGATTTTACAGTTATTCTGGGGTTTTTGGGGGTTTTTTTTAAAGAGTTAAATATGGCATTAACCTTCTCTACCCTGCCAGCCTTAGGATTCCATAGATACGTTATTTATTTTTGAATCACAATTCATTAACCTTTACCACACTGCAGGCGACAATAGTCACCATAGAATTATCTCCCTTTGCTACTCAAGCAGCTACTATCATCTATGCCCGACTAATTTTATGGGTGCTACTGGCAACCATCAATATAACTGATAGCCTTTCTGAAGGTGAATTATTTTGTCTATAAACAACGAAATAGTAACTTTATTTGTCAACAAGAAAAATAAATACAAGTCAGGTGAAAGAAAGAGTAAACAAATGCTTGTCTTCTCATATGTAAACGAGGAAATACGTCACTTTTTTGATGAAATGAAAGCCTTCTTAGCAATTCCACAAGGACTAATAAAAGTTAAATTTACATTGAATTACTTATGTACTTTTTAATGTATTTGTTTTTATTTCAATTTGTTTTGTTTTCAACGTCAAAACATGCATGCAAAACATAATGCATTACATCAAAATATTACTCATTCATTCTTTTATTAGTGTACAAAAATTAACATTTATGTGCACAATACAAAAAGTTATAACAACAATTAGATGTTCATGTTTTTACACCCTTAAAAAAAAAAAAAAAAAAAAAAAAAAAAAAAACGGGGAACAATTCTAGTAAAAAATTAGCGTGGTAAAGGTTTAAAGAAAAAAAAAAAGAAGGTTTTTGAATCCTAAATACAAAGATAAAACTGATACTTTCCTTCTATTACAGCCAATATATGTTCTTAAAGAAACGTTTGTTAATCCTAAATAAAAAATAACATTGTGGTATGGATTATCTCCCCTTTTACGTATTCTGTATTTAAATAAGTCCAGTAGGGCACAATTCATTCTAAGTTGAATAAAGCTTCAGTTAAGTTACACCCGTGTTCGTTTTCTCACTACAATTTATTCAACCTAGAATCAACATGGAACATTGCATGAGAACCACAAAAAGAGATTAGTAATAGACTACTCCCAAATGATTAACAGGTTCACCCAGTTGGAAAGTGAATAAAGCTGCACTTAATTTACACCTGCCTCATTTTCTAATAACAAACAGAAAACATTTTTTTTTTTTAAGAGAAAATGAGTTTTATTGCATTATTTTTCTTATTTTCTTTAACAGACTATTAGTTTTATTAAAGTTTAAAACTAATATTTTCTAATAGAAACATCAAATTTAATTGTATTTGTTGCATGTTGACAGCAGTGAACGATCTCAGAGTGGCTTTTTCTCTTGGACGGTAAACACTAATCGTCTTGGTTCAGCAATGCAAGACGTCAAACACAGAATTTTAACTTAATTATTTTTAATACTCATGTTGACATGTACATTATCTAACTATCAAGTAGGAGGTCGCTCCCCACCACCACTGGGGATCCATTTCAGATACGAAAGAGAACATGTCTACATAGTTTGATGGGTAAGAAACAACTCACTGAAACCTTTCTCTTATCTTTTTCCCATGCTAGCTTAGCCAATCAAAATCGACTTCCCTATTATGGCTCACATCTGACACCGGCTGTCAACCTCTGAAAGTCAGAGCCAAGATACACTTCCCTTAAAAATAAAAGTCTGCTAAACTATTATTTAACATTAATTTTCTTGATTAGAATTAAAAGAACATATATACTGTATATAAATAAATAAATATGATACCTACAAAGTAACCGCATCCATAAAAATATGGTAAACATTCTTTAAACAAAAGTAGGTTCCTCCAAGGATCCACAATACCTATTCAAAACTAATTAAAATTCACTGGAAGGAGTTATTTTTGTTTGCTAAAAAAATTTATTTTTAATGCCATTTTTACCCAGTGTTTATTGCAATGTAAGTCTCTTTATTAAAAATTTTTTTTAAATATACTTTTCTGAAACTTTATTTGAGGAATATTAGCAGATTTAAGGTATAATTAACCAGATGTAAAAAAAAAAAAAAAAAAAAAAAAAATACTTTTACCAAGATTTTCTAAAATTAAAATTTTAAAAATTTCATTCATTTGTGAATAAATTCTCAGTTTCATTAAAATAAATCTAATAATTATTTGATTTTTGTAAGTATTTCCAAATCAATCTGATTTTTATTGTAAAAAAGACACTAAAATTTTCTATATTAATCTGGTACCAGTCCTTTGATTTTTAATTTTTCATGTCTGTTTATTTATTTTTTTACATAGCTGTTAGAAAAAGAATGAGAGCGAGTGAAAGAAAAGATAAAGATATAAAGGATGGGCAGAGAGATACAATGCCATATAATCAAAAAGTAATAATAAAAAAAGATTCTTGGATATTGGAATTGTCACATTTTCATTTCATAGTCTTAGAGAAGACCTCTCTCAGATTTCACTGACCAAGTAAAAGAAAATTCTTTCATTGAGCCTTTGCCTTAAAAACTTTGACATCATTTCACCACATAAAAATAAACCTATTAAGTCTTTAGAAATAAAGAATGTAAAATTTGGTCATGATTGTCTAATGTTTTGGAACAACAAGAAAAGCCTTTTCCGAATCACCCTGCAGTCAAATTTCTCTCTTCCTTTTCAACTGTGTCAATGGGAATGAGATAATTGGCATTATAGTCTTGAATGACCACAGAGTTGGGTATTTTTGATTCCTGGGTAAAATAATCGTGTGCAAAGAAAATTATCTAAAAAATAATAAGTGTACTGTACAAAATAAGTACAATGTTGGAGGAGAGAAGGAAATTGAAGAAAAGAGATGAGGGAGAAAGAGATGAGGGAGAAAGAGATGGGGGAGAAAGAGATGGGGGAGAAAGAGATGAGGGAGAAAGAGATGAGGGAGAAAGAGATGAGGGAGAAAGAGATGAGGGAGAAAGAGATGAGGGAGAAAGAGATGAGGGAGAAAGAGATGAGGGAGAAAGAGATGAGGGAGAAAGAGATGAGGGAGAGATGGAGGAAAGGAAAACAGAAGGAGGATAAGAAGGGAGAATGTGAGAAATAGAGGGAGGGAGATTTGTGTATTTGGTACACAAGACTAATAAATTAATAGCTATATGTTGAGATTTTCAAGTAATTTTTGATTGTCAACAAATTTAGGCTATCTGCCTGGTGCTTCATGGCACATAAGGTCACCATAAAATGTTTCTGCTCTGCTCTCCCTACAGCTGCTGCTCGTGCCTCATCCTCGTATCGCCAGCACATTGCTTCCTTCTTTTTCTCCATAATCTCTCAGTGTGCTGTAATTGGAGGAGGGGTGGGGTCTAATCCAATGTCATGTTACAGTTGTTTCTTAGGTCTTGCCTTAAAGTATGGACCTCCATCATTATTTAAGTACCTCAACATTAAGAGATTCTATGGAGGCATGGTCTAAACTTGAGAATCCTTTTTAAGCTGTTGTTATGAAATGGGTCAATAAGCTAAAAACATTCAAGCACAGGAAAACAAATAGAGAAAGAATGACAAGAAATCAGATATCAGTCATTTTGCAATAAATAAAATATATTTTCAATAAAGAAACATTAAATTTTGGTGTAAGATCAGCACTGGCCAAGAAGAAAAACAAAGCATCAAGACCAGACAAGATTTTAATATAGATATTGTTAACTTTGTATGATTTCAGTATCAATAAGATTATCAAAATAGCACATGAGATATATGACAATGGTGAAATACCGGAATACATAATATTTGGAAAAAATGCAATATTTAAACAGATGGTTGAATTTAACAAAACTTAAAACAAGTTCCTGTAGCTTAATAATTAGCAGGATAAATAAATATATAATAAAAAATATACTTGGTATGCTATGTTTATGGGTAAAAGGGGTCCCTCCATATCAGGGATAGAGCATGTGTAAATATAAAAGTGGACAGTGAGGTCAACACCGAGCGCCAATAGTCTGTTTCATGCTTAAATGCAACCTTCAGGCAATGTGTGTTGTGTTTTAGCTTGACTATGGTTTGGTTTGTTTTACGGCATATCAACCTCAATGAGTTATTTAATGCCGACAAGATTTTTATTGCTCTTAATATATTTTTTTTTAAATGTATTGCTGGTAATAATTTTTTTTTACAAAGTATTTCTGGTATTAAAAGCTTTTATTTACACTTTCATAGTGTTTCAACCCCAGTTTGGGGGTTAACTATTTGCCCATAGCTGGGACCCTAACAGGTGCTACCACCCCAGGTCAGGATAGGCCTGGGAACACCAGCAATTAAAAGCTGGTTCCACACTCCTCAAAACTTCCTGATCTGAGGCCTTCCTGTTGGATGTAGTTTATCGTCTTACCCAGGACATGGATGTAATTTATCATTAGACCCGGGACAGTAGCTTGACTATATCAGCTGGTCAACAAAATATTGGTATTAACCAACATATATAAATAACAAGGCAAAACAACACACATGGCCTGAAGATTGCCCTTCAAGCATGAAACCGACAGTTGCTGCTTAGTATTGACTTCTGTGTCCACTTCTGTGTGTGTGTGTGCAAAATGAAATGGGTTTATATCAGTCATAGAGAAAAGTTTAAGTAAATTGTGATGAAATCTTAGGAAATTAAAAAAATGAATAAAATTAAGTCAACTATTTTTCTGGGGTTGAATTTGAATGCAGCTACATTTTTAACGAGGTATCTCTCATCCTTTTTGAGTCACCATGGATGAATGTCACTTCCGCTTCATTAAGATAGTGAAAAGAATTTGAGAGAATGCCCTCAATTCAACTGAGCAAGTTCAAATGTACACAGGTGAACTTGCAAAGGATTAAAAGTAAGATAAAAACAGGATTCAAGTGCTTAAGGAGGACAAAGTTAGTGAAGGGTAGGATTAGGTGAACTAAATCCCGCTAAAAATTATTAAGTCAGAGAGGATGGATAAATATCATTTTAAAACTAGAGTAATGAGACTTAAAAGATTTCTTTTTGTAACTAGGCAAAACATTATTTCAGTTTGACAGGGAAATTTTTCTACTATATTCATTCTTAAAGGAAGATTTAATCCAGTCTTTCAAAAATTGCCTTCATAGATGGCAAAAAAATTGTTACAGTTTGGCTAGAAGGTTTTTACTCATCCACCATTCTTGGCTGATATTGCATTCTGAGATGGCTATTTATTTATTTGGCTGCCGGTGGGGGGTACTTATCCACCATTTGATATAAGCAGATATGGTATTCTTAGAATATGATTTCAAGAATTGCCTTTATAAAAAAAAAAATAAATAAATAAAAAATTAATTCCCTGGAAGAATGCAAAAGGCATCTAGATTCTCAACAAAGTGCACAAACTGTTCCTATGCAAAAGTGCTAATCCATACATAAATAATAATATCATTTTTTATGGGTACTATGCTAGTCATAAATTGGCAGTGACATAATAGTGAGTAGAATGTGTTAAAGCTGGAATTTGAGTAAATAGTTGTGTGCTTTTGACATTTTTAAAAGGAAAAAATAATTTCTCAAATTACAAGTGAGGAAATGGTTTTGTATTGCAGTAATTTCTGTAAAGTTAACAGAACAAATGGAATGTCCCCAGTGCTGCTTTGAATATATGAAATGGAAATCTCAAGGTGAAATTTGGAATGAAACATTCTTAAGCAAATTTCTAACAATGTTTTTAGCTTATTTAGAATGTTTTATTTATTTGGCTACTTTATATACCGTAATCCTGGGTGCATTAAATGCAGATTTTTCATCCAAAATCCTGTCCAAGAGTCTTATACTTTAGTTTAGAACTCAATTCCATTTTTCCAGAATTCAAAACTGACAAAATTGGGTCAAATTGGATTTATTTGTTTACGGGAAGGATAATATACATCTAATGGCGTATTGCAACAAAGGGAGATAAATCTGCCATAATTAAAAACAATTCTTCATCTCTTATGCCAGACACTGTCCAAAACACCATATCAGAATTTATATACAATCCTGATGAGGGACTGACTTTTTCTGCGTATTTTCATAGATATGAATAAATATTCAGTCAGGAATGCAATGGCTGGGAAAATGAAGCAAAAACGAGATTGTTGTTGACGAAAATAGCTCCGATAGAGTATGAAAAATACTGTAATAACATTTTACTGAGAAAATCAGGTAAAAATCAGGTTTGAAGACATGGTGCACATTCTGATGAAAATCTTTAGTGACAAGAGCTCCCTGTTTAATGCTCATTGGGGGTGCGTGAATCTAACCAAAAAAAGAAGATGAAGACGTTGTCATGTATGCTGGTATCGTCAATAAAGTATGTGAAAGGTTTAGAATAAACAAAATGACTCCAGATATGTTCAAAGGATTAATTTTTGTGCAAGTTCAACAGCTAAAAAAGATGCTGGAACACAAGCGAAAATGTTAGCAGAAATTAAACAAAACAATAACGTTACACTGCAAGAAATAGTGGATGATTGCCAGACAATGCTGAATCTGGAACAATGCTGAAGAAATTCAGGAAAAAGAATGTGCATTGCTACAAGCAAAGGACAAATGTACAAAAAGGAGAATAATTCCTCGTTTCAGATATGGTAAATTACATCTTGGAAAAGACTATTTAAAAATGAAGGACGTTACAAGTTTGATAAACAAAGACCTATAAAGTCAGACTGCAAAACCAAACCAAGAAAAAATTCTCATAGCAAGAAATTAATACACAACATTGTGACAGATAAAATGGTCACAGAAAATAAAAGAAAATGTGTAAATGTAAAAATCAATTATGCAAATGCGAAAATGCTACTGGACACTGGTAGTGATATTTCAATAATCAGTGAAACCAAATAGAAAGAAAATGGAAAGCCTTTATTAAAAAAAAAAAAAAAAAAAGATTCAGTTTCTGGTGAGAAATTATTTGAGATATAATTTGCAATGTCGCATTCCATAATAAGCATGAAAAAATCTAAAGCTTATGTATGAAAAAATGCTACAAATTTATTTGGAATGGACTGGATGGAACAATATGAACTTGGGGATTTGCTAATAAATGTTTATCATCAAACATATGTGGACAACAACCAATTTAAAAAGTCAGAGCGAAAATCTTAAGGAAGAATTTTAAAAAAGTATTCCAAAAGAAATGGGTAGGTGTTAAAAATTCAAGACTGATTTTTAAGTAGAAAAAGGTTTGATGCCAGTAATTAAGCCAAAACAGAGTGTACCATTCTCAGCATTAGAACAAGTCAATGAAGTTTGGCAGACTTGAAAGAATTGGTGTAATAGAAGAAATAAACCAGTCGAAATGGGTTGCATCAGTGGCATATGTAAAGAAAAGAAATAATAAAATTTGTGTTTGTGCAGATTTCTTGACTGGATTAAACAGTTTAGAAACCCGTAACTACCCATTACCTAGTCCAGAAGAAATTTTTTGAAGTTGAATGACAGAAGAATATTTTCAAAGCTGGATTTCTCTGAAGCATATTTACAAATTAAGATTGAAAATGAATATTCTGAATAAATTTGTTAGGAGGATTATATAAAGTTTAAGCGACTTCCTTTTGGTATAAAGGTGGCACCAGTTATTTTTCAACAAATCATGGATACCATGCTTGCAGATTGTGACTTTGCAGTGTCGTATCTGGACAACGTTTTGATCAAAAGTATTTCAAATGAACGGCATGTCGCGCATGTGAAAACAATTTTGGAAAAACTAAGAGAATATGGATTCAAGCTTAGTGAAGAAAAATGGGAGCTGTTTTTTGCAGAAAATTAAATAACTTGATCAAATTATTGATTATTTTGCAACTGTAAAAAGAAAAGCTTGTAATGTAGTCACATTTTTTGGTGTATGCCTACTCCAACAAATGTAACTACATTACAAGCTTTTTTAGGACTGGCTAATTACTATCAAATTTATGTACATAATATTCAGAAGTTAAGGGCTCCATTTAAAGATCTACTTAAAAAGGAGTAAAGTAGAATTGGAATGATAAATGTCAAAAGTTATTTGATGAGATAAAAAAAAAGAAAAAGGGACCTATGTCTGATTTATCATTAGCACACTATGACTCAAAAGCAGAAATTGTAGTGACATCAGATGCCAGTGGGTACAGTATTGGAGCAGTGATTTTACACAAATACATTAACAAAAAAATGAAAGCCTTCACTCATGCTTCTACCAATAGAGAAAAATTACAGCCAGATAGAAAAAGAAAGCTCTTACAATTATATTCACTGTGAAGAAATTTCATAAATTTATTCATGAGAAAAATTTCACATTGCAAACAGTTGACAGACTTTTATTAACAACATATGGTTCAAAGAAAGGTATACCTACTCATACAGCTATTAGACTACAACGCTGAGGCACCATCCTGGTAAGCTATGATTTTATGATGGAGTACCAACCATCTAAAAAATTAGGACATTTAGATGGATTATCTACATTAATACCTAAAAATGTAAAACCATTGGAGGACATGGTCATTGCAGCACTAAAAAGTGAAATGGTAAAAACATTTTGTGCAACATAGTACAAGAGTTACTGGTGACTCTGAATGAAATAAAAGAAAAAGAGGAAAATGGTGTCTTTATTGCAAAAATAAAAAAAGCAATTGAAAGAAAGTAACAAAGAATGAAATTCAGACTTAAACATGTACTCAATATGCGATGGTCAAAGAGTTGTTATACAGAAATGAATATGAAAATATGAAAGAATTTTCATTGCGGACATCCTGGTATTTCTAGAATTAAATCTATGAGAAGTTTTGTATATTGGACCAGAATGACAAAAATATTGAAAAATAGAAAAGCATGTAGAGATTGTGCTTTAGCAGCAAAACTACCTATCACAAAGACAGAACCTTGGCTAAAGACAGACATGCCGTGGTCAAGACTGCATATAGATTTTGCAGGTCCTATCAATGGATCATATTGTGGTAGTTGATAGTTTCACAAAATGGCTGAAAATTTATAAGTGCAAAAATCCAACATTCTCAACGACAGTGAATTTCTTGTGAGATATGGTATCAGGTATACCATAGTATTTGATAACGAAACGCAGTTCACAGGTAAAGAATTCCAAGATTTTTGTAAGATGTTTTCCAATGGACATGTTACAACCCCACTGTATCACCCAAGGTCTAACGGACAAGCTGAATGTTTTGTGGGAACATTCAAAAGATCATTGAAGAAAGCAAGTCTTGAGAAATTAAATGACGAAGAACTTCAAGATTTTCTGAGAGTTTACTGGGTAACAACTAACTCCAATAATCCATCAGACATTGCTGGCTGAATTAATGTTTGCCAGAAGAGTAAAATTGGTGTTTGACAAGTTGTTGCCAAGTTGAAAAACACAAAACGGTTAACAAAAGAGACACCAAACGTTTCAAGCAAGATCGGCAATAAAGTGTTCTTTGGAGCATATACAGATGGCAAAGGAACATGGCATAAAACCAGCAAGAAATTGATTTCTATGGTGAAAGTGAAAAAATTTGAACATAATAGGCTCAACTGAAAAAAAAAAAAAAAAGATTGCGACGAAGACCTGTAATATTGGAAGAACCAATAAGAATGCTATATAATGCTTTCGATGTGCCAACACCACAACAAGTCGTGGAACCTACAAGGACAAGTTCTAGAAAAAAAAAAAAGCATCCTGAAGAACTAAGAGTGGATCCAAGACGGAAATGCTACAAAGTCAAGTACATTGGCGAACTCCCCAGAAAGAGCACAGGGAGATACTAATAAAAAAAGTATTAGTCCCAAAAAGGGGAGGGTTGTGGAGTAAATAGTACACCACTGGTGACTATATGAACTAGTCCATTACTATGAGGAGCTCCAGGTCAGAGGCAAGACCAGTAGCTGTTTGGAGTCAGTGATCAAACTAACTAGTACAGGCATCACGGCAAGTGGCCTAAGCATTACATATTGAGAATGCTTATATGAAATACGTTATATAAGTAAAAGTGTGTTATAACAATAGCCATAGAACAGTGGAGTAATAATAGAATGAAAGTTTGGATGGATTTGTTTAATAAATCCTATCAGTGATAAGACAGCTTACATAAATGGCTAGTAAATAATTTGCAATGCATTCCTATAGTAAAATCATTTGCAATGAATTTCTATCTATGCTTTGAGTATTTGCTATGTCACTATATATGTAATCATTAGAGGGAATGAAAGTTTGGATGGATTTGTTTAATAAATCCTATCAGTGATAAGACAGCTTACATAAATGGCTAGTAAATAATTATTTACTTTGCTTTTAGGAACAAAAATTAAAACTTCGATATCTCAAAAAATATGTCAAATTTTTCTGAAATTTTCACCAAATGTAGATAAATGGCAGTTCAGTTGTGCTTTAAATCTGTAAGTTATTTGGAATGATACAGAGAGCGCTATGATTCATTTAATTCTTTGCTCAAATATCAAGTGTCCAAAATTAAAGGGACAAATCGGGAAGTATGTGAGAATAACAAGAGGTTGGTCAAAAGCAACATGGCACAATGATCTGACTCGATATCACATGGCCCAGTATGGCCAGAGATAGGAACAGGTGTAAATTAACTAGGAAGTGGTTCTTCTAACAAGAGTGAGAAGATCCTGGATTTGGATCTATTCTTCATTTAAACTCAGCTTCATTGTAACTCATACAGAAATATAACAATTTATACTTTATAATTAGGGATATAGACCACATTAAAAGTGAATGTTTTCAAACTGCAGTTTCATTATAAAATATAGAACCCTATAATTTATTCAAGGCAACTGATTAAAGTATCAAATTTTACACTTGGATGACTAGGATAGTAATCATTATATGAATAGGTTGAACCAGTGAATTATTTTCTTTTTTTAATGAATCGAAATGCAAATATATAACTGCTAAAAAAATTAAACAAAAATAGAGGGGGGAATATAAGATAAAATAATATAAAATATTTAATATATTCTGAAAGAATTCAGGAAAATGTGACATGGTTTCCTCCTCTGTGTTTTTCATAAATATTTTCAGCCAATTGTTCAGATGATGTCTTCTCTTTGGTATCTCAATCACATGAATTTAAGCAAAATATATTTTTATCTGGTTTCATATTGTGAACATAACTATTTTCAATTTTTTTTTGTATTTTAATATTTTTATCTGGTTTCATACTGCAAATATATTTTTTTGCTATTTTGTATTTTTTAATTAAATATCTAGTTTCATATTAATGAATATAGTTTTTTTAGTTCAATTTTATTTTGTAATTGTTAATTAAATATTTTTTTATTTTATTTCAATATTTTTAATTAAATATTTTTTTTTACTTCCATATTGAGAATATAACTTTTTCAATTTTATTTGGTATTTTTTTTAAATTATTTTAATAATTTTAATTAAATTTTTTTTATCTAGTTTCATATTGTGAAACTAACATTTTTAACTTTATTTTGTGCTTTTTTAATTAAATATTTTTAAATTTTCAACTTTAGTTTTTTCACCGTCATGAGGAAGATCTTTTAAAATATACTGGTTAAGAATAAAAACTAAACTCGAAATTAGACAAAAAATTATTTTTCTAATGTTTGTCAATGCTGCTTACAAAACTATGTCTTTCTTTACCTTTGTAATTTGATCAGCATAAAATCATTCATCCATATTTTTGCATTTTTTATAAACACTTAACAGCAATGATAAGCTCAAAAGATTATATATATATATATATATATATATATATATATATAGGGGGGGGCATGTGGTTAGAAATTCACTTTCAAGCCATGAGACCAGAGTTCAAATCAGAACATGGTCAATTTGTCAGGGAGGTGACTTCCTGATGCTAACAATCTGGGGATGCAATTTCAGCATGCAGCACCTTTGGAAAGTGCCTGCACACTATACGAGTTGACTCAAGCATTGTACGTGAAATTAGGTAGATGGAATCTGTCAAAAGCCATTGATGCATGCACTAGCACAAAGTCACAAGTCATCGTGACTGAAGGTTTGAGTGTACTGCCGTTGTTCATGCCTGATGATACACTCTCTCTCCCAGAAACTAAGCTCCACTCACCATAGTTGCAATATAAACTCCAAATGGGTTCTATAGGCGTTGAAACAAATACAAATGTGTTTGAGCAGACATCTGCAATAGGGATTGGCTAACTACCATAGCAAACAGGTGTGCTCAGAAAACAAGAGAAGCCAGTCAATAAATATACATATATATATATCTCACATATATGTAGATAAGAATTGGGCTTCTCGTTTGGTGGCTACATATTCAAGATGAGATATACAAATTTACATATTAGAATAATAGTGGGTAATTGAATGAGAAAATGAAAAATAAAAAAGAAAGTTGAATGTGGTTGGCTAAATTATGCATCTAAATATATCAGGTGCCAAAAATGTAAGCATTTAAATTTAAAGGTAAATATCCTTTTGCTTTTAGTGTTACTCAATGTCAAATTGTAACCAGCATTTGTTGTATTTTTTTCACCACCTCCTATGTAAATAACTATCAATAAAATCATCATTAGCGTGATGAAGTCCTTTTTAAGGACGAAACATATCACATAGGAATTTTTCCAATTTTACCATTAAATTTATGTTTCGTTGTAAAAGACTGACAAGGTAATTTTGTTTAGTTTTTTTTACGTTTTTCTTGTAAGTTTTCATTTTGAACAATTTTTACATTCATTAAGTTCAAAGAAAACACTTACAAAAGATTTATAAATTATATATAAAATTATCTTGTCAGTATTGTTCAATAAAACTTATACTAAAGAAGAACTGCTGCTCAAGTACACAACTATATATGTTGCTTTTCCATGCAGTACTAGTCAACTTGTAGCAGGAGGTGCTCAAAAGTTTCCGAGACCTCACTGGACTCAGTCAGCGATTTATAACATACTATTTATATATATAAAATTTAAGTTTAAAAAAAAAAAAAAAATAAAATAAATATTCTGGATAAAAATTGGCCTTAAAAGAAAGGTCATGTAAGAAATACTGTTTCTACAAATTAAAATAAATTAATTGAAATGTTAATAAAGTGAAAGTGAAAGTAAAAAAAAAAAAAAAAAAAAAAAAAGATTTAAAAATAAATTCAAATTTTTACCAAATTGATTGTAAAAGAAAAAAAAAAAAAAAAAAAAAAAATGAAGAGATTTCAATCCAAACTGTCATGATAAGCAGCTATTATATAATACACCCTGGGAGCCAGAGTGGAGCTGACTTTGAGAAAACAAGGCAGGCAAGGCAATAACTAGGCAGTGCTAAAAAGAAAGAAGACAACATGATATCCTAGACATGGTCATTGGAAGAAAACAGTCTATCCCTATAGAATAAAGAAAAGGTTCAATTGAATATTCCTTGAAGTTTATCTGGATTGAAAAGTGCCTGATGTAGGCCAGACAGCACAACTTTCGAAACATTGTGATGACAACAAAAAAAAAAAAAAAAAAAAAAAAGTGATGATGATAGTCTGAATGTAAATAATGATAACTCCTCCATCCCAGGCAGAAAAAATAAAGAGAAAAATAATAGAGAGAAAGGAGAAAGTATAAATGAAATATTTTATCCACCTATCTTAGGAGAATTGTCAACTGGGAAGCCTTGTACAATCCTCAAGAATCTCACACACACACACACACACACACACACACACACACATATATATGACGTATTTGTAGGCACCTCTGAGATGAGTCACTTGCTAAACAGAGTTGAACATTTCTGTACGAGGGTGTGGCGGTGTAGCAGAGGAAATAACTGTTCTTTACTGGGTACAAAATAACTTTTCATAATTGTAAACTTGTCTATTGTAGTATTAAAAATAAAAACCCAAAAAAACAAAAAAAAAAAAAAACACACAAATACATAAAGCTCCATTTATAAACTAATAAGGAAACTTGATCAAAAAGTCTGTTCAATTATTTGTCTTGACAAATTTAAAAAAAACATATTACTAAATCAAGAAAAAATATTCTGCCATAAAAAACGTTTCATCATGATTAAAAAAAAAACAAAAAAAAAAACTGTTCTGTTTTATACTTTTATGATTTTAGGAAAAGTGTAAAAAAAATTTGTGTGTCATGTTTCGTCCCTTAGGACTTCATTGGACTAGAGTGATATTTATGTTGATGCGATTACATATGTACATGAAGGAGAGGGGACACTATGATTTATTATAAAAAAAATAACAATTATGTCTTATGGGAAAACGGTATTATTTTGTAATGTAAAAAATAAAAAAGGAAAAAAAATAGTTATGCTTCATAATGAAAAGAGTTATGTTTTGTTAATAAAACCAGTTAGAATTTATGAAAAAAAAACAAACAAAAAAACAGCTAGGTTTTATAAAGTGAAAATTTATAATCATTAACAGCAAAATAAATTTGGCACTAAAACATCCACTTACTCTAATGTTATTAATTAACTTTACTTATAATTAACTAATTTCCTCATCTTTATTATCCATTGTAAATCTATTCCACATGTTTAGGTGTGCAAAAATTTTCCAGCATGTTTTATTAGAATTAGTTAAGTATTTATTAAATCATCAAAATATCTTCTGGCATTTTCTGTCCATATATCAACGTTCCAGAAATTATAATAAAATGGCCCTTTGTCAGAGATCGAGATACAAATGAAAAAAAAGCAAAAAGACACAAGACATATTTATACACTATCTATTGTGTTAATACACGTGACACATATTTACCAATAAGAACTAACCAAAATCATAACATACTAGTACTCGGTGTCTCTTGGCTTTTTTTATTTCTATCTCAATCTCTGACAAAGCTTTAATGAAAGTGAAACATGTTAGATTGAGTTAAGTTTCCTACTTGTTCTTTATTTTATCATCTTGTCAGATTCCTATCCATATCTGATCTTCAACTCGTATATATATTTCTGACATTCAGGCTGATAAATGTAGTTAATACTGTTCATTATAAACAGAGCATTTACTTAAATAATTATATCCATAAAAATAACATTTAAACAAAATATATTAAAATAGTTGTTGGACTTAGTCCATTGTGTGTGTGTGTGTATATATATTGTATACAGCAAGAATTTATACTAACAAATTTTGTTACATTCAAGTAAAAAGGTTTGTCTATTTAGTTTGTTGAATTCATTAAATCATGATGTGCAGTCGGTGTAATGGATAACACACTGGAATTTGAAATTGGAGAGTCAGGTTCCAATTCCAGTCAGATTCATTATATTCACTTCTGTATAAATACTCTTGGGAAAGGAATGAATCCACTTCTTTATGGGTTAATTAGTTGAACTTGTATCAGTAAATCATTATTATTATTTTTTTTTAATTCTTATAATCTAGAAATATTTTCTGACTTTAAATAACCTGTAACATTAATATTTTTTATAAAAATCAGATGAACGAAAATTATAAACAGGATGAATGCAGAATTAAGAACATTATAAAAAAATGCATAACACCAGTTGACAATAGCAAAAAAAATTACATTAATTATTTATTACAAAAAATTAAAAACCTCTAACCTTATAGTTAAAAACAATTCACCTCCTAGAACAAAATTAAATAGGGCAAATATTATTTACAAATTTAAATGCTCATTAAGGAATTGTATTCCTGATCAATCAAAATTTGTAAATAATTATATAGGCCACACTACAACATGTTTGACACGCAGATTCACTCTACACCTTTCTGACAATAGCTCAATTAGATTTCATTCAAATATTCATGGAGACCTACCGGAGACTATTCATAACATACTTGTTGACAACACTAATATAACAGCATCATCTACATGCAAAAAAGGCTAAAAATAATGGAAGCGAAAAAAAATAATAAAAACGAAAAAAAAACACTTAATATTAACTTTGAACATGGACACAATATTTTCACTGTGTTTTGAAAAATGAAAACATTTTATAAAACATACATACAACTATCTTATAAAAAGAAAAATATTAGATCGCATGAGAAATTGTATAAAAAACTAAATAAAAGCACCTTGTCTGTCATATTCAATAAAATGTACATGAAAGAAGGATTGCTGCCTAAATACTCAAATTTTATTTATTTAAATATATATATATATATATATATAAAATGTAAATGCATTGCTAATGATGTTACTATAGGAATGCATTGAAAATCAGCAAGAAAGGGATTGTCAGTGGTCAGGATTGAATGCAAGCATTACTGATAGAATAGGGCTATTATATGTATAATGTAAATACATTGCTAATGATTTTAATATCTTCTCAAGATGCCATCATAAAACGTAAAACCAGCCAAAAAAGCAAGAAAAATAAAATGAAAGATAAAATCGTTTAACATTAAGCCAGTAACTGTGGCAGTAATTTCTGTAATTTGCAGTTGATACATAGAATTAAATTGACAGAAATTCTCAACATCAGCAGTTAATGGATTAACAACACAATAAGTTTTGCTACATTTGCACAGGGTTTTTTTTATTCAGTCTCTATAATTGATATATCACTTTCCTGAATACCTTTAATTATTTAAACCCAGACAGTTGTTCTCATTTTTGTTGTTTCACAGCCTTTCAGCTGTTGTACCCTCTAACCTTCAACCCAAAGGTCAATTAGTCTAGTGGATTAAAGCATCAGGTGATAAAGTAATTGTGAGATCAATCCCTTGGCTGGGTAGTAGACACAGACTCCAAGGAAACAAGGCGAGCAATACTAAATAAGAACAAGATGTGATATCCCTAGACATGGGCTGCAGAACGAGAAAAATTTACCTGAATAGATTAAATAGAGGGTTCAGTTCAAAATTCCCTGAAGATTACCATGATCAGCAATCACCATGGTTGAGACACTGTGATAATAACAACATTAGTCTTAATGTAAATAAAGATAACTCCTCAGCTGAGAAATTGAAACAGGTGATAACAACAACAAAGATGAGAATATTAATCTAAATGTAAATAAAGATAACTCCTCAGCTGAGAAATTGAAACAGGTGATAATAACAACAAAGATGAGGATATTAATCTAAATGTAAATAAAGATAACTCCTCAGCTGAGAAATTCAAACATTGATGACACATGTTTGCCTTAATTTTGTGTGAGATTTTCTTAAAACTTTTTCTGAACTGAAAATACTGAAAATGCATTAAGTTATTGGGATACTTTTTCTTTTATGATAAGTTATTCTAACCTGAAAATGTTTAAGGTTGATTTGACTTGTCCCTGGCATATCACTGTTAAATGGGTAGTTTGGCCTATTTTAAGAAAAATAGAAGTTATCTGTACTGAGAATATATGATGTGATGGGAAAAAATGGACTTGATTTTCAGATTCACTGTGAAAAAATAGCTCAGAAACATGTGCCGATTGCCCAACAACATTTGGAAAAAAAAAAAAAAAAAAAAAAAAAAAAAAAAAAATTGTTGACTGGTGTAATCTATATTAAGCTATATAATTTATCTATAATAATCTATAAAAAAAATGTTGACCGGTGTAATGTAAATAATGATAACACCTCATTCCAGTAATTCAGAATGGAACCATAATTATTTGACCCTATCTGGCCTGGGGAGGCCCAATCCTCTCTTTCCAGCCTTGTCAGAATTCAAAAACATTTACAGGGTCTTGGAAGTGATGAATTATTTTCCTCTCTTCATCCATTTCCTACAGATGCAACATCACTAGTCCATCACTATTTCCATGACAAATGTTCTGAAAAGCTACATTTCCTAGTTTCACCAGTTCAGACCTTCACAGCTAAGACCTAACATGCCAGGTTACAGAGGCAAAAAGCATGCTCATTCCATTCAGACAGCTTCTTCCGAAGAGCTGCTGATTTTTAAACTCTTCAGGTCTGAGGGTCAACTATTATCATATTTTTATAATCTATAATACAACCCATTTCAGTGACACTCTACCTTGAGTAGCTCTTGAGCCACGTAAAGAGTGAACAAAAAAAATAAAGGAAAAATGAAATAATTCATGAATAAATTTGTTTATATTCAGCTACATGCTTATTCACTAAGTGAAACTAGATCCTACATTGTTGTATACATTTCAATGTCAGATTAAGTTTATTTAAATAAAGCTTATTCCTTTTTTTTTTTGCTATTTTGAGGTCAGACATTGTTGTTAGGGATTTGAGATTTGATTTTCTTTTAACACACTCAGTTCAGCACACTAGACAGAAATCAATATCAATTTGATGACTTGCTTAGGAGATGAAGATAATAAATGGATTATCTAATCATGATTTTTGGCTCTATTTATAACTAACATCTTGTTCCCTTAAAGACAATAATAAGAAAATTATTGATTGCTAAACAGATTTTAATTTCTATCTTTAAGAAAAGGTAATCATTTATTAACATATATTAAAAAGAAGAAAAAAAAAAAAAAAAAAAAAAAAAAAAAACTACAACCGGACCTACTCTGCTATCTTAAAAAGAAACAGAATTTATTTAAAATAACTATGTAGATCTTTGGTTCTTAATTGATTTCAAATGAAATTCAAACAGAAGGTGATCAGAAGATAATAAAAAAGATGAGCTTGTACAAATTTAAGATTTCAATGTCTTTCTGACCTTCTTTAAGATTTCAACATGGTTCAAAACACTTTTTGAACTTTTTTAGCAGTTGAAATGCTTCCTCCATTCTCTTGATAGTTCAAAACACTTCTTTCACTCTTCAAAATGCTTCTCTCGCTCTTCCGGCGGTTCAAGAGGTTCCTCCCGCTCTTCCGGCGGTTCAGGACGCTACCGGTTGGTTGTTTTTGTTTAGCGGCCTATCACCCTGTATAGGTTATTTACGACTAAAACCTAAATATGAAAATTCAAACTTTGTAATTAATTCATGAGAATGAAATTATTTCGTGATTAAATTTTAATTACTTAGCTGCATTCTTTTTAAAACCAAATAATCTTACAAAATCAAACAAAGAGTGAAAACTTGTTTCTCCTTAAAAGAAATGAGATTAATACCTTTCCTTTTTTTTGGACAACGTATGCCATATCTTCAATTTTAATATAAATGTATTAGTCTTTCTTTTTTTTTTTAATAAAAATGTATTGCTGGTATTTTTACTATAAAAATGTATTTTTAGTTTCTTAATGTTTTGGGTTTTTTTTTTTTTTTTAGGAGAATTCAATATTTGCCCATAGCTGGGACCTGTTAAGGTGCTACCACCCCAGGTTAGGGTGGACCTGGGAACAACAGCAATTAAGAGGGGGTTCCACATTCCTGAAAACCTCTAATCTCCTAATTGTAGGCCTTGCTGCTGCATGTAGTTTAGCATCAATGTTTACAAGTAAATACCTGAACAACATATTTTGGTGTAAAGAATCTAGCAGACGATTAGTACTATATAATGAGTTTAATCCTCACTAAGTGACAATGAGATGCTATCTATTTACAATTTTGTTGCAAAAAGAAAAAAAAAAAAAGCTTTCTTTTTTTAAAATTCTCGATCACTTATCGATTGATATTCTTCAGCATTAAAACAAGCGGATAAGACCTTATCAATCCAAAAATTACTTTATCACACCAGATGTGAAAAATATTTTCGTTACACGCTCCATATTGTTTGTTTAACGGCATATCAACTCCTCCTGGGTCATTCAATGCCAAAAGTTAATTTTCTTAGGAGCTTTGAAGTAATAAAAATATTATATACATTATTCTGCTTTCACAGTTGAATACATGGTAGATGATACTCAGCTTTTGTGCATATACATGTTTGTAGGGACATGATTACTAGAGGCGGTGATACGTGTGTTTTATATTTTAGTTTTGTTGAAGTTATATTTTGGAATACAGTTTGATTTCTTTAAGAAATTGTAGGATATATGGATTAATGTCATGAAAGAGTTCGTTCATGGTGGTTGTCTGGTTAATTTTGTTTAGCAGCATATCAACACCTCTATGGGTTATTTAATTCTGAAGCCTAAATGTCTTGAAGGCAATCACATGCCTTTAACTACAGATTAATTGTATTATTGGTCATTTTGCTATAAATATGTATTTTTATAGTTTCATAGAGTTTTATTTTTTTGGGGGGGAGGGTCACTATTTGCCCGTAGCTGGGCCCCTAACAGGTGCAACCATCCCAGGTCAGGGTGGACCTAGGAACAACAGCAATTAAGAGGTGGTTTCATGCTCCTCAAAACCTCCACTCTACCAATCAGAGGTTATGTTGCCAGATGTAGCTTATCATACCCGGGACTCGCTCCACCTTAGTGCTTGAATATTATGAGAAGAGGATGAACTTAGCCTGTATCAATTGATAAAGCACAGATAAGATGACAATTATTAAAAGGTTTCTAAGCATGTGTTTGCCCTCCACAGTGCACAGCAGAAGTAAAAACAAACTAATAATGTAGGGACTAGAAAACAAAGTCAGATCAGTAAATCTTTAAATTAACCAGGCACCTCATCAAGTAGTAAAGATTAATGAGCCAGCCTGGGTGAACATTACTACAGAGTGGTGAGTTTGATCCACACTGGGTGCCCCATACTTGTGCCAAATTAAGTAAAGCTTAGTAAAGTAATTCTTAAAATTAAATTAACTACTTGTTTGATTGATTCATTTTTTATGGCTTATCAACCCTTTGGAGGTTATCTAACGCTTGAAAATATTTTTAGATAAAAGGGGTTTTTAAGATAATAATAGTTTAGTGACACAAGTCTTAGTAATTAGCCCATAGACGGAGAGAGAAGTGGTGGATTAATAACTTTCTCAAGGGTATTTGCATGTAAGTAAATATAACAAGCCCAACGGGAATCAAAATTCAGTTTTCCAATTTTCAATTCCAAGACATTATCCATTACAACACCTACACATCCAAGCTTACAGCACCTGGTATTTCAAAGCAGTCACCTATCTAGTTACTGACCAGGCTTGAGTATGCTTAACTTTGGTGATTGTAAGGCAGATTTTTTTTTTTTAGTCATTTCACCAAGGCAATAAAGCCACTAAAATGTAAGAGGTTACTCAGTGTGAGAGAATATGAGAAAAAGAAAAAGAAAAGATCTGGAATTAAGAAGACTGAAGATAATAATTGATATTATATTTGAAGATCAAAGTTGACTAGAAATTAAGAAACTGGAAGAGAGTTCCACAAGCGAGAAGTGTGAGAGAAGAAATTGTTAGTATAGAACTTACAGTTACATCTCGCCATTTCAACTGTAAAGTAATGAGACCTTGCCAGTAGAAGCAATAATTGTCGTGGACCCTTTAACAAGATATTTTACAAAGCATTTTTGTCCTGGGTCTTCTAACTATGGCAGCAAATGTAATGGCGATTCAAGATTTTTCATGGCTGATGATCAAGGTAGCGAAAACAATGATTGTCTTGGAGTGGTTGGCAAGATATCTTTCAAGAATTTTTTCCAGTCTATCAGGATAATCTATCTACCTGGTACCACGGAGTATATAAGACCACCACAGAACGTTCCCACTCTGCTCTGTCTGTTGCTGCCGCTCATGCCTCACCCACAAGATCACCAGCCCATTGCATCCCTCTCTCACATCCTTCACTATAACATCAGTCTGCACCTTTTTTCTCTGAGGCCCAGGTCAGTGCCATGTTGCAGTTGTTGATTGGGTCATGCCTTAAAGTATGGCCAATGAACCTGCATCTTTTTGGTGCATCTCAACATGAAAGGGTTCTGTGGGGGTATGCTAGAGCAGTTCTACTCTTTTTCACATGGCCTTGCCATCTCATCTTGAAGATCCTTCTTAAATTGCCATTATAATAAGCTGATCATTTATGATATGTCAATCGATAAGCTTGTCAGTGCTCCGATTCATTTCTCAGGCTATCAGGATAATTTTTCAAGCTAATTCGTAGATAATGAAGACAGTAATGACTGTTCTGAATCAGCTGATGAGATAATTTACAAATTGATATCACAAAGGCTTACGTGCTTGGAGTGAAATGATTAAAAAAAATATGCCCTTATCTACAAATTGTCTTAAAACATGATCTGATTCACTGTTAGACTAAGAAAACATGGGACAAAGAAATATTTTGCAAGATTTTTTATCAATTACTCTCAAGTAGTTAATTGGGAATACAGTTACATCATGTTGAAACACTGGTTCTCATACAACCACTGAAGTTAAGCAACATTGAGCCTGGTCAATACCTAGATAGGTAATTAATTGGGAATACTAAGTGTTGTAAGCTTAGATGTAAAGGTGGGGCAACAGATAACTGCTCAGAATTGGAAATTGAAGAGACATGTTCCAGTTCCAGTTGGGTTTGTTATATTCCCTTATGTATAAATACTCTGCTATGGGTTAATTAGTAAAATCATTATCTCCCAAATATCAGTAAAATCTTCCAAAAATCTTACAATCAAAAAATTTTTTATGGCTTTAAATAACCTGCAAAAGGTTGCTAAGCTATAAAAAACAAATCAATATACAATTGATATCGCAAAAACCCTGATTCAAATATTTAGGAGAATAACACAAATATCAAAGTATACAAGTCAAAAATACGCATATACACACTGTTCTACAAGCTTGTTGATGCCATTTTCATAGAAAATTTGTGATTTTGTTGGAAGAATGTTGTTTTCAACTGACTGTACAGAGACAAATTTTTTGTCATTTAAATTATTCTGTAGAGCCTGGAACAAATGAAATTCCAAAGGAGCCAAGTTAAGCGAATATGGTGGATACTGGAGGGTTTCCCATTTCAACTCTTTAAGATTCTGCAAGGTCCGTTTTGCAACATGCAGTCTTGTTGTCCTAGTGAAAAATGACATCTTTTCGATTTGCCAAAATCAGCTATTTTTCTTGAACCCAAGTCTCTTCAAATGGCAAAAGGCGGTTGAGATATTGATTTACAAACTCTTAGCAATATCTTCTGTCAAAATCTTTGGTTTATTCTCCATCAGATGGTCATCTAGAATGTGGTTGATTGTTTAGGTTAAAAATCACCCCGAGGAAATCTGCCAAACCACTTTTTGACCATCCAAAGAGCTGGAGTATGATCCCGATAAACCTTCTGAATGTTTTTTTTTTATGGCAGTTCCAACACTTACTCCTTTCCAAAATTTATCAAACATTGTGGAACTCCTTCCTGGTTCCATGATTTCCAGCCAAATTTAATCTGTAAAATTTAAATGTAATGTCAATCGTTATCTACTGTCTTCCTGATTACTCTTTTCGCTTTCTGTTCTTATTAAAATTTCTGTTCCTAATTCTTCCACACCCAGTAACACCCTTGTGTCTTGGTGACTTTAATGCTTTGCTTGGAGTGAAACTGATTTAAAATAAAAGTAAAAATAATAATAATAATAATAATAATATGTTGATTGTGCAAATTTTCATCCTCCATCATTAAGGCATTCACATGTGGACAAGACATCAACATTCAACAAAGTCTGACTCGCAATCAAATGATGCAAGGTTTCAATCTAGAACATACCAGAAATTGGCACTAAAACAAGCGCCAGTGTCAAGTTGCAGTCATTTTATATTAATAATGAAAATAGCGCACAAACTTTTGCAATGGTCGGATATACAATTCAAAAGGTTCTTGTTTTTATTTTGGCAAAAAAAATCTTCCTCAATGAATACAACTCTGGTTTATATGATATAAAATTCAAATTAAATCACATATCTTCATGCACAATCTTAAATTAGAGCTCTTTTTTTTTTAAACCATATCTCTTCAGGAATTATAGCTGACCACAATGTAACTTGTGAATTACCAAAACTATTTTTGCAAAAGATAAATGGTTTGCTACTGATTTGTCCATAGTTTTAAATCCAAAGCTGATCTTCTAGACCAGGAATGGGCAAAACTGCAGTCCACAGGCTATAAACACCCAAACTGAATTTCTGAATGGCAGGCCTAATTTCATAAGGAAAATAACACTTATTAAAATCTGGTTTGCTTCCTTTTGTTCTCACTTGTTCACTTACACACTCTCCCATGCATAACCATATACCTAAACAATGATTAAGTTCAATGTTTCTTGAATTTTGTAACTTTTTGTTGAAGGTATTTTAAATGTCAGCATTTTAAACTGTTGGCAATTTTCACTAAGGAAGGTCAGACATATAAATATCTTTTGCTTCAGAAGCAAGAAACATCAATAATTATTTTTATCTAGAGAATAAATATACTTCATTTACAAATATTTTTGTATACTCAAAATGATAATTTAGAAACAAATCACATGCAGCAACAGCATGTGTTAATCACACTGTCATGAGGGATAATACACGACATCCCTCCAAAAATTGACATAATTTAAAATGCAAATATCCGAGTAACTACAAAGTCTCAGGTAAACAAATTTAAATAGACTGTGTTGAACAATAGAAGATTTAATTATCAAAATTCAAGCAAAATATTCAAAGGGATGAAGATCTTATAACCGATTTCACAATGCTTCACAAATATTCAATATGCGCACCACCTGTGACATGATACATGTCAAGTCAGTAGTCCAGCTCTTGTCAAACACGCTGTAGCATATCTTGCGTAACATTCTCCAGTGCCTCAGTGTGAACTTATCTCAATGAGAATCTACCAGGAAGATGGATTGAGCATGACAGTGATAATGACAATGTTTCTCACATGTGCAGACCCAGAGACACATTTATTAAAGTAATATTAAATACAAAGTATCCACTATAATCCTGTGTGAAGTAATATAGGCATGCATGCAAATGCATATTCATACAAGCAAACACACAAAAACACTTTTATAGACGAACACTAATACACACTAAAGCATTAACACCTCAAACAGAAAGATTAACCAAAATAATTCATCATCATCATCTTAAAACTGATAAAAGGTCTTGTTAGGTTTATGGCAACATGTTGAAACATTGGTTCCCTGTAGGATTACCAAAGTTAAGCAACATCATACTTACATAGGTGACCACTTCAGAGTACCAGGTCAGGACTGATAACATTGCAGATTCTTTTCAGGAATTTATTTAGAATCTCTAAATACACAGCAGAAGCAGCAGACCAGATGTGGCAGCAATACTCAATGCATGGGCTAATGGTAGACTTATAAATGTGTAATATAAGACTGGCAAAAAAAAAAATTGTCTAATGACACAGTGAACTAACTTTCCTAGCAGCAGATCTAACAATTGATTCAATATAATCTTTCCACTTCATGTCAGTGCAAAACATTAGCCTGAGAAGGCGCAATTAAGATCAATCATAAAAGAAGTCCAAGCTTACAGCACTTGATATTTCAAAATGGTCACTCATCTAGGTACTGATCAGGCTCAATGTTGCTTAACTTCAGTGATCATAATGGAACCAATGTCTGGGTTTTCATTTGCATGGGACTTTCTTTGCCTCGCTGTAGCCTTGGCTCTTTCGATTGCAATCTGGTTCTCTGTTGGCAGAGATTTCTTTTTGTGAGGCAATCTACTGCCGTATGTGATAGGTATCAATAAACTACAAAAGAACTTAAAATTGATTTCTGCATTTAAGTATTGCATTAATGTTTCAGCTTACCTTTTAAAAATTCAACGATAATTCTTCTACTGCCACTTAATTTAAAGACGATTTGATGTACGTAGGTCCTTATTTTCTGTACAAACCATTATTTTTATTTCATGGATGACTTTTGCAATTAATTTTGATGATTTCCAAATTTCTAAAAAGTATTATTGTACAAAAAATTTGTCACAAAAAAAAAAAAAAAAAAAAAAAGAGAAGAAATAATAATAATCATCAAAAACTAGCCCAGAATGCTTTTAATCTGCTCACGGAGTTGGTCTGATTCCAAAATGTTATGATATGTTGGGCTACAGTCTCCAGGAATTAAGTTGAAAAACTGTGATACACTGAAAGTTGCATTTATTTATATAGAAGATGAGCTATTGAAAGTTAGTGAGTTGTGTCCCTTTAATTGAAAAAAGTGTGACACAGTGACATTCATATTTATTTGTATAGATGAATATATTTTTTTACTATTATCCTCATCTTTTTTTGTTATTACCATGTTCTAGTTAGTGTGCTCTCCCGTCTTCAACAGGTCTCTCTCAATCTGAGTAAGCTTCAAGGAATTTCGAACTGAATGCTTTATTTAATCTAGGGGTAGCTAGTTTTCATCCTTGCTAACCATGTCTAGAGATATCCCGTCTAGTTTTTATTTAGTACTGCTTATTGTTTGTCTCATTTCCACAGGGTTCAAATACACACAGCCAGTCCCAGGGATTGAACTCGTAATTATTATGTCACCAAATTCACAAACAAATGCTTTTATACACTAGGCTATTATACCATGGCCACCAGATGAAATATCCCAGGGGAACAAAAACAATCTACCCATATAGATTAAATTAGAAATTCCCTGAAGGTTACCTGGATTGACAAGCACTTGATGAAAGTTGGAGGACACAACAACAACCAAAAGGTTACAATAATAACATCAAAGATGAGGACAATAGTCTGCATGTAACGGTGGAGTAATGGATAATGGCTTGGATTGAGGAATCGAAGAGCCGAGTTCGAATTCCAGTCGAATCCATTACATTCACTTACATGCTAATACCCTTGGGAAAGGTGTGAATCCTCTTCTTCTCCCTCCAACTATGGGTAAATAGCAGGACAGACTGGGTTCTATAGCCTTGGTTGGCAACTGGTCTAGAAGAAGGACAACTCTGAATTCAAAAACCTGCGGAGGGTCGTTTGGGGACCTTGTGGCATCCGTTGCTCCAGGTCCCTGTATTTGTCCCTCCAAAAAGTGTGGATGGCCCTGCACAAAACCTTCACCACTATAATCAATTCCTGTGCGGGTGTCGGGCTTTCAGTTTCTGGGAACTGATCTGTCTGACCCTCATACGTCGAGTTCGACGGGAGAGTCCATCATATATATATATATATATTTTTTTTTTTTTCACAACCCACTTTTGTTGCTAATTCTTCATTTCTAGTCCACACTATTTTTTAATGTCCATAAAAGGGCAGTCTGGGAGGTGTGATAAAAGCAAAAGAAGCAGGATTAGAAAAAGACTAACCAAAAGCTACTAACACTGACAAATATATGTGTAAACAGTTGCATTTAATAAATTTATTATACTCTTCCCTTCTTTATACCTTTAAACTTTTTGCTACTTCAAATTTTAATGTTTGTATTGGGTTGTTAGTTAGATGCAGACAGACAGATGGATACAGATAGTTTTTAATAAATATACATTTTTTTTTTTTTTTTCCTTACCAAGTTTGATGCATAATGCAATCTTCAGGTGCTGAATTGAAACTGCCCATTACATAATTACGCAATGGTCAGTTTCAATTCAGCACCTGGTGATAGTGTTGTGCATGAAACTCCAAGTGAAAGAGGCAATTCATCTGAAAAGCCCTCACTGGCGATACAGTATGACTATACAACATGACAATACTCACCCGCACATCACTAACATGACCAAACATGCAATTAAAGAGCTCAGTTGGGGGGGGGGGTCTGCTACACCCACCATATTCTCCAGAGTTAGCCCCTTCAGACTACCACCTTTTTCAGTTGCTTTCTAACAATTTCAGGGGGTGTTTTGCTTAACAACAATGTGGAGCTTAAAATATAGCTTGATGAATTTTTCAAGTCAAAACCCAGTGATTTCTATTGTCGTTGGCAGGAAGTTTTAAACAATGAAGAGGAATACATTGTTGAATGATTCATCAGGACTATTAATATATAAGTATTCAAATAAATGATAAAAAATGAAAATTTATTAACAACCTAATATCATCTTGAATTTTATTATGAGATGACAGTTGTCAATTACTGATGTTTCTTTTAGTAGTATTTCTTTCATCTTATTTCTCTTGCTTATTGCATTAGTAGTATTAGTAGTAATATTACCTTGAATTTTGTTATTAGAAGAAGCATTGTCAACCATTATTCATTTTTTACTAGTATTTCATTCACCTTAATTTCACTTGTCTTTCATTGCAACTCAAAAATGCAAGGAATTATGGTATCTGAAGATAAATAAAAAGCAACTGAAATTAAGACAAAAGAAATAAAAATTGAAAAATTAATAATAATTCTAATTTTTGTACTTCCAGTGATGAATAGTTTTGAAGTAAAAAAAAAAAAAAAAACTTTCCTTAGGTCTTTACTTATCTTCAAATTATTTTTCTATTTTGTGTTGCTTCTTTCTTTCTTTTTTCTAAAAGAAAACAAACCCTCGGTCACGATGACTTGTGACTTCATGCTAGCACAACCATCAATGTCTTCTGAACAGTTTTGTCTACTAAATTACAGTCACAAGGTTTGGGTCCACCCATGGTATGGTTTTTCAGTCACTTCCAGATGTTCGGGCAAGTTACATTCAGTGCCACTAGATTGGACTGCCATGTCGTATGGTAGCAAACAATCACCATTCCCTTCATGATTCTTTGATAAAAAGCAAATTCCACTCAGACATATTTTCTTCCACAAAATTGTTACGTCGTGGAACAAAGTCCCGAGACAATGTTTCCCTGACAACCAATATCTATCCTACTTGTTCTCTTAATAAATAATATTATTTCACTCTTCTCTCCCCCTTTCAATCACTCAGTAACCCTCTACCCTAAGTGACACTTGGGTCTTGTATTGGATGAACTATCAGTAAAAAAGTAAAAAAAGAAAAAAAAATCCTAACAATGCTAAGATTGTCTTCCCAAGCTGATATTATCAATGAGTCACTTAAACTAATCGACCCTAGTGAGATTCGAACCAGAGTCTCGTGATTGGAACGCTATACAACTCAAACACACATTGTGTTTATTTTTTTTGTTTTCTTTTTTTTAATCACAATGGCAAACTTAAAAACTGATTTTACTTAGTTGTATTTTTTTTTATTGGTCTCTAAATACGTTTTTAAAATGTTGATATATTTTAAAAGTAAAAGTCGTTATTCGAGCAGTACTGAGGGGTGTTACTGTTGCTTGGAAATCGAGATGGCCATCCTAACAAGAAAGAAGGGTTGGACGGCAAATTTTGAAAATTAAACTGGATTTCACTTTATTTTAACAATGAAAATCTTTCCACTTACATTTATACTGTTTTTTTTTTGTTATTTTTTTAAAGATATTTGCTTACCACAAGGTCAGATTCGTGGAGCATTGAATCAGGATCGAACTTAGAACGAAACGTCATGTGAAACTTGCATGCTTATCGCTTGGATATCTACAATTTAACAACAGATGTTTTAGTACTTTTTGTAAATGAAGAGATTTTCTCAAGGTTAATAATGAATCATTTTCGATAAAGGATTTTTTTTTTTTAAATCAAGAAAAACATTTTCATATCTGTTATGATAAAATTAAAATGAAAAACTCAACGTGATTTTACTTTATCAACACAAAAACAACTCCCTATCATAAATTACACCTCGTCAATATGAACATAATGAATTAAAAAATTTTATTAAATCGTTATTTATATAAATAGCTAAATATATAAACATTTATTAACATAAAAAACGTTGACATCTTTTTTATGACAAGGACATTGATCTGTAAGTAATCGAATCCCTTAATAAAGGAATGAACTTTCGTTTATCAATTCGGTTGAATATTTATTTCGTTGTTTCTTGACTTCATTCAATCAATGCAATATATATTATTATTTTTGCAAATCAATTAAAGTAAAGTTGTTTTGAAATACTCTTTATTTTTTTTTTACTTACTACATAAAAAAAAATTTTTTTTTTTTTTAAATTAATTAAAAAAGAATCAATAAAAAGGCTAAAGCAATTCTGACATTAAAAAAAAGAAAGTGTTTTTTACTTTTTAGTTTCTTAAAGATTTTTAGGTTTTTAAAGAAAATGATAGTTATTGTTTAAAGCTGTTAAGAAAGACTAAACAGGCACATTGTTTTTTAATTTTAACAATTTAAAAACAACAACAATAAGTACACTTACACATGATATAAAAATGAATCTGTCATTATGTATTGTAAAATTACTTAAGTAATAAATCTCTTATGCAATTTCTGTAAAAAGTGAAAAGCTTGCTCGAGCAATAAAACAGTAAAAATAATAAAATGTAAGCATTATTAATTGATTAAAAAGAAAATAGATACGATCATCGAACGATTTATTTAGCATTTTTTTGACTAAATAACTTTGGGTAAGCAACCATTGACAGGACACTTTCGCTTTTCAAGATGCACGAAAAATGAAATTAAAAAAAAAAATGTAATTATTAAAAAGATTTTTACAATTATTTACTTATTTTTGTTAATAACAAATTAAAAAATACAGTTTTAAAAAAAGCTAATAAACACACGTGACTGTTTAATTTGTGAATGAAAAATTATAGTTGTTTAAAAAAAAAAAAAAAACCTGTCACAAAATAAGGCAAAAAAGTATATTTATTTATAATTCAAGTATAAAATTTTAAAAACTAATAAATATAAATTAATTCAATCCAAGCAAAACTGACAATTGTTGACCACAAATCTTTTAGTCGGATCCTTTCTGTCAGCGATTTCTCTACAAAAACTCATTTCATTTTCCGAAAAGGGAAGAATTTTGTAAAGAAAAAAGGCAAATTATATACACAAAAAGGCTATTTTTTAAAAAAAAAGAAAAAAAGCTGACTCCAACTGAATAAGTGAAGCAAATGACTAACAAGAACAAGAAAAAAAAACAAAAAAAAAACGCTACTTCTGTATACTACTAAAATAGTCCCTTAAAAAAACTACTACGAATAATAATAAAATATAGTGAATGACTAATGCCATTCATAAAAGACTTCTTCTTCATCAGATGAAAAAGAAAAGATAAAAACAACCCCAACATTTGACAAACACAACAAATAAATAAAAAAAATAATCTCACAGACCTTACATGATACTTGGTAGATTGTAAAGCCTTTGATGTGTTTCACTGGATTTGTTACTTCAAAACACCAAATTTTTTCATCTGTCGTCAGCGGTCTGCTTGTCGCCATTGCAATTTCTCTTCTGAGTCTTGAGCAAAATATTTGCCGGGTGAGACCATTTTTACGAATATCGTACACTGTTATCAATAAAAATTAGTAGCTAATCGCTTAAATAATATTTTTAAAAAAATAAATAAATTATAAAGCAGAAAATGTCTGCTTGTATTATCATTTTTAATTATATCATTCATTGATTATACGAAACGTACAGCTAGGATAGTTTTTATTTTTTTGGTCATGACCGGGAAGAAGTGAGTCTTTTGCTAACGACGTAAAGCATTTTTAAGACTAGACAAGAAATACTTATGGGTCTTCTTACGATATTGAAGAAAATGAAACAGAAAGAAAAAGAAATGCGGATTTTAATGCTGTATCCTTTTCTATTGAATCAATTATTATTTGTCAGAACTTCATGTTTTTTAATTTCTTTTTTTTTTTTATTGGCAATGACATTTCAATTCGTCCATAAAATTTTATTTTTAAATATTTCTTTTTTTAAAATTAATTTTGATTTTAATGTTCGATTATTTTTTAATTTGTAAAATTAAAAAATGAACTCCTTTCTTCGCTTAAGATTTGTGCAGAAATGTTTAAAAAACTGATAACCTTCTTCAAAAGGTGAAATTTTCAATTAAATTTTTAATTTAAACTTCTAAACTTAATTTTTTATTTGTATTTTTTAAATATTTTTATTCACTTACTAAAACTCTTTAAAATTTAAATAAATCATTAATAATTATGCTCTTTCTTTTTTCTTTATCAATCAAAAATTTAATTTATTTGGTAGAAGCAACTGTAATAATTTTAAAACTTAACAATTTTTAAATTTTAATATTTTTTTTTTAGTAATTAATTATTTTATTTAATGAGGTTTCAATTTGAAAAAAGAAACTAGACTAAAAAAAATGTATTTAGATTTTAGATAGAAATTATAACAAATGATAAAAATGTATTTAATAAGCTGGTAACTTAATTTTTTAAGCAAAACAACCTAGTTCACCCATTTTTTTTCTTTGGCCACATCTCTTCAGAACGGAGGCGATCACGTCTCTCCATAGCTTCTTTTCCTTCAATAATCCATGTGAATTGCTTGCCATATCTCCTTGGGAATGAGAGTGGTTTCCCGTTGTTTTCGAATCAGAGTCGTTGTCTTCCGAGACATCCTCACGCCCACACCAACTGAACGTGACACAAGAAGGTCAAATTTAAAGTGGGATCCCACGCGTACTACATGGGCTAGATACAAAAATCCCTCAAGCTCACTCGGAGCTTCTCCTTTTGAGGGTACCTCAGACGCCAAGTAATGAAGCTAGCTCCCTCCAAAGGAAAAGGTATTGCCTTGAGGAAATGTCACTGAATTCAGCTCCAGGCTAGAGAGCCTAGTCTACCCTGTTATTTAACTCATAGTTAGAGTGGGAGAGATAAATTGATTTATGCCTTTTAAGAGTATCAGTGTGAAAGTATCCTAGCTTATAAATACTCGGAGTGGGGAATTTGAGTGTGGATAATGCCAATCTCCCTAGTTAACTCTGGGTTTAAACTCAAATGTATTTAGTTGAACTTTGTTTTAATTATTTTTTGTCTAAAAAATATAGTTTTATTTCATTTTACTTTTAGTGTCAGTTGTTTGTTTTTTTACAATCATAGTATTGTCATCTATTTTTTTTTTTAATGATTTAAAAAAATTAACATGACTCTCCACAGATTCTTTTTTTTTTTTTTTGATTATTTATGAATTATTATGACTTGAAAAAGATGGTGAAATGTTTTACCAGATGCCTTCTCTAGGATTTTAAATTCAAAGATGTCTTTTTCCTAAACAAAAACCTAGGCTAGATAGCCTAGTCTTAGCTGATGGAGAAGAAATGTGTTTGTACCATTAACAGAACAAAGCTTTAACCAGTATTGAAAAACTTGAAATTTGAATTGGTGAATAAAATTCAGATTTTGACTAAGGCTTCTTATATTCAGCACAAACTAATGTTCTTAGAAAAGGCACTTCTCCCTGGGCTCAATTCCAGTGTCAGATAATTTGACATTAGAAAATTTTTGATTTAATTAAATAAATTCAAACTTCCACAAAAGAAATAAGTGTTTTACTTTTATTTTAAAAATATATTTTATCTACTTAGTAACTCTTTAAATATATTGTATCATTAATATACACACTTACTTTTCTTCATCAATCCAAAATTTATTTTATTTGGAAGAAACAACTACATAAAGAATTTTAAGTCCAAATCTACGGCCTTCTAACTCCTTTTGGAGGAACCCCTCCTCTGTTTACTTCTACCAGTTCCTATCTTTGGCCATACAGAGTCATGTGACGATGAGATATCATGTCAGATCTTGCTTTTGGCCACCCTCTTGTTCTTTTCCACTGCTTTGGTGTCAATTCTAATAGTCTACGTGTTGTCTCTGAGACAAGAGATGTAACCAGCCCATCTGTTTTTTTGCCTTTCTTGATGGTCTTGATTATCCTTCACTCTAGTCTGCTGGTGTTGCTCTTCCTGTCACATAAGCTGATGCTGATCATGAATTTGCTCCTTTTTACATTGAGCCACTACAAGAGTCTCTGTAGTCGTGGTGGTGTTGAGCACCCAATGTCTCACTTCCATAAGTGATCATTGGCAGAACATATTTATTCAACAACTTTCTCTTGGTTTTTTTTTATAGTTAAGTTGCGACATAACAATTTTAAGTAACAATTTAAATTTTAATATTTTAGTTATTTAATGTTTCAGTTTGAAAAACACTATATAGTCTAATTAAAAAGCTTAGTATTAACTTGTTATGTACTGTACCTATGAACACTAATGGGCGTGTCCCAATCCTCATAAATATATTAGACACTATTGTAAGTGGGGGTAATATGCTATCTAAGTGCTAACATCAGTTATGTTTAATTTAATTTGTGTTCATGTTTAGTTTGTTTTAAGGTTCATTTTGGTCATCCATAAATTTTTAAGTATAAATTTTATAATCATTATATTTTTATGGCATGGGGCGCGTTTTATAGGACCCCCTTGAGAGGATGCGGTATTATGGTGTATGGAGGATTGAGTGATGATGGACGAGTTTTTGTGGTGAATGTGGAAATTGTAATGAGTGAATGGGTCGTGAATCGGATTAGCTAAGTATAAGATAGTGTCGACCAGCCTCAACCCCTCCCCTTTTTTGGCCTTGTGCCGTAATTATGTATTTTGCACAATAAATCTCAATATGCTATCTAAGTAGTCCACCACTAGCAGTGGTTTACCTAATTCACGCTGCTGGCGAGTATTGTATTTTATTGATGTTATAAAGATTACCATTTCATTTCCAACCTTGGTTTTGGTTATTCCTCATTCAGTAACCCTTTCTAGGTTACAACATAACTGAAATTATAACGAATGATAATGTGTTTAATAAGCTGGTAACTTATTTTTTGTGCAAAATAACCTAGTTCCTCTATTCTTTTTTTTTTTTTTTTTGGCCATATCCTTTCAGAATGGAAGCAATCATGTCTCTCCATAGCTTCTTTTCCTTCAATCTGTGTGATTTGCCACAACTTCTTCAGATTTTTTGCTACGGCTGTGTAGTTTAAATGAAGGAAGAAGAGAAAATGGGATGTTGTTTACCTTGTAGTGAGGGAGAAAATGAAGCGGTGACAGGTGATTTCATTTATAGAAAGATATTACGGCAAACTGTGGAAAAAGACAAATTATGGGAAAGAATGAAGGAAGGAAGAAAGGAAGGAAAAGTATAAAACTCAACCAAAAATAGGAGTCAGCAATTTTGTACATTTCATACAAAAAAACGTTGAAAGAGAGTAAGGAGATTTGAAAGTAAAGAAGGAAGAGAGAGATCCTGGGAGAAGCTTTTTTTTCTTTCTTAAGCTTTCAAACCACAGGCTGCTTATATTGAGTACAAACTAATGTTCTTGGGAAAGGCATGACACCATTTCTCCTTGTGCTCAATCCCAGTACCAGATAATTTGACATAATGTCTATTCATTGACATGCTGCAATAGTCAATGGAAAACAAATTGGGACAGTAAACCGCTCTCCAATCTTACCTTCAAGAATGGGGGGAAATTGTGAGCTGGATGATGGCGGTGGTCATTGCCCATATTTGTGTGATAGGTTTTTGCTGCTTCTTAGAGGAATTTGTCTCAGAAATTCAGAAAATATTAGATCAAAATATGTCCTATAAAACAAATTCTAATGAAAAAAAAAATACTAATTTCTACTGTTAATCACTACTGAATAATTCACTGTCTGGATTAGGCAGTGGAGGTAAAAGTTAATAAAAAGAATCTAAATGAAATCAGCTAATCACACGCATTAAAAAAAAAATTTTTTATTTCACAACATTTCTTGTTTTTTATGCATCTTTAGTCACATCAATGTCTGATGAAGTCCTAAATGATGAAATGTATCACATGAAAACTTTTCCACTTTGTCATATGTGTATGTGTGTGCGTGTGTGCTACTAAAGAACCAATGATGGTGATGTAACCAACAGGCAACTTGCCAGACAACCTAGCACCTTAGACAAGGAAAAATCCCAAACATGGAAAGAAAAATGAGAAAAAAGACCAAAAGACGCACTACCTACGCAGTAAAGTGCTCAGACAGAGCAAAAAACACTTCAGAATGTCAGCACTTAATAAATGACAGCTTGAGTCGTTACTCAAATTTCACACTCTTACGATCTTCAGACAATTAGAACTATATATATATATATATATATGTATATATATATATATATATATATATATATATACACTCCTCACCAGTAGCATGAGTTTCATGCACTCTTCAGGTGTTGAGTAGAGACTACTCAGCACCTGATTGGTTTGTGCATGAAACTCGGAGTTGTGCAACCGGTAAGGAGTAATGTGTACATTTATTAATTATATGCTTAATGGCTCCGTTCTATTGCATCGAGAACTATTTAATAACACCAGCACTCAATGTGCAATATCTTATATATATTGTATGACAAAGTGGGAAAAGGTTTACTTGTGACATGCACAATTTCTCCAATACTGTTCTTTATATATAAAAATATATATCATTATCTTGTGTGTGTGTGTGTGTGTATATATATATATATATATATATTTTTTTTTTCCCCTCCTCCTCCACATCTCCTTTTATTGTACATTTTCTGTGTTTTTAATTTAAATTAAATCTCCCGTTGTAAGCCTGATGAGCGGGAGCGAAACTGGTTGCTTCGCCCGTTTTTAATATGTCTAGTAATATCAAGCTTCATACGTTTATTGCTGTGATAAAATTTTGTACCTTCAAAAATATCTTTAAATATATATATATATATATATATATATATTTAAAAGAAAAGTTGCTGCCAAATTACACACACACACATATATATGTTTAAAAGAAAAGTTGCTGCCAAATTACACACACACACACACACACACACATATATATATATATATATATATGTTTAAAAGAAAAGTTGCTGCCAAATTACACATACATATATATATATATATATATATATATATATATATATATATATATATATACACACACAAACACATAGTTGCAATTTTTGCCAAATGAAAGAATTCAGTGGTACATCTGTGCTCTGTACACTTTCAAGTTTGATGCTATTTTTCCTGAGTGTTATGGGTTACTGGCAGGAAGCTTCAACCACTACTGCTACGCCATCAGCATCCTCTTAATGAAGCCCCAGTGTGTCGTCAATGGCAATTTATTCATCTTTTCTATTTAATTTTATCAAAATTTATATTTACAATTTTGTTCCTACAGTTTGTCTTTGTAGTTATTTCTTTAATTTTACTAAAAGTGGATTAGATAATGCGGGGAAAACCACAGTCCTGAAGAAATTTAATGGCGAGGACATAGACACAATATCTCCGACTCTTGGGTTTAATATTAAAACTTTAGAACATTTAAGGTTGGTATATATTTATATATTCTTTCTTCATTTTCAGTGATAAATGAAAAAAAATAAAATTTCACTATTTTCAAATTTTAAATGACACTCTTGAAATGTCTCTATTTTGTATTATGATATACTGAATCGAAATTGTCTGTATTCTTATTCATGCTTTTATATATCTTCAACTAATAGCTAAAGTAATTGTGTGTCTCTCAATAATTATTGTTAGGTATATTTATTCCAGCCTCCCCACTGAGATGTGATGTAACACAAGGTCAGGTTTAATGTGTTTAAACTTGGGCTTAGGACAAAAATTGCCCAGATTCCACAAATGTTGGATGTGCTGGCATCAGTATGACTACCGATCCCCTCTCTCTAGTGCAATGGGGGGGGGGGTGCAGCCACAGGTGGCTGTTCCCTGGAGCTGGGCACCTCACATTATTTTTCCTCAGCAGCATCTCTGTCCACAGACAGGGCCACAAATGATTTGCGCTCTGTCTGAAGACAGAGATGCAACTGAGAGATGATAATCCTACCCCAGCATGATTATTGTTAGGGTTCAGATAATTTAAAGGATTATGCAAATTACATTTGGAGATACCAAAATCAAGCATGTACAACAAATTTAAATATCTGGGTAGTTTTTTTTTTGTTTTTTTTTTTAATCATTTCACTCTAAGCAAAGCAATAAAGCCACTAAGATGCAAGTGATTATTGAATGTGAGAGAATATGAGAAAATAAACGCTGTTAAGAAGAGAGAACAATAAAAGAACAGGAATCAAGAAGACATTAGGTAACGGTTGACCTTGAATCAGCATAGAACTCTTACAGTTACATCTAACCATTTCTGCTGTAAAATGATGAGACCTTGCCACTGATCTGTGCTTAAATTCATAAAGGAGAGGAAATTTTATCAGAACAATTACCAAAGGCACAGGAAATCAACATTATGGTGGTGGGTAGGTAACTGAAGGACCAATAACAATTCAGATTCTTCTTTGCCTTTTATCAAGAATCTCTAAATATATAACAGGAGCACCAGACCAGATGTGGCAGCAATATTCAAAGCAAATATAAAGGGATAGGGACTGAAGCCGAGATGCCAAGTCAGGACCAATAACATTGCAGATTCTTTGTATTTCATCAAGAATCTCTAAGTACATACCAGGAGCACCAGACCAGATGTGGCAGCAATATTCAAAGCAAATATAAAGGGATAGGGACTGAAGTCGAGATGACATGTTAGGACCAATAACATTGCAGATTCTCCTTTGTATTTTATCAAGAATCTCTAAATATATAGCAGGAGCACCAGACCAGACGTGGCAGCAATATTCAAAGCAAATATAAAGGGAAAGGGACTGAAACTGAGATGCCAAGTTAGGATCAATAACATTGCAGTGGTGGTGGGTAGGTGACTGAAGGTCCAATAACAATTCAGATTCTTCTTTGCCTTTTATCAAGAATCTCTAAATACTTAAAAGGGGCACCAAGTCAGATGTGGCAGCAATAGTCAAAGCAAGGACAAATAGTAGACTTATAAATTGAGACAGATTCAGGTAAGAAAAATTGTCTAGTATAACATAATTAACCGACTTTCTTAGCAGCAGATCTAATATGCAATATAAGCCTGAGAAGGTGCAATGTTTCTCTCCTGGAGGTTAGCATCAGGCATGCTGATGGGAGGCAAAAAGTGTTCTTTAAGACTACTAAAAGAGAGTGGTTTCGTTTTGGAGGCATTAAAATTAACAAGCCCTTCCTTGCTCCAGTTAATAACTGATTGTTGTTTATTTTCGAGATCAGCTGCCAATTTGACCATATCAGACTGATCAGATGTATTAAGAAAGGAGTAAATAGTTGACATCAGGAAGATGTTTGATGAAAATTATTAACAACATACGTCCAAGAGAACACCTCATTAATGCAAAAAGATCAAGAAGAGTGGCCATTCAAGACAACTTTCATTTCATGATTTGATAAGAAAGTCTGAATCGGTCCAAAAATTCATCCAGAAATATCATAACCTTTCAACTTGGGAAGAATACTAGCATGCAGGATGCTGTCAAATGCCTTTGAGATATCCAAAACCACAACCTGAGCTTCAACATTCTTATCTAAAGCTTGATTGACTTTTTCAGAAATAATCATTAATATATCAGCAATTGACCTAGAGAAGCGAAAGCCATATTGCTTATATGAAAGGTGAGAGGCTTAACCAATTCAGAATTGATTAGAACCTCTAGTACTTTGCCAAAAGAAAGTTGAAAGCTGATAGAAGAATCAGACAGTTCACCCAAGTTCTTAGAGACTGGAACTACAGAAGAGGATTTCCAACAAGCAGGAAAGCAAGAAGCCATAAGGCATTTATTGTAGACTTTAGAATAGGAACCAGTTCAGGTGCACATTTCTTAAGGACTATGGGATGGGTACCATTGGGTTCACGTGCTTTGTGGGGATCCAGTTTCGAGATGATATCAGAAACCATGGATGCAGTTGTATGCATGTCACTTAATAGAGACTCAGTTCTGTGAAAGGTCAGAGAAAAATTCTCCAGATGAGTCAAGAGTAGTATTTGAAGGGACTTCATGAGCTAAGATTTTCTGCTTTATCAACATAAGTGTGACATGAAATTCAAATGTACATCACGATAGTGAAAGCTACCTTCCAAAAGCTAAGCAAGTATTAAGAAACAGAAAAATTTTGTTTCTCCTATATGGTAGTGAATGCTGTGAAATCTTCTCAGATGAAGAAGAGACCTGAAGCAACAGAAATGTGGTTCTACAGAAGGCTGCTGAGAATACCATAGATTGAATATGTGAGCAATGACAGTTTTATAGAAAATGGAAGCAAAAAGGACATTTATACTTAGAATCAGAAAGAGCGAGTTGAAATTTCTTGAGCACATAATGAGGAAAATGGGCTTGGAAAATTTGATACCCACAGGACAGATTGAAGGTAAGAGAAACAGAGGAAAAGAGTGCATAACCTACTTAGAGAGCTTGTATCAATGAATGGCAGAACAGAGATTAGGAGAGATAGCAAAAAGACAAAATTGCTAAGAGCTACAAAGGAGAGGAAATTGTGAATAACCATAATCGTTCTAGGTCATGGCACATAGAAGATTTTTCAAGGCATGCTGATCTTCCCCCCACATTTGGTGTAACACAACCCACTACAACCTGCTGTATGATCAAATCATGGGTGACTAAACCAGTTTCTGCACCAGGATTAAAAACAAGACCTGTCAAAATAATAGAGGGGTAGATTTGACTTCATAGATATGCATCCAAGCAGTGCAATGATGACATGGCATCAATTGGTGGAGGGCTTCCTTGATTGAAGCTAACGGCCAGGGCAGAGGATTCCCATGATGAAATTAACAGCCATGGTGTGCATGAACGAAGCTAGCCTTCAAGAGAACATCGGCGATAGTTTAACCTGGAGAGGGACAGGCGTTGCCAGGTCTGAATGCATATGTGCAGGGAACTGGTCAGATGCACAGCATCCTTACGACCATGTCTAGTAATCAGACTGATGATGAATCTGTCCCTAGCCACATTTTTGCACATGCTGAACTTGGCACGTTAACCCTACATGTGCTGAATCAGATATCAGCTGTTCAAAAAAAGTTAGTCATTTTTCCCATGTATCTGTCTATATTTCTGAGGTGAAGTCTTGTAATTATTTACACTATTTACCTCAAGAACACATGGCTCAGTGTTGGTTGAATCCAGTGACTTGACCCAAAGAGTTGTGAGTTCAATACCTGGCTACAGCAGGGGTGAACAAAAACTTGGAGAGTTGAGTTAAAGGGAGATAACTGATACTGAGACATCTGGAAGAGGCATAGCACATGGGACAAGAACAATCTACCCTGGTTGTTGAAATAAAGTGTTTAGTTCAAAATTCCAATCACCTGAAGAAAACTGGAGCATACAATGCCCAAAACAACATGAATTTGGCAACAAAGATGAGGACAACATTCCGAACAGTGTAAATAGTTTTTCCTGTCATTTTTTTTTTTATCAGGTTTATAAAACTGTTTATGGTGGGTCCTAGCTGGTGTCACTGAGGAAGGTAACTCATCCAAACATCTGCCATAGTAATAACGATAGAGTACTGAAAGGCTGTTGACATTTCCTCTGTAAGGTGGAACAGAAACAGTGGATAAAGGTGTTAGTTAGTTCCAGTGACCCAAAGAGTGTGAGTTCAATACTTGGTAAAGTAGGTGGAGAACTTGGTGAGGGGAATTAACAGGAGATAACTGATAACTGATATCCATTAGACATGGCATGTGGAACTAGAACAGTCTACCCCAGTGAGCGAAATAACGGGTTCAGTTCGACATTCCAACTACCTGAAGAAGGCCAGAGCATACAACGGCTAAAACGTTGTAATAAGATGAGGACAATAATCCAAATAATGTAAATAGTGTACATAATACCTCATCTCAGAAATATAGACAGTCACTAAACTTTGTTTAGGATTGTACAATGTCAGATTGATCAAGGAAGATTGTGTTACATGTTTTGTCTATCATATTCTCAGCATCCTTCTGTAGAGTCACATCTCTGTTGCTTCAAATCTCCTCTTTATCTGTGAGGAAATTTTCCAGAATTCTTTGTCAGAGTTAATATTATCTTGAAGTTCAGCACTCTTTTCTTTATTTTCAACAAAATTTTCCTCTTCCTTAATGCTCTTTTTAGCTTTTACTTTTTATTAATCACAATGAATGGTTGCACTCTCAATAAGGATCCTTGCTTTGAGTGTCTATTGGGACTTGTTCAAGACAACCCCATCCCCGCCCCAAACCTCCTGCAAGACCACATTTGGAACTTGTATATATGAACAATTGCTAAAGATACTGGAAAAATGGTTAGCCCCTTGTACCTCTAGAAATTACCTGACTCCATCTGCCATGCTCTATCTTTAGAAGAGCCAGATCAAACCAAGAATAGAGTATTGCTGTCATATCTGCCTCGACAGAGTTCAAAAGCATTTATTCAGTCTTAGAGGCAATAAAATATTTTCCATCCTACAACCCCTTTTTCCACAGGTGCCACATCGCAAGCCTCTTGCTGTACTATCATTATTTCCATGGCAAATGTTTTGATGAGATACATTCCCTCGTTCTACCAGTTCCGACATTTACGGCTAAGACCCACCATGTCATATACACAGGGGAGAAAAAGCATCCTCAATCCCTTGGTAAGAAAGAAGTTTAATTTGGGCAATTTATTCCTGAGAGCCATTAATTTATAGGACAGACTCCTGAGAGGATGCTTCTCCAAACACTACAATTTTAACCGCTTCATCTAAGGTTACCCATTGTCATAATCTGCACTTCCCTCTCCTACGTCCATATAACAACCTTTTTCAGTAATCCTCTACCTTGAGAGGCCCTTGGGCCTTGTATTGGGTGAACATTTAGTAAAAAAAAAAAAAAGAAAATATCTATGGAATAGAAATTTTGTTTCCTCTTCTCTTGATGCAATTTTTATCAAAGGAAGTCTTTTAGCATCCAACACATCCAAAACCACCCGGTAAATATCAGCTCTTAATGTTCAACTCGCCATGACCCACTCCATGTATACTTTTCCATAATATGTGACGGCATCATCGCAAATAATACAGGAAGTCATGTAAACAATGAGACCTTCGGAGCTGATATTTACAGGGAGGGATTTAGTGCGGTTAATTCAAATTTAATATTAACCAACACAAACTAAAATTATTTATAAAATAACCTCCTACTGTTTCAGTTGACCATTCTTGTGGGTCATCTGAAGTGAGAGTTCTTTGTTGTATGTGATGGTTTTCCCCGTTTGCTATTAAAGTTCATTGTTTTCCCTTTCCTTTTCAGTTACAAATTAAATATCTGGGATGTTGGGGGTCAAAAGTCGCTGCGATCCTATTGGCGAAATTATTTTGAGAGTACAGATGGTCTCATTTGGGTAGTAGACAGTGCCGATCGGATGCGACTACAAGACTGCAAGCAAGAACTGGATGCCTTGTTACTGGAAGAGGTTCGTTGATTATTGAAAGTTTCTTTCCTTAGATTTGCCAAAATGTTACCTGTTTTTTTTCTGTCTTTCTCTTTATAAATATAAAAGTGGACACTGAGATCAATACTGAATGGCAACAGGCTTGTACCTAATCAACAGGCTTGAAAATTGTGTTCATGCATGAAACACACTCGGTGTTGACCTCAGTGTCCACTTTCATATTTACATATGTTCTATACTTGATATTGAGCACTTTTACTCAATAAATATAGCATACCTGAAAGCAATATTTTTATCACTCTCACAGACACACCTACAAACGCATGTTTTTAAAGAAGTAATGGATTTCTTATTTATTAGTCTGACAGATTTTTATCGCTTTAAACGTTGTTTTTAGTGGATACACATATTTGAGTAGACGTTCTGTTTATTTTAAACTGGATTTTATTTTTATATTCAGGCCAGTAGACAAAGTAAAATACTGTTGAAAATAAATGGAATATCTACTCAAATATGGGTATCCACTAAAAATAACATAGAAAGTGATATATATATATATATATATATATATATATATATATACATAAAAATGTCTTTAAATATTTGTCGGACTTTGTCCATTTCATAATGTGTGACGTCATTTGTTTACATTTGATATGCCATGAGCAGATATGAATGTACGTGAGAGATTCATGGAAGATTGAAGTTTATAAGCAGAAAATTCGACCTTGCCAACCGATCGATCCTCTGTGGCCCAATCGGTTAAGGCACGTCAGTTTATATGACGGTTTCCGTATAGGATACAGGTTCGAATCCTGTCGAGGACGAATATTTTCTATGAAAATTTCTCGGACATTCAGGACGGTAAATGTTGTTTAATACTGTTTATTATAAAACAGAGCATTTACTTAAATACTTGTATCTATAAAAAAGAAATGTTAAACATAAAAATATCTTTAAATATATATATATGTATGTATGTATGTATATATATGGTTGGTACATAATTATCAAGCGTTTTTTTAAATAATATTATGAAAAAAGAAAAAATTCAACAATAACATTTTTAAATGTTTATTCTGGAGCGTATGATTATCAACATGCATTTTTATAACCTGAAAATAAAATATTTTTATTAAAAAAAGTAAACAAAACAGCAATTTTTATTAACAAATAACTCACCTACAAAAACGCCTGATAATTATGCACCAACCCAATATATATATATATATATATATATATATATATATATATATATATTAGTTGATCTGCTAGGTCAGGTAAATCAGTATCACAAGGATATATAAGTAGACCATCATCAATATAACAGTAGTATGTTGATTGTTTGGGTAAAATATTTGGGAAAGGACCAGATTCAAGAAATTCTAAGATATATGCCATCACTCCACTGAGATGTAATCCCATTGGTAATCTGAGTTCAGTTCAAGACTTTTATATAGATTTCATGCATGGCATCCAGCTCTTTCAGAAATATCTAAATTGTCAGCTTTCTTTGTGCAAGTTAAGTTTGTGGATCTTGGCAAAGACTGTCTTCCTTCAAACATTGCGGACTGGCGATACAGAATCATAAACAAAGAAATGTATCGGCTAACAGACACCATATCACTTAAGGACTTTCAACAGCAGCAACAACTAGAATGAATAGAAATATACTTCAAAGAGAAAATAATGACATAATCAAGATGCTGACCTTCCATACTACACCAAATAAAAAGTTACCAAGGAACCCCTCCCCATCAATACTGGAAAGAGCAATAACAGCTACTGGACTTGAGAAACCCGTTTTCTTGAAAAATTGTTTTAAGATTTTATAAATTTCAACTGAAGTCAGTACCGACTGATTGCTCAGTCAATGAATGCTGAATGTTTCCTCATAAGGAAACAGTTAATATTACCATTACTTAATGCTATCACACAGTGACCTGATGTTAACAAAACTTTATACAGCACCAAATATGTATTCAAATAATTGTAAATTAAAAAAGATTTTTATAAAAAAATGATAAATTCAAACGGAAAAATCATGAATAGAAAAGCTCTAGCTGCTATCATTGCCAAGTTATTTGAAAATATCCTCCCTTACAAAAATTTATTTTGGAAATTTCAATTCACTTTCCTAACGTGTTTTGACAAACACATTTATAGGAAAGGATGTTAAAAATCAAAAACACAGTTACATTTTAGGTCATAGACCAAAAAGTTGATAAATGACTCAAAGATTAACATGTGAAAAATGATGGTTGCTACTGATATATGGTCCACAAATCTCATCCAAAACTACCTACAGGTGAAGTCTTGGACAAAACAATTATGAATATTGAATAAGGCCAATTTTAAAATTATTTCATTTTTTTTTTTTTTTTTTTTTTTTTTTTTTTTTAAGGACTACACCCATAAGTGGTGTGGAGTAAGGTTGTGTGGCAATCTCTTCTTTTTTTTTTTTTTCCTTGTTAAAGACTCCTTTTTCTAGACTGACTGGCATTTTTCTTCTCTTATTTTTTTTTTTTTGTAACATCTCTCCCAACTATTTATTTACAAAGTGTCAGCTTTCTTCAAGTAAGCCTTACTTGCCATTTTTGTCTCTGCACTGGTCTGTATTTGGATTTAGAAACAGTTTATCGTACTGTATGTCGAAAGGCATTAAAATGCTCAACATTTAGAAATACTAACATAATGATTTTGATTATTAAACAATTATTGTTTCATTTCAGAGATTGGCTGGGGCAACATTATTAGTGTTCGCAAACAAACAAGATCTACCTGGTGCCCTAACTGCTGAAGAGATAAAAAACGTACGTAAACTTTTTACTTATCACTCCTCTGATCCACAGGCTTTGATGTTAATCATATTTTTGTCTAAATTTCTGATTGTCTTCAATATTCAAAAATGCATATGACATGCCTGTTTCTCCCTATTAAAGTGACCAGCTTTTTTCTTGCATTTTTTTTATCCTAAAATGTTCTTTGAAGCTTTGATCATTAAAGCTCCTAAACACATTTATTTTTCAATAAAATTTTTTTCTTTGTCAATGCACTTAATTCAGTAGTGAATATGCAAGAAAGTTGTAACCTACTGATGAAAAAAGCACTTATAATGTGGAACACTTTTTTCTTTTTTTTCAGCATAATCTTTTTCTTTGTCAATGCACTTAATTCAGTGGTGGATATTAATTACAAAGATCAAACTATATACAAATTGATATCTGTAAGTTACCAAACTAAGACCTGACAGACTGTGAGAGAATTGATCGATTGTTTGGCAACAGACCCCGGGGAGGAGTTTATTAATTCTTTTCTACATTTTCTGGTGCTAGTAAGTGATTGGTAATGGTAGCATTAATCGTTTCCTTATAAGGAAACCTTCGGCATTATTGACTGAGCAGTCAGTAATGCGGTTCCTGTTATTTGGTACAGTTCTTTGTTTGCGATTCTGTGGCGCCAGTCCACAAGCTTTGAAGAAGGATGGTCCTTGCTAAGACCTACAATTTTCATTTGCTCAAAGCCATTTATAATCATTAATCTCTGATAAAGATGTTGTTTCCGGTTGACCGTTTAGATATTTCTGAACGATTTTGATGCTATGCATGACATCCATATGAAAGTCTTGATCTGATGAGGCTATTTAAGAACATGACTTGAGTTTTTATGTTAATGTTTTGGTTTTGTAGCAACTTGTGGTATTGGGCAAAACTACTCCTAGCACACCCTATTCTATGTTCAATTTTCTTTCTCTCCTATACTAAATTTTTTTATAACTGATCCATACACCAAGATATTTGAAATGTTTGGCATTTACTTATTCCACCACCTGAATCTTTATGATGTATTCAGGATATATGCCATCATTTTAATTCCAGATCATAGTTTCTGTTTTGGAAAGGTTTATTTTGAATCCTATTTTTTGAAGGCAATAAAGCCACTAAGATGCAAGAGGTTACTGAGAGTAAAAGAAACTGAGAAAAATGTTATTGAGGAGAAAGGACAAAAAGAACAGGATCCAAGGAGACAGAAGATGATTGATGCTGCATTTAGATTTTTGAAGATTTTAGTTGACAGGAACGTAAGATGCTGCCAAAGTGTTTCATAGGTGAGAAGTGTGAAAGAAGAATCTATTAGAGTAGAACTTACAGCAAATATCTTGTGGCAGTTGTTTTTATCAAATAAATCCCCTCCACTGAGGCCAAAAAAAAAAATTACTTTCATTGGTGATCCAGAGATTGACCAGCACTTGTATCTAAAATGTCTATTCTATCTAACAGCCAAATAGTGGAATTTTGGAGCCTTAAGCCAAACATCCATTCTGTCCAAATAGCCCACTGGCATTTTGTTTAAATGCAGATACAAATTAGAAAGCTATTAAAATAAAACACAATTGGCTTTGAAAATAATGTGCATAAAGTCAATTTATCCAGAAAACATTAGTTCTCATGCATTCACTGAAGTTAAGCAGTGTCAAGCCTGGGCAGTACTTAGCTGGGGGACCACTTTGTAACACCAGTTACTGTAAGCAACCTCTTACAATCTAAAATATGCTTCAGTTTTAATTACCCAGAAAGGGTTGATAAGCTGTAAAAAAACAAAAAAAAAAAACAATCAATTGAAAATAATGTAAAGATTTGAACAGTGTGAAAAAGAAAAACTTTAAGCTTTCTTTGCTTTTTATTTTATTTTTGCTCCTTTTAATAACTTTTTCTTTCTATCTTTTTTAGGCTTTGGAGTTGTCAAATATCAAAACACACCATTGGTTAATCCTTGACTGTAGTGCAGTGAGTGGCGAGAATTTATTGCAAGGAATGGACTGGTTAATAGATGATATTGCTTCCCGAATATTTACAATGGACTAAAACTTTGAAAGTAAACTATTTAAACAACATTAATTAAAGAATAATAAATTATAATAATTAATTTAGTGCTTTTTTTTTTTTTAAATTTAACTTTCTGTGATCCACTTTCAGACTAAATATGTATGAACCATTTTCTTTGCTTTTTTCAAGCAACATTATACATATAATAGCCCTATTCTATCACTAATGCTTGCATTCATTCCTGACCACTGACAATCCCTTTCTTCCTGATTTTCAATGCATTCCTATAGTAAAATCATTAGCAATGCATTTACATTATACATATAATAGCCCTATTCTATCAGTAATGCTTGCATTCATTCCTGACCACTGACAATCCCTTTCTTCCTGATTTTCTATGCATTCCTATAGTAAAATCATTAGCAATGCATTTACATTATACATATAATAGCCCTATTCTATCAGTAATGCTTGCATTCATTCCTGACCACTGACAATCCCTTTCTTCCTGATTTTCTATGCATTCCTATAGTAAAATCATTAGCAATACATTTGCATTATACATATAATAGCCCTATTCTATCAGTAATGCTTGCATTCATTCCTGACCATTGACAATCCCTTTCTGTGCTTATTATTATTATTATTGTACTTTACTCTTTCATAGAGTCAGTCTTTTCACTTTCCAGTTTTATAAACATCTTGAAATAATCCATCATTGTCATAACAAAGACATTGTTACTTGATGTCTCACCAGTGCTAGGGGAAAACCTAGTTACCTCCCTTGCACTGATTAAGTAGTTTAACCCCAAATAATGTTAAATTGTTATTTTGTTAGCTCCTTACTGTTATTATATTATCATATGTGAATCTTTAAAGGCTTTTTCCAATTATAACTGTGCTCTGCTCTTTTATGAAGTTGGCATTTTCATCTCAAAATTTAAACGTCTTGGATCAACAAACCATTGTCATTGTAAAGACATTGCCAGCTGACATTCTAGTGAAAGGAAAAAAAACCTATACAGAAACCTCATCTACAGATCTCCCATCAACGGACTTTGGATGCAACAGACAAAATCTGCAGGCAAAATAAAAATAAGTTTGCAGGGGAAAAAAAGTCCCAAATCGTCAGCGATGTAATTCAAAATTTGCATCTTAGCAGAACAAATGGTGTTAGTTCTCAAAGTGGCGGCCCTTTTAATTCTAAACAAAGACGGGTGTACAGTAAATAAAGTACGACATTAGCGTGTGTGTGAGAAAGTAGCTGTGAGAAATCTATTATTTTTGTTATTGTGATTAATATATCTATATTAAGTATATATTTATTTATGCCATATATACATGTTTATAGCATTTACATTATGATCATAACTACTGGGTTTTATAACTCAAAAATAATCCCTTCCCATCTACAGACAATTGGCTTTAACAGATCACTCCTTCCCCTATTAGATGAGAGGTTTGTCTGTATAGCAAAAATAGGCATTACAGACAATAGTGCTTTAATTGAAAAGGCATCCATGATAAATTTGAATCCAGATTCTTACAACATTTCACCTTTCTTGGCTGATCTTTTATTATCACAATGCGGGATACTTTATAATAAAGTGATGAAAAAAAGCATCAGAAAACTGAATTAAATCGGTTTGATTATCTGCCCAGATATGAATAAAAGATTCAGCATTCCAAAATCTTCAGCATTTCCTCTCAGTGTATAATTATAACTAATACTTGCAGTTTTATATCTCCTCCCCCTCCAACATATATATAATTCCATCAACAAAAAAAAAACATTACTTTAATCCAGGGTTGTCCAACCTTTTTTTCTAATCGGACGAAATTAGAAATTTAGTTATATTCACCAGGCCCCAAAAAAATAAATATGCTGTTAAAAAGTTTAAAACATGAATATTAAATTTTAATAACAAATATATATAACACTATTTACATTATTTGGACTATTGTCCTCATCTTTGTCACCATATTTATTACAACGCTCCGGCCTTCTTCAGGTGGTTGGAATGTCGAACTGAACCCTTTATTTCATTCACTGGGGTAGACTGTTCTAGTTCCATGTGCCATGTCAGTTATCTCCTGTTAATTCCCCTCTCCAAGTTCTCCACTGCCTTAACCGGGTATTGAACTCACATTCTTTGGGTCCTGTCACTGGATCTAACCAACACCTTTATCCACTATAATTACAAAAAATACTGTATTATTGATGGTATAAAAAAAGAAATTATACATACATAAAATAAAAGAAATTAAAATGTGATTTTAGACATTGCTTTCCTTTTATAATATTCTCAATGTCTGCTTTTATGGTCCTAGTTTTTATTCGAAGAATGCTAGTTAAATGGGAATCACTTGACCTATTTCTTTCAGCAGGTTTTGATGCTTTTCATCCATGAAAAGAATTGTTCATAGTACAATGTACTACCTCATATGCATAACAGTTTTCTAGATAAGTTAAATAAATTTTATTTAGCTCTGGCTCTTGCCCCACGCACCAGCCAGTGTGTCTCAGCAAAGGCCGTTGTCCCCTTCCCCTTTTAGTGCAATGGGAAAGTGAACCTACTGGCACAATCTGAGAATAATTTTCTTGACATTCTTTACTAAAGTAAGTGAAAATATACCTAAAGATGTCAGTATCGTAGGCAAATTTTATTAGCTGGCATTTTTTTAATGTTACATTCTGTAACCCTATACCTCCAGTGGCTCTTGGATCTTATACAGGGTGAAAAACATTGGGAAAAAAAATTTTTTTTTTTTTTTTTAAGTGTATCACCCCAAGCAAGGCTGGAGGCCACTAGCACGCAAGGGGTTATAGAAGGGTTGGAGGAAGAGCAGATAGGAGTGGTAAAGGAGAGGATGTGGAGAAAGAGAAAGACAGTGGGTCGATCAAGGCAAGGGGGTTACAGAAGATTTGGAGCGAGAGCAGATAGGAATGAAAGATGAAAGGATGTGGAGAAGGGAAGTGGATAGATCAAGGCAACTGGAGATGTCGATTGACGCTACACTTAAACCATTGGAGATTGTATTTGTCAGGGAAACAGTAATAGGGAAGGGAGTTCCATAGGCAAGATGTGCGAGACATGAAGCTATTGGAGTAGAAGAGACGTCTACATCTAACAGTTTCAACGGTGTAGAGGTGGGAACGGGATGCCAGCCTCGTAGGACGTTTAAATTCACGAGGCCTAGGGACAAGCGAAAGCAGCTCCTCGGAGCAATTACCGTGAAAGTATTTGTAAAAAAGACAGAGCGAGGCAACATTGCGTCTGTGAGAGAGCGACTGCAG
>OZ038507.1:23423790-23431290 GCA_964036315.1 Acanthosepion esculentum
TACAATCTCCCAAAGATTAAAATTTGTCTTATGTTATCGGAGCCTCCACGAATTTGCAATATTTAAAGTTAAAAATGAATAAGCAAAATACTCTGCTGCATTTCAAACAAATTACATTGATTGGAATCAATTTTAGTTTTTTCATTAAAATAGCTGATTAGAATCCTTTTAAAGTCATCTTACATCAAAATGTAATTCTCTTTATTAAAAAATCTTCCAAAAATAAAATATACTTTTCTGTAACCCATGCTGTAACTTTATTTAAAGAGTATTAGCTGATTTAAAGTATAATCAATCCGATTTGAAACAAATATTATTTAAATTTGAAATAAAACATATGCATTTTTAAACCAAACAGTATCTGTGTTTTTAACCAACAGTAGCCATATTTATGTATTTGATGAGTGGTGACAGGTTTATTGTTGTTCTACAGAGACTTTATCTGTTAAAACAAAGTTTAAGAAAATGACGTGAACACCTATTTTATATAATTTTTAAGTACTCAGTAATCTTAAAAATGTTGGAAAATTCTCTGTAATTTAATTTTAGGAAGGTTGTCTTTAAATTTACTTGTCATCACTCTTATTTTCTGATAATATCATGTATGGTCGCCATATTTTAAAAAATGGGCACGTTATATTTTATATACATAAAAAAAATTCAAAATTCTTTTATAAATCTTGGTTTTTGATGAGTGGTATTAAGCTTCACCATTTATGATTAGTAAATATAGTTTTCACTTAATAATAATTTATATGGCTGAAATTGATACAGAATTTTAAGATTTAAAACTTAATAATTTTTTCTAATTTAAAAAAAAATAAAAACAATTCATCATTCAACAAAAAAAAATATTTTCTTAAGACAATGGTGTCCTTAATATATATCTTATTTATAAAAGAAATTAAAAGTTTTCCTAATTAAATAATATCATAGTTTTATTGCATTTTTATTTTACGATTCAGAGCAGATTTTCAGTAAAAACAAAATGATTACTAAAATTCTCCAAAGAGTCCTGCTCTTAACAAATAAAAATATGAAGAGGCTAAAAATTTTAATTTTCTTGAAATTTTGTAAAATTAAGTGGGATTAACAGATGTAATTCAAAAAATATTTTTACCAAGATTTTCTAAAAAAAAAAAAAAAAAAAAAAAAATTATATATATATATATATATAAGTGAACATTGAAGTCAACACTTAGAGACGACAGTCTGTTTCATGCTGGATGCAATCGTCAGGCCTGATGACTGTGTACAGCATGAAACAGACTGTCTCCTCTAATTGTTGACTTCAATGTTCACTTTTATATTTACACACGCTCTATCTCCGATATTCAGCACTTGATCCCATAAATATAGCACACCTTACGACTATATTTCTTCATATAAAATAATTTCATTTAAAGTTTCCAAATTAATTAATGTTTTTTAGCGAAAAAAAATAAGGCATTAAAATTTGCATACTAATCTTTGGCCCACCCTGATGAAAGAAAAAGGAAAGATTTTTAACTAAATTTTCAAACAGGCTTGAAAGGATTAAAAAATTTAATAAAATAATCAAAAAATACTTTGGTCTTTCCTCTTAATAATAACAAACATTTTGACAATAAAACTTTTTATCAAATTTCAGACCTTTTTTCATCATTGTATGATCTTTTTTAGTGAAAAAATGAAGTGAAGGTTCTTATATTAAAATATTGTTTTGGTTGTTTGTGATATGTTGATCCATTGCACTAAATTTTGAAAATGACAAGTCAACCCATAGAGTGTATAGTGCATGTATGTATAGGAAAAAATCAATTGCTAGTGTTAAAGAAAAAAAAGAAAAGAAAGGCAAACACATTTTGGATACATTGTACCATACTGCTTTATTGTTTAAAGTCTGCATGATAAAGAAGCCTTTACGAAGATGTCAGAGGTCAATTCATAGCCTACTCAAGATATTTAGAAAGAGAACTCAAGTTCTCAAAAAATAAAAAAACGAAAAAGAATTTGAGAAAAAAAAAAAAGAAATCATACCATTGAACAGCAACGTGTGGAATAGCCACATTCATTTGAAATTCTTGGAGATTTAGCAATAAGGTCAGTTTTTAATTATGGTGGTGGTTAGGAGTTTTTTTTTTTGTTGTTTTTAGTATTTATTTACATTTTATTCGGTTATTTGGGGGAGGATCAGTCATTCTCAGTAATTTTCTTGGCAATTATTGGTTGGGGATTTTTATATTTATTTTATTATTATTATTATTATTTTTTGCTGGTGGTGGTGGTGGTGGTGGAGGGGGTGAGGGATGTGCAGGTGGTGTAATGGTTATCAGCATTGAAAGTGGAATCAGAGCGTTGAGTTTAAATTCTGGCCTGGTCTGTTACGTTCACTTTTGCACTCATGCCCTTGGGAAAATGCACAATTCTATTCCCCCTTTCCCAGCTACGGGTTAAATAGCAGGGTAGGCGGAGGTTTTCTAACCTCGGGTGGTAACCATTCGAGGAGAAGGAAAACTCTGAATTCAATTCCAAACTGTGGAGAAGGCAATGGGAAACCCCCTCCACTATCTTTTCCTAAGAAGGCATGTCAATTCAGCAAAGAGATAATAGAGAAAAAGGAATCTGTGGAGGGACATGATTGCCTATGTTCTGAAAGGACATAGCATTTTTAGAGAAAAAAAAAAAACGGAAAATTAATATGTGATGGTGGCTGTGTGTTTTTTTTTGGGGGGTGGGGACTATGAAATTGACTTTATCTTTTTTTTTTTTTTTGTCTTTTTTATTCTTTTGAAAGGAAAAAAGTACAAGAATAAAAATTAAAAGGGGGGGGCAGGTTATCAAAAGAGCTTAAAGATTTGTAAATGTATATACTTCATTGCCATTCTAAAGAGAAGCTCAGAGAGTTATTTACTTGCTTTACACAGTTAAGTAAGGTGGGGTGAAGGATCATTTCCCCACCCACCAATCTCTTGGAAAGATTGATTGAAAGCAGGATACACAGGCATTCGCACACACTCCCCTTCAAGAATTTTACAGGACATCAAGTAGTTACAAGATAAGGACATTTTAAGTTAACAGGGGTTTTTTGTTTTGTTTTTGTTTTTTTAAAGAAAAAAAATTGAATAAAATTTGGTATCAATTTTAACTATTTTTTTATTATACAAAACAGGTAAAATATATAACTTAATTTTTCAAAAGTTGAATTGGAATTAATTCTGTATAAATGACCAAGGACTGTTAAAATGACACACTGTAATACAATTGGAATTCTTTAGACAAGTGAGGCATCTGAAGCAGGGTGAATTGTGGAATAATACTTGGTGATAGCCTTTCTCAAAACAACTGAGAACTGAGTGGATATACAGAGCAAATAACATGAGATATTCAAACCAGATAAAATGAAAAAAAAAATGCATGATCTGGAGAATGTAAGCTGTACCAGATAAAAATTATGGATGTAACTAAGGGATAAAAATCACAGATAAAACAGTTCAATATAAAATCCATAATTATATATATAAAAAAAAAAAAAAAAAATTAATCATTTTATGGGGAATAATAATAATAATTATATTAATAATTATAATGATGATAATAAAAATTTAAATCATATTAGGAGGAATTATTATTGTTGAAGGGGGTGGATGTTTAGGTTGATTTATTTTATGACCTGCCAACCTTTGTGGGTTATTTAATGTTGGAATTTTGCATGAGGCACCCAGTGAGGATCAAACTCACTCAGTAATAATGGTCAACCAGATTAGCCTCACTAAATGTTACCCCATGCAAAGGTGCCTATATTGAAGAGAGGTGGAGGAATAATAATAATAATAATGGTGCTGAAAAATGTTTAAACCATTTTGTGGGGAATAATAATTTTAAGTGGCGGAGAAGGAATAATGATGCTGAAAAATGTTAAAAAAAAAAAAAACATTTCATGGGAAGGAGGAGGAGAAATAATAATAATAATCAGTTTAAGGTGAAGAGGAGGAAGAAGAATTATAATAAAGATTCAATAATGAAACTTTAAAAAAAAAAGAAAATTTTATGAAGGGGTAAGGGAGAATATTAAACAACAACAACAATAATAATGATAATAAAAATAAAAAATTCAATAATCATGAAAAAAAGCATAAAATGAAATCTTATTTCTCACAATCAAATGTTTAAGAAAAAGATTATACAGAACTTGTTATATGTAAGAATTGTATATATATATATATATATATTTTGACCTTGTGACTGAAATTGGGTAGACAGAAATCATGGGGTCTGTCAATAGCTGTGCAAGCATAAAGCCACAAGTCATCGTGGCCGAGGACTTGCGCATGCTGGCCTTGTTCAAATTGTTGATCACACTAAATAACACACTCTCTCTCCCAGAAACTGTAACTAAGGTCTGCTCAGCATAGTAGCAGTATAAACCACAGGTGGTCTCTGTGGGTGTTGAGATACAAGTGGCCAGCTATATATAAAGAATTTAATTTTTTTTTAAAATAGCCTAATTCAAAGAAAGCATGACAATATGTAATGAAATTCCTCAGAAATTGATAATGCTTCAGTATGAAGTGTGATAATTTGGCATAATATTCAACATCTCTTTTATATGTGAAGAACTTCTATCATGGCCATTTGATCATTTCAGTGCCATACCTAATACACACTCGAGCAATCACGTCACTTTCAATTCATGACTGACTAGGCAGATTTCCCCACAGTATGTTGCCGTTAACTTCCTTAAAGAAACAAAAAAAAAAAAATGAAGTTTCAGTTATTCATAGTCAGGGTTGCCATTGGAAAAGGATTTTTCTTTCTTTCTTTTTACTTAACTTTTTCTCTTTTTGTCTTTGTTGAATTTTTGATTATGTTGTGGATCTACAGAAATTTAATTAAATTAAGATTTATATTTAATATACACTGCTTAAATGGATGTATATATATTTTTTTTAAAGCATTTCACCCCAAGAAAGGCAGGATGCCACTAGCACGCAAGGGGTTACAGAGATTGGGAGCAAGAGTAAAGAGGCGTGATAAAGGAAAGGATGAAGAGAAGGATAGGGAATAGATCAAGGCATCTGGAGATGTCAATTGACATTACATTTGAATAGTTGGAGATTATAGCTATCAGGGAAACAAGTAAGAGGAAGGGAATTCCACAGACGGGAGGTGCGAGACATGAAGCTATTGGAGTAGAAGAGATGGCTACATTTAACTGTTTCGACAGTGAAAGGGTGGGACTGAGATGCCAGCCTAGTAGCATGTTTAAATTCATGCAGTCTGGGAACTAGTGAACTATTGTAATTTAATTAATATTAATATATTTACTTGTATATAAATATTAAGTAAATAATATTAATTAAATTAAAATTTATATATATTCAATTAAGCTATATTTACCAGAATTAAATTAAAATTTATATTTTTCTTTTGTGCCCTTTATTATAACATCACCGAGTCGGCAACCCTATCCAGAAATTCCTAAAATAGTTGGTATTAAGATAAAAACTACATATAAACAAGAACATAAGGGGGCAATTCTCAGTTGAATACATTTGTCTTCCTTTTTTTTTTCCACACACATACACACAAAAATAGATAAAAAGACAAAGTTTTATACACATTGGTTAGGGAAAAAAAGTGTTTCAGCAGTCATGATATTGATTTACAGCCTGTCAGGAAGTCACAAATGGGTAGAGATGTGTGAAAGGTACGAGATCCCTTAATGAAGAATTTCATTTTATGGAGACATAAATGAAATGCAAGTATCGAGCATGCTTGATTTATTTAACAAAACGTCTCTTTGGGTACCTTTGTAGTGATTTCAATTTTAAGTGGATGGCCTTGTGCCAACCTAAGGTGAGTAAATACTTTTGATAAAATGTATGTTTTTTTTTTTTTAACTCACTACATACAGGAACCAACAACATGGACAAAGATTATTAGCAAAATTGAGTTGAAACCTACTGTGGTCCATTTTGCGAGTAGAATTGGTCTAAGAAAGATATAAATATTAAAATGAAAACACCTCCCAGAAATTTTAACTCTAACATTAATATATATGTAGCTGATGCATCTATAAGTTTGTAGGATAATGATGATTATTTTAAACATCAAATTTATTTTTCAACATAATCTCTTTCTTTGTCAATGCACTTTATGCAACATGTCTCCATTAATCAGATAGATCAAGTATTACACTATGAAATTTTCATATCTAAATTTTAGCTAATAACTGTGTCAGGTTAGATTCTGTTATCCAAACTTGTCTGTATTTTCAAGCTATCCTGAATTTCAAATTTAAGCTTCAGCATCTGAAAATCCTATTTAATCCCATTTTGGGACTGCGTTGATGTCATTAAAAAAAAAAAAAAACAAAAAAACAAAAAAAAAAAAACTTTTTTTTTTTTTAACAAGTTGAACTTACTGCAAATAAAAAATTGTTTTTTTCCCCCACTACTACTACTACTACTAATAATAATAATAATAATAATAGTAATAAGATAATTTTAATTTTTATCAGATGAAGCATTGTCAATCATCATTCATATTGATACACTTTTCATCTTAATTTCAATTGCTTTTCATTGCAACTATTCAGGTTGACATACTGAAAAGTCTACAACACAGATTGAAAATAAAGAATGGTGAGATTTGAACTCGTATTCCTTCCAATGGTTAATAATAAATGGTCAAATGTGATCTTTTGCTAGCCATAAGAATTCTTGTAGCCTAATCAGCTGGTATAATTAACCAGATTTCTTTGGGCAAAAGGATACATGTTTGAGTTTCATCAGAAACATATTTTTTTATCCATGCTGTTTACTGACAACTGTAAAATGAAGGCCTGAATATTCAGAATAAAAAGCAAGTGAGATTAAGATGAAAGAAATAAGTCAAAATTAATGACAGTTACAACAAGGGTTTTAAAAGTTACAAAGTGCTTAAAATTTTCATAAGAAAAAAAGTTGGTAAAGTTTAACAAGTGTACCTGTAAAACAAAAACAAAACAAAACCATATATCAAAAGGACATTTTTTTTCTTTCTTGACACTGGTATTATTGTATAATTCTTGAAACAAGGAGAAATCTGAGATTTAAAATAATCTAAGAAAATGTACGTCTGGAAAATACATTTTTTCAAAATGGATAATTAGCTACTTGTTGTTAGATGTTTATTTAAATTTTCTTGTTCTATAATTCAATCATTTCTATAAATTTATGAATAAAGAGATTTGTTTTCATTATTATTTCTTTATAATATGATAAATAATAAATATTGCATTGTGCTTGGTTCATAGATATTCATCTTGTAAATATAAAATTATTCTTGTAAATAAACAATCTAATAAATTGTATTTAATATTTTTCTTGTCAATTCTTGAGAAAAACAAAATAGAATGAAAATGTGTGACTCCAGTTTCATGTTTGCCTTTTATTAAAATTCTAAAATATCTTTTTAAAACAATACAAATTGTCAAGAGAGTATACAGCATATGTCCTTTTGACAGTTTTCATTACA
>OZ038507.1:23436290-23438790 GCA_964036315.1 Acanthosepion esculentum
AAACAAAACAGAAAAGACAGATACCTACTTATGCAATAATCCCAAAAGTGCTCAATGCCTCTAGTAAATAAAATAAAACAGAACAGTAACCATAACCAACAGTAACCCGCATAAAGAGAATAGGTCTTAATAGCTTGCTGCCTGACAATCACATTGCAAGAAACTTGGAGTAGCAATTTGGACATTGCTTGTGTGGTGCTGTTGATTAGGGTATATATGTTAAATGGGAAACATTTTGTCCTGAAGGAAAATAATTTTATATTTCCTAACTTACAATATATAAAATGAAAATGCTAGCTATTAATTCTAGCAAATAATACACACAAAATTATATCATTTAACATATAGCAAATTTTATAGAATTTCTGCCAATAAAGACTATAATTATTAAATTATATTGACAAGAGAATCTTCTTGTTGAGAGTCCTGATGAGTAATTGAAAGAAATTACAAAACTCTGAGTTGACCATCAATAATTACCGAAGGTTCGACTTCTAATTTAATAATTATTTCCTTCTTTAAAAAGAATTCTATCCAATCTTTTATGAATTACAATTGGAGAGAATTCTATACCCCCCCTTTTTTTTTTTTTTAAATAATCAATTCATCCCAAGACAGGTGATAATGCCACTAAGACACAAGGGGCTAATGGGAGTGAAAGAGAATGAAAAACTTTACAAGTAACTGAAAATCCAATCCTAAACAGGAAACAAGAGAAACCTCTAATCCTGAAATTATTGGAGCAATCCATTTAATAATGGAAAAAAACAAAAAAAAAAAACACATTGATAAAAATGTGTGTGGGCAGAAAGTGGGGGATCGGTTCTGTATTGTTATTAAGTAATAATCTGATCCCCCATCACCACCAATTAATAAATCAGTATTTATATATTAAAAATTATTAACAATTCACATATGAAAACATTCTAATAATGCCTAAGTACAAAATATTTCTTTTAATCAATTCACCCTAAGCAAGGTGATAATGCCACTAAGATGCAAAGGACTACTGGGTGTGAAAGAGGATAAGAAGACTTTTGAAGGAACGAGAAACACAATCCTAAACAGGAAACAAGGGATAAACCTCTAATCTTGTTCAACAGACTGGAGAGGAGTCAAATTAAGAAATATAAAATTATATTCCTTCAGAACAAAATGTTTCCCATCTAACATATATATCCTTATCAATGACATCACACAAAGATTATGTCATTTAAAAGAATGGAAAAATAAAAATTTAAGGAGATATACAATTGTTTTGAAATTCCAAAAATCAGGTGAAAAAAATTGAAATTTTCTTTTATTTTTAAATGATAGGAAAATAAATAAATAAATAAATAAAAATAAACATTGATGCCTTTTAATGTTTGCTTTTACAAGTTATTTGATGAATCAATGACCGACAATGTAAACTAATTGACCGTGACCACCAACAATAATACAGTACTTAATATCGTGTAATTTTCTTCACGGCAAAAACATTTCATTTCCAACAGATGAAAAATAAGGATTTTGTGGAAAGTAAAAAGAGGAAAAGCAAGACAAGAAACGAGTATGCGAGAATTTATTTACTTGATAATGAGAACTTTTCATATTTAAAGAGTAGCAGTAGTTGTTGTTGTAGTAATATAACAATTTGTATATTGTAAGTAGATAGTATATAAAAGTGTGACAGAATTAAAAATTATTGTTATTATCATTATTATATTTGGCATCTTCCTTTTTTTTTTCATTGCCGTGGTTAGAACAAGAAAGAAAAGCAAGAGCTGAGTCGACATGAAAATTAAAGCCGACAATCTAAAGCAAGATGAGGAGAGAATGTTCCATTAACTAGTTTCACTTAAAAAATAGATTCCGTTTTTTTGGCATATCTAAGTTCCTCGGTCGAAAGACTTCATTTGAGAAATAAAAGAATATTAAAAACAAATCATAAAAAAGTCAAGTTAATCATTTAGTTAAACTGAATTCAAAATAATATTATTGTGTTTTTTAGGCATTTTATTCTCTCTTTTCTGATTATCCAAATGCAAGAAAGAACAAGGTTAAAACTAAACACTTTTGAGTGGTAGGAGGAGGAGGTAAGAAGAGAAAAGTGTAGTTGTGGATGATTGCCACGGCTACTACCATAAGCTTTCACAGAAAGGTAGTAGATCCAGTTAGTTCTTACAGAGTTGTCTACCCTTTGATCTTCAACTGACATGGAACATGCACAATAACATTAGCCCTGAGGCTTCCTTAAATGATTCTAGTAGATTTCCAACTGAATGAGACATCAGTAACACACAGTAGGTCAGCTTGGTCATTAATTTGAGAGAAGTTTCAATACAGTTTACTTTTCTTTTAGAGAATTCCAAAATTTATTTTACAACCAGCGCATTCTTTTTCAGATATAAACAATCCTATCTTTAATTTGGAGGGGGAGGTCTTAAAGAAATATACAAGATTATTATTACAAAAGGAAAAAAAAAAAAAAAAAAGAAGAAAAAGAAAAAAGAAGAAA
>OZ038507.1:23450147-23562647 GCA_964036315.1 Acanthosepion esculentum
AAATTGATTCTTTTTTCCAAAAGAAAATAAAGCAAATGGAACAAATCTTTTGCTGGTAATGGTCACACACCACCAGACGCCTAAACAAACACACTAAGTAACTAAGTTAAATAGAGAACTATATTAATCAGTCCTTGCCAAGCTTGTGACATTTCAGCTAATGATGACAATAGCTAAATTGTTTTTTATCTCTCATATAGCCACCATCATCTGGCTTTAAAACCAAAGTGACCTTCTCCAACACAAACTTGATAATGGTCAAGTTGAAATTTTTAATTTTACTGTGAAATTAAAATTATTTCATATTGATTTCTAGTTTAATCTAACATTAAATTTGATCAACTAACGGTTTGTATTTAGAATACACTGTCACGTTTTATTGAATTTTCATATGATTGTATTCTGAATGGTTGTCATAGGTTACATAACAAGGTTTCCCCTATTAAGGGGGTTTGATTTGGTTTTGAATTTTAAAAAAAATTTATTTCGCAATCAACACCATCGCTTGATAAGACACCAGAAGTGTTGAAACAAAATGGCTATTTTTGTAGTGATGTTATAACATGCTTATGTTATAATTTTTGAATAAATATTATGATGGTCAAGTCCCTAAAATAGATTGTAAACAAAAAACAAAAACAAAAAAAACTCTGTTCACTCTGTACAAAGCCCAAGGGCTACTCAAGTTACTGGGTTACAGAGTAAGAGGCGTAGCTTATGCATATATGTGAGGAAGATAACGGTTATCCCTAGACTTGAAAAGATTAAAATTCTATTGATTGGGAAAGCAACCTCTTGGGAGTTGGTTCCACAAGGCAGTGGTTTGTGGGAAGACACTGCTAGAGTGAAACATCACATCAAAAGAATATGAAGGAAAGGATGGTGGTTTGTTACATTGTGTTTTGCATGGTGGGCTTTAGCCATGAAGGTTAGTTACTGGTGGAACTAAGGAGTGCAGTTCATTAGAATATTCTCCATGGAAATAGTGATAGAACAGCAAGAGGCTTGTGATGTCTCATCTGTGAGAAAGGGGTGAAAAATAATTCACTGCTAGAGTGAAACATCACATCAAAAGAATATGAAGGAAAGGATGGTGGTTTGTTACATTGTGTTTTGTTGGTGGGCTTTAGCCATGAAGGTTAGTTACTGGTGGAACTAAGGAGTGCAGTTCATTAGAATATTCTCCATGGAAATAGTGATAGAACAGCAAGAGGCTTGTGATGTCTCATCTGTGAGAAAGGGGTGAAAAATAATTCACTGCTAGAGTGAAACATCACATCAAAAGAATATGAAGGAAAGGATGGTGGTTTGTTACATTGTGTTTTGCATGGTGGGCTTTAGCCATGAAGGTTAGTTACTGGTGGAACTAAGGAGTGCAGTTCATTAGAATATTCTCCATGGAAATAGTGATAGAACAGCAAGAGGCTTGTGATGTCTCATCTGTGAGAAAGGGGTGAAAAATAATTCACTGCTAGAGTGAAACATCACATCAAAAGAATATGAAGGAAAGGATGGTGGTTTGTTACATTGTGTTTTGCATGGTGGGCTTTAGCCATGAAGGTTAGTTACTGGTGGAACTAAGGAGTGCAGTTCATTAGAATATTCTCCATGGAAATAGTGATAGAACAGCAAGAGGCTTGTGATGTCTCATCTGTGAGAAAGGGGTGAAAAATAATTCACTGCTAGAGTGAAACATCACATCAAAAGAATATGAAGGAAAGGATGGTGGTTTGTTACATTGTGTTTTGTTGGTGGGCTTTAGCCATGAAGGTTAGTTACTGGTGGAACTAAGGAGTGCAGTTCATTAGAATATTCTCCATGGAAATAGTGATAGAACAGCAAGAGGCTTGTGATGTCTCATCTGTGAGAAAGGGGTGAAAAATAATTCACTGCTAGAGTGAAACATCACATCAAAAGAATATGAAGGAAAGGATGGTGGTTTGTTACATTGTGTTTTGTTGGTGGGCTTTAGCCATGAAGGTTAGTTACTGGTGGAACTAAGGAGTGCAGTTCATTAGAATATTCTCCATGGAAATAGTGATAGAACAGCAAGAGGCTTGTGATGTCTCATCTGTGAGAAAGGGGTGAAAAATAATTCACTGCTAGAGTGAAACATCACATCAAAAGAATATGAAGGAAAGGATGGTGGTTTGTTACATTGTGTTTTGCATGGTGGGCTTTAGCCATGAAGGTTAGTTACTGGTGGAACTAAGGAGTGCAGTTCATTAGAATATTCTCCATGGAAATAGTGATAGAACAGCAAGAGGCTTGTGATGTCTCATCTGTGAGAAAGGGGTGAAAAATAATTCACTGCTAGAGTGAAACATCACATCAAAAGAATATGAAGGAAAGGATGGTGGTTTGTTACATTGTGTTTTGCATGGTGGGCTTTAGCCATGAAGGTTAGTTACTGGTGGAACTAAGGAGTGCAGTTCATTAGAATATTCTCCATGGAAATAGTGATAGAACAGCAAGAGGCTTGTGATGTCTCATCTGTGAGAAAGGGGTGAAAAATAATTCACTGCTAGAGTGAAACATCACATCAAAAGAATATGAAGGAAAGGATGGTGGTTTGTTACATTGTGTTTTGCATGGTGGGCTTTAGCCATGAAGGTTAGTTACTGGTGGAACTAAGGAGTGTAGTTCATTAGAATATTCTCCATGGAAATAGTGATAGAACAGCAAGAGGCTTGTGATGTCTCATCTGTGAGAAAGGGGTGAAAAATAATTCACTGCTAGAGTGAAACATCACATCAAAAGAATATGAAGGAAAGCATGGTGGTTTGTTACATTGTGTTTTGCATGGTGGGCTTTAGCCATGAAGGTTAGTTACTGGTGGAACTAAGGAGTGCAGTTCATTAGAATATTCTCCATGGAAATAGTGATAGAACAGCAAGAGGCTTGTGATGTCTCATCTGTGAGAAAGGGGTGAAAAATAATTCACTGCTAGAGTGAAACATCACATCAAAAGAATATGAAGGAAAGCATGGTGGTTTGTTACATTGTGTTTTGCATGGTGGGCTTTAGCCATGAAGGTTAGTTACTGGTGGAACTAAGGAGTGTAGTTCATTAGGATATTCTCCATGGAAATAGTGATAGAACAGCAAGAGGCTTGTGATGTCTCATCTGTGAGAAAGGGGTGAAAAATAATTCACTGCTAGAGTGAAACATCACATCAAAAGAATATGAAGGAAAGGATGGTGGTTTGTTACATTGTGTTTTGCATGGTGGGCTTTAGCCATGAAGGTTAGTTACTGGTGGAACTAAGGAGTGTAGTTCATTAGAATATTCTCCATGGAAATAGTGATAGAACAGCAAGAGGCTTGTGATGTCTCATCTGTGAGAAAGGGGTGAAAAATAATTCACTGCTAGAGTGAAACATCACATCAAAAGAATATGAAGGAAAGGATGGTGGTTTGTTACATTGTGTTTTGCATGGTGGGCTTTAGCCATGAAGGTTAGTTACTGGTGGAACTAAGGAGTGCAGTTCATTAGAATATTCTCCATGGAAATAGTGATAGAACAGCAAGAGGCTTGTGATGTCTCATCTGTGAGAAAGGGGTGAAAAATAATTCACTGCTAGAGTGAAACATCACATCAAAAGAATATGAAGGAAAGCATGGTGGTTTGTTACATTGTGTTTTGCATGGTGGGCTTTAGCCATGAAGGTTAGTTACTGGTGGAACTAAGGAGTGTAGTTCATTAGAATATTCTCCATGGAAATAGTGATAGAACAGCAAGAGGCTTGTGATGTCTCATCTGTGAGAAAGGGGTGAAAAATAATTCACTGCTAGAGTGAAACATCACATCAAAAGAATATGAAGGAAAGGATGGTGGTTTGTTACATTGTGTTTTGCATGGTGGGCTTTAGCCATGAAGGTTAGTTACTGGTGGAACTAAGGAGTGCAGTTCATTAGAATATTCTCCATGGAAATAGTGATAGAACAGCAAGAGGCTTGTGATGTCTCATCTGTGAGAAAGGGGTGAAAAATAATTCACTGCTAGAGTGAAACATCACATCAAAAGAATATGAAGGAAAGGATGGTGGTTTGTTACATTGTGTTTTGCATGGTGGGCTTTAGCCATGAAGGTTAGTTACTGGTGGAACTAAGGAGTGCAGTTCATTAGAATATTCTCCATGGAAATAGTGATAGAACAGCAAGAGGCTTGTGATGTCTCATCTGTGAGAAAGGGGTGAAAAATAATTCACTGCTAGAGTGAAACATCACATCAAAAGAATATGAAGGAAAGGATGGTGGTTTGTTACATTGTGTTTTGCATGGTGGGCTTTAGCCATGAAGGTTAGTTACTGGTGGAACTAAGGAGTGCAGTTCATTAGAATATTCTCCATGGAAATAGTGATAGAACAGCAAGAGGCTTGTGATGTCTCATCTGTGAGAAAGGGGTGAAAAATAATTCACTGCTAGAGTGAAACATCACATCAAAAGAATATGAAGGAAAGGATGGTGGTTTGTTACATTGTGTTTTGTTGGTGGGCTTTAGCCATGAAGGTTAGTTACTGGTGGAACTAAGGAGTGCAGTTCATTAGAATATTCTCCATGGAAATAGTGATAGAACAGCAAGAGGCTTGTGATGTCTCATCTGTGAGAAAGGGGTGAAAAATAATTCACTGCTAGAGTGAAACATCACATCAAAAGAATATGAAGGAAAGGATGGTGGTTTGTTACATTGTGTTTTGCATGGTGGGCTTTAGCCATGAAGGTTAGTTACTGGTGGAACTAAGGAGTGTAGTTCATTAGAATATTCTCCATGGAAATAGTGATAGAACAGCAAGAGGCTTGTGATGTCTCATCTGTGAGAAAGGGGTGAAAAATAATTCACTGCTAGAGTGAAACATCACATCAAAAGAATATGAAGGAAAGGATGGTGGTTTGTTACATTGTGTTTTGCATGGTGGGCTTTAGCCATGAAGGTTAGTTACTGGTGGAACTAAGGAGTGTAGTTCATTAGAATATTCTCCATGGAAATAGTGATAGAACAGCAAGAGGCTTGTGATGTCTCATCTGTGAGAAAGGGGTGAAAAATAATTCACTGCTAGAGTGAAACATCACATCAAAAGAATATGAAGGAAAGGATGGTGGTTTGTTACATTGTGTTTTGTTGGTGGGCTTTAGCCATGAAGGTTAGTTACTGGTGGAACTAAGGAGTGCAGTTCATTAGAATATTCTCCATGGAAATAGTGATAGAACAGCAAGAGGCTTGTGATGTCTCATCTGTGAGAAAGGGGTGAAAAATAATTCAACACCAACAAGGACGTGGAGACACTTAAAGCATCCTCTGTATGACGATAAACTATATCCGTGTCCAGAGTAAGATGATAAACTACGTCCAACAGCAAAGCCTCTGATCAGGAGGCTTTGAGGAGCGTGGAACCTCCTCTTAATTGCTGGTGTTCCCAGGTCCACCCTAACCTGGGGTGGTAGCACCTGCTAGGGCCCCAGCTCTGGGCAAATAGTTAACCCAGAAACTGATGTAAAAGGCATTATAAAAGTGTAAAAGTAGGTTTTAATATCAGAAATACTTTATAAAAAATTATTACCAGAAATAAAGTTTTGAAAAAAAAAAAAACTATTACCAGCTATACGTTTTTGAAAAAATAATATTACTAGCTATACGTTTTTGAAAAAATTATATTACCTGCTATACGTTTTTGAAAAAATAATATTACCAGCTATATGTCTTTGAAAAAATAATATTACCAGCTATACGTTTTTGAGGAAAAAAATATTAACAGAAATAGATTTTTGACAAAACAAAAATATTACCAGAAAAAAATAAAAAGTTGTCAGCATTAAATGACCCATTGAGGTTCATATCTCGTAAAACAAACCAAACTCTTAAAAACTCTATTGATACTGGAAAATGAAGACTGGGCAGCTGCTGCTTATAGATGGCAGCATTTATTCCCTTTTCATCATGACTTGGCTCTTATAAATGTAGAGGATAGCAAGAGAAGTCAGGTAATTACTGGATCAGTACAGGGAACCGACCATTTTTCCAGCATCTTTAGTGACGTATCGTATGTAGGGAGTTATAGCAATCAATAACAGATAAATTGGAAATGATCAGCACAATTAACAGACAGGTAGGAACTATTGACAAACTTGATAAAGAGAAGGTATTTATTGAATTTTAGTCTGGCTCAAGACCAAAACAGTGGAGCAACCAATGAGGATTGAAATCAATCAGTATTAGTCTGTAAAGATAACTTTTCAACCAATATACTATTGTTATTAAATTCATATAATTCATAATAAATATATGACAGAGAAGAGAGTTGGTGAAACACACACACACATATATTTTTTTATTGAAATTGGAGTAGATCTAAGTAACGAAATTAGATCAGAGCATTTTTGTTTACTGATGGGAAATCTGATCTAGGCCATTTGGAATTGAGTTATTAGAAAAGACAATGAAAATGATCAAAATAAAAAAATTTTTGATTAAAAATTGAAATAGAGCTTGAGTCAGCAAGGAGGACCTTTAGAATTAACATGATTTACGTTGAAACAGCCAGAACCTTGTGATAACATGTGTGGGCCAAGGGTCGATTATGACTAGCCAGATTTATCTATATAAACGCGTAGTTATGCTGAAAAAGAGGCAGACAGCAGAGGCGAAAGGTTGCTTTTGGCTCGTTTGTCGTCGAGTGCAGTCAAGCTGGGTAGAGAGATATTGGAGATTGAAAGTGAGCAGAGTTGAATTGAAGGCTTGAAGAAGTACGAAAGTGACGTCAGAATTGGAACAAAACCCCCGCTAACATGTACTGCTGATATAAGTACTGCTGCTCCGGCTACCATGAAGATTACTACTACTGTTACTACTGCCAAGGAGGAACGCAACTATAAACTTTAAGCCACACACAGAAATCTTTATCTCTCCATCACAAGAGTCATATCATTCTGAGACGATTTCACAACAAGCTAATCACAACCCACTCTCTCTCTGTCTAGAATCCAGTGTATGAGTTTTTATGTCAATTACTTTTCTTTTCTGTAACTCATTTCTTTTCTATACTATTCTTTTCTGCTATATAAAAGACAATAACAATTCAACCATTGAATAGTTGTTTGTCCGGCTTTCTGAAGATATATATTTTTTTTTGTGCATTCTAAATTTCTTAGCGCAGACTCTCCAGCCATGTCTACATCTTCAGTCGACCGTAAATGGATGAACATCACTTCTGCTTTCTTGGTCAAACCAAACACAACGTGGGCAGGATTAAACCAGTGGACGGGTCAAATGATCTACGGATGCTCAGGGGACCTACGGCCACTCCCTTAAGTTTGGTTAAGACTGAGTAGACACCTCAACCCAGAGAGTAAGACATCAGAGGTTGAGGGGCTGGGGTGAAAGTGTTAGAAATATAATTCTCCAGAATTACAACATATTAATAACTGGAAACAAATTTGATTTATTGATCTGTTAGTTTAACAGCATATCAACTCCTTATGGGCCATTTAATGCCAAAATTTAATTTTCTTGAGAGCTTTGAAGTAATAAAATTAGGATGTTATCCTGCTTTCACAACTGAATACATGGTAGATGATACTCAGCTTTTGTGTATATACATGCTTGAGAAGACATAATTACTAGTCAGTGATGTGTGCATTATATGTTGTAGTTATATTTTGGAAGGAGGCACGGTGGAGTAATGGATAGCGGCTTGGATTGAGGAATTGGAGAGCAGAGTTCGAATTCCAGTCAAATCCATTACATTCACTTACGTGCTAATACTCTTGGGAAAGGTATGAATCCTCTTCTTCTCCCCCTCAGCTATGGGTAAATAGCAGGACACACCGGGTTCTATAGCCTTGGATGGCAACTGGTCTACCGCAGAAAGAAATGACAAACTATTGCGGGGAAAAAAAATCTGCCTCGTCAGTCATGTATCTTTCGATACATGATCGCCTAAGCATGTATCACGCATGACACATAACTGACTGATATTTTGGAATACAGTTTGTTTTACCACACTGATTGAGTATTATGTATGCACTAATCGAATTTAGCTATATAAAAATTTAAGGGCACTAATTGAAAATCCATTAATCATATGTGCATTAATTGAGGGATTTCTGTATATATAAATAAAGTGTGTGTGTGTGTGTGTGGGGGGGGTTGTACATGTGCATATTTGTGTATGTAAAAATAAGTCTAAAAATATTCAGGTTTCAATCTTTAGCTGCCTAATCAACAGGAACATAAATCCTTCAGATATTTTCGTAAATAATTATCCTAACAGAAAAGAGGAGACAAACTTTGATGCAAAGACAAAAAATTTGAAATCCATAAATAAATAAATACATTCAGGAATCAATCCATATTTTTTACAAGTGTGCAAAATTGATTAAATTTTCCGTTGGTTTAGCTATTGATAATTCAAAATTTTCCTCAGTTAAAAATGAAACAATAGAAATTTTACCTTGTTTATTCACTTCAAGACCATTGTTTGGCAAGTAAATCTTATTTATTCTGATTGGCACCAATTCTGGCAGAGTCAGCTGCATCTGAGGTAGAACTTTGTGCATGTCTTCTATCAAAGGACAGCGTAACATTCGTTCAAAATGCGGACTGAATTCGGACAGGCAGGAAAGAACTTTGCTGACACTCACACAACGCAGCTGAATCTAAAGAAAAGAATTTAAACAGGTATTAGAAGGAAGATGGAGGTAACAGAAACAGTGAAATTTTTAAGAAAAAAATTTTTTAAAAATACATTTGCTGGAATCAGAGACTATTTACTCTTTTTCTTTCCTCAATAGGAGTAGATAGGTTTGCCTATTGTACAATTCACATAGTCCTTGGTCTTTTAAACAGAGTAGAGATCTATCCCTCATCTCCAGTTTAGGATTGGGTTTTCAGTTCCTTCTAAATATTACTTCAACTCTATACATCTAACGTTTTCAGCTAAAAGACCTAAAATTTTATTTATTTGCTTTTTTTTTCTTTCTTTCTTTCTTTCCTCAATAGGATTAGAAAGATGTGACTATCATCTGGTTCACACTTCTCCCTAGTCTTTTGAACAGGAGTAGAGGTTTATCCCTTTCCCCTTACATCTTGGTGGCCTTATCACCTTGCTTGGGGTGGTGCCTTTTACTTTGTAGCTCTCTACCTCGAGTGGCACTTGGTCCTTCTACAGGGTGAACATCACTGTAAAAAAAATTGTCAGTTGTTGAGAAGTAACGTAGATGTTACTGACAGAATAGTGCTATTATATGTACAATTAAATCATAATTGCAGATCAGCCAACTCTCAAGAGGATGCTTTCCCAATCACTACAAAAGCTTTTCAGATCTAGGGTCAACTGTTTATCTTTCCCATATATCCTTAGAAACAGTGCCTCTTCATCTGTAACCTTCTATCTAGATTGTCTTTTGGGCATTGTACAGAGTGAACATCATTGTAAAAGAAAAGAAAAAAGAAAGAAAAGAAAAAAGAAAGAAAAGAAAAAAGAAAGAAAGAAAAAAGAAAGAAAGAAAAAAGAAAGAAAGAAAAAAGAAAGAAAGAAAAAAGAAAGAAAGAAAAAAGAAAGAAAGAAAAAAGAAAGAAAGAAAAAAGAAAGAAAGAAAAAAGAAAGAAAGAAAAAAGAAAGAAAGAAAAAAGAAAGAAAGAAAAGAAAGAAAGAAAAGAAAGAAAGAAAAGAAAGAAAGAAAAGAAAGAAAAAAAAGAAAGAAAAAAAAGAAAGAAAAAAAAGAAAGAAAAAAAAGAAAGAAAAAAAGAAAGAAAAAAAAGAAAGAAAAAAAAGAAAGAAAAAAAAGAAAGAAAAAAAAGAAAGAAAAAAAAGAAAGAAAAAAAAGAAAGAAAAAAAAGAAAGAAAAAAAAGAAAGAAAAAAAAGAAAGAAAAAAAAGAAAGAAAAAAAAGAAAGAAAAAAAAGAAAGAAAAAAAGAAAGAAAAAAAAGAAAGAAAAAAAGAAAGAAAAAAAAGAAAGAAAAAAAAGAAAGAAAAAAAAGAAAGAAAAAAAAGAAAGAAAAAAAAGAAAGAAAAAAAAGAAAGAAAAAAAAGAAAGAAAAAAAAGAAAGAAAAAAAAGAAAGAAAAAAAAAGAAAAATTAAAAAAAAAAAAAGTTACTATTTGATGGCATATAAACCCCCCATCCTTTCCTCAACAAAAATTACTGAAATGTCTCCCCTAACAAAACTGGTTTTAAGCAGTCAGACTCTGTAGTGCCTCACGATACATGTCCATGTCATGTGCATGCATACCTCAGACAGCCAGATGATTGCCTTATGGCAATCAAAAATCTAAAGTCCTGTTCATCAGCAGGTTTACTGAAAACAAAAATGGTGAAACTAGAAAGAGAAATAAATATATAAACTCGAGACTAGTTTAGTAAGAATAACAAAATAAATAAAAAAAGGTTAAAAAGGAAAGGAAACAAGGAATATGAGAAAGGGCTCTAAATCGGTAAATGAAGTAGCAAGTAGTTTGCTTATAGGAATGTACACTATTTACATTATTGTGCTCATCTTTGTTGCCATATTTATCATAATGTTTCGGCCGATGTACACTCCGGCCTTCTTCAGGTGGTTGGAATGTCGAACTGAACGCTTTATTTCGCTCGCTGGGGTAGACCGTTCTAGTTCCACGTGCCATGTCTAACGGATTTCAGTTATCTCCTGTTAATTCCCCTCTCCAAGTTCTCCGCTACCTTAACCTTAAAGACAAATGGCACAGTGGATAAAGGCATTGGTTAGATCCAGTAACAGGACCCGAAGAGTTATGAGTTCAATACCTGGTTAAATCTGGGCTAGATGTAGAGACTTAAATTGCTTCCCTTGCCCACAAAGTGACATTCCGCTTTGATCCTCTATGTTAAGAATAAAAATATTTTTTTTTTAAATTCTTGTTTTCTTTTCATTCTACCTAACTTGCAGTACTTTATTTCATTTTTTTTTCTCTCGTGCTACCATACACATATTTATCACACTAATAGACAACTCAAAAGAAATATCAACAGATACAACAACACAATTTGAATTGCAAATATGACAGGGTTAGGAGAGAAGGCAAAGTTTTGTTTGTTTGTGGTATATCAACTTTCTTATCTTTTATAAATTTGCATGGAGGCTAAATTTTGTGTCTGTGTCCCTCACCTTACATCAATTGAACAAAACGGCCCCCAAAAAAAAAACAAAAAACATTTACTGCATGCCTTTTACATATATTACTAATGGAAAGATAAAAAACAAACAACAAATGTTTATCAATCTAATATGTTGCACTTTTATTAAGCTTCATCAGAGAATGTGATATGGAGAAAAAGAAGAAAGAAATTCTGGTAGTTTTACTTTTGTTTTGTTTGATTTTCATTGGTTAATCAGATTGCACATGCAGTGTCCAGAATTCAAGGAGAGACAACATGTCCATCTAAATTTTCAAGAAATTAATGAATTCTAAGCCTACTGAAAAACTAAATATTGTTTTATGTATGTAAGTGTATAATAAGTCTAGTTTGTCTATGTGGGATCCAGATGATAATGTGTGTGAACGTATGAATAATAAGGTTTTGTGTGTGTGTGTGTGTGTGTGTGCACGTGCGTGTAGTAAATTTTCACATTGACTTTTCACATGTACATACCATTTGTTTTAGATAAACATTAAATTCTTTAAGAATGGATTCAGTAAAGATTGGTGATGTTTTTGATGTGTGTTTATAGTCGTTATATTAGTAGGCTCTTGAATTACTCCTTAATTATATTCCTTTTTAATTAGGTCTGTTTGGTTTGTTTTGTTTTATGGCATATCAACCTCAATGGGTCATTTAATGCCGACAACCAATTTTTTTTCCTGGTAATATTTTTGTTTTGTCAAAAATCTATTTCTGGTAATATTTTTTTTCCTCAAAATTGTATAGCTGGTAATATTTTCAAAAAACATATTTGTGACACCAAGCCGTCGGCCTGTGGTCAACTCCCAGTCGCGGTGCGAAGCTGTAAGGTTTCTTCTACCTGCGTTTTGGGGTTGACTTTTGTCGCTGCTACCAGCCTGTGTCCCAGTCATTTGGGGGTCGTCGCTACGCGGCGAAATCTCCTGGTCAGGATACCAATATGTGACACTCAGCCATCCAGGGTCAAATCCAATGGTCACGGCACCAATATGTGGCACCAGGGTCGAATTCTGGTTGTTGATGTTAACGGCTTCACCAGCTGTACCGGTTCAATGCCAACTATCGTTCCCAGCTCATTTGCAACATCTGGTTACTGGAGTAACTGCTTCGATCTCAAGTCTAACCTACCCACGTTGTGACTGATCTTATGTAGACAAGATCAATCAGGCGTCGGGCAGTAGTGTAAGCTGAGTCCAGATTGAAGGTGGCATTGCACAAGCGCAAAGAAAAAAAATAAATGAAAGAAAAACCCAAGAGGTTCAAGTATGTTAAGAAATAACAATTTAACTTTATCCTTCTGTTATATACAGGAGTGTGCTTTTCTCCCAGCCTGTTTCCTACGAAATGTGACACTTCTATGTTTCAAGCTAGTTGGTCCTTTAAGTCAATAGGTTTAGTTTTTAAGTGTTGGCTTAACTTTGTTTGTCAGTATAACTTGCTATTGGTAGGATAGGCTAAGTTGGAGGTCATGGAATCTCTCGATCAGCTTCTGTGAGGCAACAACCTGGTTCAAAACCAGCTCAACTGTGTCTTCAGCTCAAACTATCTGGAACTCACTGGCTAACTGCTGAATGACCCATCGACGTTCGTTTATATGGGTACCGACCAAAACCTGGTGTATGGCCAGACGCGGCCTGGGGTTCTCGGTAATCTCTATTTCTAACAAGAAATCTCTTTGTTGTCAGGACAGGAAAATTAACCACTTCCCATTTCGGGTTCTCTGTCGTTTGTGAGGGAAGGTCGGAGGAGAGCTATCCTCCTAGACTCTTTCTCTCTTACATTGATATCTCATACCAATCCCTTCAGTGGGCGTTAACACTTTCTCTGCCTTTCTCATCCATTCACCTCCGCCTATCACCATGCTACTATACAACCAATGATCTCTCAGCAGTGTGAATGTGGCTAAACTGGCCTCCTTAAAATTATAATCTAGGATTTTGTTTACAAAATTCTCCTTTCCCATCGGCCAAAATTTTTACGAATTCCATATTGCAAATTAAATTCTTATCACATCTTTCTTTTGGGGCCACCCAAAATTCACTTAGTCAGCACTCTCTACCGACTCATCAATCACTGTCAAAGTTTGCCATCTGGTCCTTTACGTTAAGTTAGCTTTATAATGGAATCCTTGACGTGTTAAGAAATTAACTTCTTTTATCTCGCCAAATCTCAATTCTCCACTATTTTCTGGGGATTGCCAAAAGTTTACACATACCATGTCGCCATCCAATGTCTCAGCGTCTGAATCAACACGTTTGATAAGGTAAATAATAACAAACCCCCTCATCTATGTCGAGACAATGCCAAAATTTTACAATTGCCACATTGCTTCTCTTCGCCTGTATCCAAGAAAGAAAAATAAACGATATCTTGGAAAGATAATTAACATTGATTCTCCCTGCCTATATCAGTGATCATCTCCAGCTGAAATTTTTACGACTGGCATGTGTTTTGGCCAATAATTTCATATTATTCTACTTCTTCCCAAGTTTACAGTCCCTTGTAAAAAGTATCTTTTTTCGTAAATAGAATTAAAATCTTTTTTTTTCATCGATCATTCTATCTTTCGAGATCGCTCTTTTTCGTTTTAAGAAGGTCTATTTGATGTTTTAATTTCTATGATTAATTACTTAGCCAATTACCATAGCTAAATAGTGTCACATATTGCTGGTAATATTTTTGTTCTTCAAAAATTTATTTCTAGTAATAATTTTTTTTACAAAGTATTTCTGGTATTAAAACCTATTTGTACACTTTCATAATGCTTTTTACCTCAGTTTCGGGGTTAACTATTTGCCCATAGCTGGGACCCTAACAGGTGCTACCACCCCAGGTCAGGGTGGACCTGGGAACACAAGCAATTATGAGGTTGTTCCACACACCTCAAAACCTCCTGATCAGAGGCCTTGCTGTTGGATGTAGTTTATTGTCTTACCCTGGATGCAGACATAGTTTATCGTCATACTGAGGATGGCCCTTTTTAATTAGAGTGTTATTAGTAAAATCAAAATTATGGCCAGTTTTGTTCCTGTGTATCACAAGAATTTGAATGATTCTCTAAATGTAAATCTCTATTTTGTTTGTAGATACGAGCTTTTAGACCTTTTGATGTCCGACTTAAATTCTTTTACATTGTAAACAATTTATTTGATAAGTAGCAGCATCTGAATTGGTGCTGGATTTGTGCTTCTTCCTATTTGTATTTCAGATTGCCTTGAACATGTTGGTAAAAATCCTAGTATTAGTGATAAGTAATTTATTTACTAGTTTAGTAGAAAGAGTGTTAGAGGGCAGGATTATGAAATTTGTGTTGTTAGAAATGCTATCAATGTTGTCTCGGTTCTTTTACAAACAAACTGCCTCACAACATAAGCAGTAACATTTAATTTGTATAATAATTTTTTAAAGCATATTTTAATGAATACTTACTGGTATTATTTATTTTTCATTCAAATTTTTTAAATTGCCATAAGTTGACAATTATTTTATTTTATTTTTTTTTTAAGCATTTCACCCCAAGCAAGACAGGAGTGCCACTAGCATGCAAGGTTTACAGAGGGTAGAGAACAAGAGTAAAAAGGTGTGTTTGGGGAGAGGATAAAGAGAACGGTAGGTGAACAAGATCAAGGTATCAGAAGATGTCGATTGACATTACACTTGAATATTTGAAGATTATAGTTATCAGGGAAGCAAGTAAGAGGAAGAGAATTCCACAGACAGGAAGTGCGAGAGAAGAAGCTGTTTGAGTAGAAGAGACGGTTACATTTAACTGTTTTGACAGTGAAAGGATGTGCCCAAGATGCCAACCTAGTAGCTTACGTAAATTCATGCAGTCTGGGAACCAGAGAAAGCAACTCCTTGGAACAGTTGTTGTGAAAATACTTATAGAAGAGACAGAGGGAAGCCATGGCACATCTGTGAGAAAGCAACTGTAGACAAGATGCCAGATCAGGACCTATCACATGTTGATAAAGTATTTTTTAATTCATCTTTTTCATATAGAAAGAATTTACATCTGCCTTGTTGAAAAATTCAGTTTTAATTTAGCAGAAAAAAAAATATCAGTGCATTTACATTTAAAGAAAACTCAAAATAAATAATCTTTTTTCTGTTTGAATTTCTGAGATGAGTTATTATTTACACTCTTTACATTCAAACTATTGTCCTTATCTTTGTTGTTGTTACCAAGGTGTTTCAGCTGTTGTGCTCTCCAGCCTTCCTCAGGTGTATAAAAATCCAAGTAGCCTACAGTGATTTCGTAATTGTGAGTTCAATCATTGGATCAAGCAGTGTGTACTTGGACTCTGTGCAAACAGAGCCAGCAGTCTAGGGTCCCCCCCTGCAAAAAAAAAACTTTGATACGGGGGTCCCCCTCTTCACTATGTTAATTTCAGTTTCCCAAGATGGGGGCCACAAACCCTCAAAAGATAATTGGGAGAAGGGCAGTGCTTTTTTTAAATTAAAAAAAATCAGGGAATTATCCAATTTAAATGAAAATTTCTGTACATGTTCATAAATTTACTTTTATAATGAATAGATGTTTTTATTTTTTTAAAATCTGAGAAAATGTTATTCTTTTTGTGATAACCATCAATATTTTCATAACTAAATTTTACTGAAATTACCACTTCTGACCCCCTGACTTCTGATAATAGTTTGAATATAAATAGTGTAAATAATGATAACTCCTCATCCCAGAATTTCAGAGAGAAAAAAAAAATTACATTTATTTTATGTTATCTTTATAATGTAAATGCACTGATATTTTTTTTGCTAAGCTCATAACTGAATTTTGTGATAATAAAAATGAGGACAGTGGTCCAAATGTAAATAGTGTAAAATATGTAATCTTGGTTGGCTTCTAGTAAATTAGAGTAATAATAATAAAAAAAAAAAAATATTAAAATTTTTATAGGATTTCGTAATTTTAGGCCTGATAATGTTAGTTACAATCTTATTTCTAGCAGGGTTTTTAATAAGAATTATTGCTGTCCAACATTTCAGATTAAAAATCACTTGAATTTAACTGGGGGGAAAAAAAAAATGAAATTATGTAAATAAATCAAAATAATCTATTTTCTTAAAACCATACCAAATTAATTAAGAAAGTAAAAGAAGTAAAAGAAAAGAAAACTAACGTTTCTTTTATGGCCAGGTCTATTATTATTATTATAAAAAAAAAAATTATCCAAATGTCTCTTTTATGTCCAGCTCTCTCTCATTCATTCATCCTGGGTAAGACATTAATCTACATCCGTGTCCTGGGTAAGATGATAAACTACGTCCAACAGCAAGGTCTCTGATCAGGAGGTTTTGAGGAGCATGGTCCCCCCCTGCAAAAAAAAAACTTTGATAAAAACTTAATTGCTGGTGTTCCCAGGTCCACCCTGACCCGGAGTGATAGCACCTGTTAGGGTCCCAGCTATGGGAAAATAATTAACTATTACTAGCAATAGTTTTTTGAAAAAAATTATTACTAGAAATACAATTTTGAAGGAAAAATATTACCAGAAACAGATTTTTGACAAAACAAAATATTACCAGCAATAAAAAATTTTGTCGGCATTAATTAACCCATTGAGGTTGATATGCTGTAAAACAAAATAAACCAAACCAATCTAAACCAAAGAATACATATTCTATTCATACGAATCTATCCTAAAAATGTTGTTGCCATTAAATAACCCATTGATGTTAATATGCTGTAAAACAAAATAAACCAAAACTCTCTCATTCATTCATTCATATATATATATATATATATATATATCTCCAGAGGAGGAAATTCATGTAGAATTAGCATAATAGAGGTTCTCCTAACATCCTGTTTACACTCCTCCCCAGTCTTTAAAAGAGGTGTATCTTGTTTCCTGTTTAGGATTGTTTTTGGTTCCTTCTAAAGTTTACTTCAGTACTATATTCCTAACTCTGGTCCTTTCCTACGCTAATATAACACCATACAGTAACTCTCTTCCTTGAGTGGCTATTGGGCCTTGTATTGGCTGAACATTAGTAAAACAAAAGGAAAATAATGTTTACACAGAAATTTTCTCAGAAGAACTGAACTTCTATTACAATTTACATTTCTCTATCCACATGATGGGAATTTGGCTAGTTATATAAAATAAAGGTTACTTACGTAATGAAATGGAACTTGGTAGAGTTCCCCTGAAGTGAGATCAGCAGTTCGAGATCGGTCATACTGGGCATTTTGGTGTGGTCCAAACTGCTGACCCTTATTACAGAAACGTGTTCCAACATACATATGGGGAGCTTCATTGATTTCAAGACGAAATTCTTGATTGTGGCCCCACATGGCAACTATGCTGGAAAACTTTATCTCGATCATTGCAAGGTGTTTTATACAGCCACCAGATGAATCAAAAGTTTCTTTCAATTGGAATTCATATGCTAGTTTTCTGCAAGAGAAAAAAAAAATTACCATCTCACAAGATCTAATAATTCAACTTGGTGAGTAATTCTGTGGAATAATAGATTTTATTTTTTCATAAAAAGATGGCATGTTAATTTTAATGCCTCCAAAACTTCTCTCCATCAATCATCTGAAAGACCCCTCTTTGCCTTCCATTAGCATGGCTGATGCTAACCTCCAGGAAAGTGACTCTTGTCTTCTCAGGCTAACATTCTCAGCTGACATGAAGTGAAAAAACTATATTGAATGCATTGCTAGGTCAATTGCTAAGAAAGTTGGTTCACTGTCATGCGAGACAATTTTTCTCTCCAAAATCCATCTTACATATTTATAAGTTTACCATTCTTCGATGCGTAGAATATTGCTGCCACATATGGTCTGGCGATCCTGTTATTTACCTTGAGCTCCTTGATAAAATCCAAAGAAGATTCAGCAATATTACTGGTCCTGATCTGGCAGCTCAGCTTCAGTCACTTATTATAAGGTTGTTTCTCTGTGCCTTTTTTTATAAATACTTTCATGGTAAATGTTCAGATGAGCTCTTCCCTAGGGTTCCTAGATTTTATGAATTTAAACGCAATACTTGACTGGCATCGGGATCTCACCAATTTACAGTTGAGCTGGCTAAATGTAGCCGTAAGTTCTATGCTAACAGTTTTTCTCGCACTTCTTGATTGTGGAACTCCCTTCAAGCTCCATGCTTTCCATCCAAATTTAATCTGCAAAAATTTAAATACAATGTCAATTGCTATCTACTGTCTTCCTTATTACTCTTTTCTGTTTCATTACCAAAGTTTCTGTTTGTAATTCCCCCACACCCTGTAATCCCTTGTGTTTTAGTGGCTTTACTGCCTTGCGTGGGGTGAGTTACTAATTAAAAAAGAAAGAAGGGTAAAAAAAAAGAAAAGGATAAAAAGAAGGGTAAAAAGAAAGAAAAGAAAGAAAAGGATAAAAAGAAAGAAAAAAAAAGAAAAGGATAAAAAGAAAGAAAAAAAAAGAAAAGGATAAAAAGAAAGAAAAAAAAAGAAAAGGATAAAAAGAAAGAAAAAAAAAGAAAAGGATAAAAAGAAAGAAAAAAAAAGAAAAGGATAAAAAGAAAGAAAAAAAAAGAAAAGGATAAAAAGAAAGAAAAAAAAAGAAAAGGATAAAAAGAAAGAAAAAAAAAGAAAAGGATAAAAAGAAAGAAAAAAAAAGAAAAGGATAAAAAGAAAGAAAAAAAAAGAAAAGGATAAAAAGAAAGAAAAAAAAAGAAAAGGATAAAAAGAAAGAAAAAAAAGAAAAGGATAAAAAGAAAGAAAAAAAAGAAAAGGATAAAAAGAAAGAAAAAAAAAGAAAAGGATAAAAAGAAAGAAAAAAAAAGAAAAGGATAAAAAGAAAGAAAAAAAAGAAAAGGATAAAAAGAAAGAAAAAAAAGAAAAGGATAAAAAGAAAGAAAAAAAAAGAAAAGGATAAAAAGAAAGAAAAAAAAAGAAAAGGATAAAAAGAAAGAAAAAAAAGAAAAGGATAAAAAGAAAGAAAAAAAAGAAAGGATAAAAAGAAAGAAAAAAAAGAAAGAAAAAAAAGAAAAGGATAAAAAGAAAGAAAAAAAAGAAAAGGATAAAAAGAAAGAAAAAAAAGAAAAGGATAAAAAGAAAGAAAAAAAAGAAAAGGATAAAAAGAAAGAAAAAAAAGAAAAGGATAAAAAGAAAGAAAAAAAAGAAAAGGATAAAAAGAAAGAAAAAAAAGAAAAGGATAAAAAGAAAGAAAAAAAAGAAAAGGATAAAAAGAAAGAAAAAAAAGAAAAGGATAAAAAGAAAGAAAAAAAAGAAAAGGATAAAAAGAAAGAAAAAAAAGAAAAGGATAAAAAGAAAGAAAAAAAAGAAAAGGATAAAAAGAAAGAAAAAAAAGAAAAGGATAAAAAGAAAGAAAAAAAAGAAAAGGATAAAAAGAAAGAAAAAAAAGAAAAGGATAAAAAGAAAGAAAAAAAAGAAAAGGATAAAAAGAAAGAAAAAAAAGAAAAGGATAAAAAGAAAGAAAAAAAAGAAAAGGATAAAAAGAAAGAAAAAAAAGAAAAGGATAAAAAGAAAGAAAAAAAAGAAAAGGATAAAAAGAAAGAAAAAAAAGAAAAGGATAAAAAGAAAGAAAAAAAAGAAAAGGATAAAAAGAAAGAAAAAAAAGAAAAGGATAAAAAGAAAGAAAAAAAAGAAAAGGATAAAAAGAAAGAAAAAAAAGAAAAGGATAAAAAGAAAGAAAAAAAAGAAAAGGATAAAAAGAAAGAAAAAAAAGAAAAGGATAAAAAGAAAGAAAAAAAAGAAAAGGATAAAAAGAAAGAAAAAAAAGAAAAGGATAAAAAGAAAGAAAAAAAAGAAAAGGATAAAAAGAAAGAAAAAAAAGAAAAGGATAAAAAGAAAGAAAAAAAAGAAAAGGATAAAAAGAAAGAAAAAAAAGAAAAGGATAAAAAGAAAGAAAAAAAAGAAAAGGATAAAAAGAAAGAAAAAAAAGAAAAGGATAAAAAGAAAGAAAAAAAAGAAAAGGATAAAAAGAAAGAAAAAAAAGAAAAGGATAAAAAGAAAGAAAAAAAAGAAAAGGATAAAAAGAAAGAAAAAAAAGAAAAGGATAAAAAGAAAGAAAAAAAAGAAAAGGATAAAAAGAAAGAAAAAAAAGAAAAGGATAAAAAGAAAGAAAAAAAAGAAAAGGATAAAAAGAAAGAAAAAAAAGAAAAGGATAAAAAGAAAGAAAAAAAAGAAAAGGATAAAAAGAAAGAAAAAAAAGAAAAGGATAAAAAGAAAGAAAAAAAAGAAAAGGATAAAAAGAAAGAAAAAAAAGAAAAGGATAAAAAGAAAGAAAAAAAAGAAAAGGATAAAAAGAAAGAAAAAAAAGAAAAGGATAAAAAGAAAGAAAAAAAAGAAAAGGATAAAAAGAAAGAAAAAAAAGAAAAGGATAAAAAGAAAGAAAAAAAAGAAAAGGATAAAAAGAAAGAAAAAAAAGAAAAGGATAAAAAGAAAGAAAAAAAAGAAAAGGATAAAAAGAAAGAAAAAAAAGAAAAGGATAAAAAGAAAGAAAAAAAAGAAAAGGATAAAAAGAAAGAAAAAAAAGAAAAGGATAAAAAGAAAGAAAAAAAAGAAAAGGATAAAAAGAAAGAAAAAAAAGAAAAGGATAAAAAGAAAGAAAAAAAAGAAAAGGATAAAAAGAAAGAAAAAAAAGAAAAGGATAAAAAGAAAGAAAAAAAAGAAAAGGATAAAAAGAAAGAAAAAAAAGAAAAGGATAAAAAGAAAGAAAAAAAAGAAAAGGATAAAAAGAAAGAAAAAAAAGAAAAGGATAAAAAGAAAGAAAAAAAAGAAAAGGATAAAAAGAAAGAAAAAAAAGAAAAGGATAAAAAGAAAGAAAAAAAAGAAAAGGATAAAAAGAAAGAAAAAAAAGAAAAGGATAAAAAGAAAGAAAAAAAAGAAAAGGATAAAAAGAAAGAAAAAAAAGAAAAGGATAAAAAGAAAGAAAAAAAAGAAAAGGATAAAAAGAAAGAAAAAAAAGAAAAGGATAAAAAGAAAGAAAAAAAAGAAAAGGATAAAAAGAAAGAAAAAAAAGAAAAGGATAAAAAGAAAGAAAAAAAAGAAAAGGATAAAAAGAAAGAAAAAAAAGAAAAGGATAAAAAGAAAGAAAAAAAAGAAAAGGATAAAAAGAAAGAAAAAAAAGAAAAGGATAAAAAGAAAGAAAAAAAAGAAAAGGATAAAAAGAAAGAAAAAAAAGAAAAGGATAAAAAGAAAGAAAAAAAAGAAAAGGATAAAAAGAAAGAAAAAAAAGAAAAGGATAAAAAGAAAGAAAAAAAAGAAAAGGATAAAAAGAAAGAAAAAAAAGAAAAGGATAAAAAGAAAGAAAAAAAAGAAAAGGATAAAAAGAAAGAAAAAAAAGAAAAGGATAAAAAGAAAGAAAAAAAAGAAAAGGATAAAAAGAAAGAAAAAAAAGAAAAGGATAAAAAGAAAGAAAAAAAAGAAAAGGATAAAAAGAAAGAAAAAAAAGAAAAGGATAAAAAGAAAGAAAAAAAAGAAAAGGATAAAAAGAAAGAAAAAAAAGAAAAGGATAAAAAGAAAGAAAAAAAAGAAAAGGATAAAAAGAAAGAAAAAAAAGAAAAGGATAAAAAGAAAGAAAAAAAAGAAAAGGATAAAAAGAAAGAAAAAAAAGAAAAGGATAAAAAGAAAGAAAAAAAAGAAAAGGATAAAAAGAAAGAAAAAAAAGAAAAGGATAAAAAGAAAGAAAAAAAAGAAAAGGATAAAAAGAAAGAAAAAAAAGAAAAGGATAAAAAGAAAGAAAAAAAAGAAAAGGATAAAAAGAAAGAAAAAAAAGAAAAGGATAAAAAGAAAGAAAAAAAAGAAAAGGATAAAAAGAAAGAAAAAAAAGAAAAGGATAAAAAGAAAGAAAAAAAAGAAAAGGATAAAAAGAAAGAAAAAAAAGAAAAGGATAAAAAGAAAGAAAAAAAAGAAAAGGATAAAAAGAAAGAAAAAAAAGAAAAGGATAAAAAGAAAGAAAAAAAAGAAAAGGATAAAAAGAAAGAAAAAAAAGAAAAGGATAAAAAGAAAGAAAAAAAAGAAAAGGATAAAAAGAAAGAAAAAAAAGAAAAGGATAAAAAGAAAGAAAAAAAAGAAAAGGATAAAAAGAAAGAAAAAAAAGAAAAGGATAAAAAGAAAGAAAAAAAAGAAAAGGATAAAAAGAAAGAAAAAAAAGAAAAGGATAAAAAGAAAGAAAAAAAAGAAAAGGATAAAAAGAAAGAAAAAAAAGAAAAGGATAAAAAGAAAGAAAAAAAAGAAAAGGATAAAAAGAAAGAAAAAAAAGAAAAGGATAAAAAGAAAGAAAAAAAAGAAAAGGATAAAAAGAAAGAAAAAAAAGAAAAGGATAAAAAGAAAGAAAAAAAAGAAAAGGATAAAAAGAAAGAAAAAAAAGAAAAGGATAAAAAGAAAGAAAAAAAAGAAAAGGATAAAAAGAAAGAAAAAAAAGAAAAGGATAAAAAGAAAGAAAAAAAAGAAAAGGATAAAAAGAAAGAAAAAAAAGAAAAGGATAAAAAGAAAGAAAAAAAAGAAAAGGATAAAAAGAAAGAAAAAAAAGAAAAGGATAAAAAGAAAGAAAAAAAAGAAAAGGATAAAAAGAAAGAAAAAAAAGAAAAGGATAAAAAGAAAGAAAAAAAAGAAAAGGATAAAAAGAAAGAAAAAAAAGAAAAGGATAAAAAGAAAGAAAAAAAAGAAAAGGATAAAAAGAAAGAAAAAAAAGAAAAGGATAAAAAGAAAGAAAAAAAAGAAAAGGATAAAAAGAAAGAAAAAAAAGAAAAGGATAAAAAGAAAGAAAAAAAAGAAAAGGATAAAAAGAAAGAAAAAAAAGAAAAGGATAAAAAGAAAGAAAAAAAAGAAAAGGATAAAAAGAAAGAAAAAAAAGAAAAGGATAAAAAGAAAGAAAAAAAAGAAAAGGATAAAAAGAAAGAAAAAAAAGAAAAGGATAAAAAGAAAGAAAAAAAAGAAAAGGATAAAAAGAAAGAAAAAAAAGAAAAGGATAAAAAGAAAGAAAAAAAAGAAAAGGATAAAAAGAAAGAAAAAAAAGAAAAGGATAAAAAGAAAGAAAAAAAAGAAAAGGATAAAAAGAAAGAAAAAAAAGAAAAGGATAAAAAGAAAGAAAAAAAAGAAAAGGATAAAAAGAAAGAAAAAAAAGAAAAGGATAAAAAGAAAGAAAAAAAAGAAAAGGATAAAAAGAAAGAAAAAAAAGAAAAGGATAAAAAGAAAGAAAAAAAAGAAAAGGATAAAAAGAAAGAAAAAAAAGAAAAGGATAAAAAGAAAGAAAAAAAAGAAAAGGATAAAAAGAAAGAAAAAAAAGAAAAGGATAAAAAGAAAGAAAAAAAAGAAAAGGATAAAAAGAAAGAAAAAAAAGAAAAGGATAAAAAGAAAGAAAAAAAAGAAAAGGATAAAAAGAAAGAAAAAAAAGAAAAGGATAAAAAGAAAGAAAAAAAAGAAAAGGATAAAAAGAAAGAAAAAAAAGAAAAGGATAAAAAGAAAGAAAAAAAAGAAAAGGATAAAAAGAAAGAAAAAAAAGAAAAGGATAAAAAGAAAGAAAAAAAAGAAAAGGATAAAAAGAAAGAAAAAAAAGAAAAGGATAAAAAGAAAGAAAAAAAAGAAAAGGATAAAAAGAAAGAAAAAAAAGAAAAGGATAAAAAGAAAGAAAAAAAAGAAAAGGATAAAAAGAAAGAAAAAAAAGAAAAGGATAAAAAGAAAGAAAAAAAAGAAAAGGATAAAAAGAAAGAAAAAAAAGAAAAGGATAAAAAGAAAGAAAAAAAAGAAAAGGATAAAAAGAAAGAAAAAAAAGAAAAGGATAAAAAGAAAGAAAAAGGAAAAAAGAAAGAAGAATGAAAAAGATATATAACAAAAAATAAACTTTCTGGTCATCAGATCTGATAAGGTAATTTAATTTATGGCTTGTTTAGTTCTCAATGATTAAAATGCATTTTCCTCAGACAATTTTTTATTTCACTGAACTGAACACCCTAATATCAACAGAGGTTCAGTGAAATGTCTTATTTATAACTTTGCAACTCCTCTTTTTCCTTTCTTTATATATATATATTTTTTTTTCGTTCTATTTGATGAGTTTTATTTCAATAATTTATCATCCACTGACTGGTTTGAAAAATCCTTGTAAATTTTATTTCAATTTACAAGGTGAAAATGATCATTAACCTAATGTAATCTTAATTCCTATTGTATGAAATATGTTGCTCTGTTTAATTAAAACATTGAGCTCTATGCATCAGTTTTAATATTTAATATTGTATTAATAGGATTCAATTGTATTATATACCAACGGATTACATATATATTATATATATATATATATATAGGTGCAGTACTTAGTGGAAAGAACTAACATATTCAGTTGTATGGATATGATTTTGTCACACTGGGTTTCATGCTTTAGCAATCATCAGACAAACTAGTTTATTTTTAAAATTGGATCTATGTTTAACTGTTTGGTGGTGGGAGGGGGAATTTACTTCTGTGTTTGTTATTGGTGACACTCTCATACACATAGACACACATACATACAGGTGTACGTATTTTAGTTCACACAAACACATCCATATAAACAATCTGAGGCTTGTTGAAAGGAACATCGCTACATATATAATAAAAGCTACAGTCTCGTCACCTAAATAGAATTACAACTGCATATGTATGTATGTCTGAATGCATGGATGTTTATCTGTGCCTAGACAGGGACTTTTATTTTCTTCAGATATCCTATTATTTGGGCACGAGGTACATTTTTGAAGAGCATAGTAAGATTTTGAGCTTGGTAATAGTTGCTATGTAGTTTTTGTACTTCTTACATTCTATCAAGATATGCTTGTTTGACTGTGAGAAATTGGTTGCAGTGAGTACACTAAGGTGTAGATTCTGCCTTCAGCATGTGTGTGTGTGTGTGTGAAGTGATTGCGTGCGTGTAAAGTGATTGCGTGCGTATATGTGCGTGTCAAGTGATTGCGTGTATGTGCGTGTCAAGTGATTGCGTGTATGTGCGTGTCAAGTGATTGCGTGTATGTGCGTGTCAAGTGATTGCGTGCGTGTATGTGCGTGTCAAGTGATTGCGTGCGTGTATGTGTGTGTGAAGTGATTGTGTGTGTGTGTGTGTGTGTCAAGTTATTGTGTGTGTGTGTGCGCGTGCGTGTCCGTCAAGTGCATGCGTGTCTGTCAGGTGTGTGCGTGTGTGTGTGTGTGTCAGTGTGTCTAATTCTTATTCTGTTGAGCACTATGTCTTGTCTGTGATCAGCTAACAGCTTTATATTCTCCTTTCTTATTGTTGGCTGATGTTCATTTAGTTTATTGTTTGTGAACGTGTCCCAAATTGCTTGCCATTTTCTATTGATGTGTTGTGTAATTTTGTTCTTATAATCTGCATATGGGAGTTTGATGTTGGCTATTTCCAATTTCGTTGCGTCTTTTGCCCAAGTGTTGGCTTCATGGTTTCTTTTGATGCCCATATGGCAAGGAATACAAGCCAATATTATTTTGTGTTTTATTGAATGATGACAAGCTTTTAGGATTTCTAGGTTATTTATTGTTGGTTATTGTTTTGTTTTATGGCAATGGATTATTTAATGTCAACAATTGTTATTGCTGATAATATTTTTTTTTTTCCAAAAAAGTATTGTTGGTAATATTTTTTTCCCTTCAAAAATCTATTTCTGGTAAAATGTATAGCTGGTAATATTTTTTTTTTTTTTTTTTTAACTATTGCTGATAATAATTTTTCCTTCAAAAAATTATTGCTGGTAATAATTTTTTTTTTTTTTTTTTTTTACAAAGTATTTCTGGTATTAAAACTTATTTTTACACTTTCATAGTATTTTAACCCAAGTTTGGGGGTTAACTATTTGTCCATAGCTAGGACCCTAACAGGTGCTACCACCTCGGGTCAGAGTGGATCTGGGATCCCCAGCAATTAAGAGGAGGTTCCACGCTCCTCAAAACCTCCCGAACAGGCCTTGCTGTTGGATGTAGTTTATTGTCATACCTAGGATGTTTTAATTATAGGGATTATTTGTGTTATTTTCTTTAATGGCTGTTAAACTAGATAGGAAGTCTGAGAAGATTATAAATTTTTATGGCTTGTAGTTCTGCTGTACAAATGGATGCATCATTTGGTAGCCTAGTTTGTTTCTGAATTTGTCTGTTTGTGGCTGCTGTACCTACTCTAAGATCTTTGATCCATCTGTGTAGAATGGTTTATAGTCACAATATTTATCTCTTAATTCTCCATATATGCTTTTGTTGACAGTATCTTATTTTTTTTTTATGTGTCAATGTAAGGTATATGTGAGGTTTGGGATCGTCCACCTTCTTTATTGTGATTGGTTTAACATTATCAAGATCTTTGTCTATTTGTTCTACTGCTTCTTTGATTCAAAGACCAAATGAAGAGATGACTGTTGGTTTATTTCTATAGAACTCGGTATATTGAGGTTCATACATTTTTTGGCCTGCTGGATTATTTGGGTTGATAGGAGTTTTAGTGCATATTGGAGGAATAATTTCTCCCATCTCAGAGATAATGGCTTCTATATACAGACTTTGTATGGGTGAAGTCTGGAAGGCTCCGAGAAACCTTGATTTTGTATAGATTGTAGCTTTTCAAGATAGGACTTACGTATGGTACTGTAAATAATGCATCGATAGTCTAGTTTTGATCTGATATGTGACCTATATATTCTGAGCGTTACTTTTTGGTCAGCACCCTAATCCAGTTTTGATATTACCTTTAGAAGCTTCAAAGCCTTTTGGCATTTTTGCTTAAAAGGTAGTCAATGTGTGCTTTGAAGTTGAGTTTGCTGTCTAATATGATTCCTAGATATTTTATTTGTTGGACTATGGGAATTATGTGTCCATCCAATTTTAATTCTGGATCAAGGTGATGGGCTCATTTTTTGCAGAAATGCATACAAACAGTTTTTGTTTTGGAGAAACAGAATCCGTTTTCATTTGTCCATTTTTCTATCTTGTTTAAACATATTTGTATACATCTTTCAAGGGTAGGCAAGTTTGGTGATTAGTATGATATTGAGAAATCATCTACATATAGGCATTTTTCAATTCCTGTATTAATGGTTTTAATAATACTATTTATTTTTAGAATAAATAGTGTGACTGATAAAATGCTCTCTTGGGGTACCCCTTCCTCCTGTTCATGTGTCTGATATTATGTTACCATTTTGTTTGAGAGGAAGTTTTGGATGAATATAGCCATTCTTCCTTTTATTCCCATCTGGTGCATGTCTTTTAATATACCATTCTTCCATGTGGTGCCATAAGCTTTTTCAATATCAAAGAATACTGACACCACCTGGTGACCTCGAACCAGGCCATCACAAATAAAGAATTCTAGCCGTAAAAGTTGATCAATGGTTCCTTGGTTTTTCCCGGAATCCACTTTGGTAACTAGATAAGATATTGTTTCTCTCCAAGTACATCAGTCAAGAATTTACCATTCTCTCCATTATTTTGCAAATACAACTTGTTAGTGTGATGGGTCGGTAGTTTGTTAGGTTGGAATGGTCTTTGCTGGGTTTAAGAATTGGAGTAATGATAGACTCAAGCCATAATTCTGGAAATTTGTCTGAACACCATACATCATTAAGGATTTTGATTAGTATTAAAAGAGACTCTTCTGGCAGGTGTTTTAAAAGTTGGTAATGGATTTCATCTGGACCAGTTGCAGATATTTTATTTTTGCTTATGGATTCTTTTAGTGCTGTCATAGTAAAGAGAATATTGTATTCTTTATTGTTTGAAATGAACACAAGTTTTTCTTGTCCCATAATATATTTATATATTTTAAATTTGTGAGTGTAATGATTTGTTGAGGAATTTCTTTGAAATTCTGTTGCTATTAGGTTAGCTATTTCTTTTTTTTCCAGTGCATTTATCTCCAATTGTTTTGGTTAAATGGACTGATGCAGTTTGTGATGCTTTTCCATTAATTTTCTTTATTTCCCAGTTTTATTTATTGGGGTTTTGTTGTTTAATTTGGAGATATAATTTTTCAAAGTTTCTCTTTTGGATTTTTTTAATTATACAGCATGCTTTTGTTCGTACCTGCTTGTAGTTTTATAAGTTGATTGTCAATGGGTTGTCAAAGAATATCTTTAGCATTTTTTTTCCTGGTTTTAACTGCTTCTCTGCATTCTGCCATGAACCGTGGTTTTGATTTGGTATGTGGTTTAAGGGAAAATTTAGGTATTGGTTATGTCGCTATTTGTGTTTGTAAAAGAGACTATTAGTTCTGGTCCATTGTGAATTTCTAAGTTGATTTGGGAAGAGCAGAGTTCATTAAATTTTAGCCAGTTAGATTTGCATAGTTACAATTTTGGATTCCTTTCTTCTGGCATAGGGCTTGCTTATATTTAGGAAAATAGGCGCATGGTCACTACCGCATTGGTCATCATGAACTTTCCATAGAAAATCTATAAAAATTCATGGGGAGCACATGGTTAGGATTATAACTGATATTGATCTGGTACCTGGGTGTATATATGTGTGTGTGCATTTGGTTATTAAGGATACATAAATCAGATGATTCTAGTAGAGATTCTATAATTTTACCAGATTGATTGGGGTTCCTACAGCCCCACATTTTGCTGTGTGCATTAAAATCTCCCCTTAGTAGAAATGGGGTGGGGAGTTGTCCAATTAGCCTTTCTATTTCAGTCTTATTCAGTCTGTGTTTTGGAGGAATATAAACTGAACATATAGTTATCGTTTGATGAATTGAACCTTTTACTGTCACGGTCTGTAGATTTGTATTTAATTTTAGTTTTTTATGGGGTACTGATTTTTTTTTTTTTTTTGCATTACTCGCACTTGGCATGTTCTCTGTTGTTGATACATTAATTTTGTGATGAGTTTCATATCCTTTAAAAGAGATGTTATCAGTTTCTTTAAGAAAGGTCTCCTGTAAGCAGACGATATTTGGATTGTAATCTGTAAGGAATTGTTTGATGTCCTCATAGTTTGGTTTAACACATCTACAGTTCCATTGTATTATGCTTGTATTCCGTTTGCCATTTGAGTGGTAATTATTTTTATTTTAGAGATTGGATCTTAAGGATAACTAGGTTTTGTGTTGTCAATTTCCATATATTCAGTATTTTTTAAATTGTTAAATTCCTTGCTTATGAACTTGTTCTACACTGAGTATTTGTATGTTCTTGATCATTTAGCTCCTTTTCATTTTGTTTTTTTCTTCTAATTATCTTTATCGGTTGTTGTCCTGTTTATTTGCTTTTAATTCTATTTCTTTTGTTTTTTGGATTTCAATTTTGTTTTGTATTGAGGTTTGAGTTATTTTTGTTCTGTCACTTCCGTTTGTGTAATCTTCTATTTGAAACATTCTGAGTGTTTTGTAGTTGAGAAGTTGTTAGTGAATTTTGTGTTGGATTTACATTGCCTATGGTTGGTTTTGGTTCATCTGTAGGGTTTGATGCTGGGTTTTCCTTGGAAGGCTTTTTAGTTTTTTCTTCTGGTTTTTTTCCAGTTGGCTGAGGTTGCTGTGATTATTTTTTCATTTTTGCTATTGAATACTGTTTTGAGAACAATTGAGAGAGATTTTAGTTCATCTAGTAGTGTCTTCAAGTCATTGATCCAGATTGGTGCTTCAATTAAGGGATTTGGCTTGTTTTCATTAATAGTTTTATTTATTCTTCAAGCTATATTAGCATAAGTTTTATTTTTGGTGTAGGTCATCATCTCTTTTCGAGCTTCTGGAAAGGGGATGTTTTTTGGTATTTAATTTTAATTATTTCTTTTTCTTGTTTAAAAATGCTGCAGTTCTTTGAGTGGGTGTGATGGTTTTCAGCAAGTGGTTTCATCTAGACAGTCCTCCTCTATATGGTTTGGGTCCCTTGTACCACATTTTCCACACATTAGTTTATTCCCGCAATTGTTCTTATGATGTCCAAATGTGGTGAACAGCCCCGTAGAAGCAAGCGAGTCAGAGTGGCTTGCATCTGGTGCATAGGAAAATAAGGGTCTTACCTTAACGTGCAGCATGTGACATCGGCAAGTTTGCTCCGTGAAAATGGCATTACTCTCCTGTCCAGCAATTCCAGCAATGTGTGCGGAAATGAGGGTTTTTGTACAGTTTTGCATGCTTCCACCGATAGCAAGTCGTGTGCTGATTGGTCGAACTGGAGGAGGCTATTTGCCTGGGTAACTGAGAATAAAAGCAAAGAATGCTGATTGGTTGGTCAACCGCAGTGTTGGCCTGATAAAAGAAGGACTGAAGCACTGAAAAGGGGGAGAAGAAAACTCAGATTTATGTTGTGAAGTGTGCAGAAAGCAAGAACGGCAAATTGAACCACCAGTATCTTGATTTGTACAAGTGACGTCGTAGTAATAGAGACTCATTTAAACTACACCAAATTTCTGTTCAGAATATATTGTTCAACCTTTGTTACTTCAAATCCTATCTTTATGGTTTCTGGGATTTGGAGAGTATTGAATGTTAGGATGTAGATTTTTTCCCAGTTTTTCTTTGTTATAATCATTTTTCTAGCATCAGTAATACCTTGTTTTTGGGGGGTTTTTTTTAACTAATTTTATTTCCTCCATGGTGCACAGGGAAAGTTTATTATTTCTTATTAATCCCTTTGAGAAATTTAAGGTTTCGTGGGGGCAAGTTTTGATATAAATATCTTGTAATTTTTAAAAATTTTAATAAAGTCTTTTCATATTTTTTCTTATCAATCTTCATTAGCAATGTTATGTCGCAGAGTTTTTTTTGTTTTTTTTTTTTAATTTTTCAGGGTAATATTTTTAGAGAGGACTTTTTTGATCAGGAATAGTGACATTCAAATTAATGGTTCATTATTATTTGCCTCTAGGACAATAAATTGTGGAAAGTCAATCTAAGTTCACATGAGGTGTCTTGGATGTTTTTTTTTTTAATTGAGCCATGGCTAGTTTTAAGATTGATTCATCATCTACACTCCCTACCCACCTTGCCATGGTGGGGCTATGTAAATAGTATACTCATTTTGGAAGGGGTTCTCAAGCACCTGTGTTCCATTTTTCCGATATCCAAGTATTACAGATAGTTTTGGATTTTGCAGCCATGTCAATTCCTTATCTTCCAAATTGATTGACCCTCAGCCACTGCTCTCCATCATATATTTGGGAGTGGGTATTAATGATATTGGTGGAGAGCTGGGGAGAGTGTGAGCTGTTAGTCATAGATTTGGTGTGGATTATATATGATGGGACCTTGTGTGACCAGCCGATTGATTGGATCGGGCCACTCTGACTGCCCGTCTAGTCTAAGTAAGAGCCAAAGTGGAGTGTTGCAGCTAATGGCCTTTTAGTTCCATAGTCAACAGCTGCTCAGCCAGCAGGATTTTGTCCTCAGACATCACAGGTCATCATCCATAGCAAACAGGTGGCCAATTTGGAGGACTTTTACACCCTGCAGAGGTGCAGTTGGTATATTCTATGGCCCCAACCGACAAGGTGGACCCCATTTGGTTTCGTCAAATGCTGCTAGGTAGTGCTGTTGACGTCTATAAAAAGACATTTTGTCACTCACTTGTTTTCCCTCTTGCTCCAAAATGTAGCATGTGGTAATTATGTTCCCACTGGAGAATGCCAGTTTCTCTGACCCACTGACAACGGAACTCTCTTTCTAATGGATGGCATCTGCATGTGGCTTCCAAAACGCCTATGAGATATATCAACCTTTTCTTTGGTTATTCCAACTCTGCGCAAAGCTGACTTGAGCTTGATCATTGATGCTTATACTTACTTACCCTAACTCTTGAACCAAAAAGAAAATGAACATACCCAAGAGACATTGAAAACTTTGTTTCACAACAGTTTATATATAAGAGAGAATAAACGGTTTGTGGTAGAAACCCAAGTTTTTGTATGCTTCTTAATTGTTTACACATTGAACATACCAATACATATACATACCAACATGCAACCTTGTAAATTCCATAAGTGCAATGGCCAAGACATCTGTGCCCTTAACAAGACATATACAACAGTTTGATTATTATTATTAGAAACTACAGCAGAAAATTATAATTCAGACAAAAGTCATGGTTTGTGTTACTATTAACAAATTACTTTGAGTCACTATCAAAATTTCAGACAGTAAAAAAAATAAAAATAAATAAATAAAAAAAAAAACCCAAAAAAACAAAAATACTTTTTTTTTTTAGATAAAGATCAAAATTTGAATGTGGTTTATCACTTTTTATTGTTTTCACGCAAATACCCTTGGAAAAGCCATGAATTCTACTTTCCTGACACTCTGGTGAATTGCCAATCATTTTATACATGTCACATTACAGGCGAAACAAGGAGAAATAGTTCCTGATAAAGTTTGGGATTCTCAACCTATTACTAGTACGGTCATGTAACAAAGAGAGAGACACCACCAAGTAACTTCATTTTCCATTAATTCGAAAGAACATCTTTTTTTTTCTTCTAATATTGATTCCTATGTCATTCCATGTAGCCCCACTACTACCATAGAAAAAAAATAAAATAAAATAAAAAAAAGTTTTAACTTTAGTTCTTAGAGTTATAAAACTTAATTATAGAAAAAAAAAGAAGACAATTAAAAGGAGACAAAAAAGGAAAACAACTTAGTGTAAATGTAAAAAAAAAAAAAAAGAAAAAAAGAGAAAAAAATAATAAAAGAAGAACAAAATGAACTAATTGGTTATCACTCCTCACACATCAGAACTTGACTGAAGAAAGAACATTTTTGTGCACAGTTGATTAAAAAGGAAACATGAAAAAGAAAATACAAATGTTTCAATAATATTAGGTTTATTTATAATATTAGGTTTATTTTGTATATATTTGTCTGTTTTTTTCTGATATCTTGCGAATGATCTTGAAGAATAACCTTTTGTATCATTTTTTACTTCTTAGTAACTCTGGTCATCCTGTGAAACCGTTGTCTAACATTATTGAAATTTTATTTCAGATTAGACACTCCTTTGAGATGGAATGCCAAGTAGACAAGAATGAGCATGTTCGACATCTTCTCTTTGTTTTTAATCAAGGTCACAAAGTTGCTCAGGACATTTGGTCTACATTTGGAGATAACTTCCTTAGCAACAGAATGATATGAAATGCTTCAAAACAACAGTCAATACTAAGCTGTATGTTGAAAAAATGAATAAGCACAAAGAGGCTATTTTCGGATGAAAAGACCTGACTGGTGACACAGTATGATTATTCAACATGACAATGCTTGCCCCCAATGTTGCTATTATGATTTAAATTAAAGATTTTGGTTGGGAAGTTCTTTCACACCCAACATATTCTCTTGATTTACCCCCTTTAGACTACTACCATTTTTGGTTAGTTTCCAACAATTTGAGGGGTGTTTCATTCAAGAACAATGTGGAGCTTAAAACATGTCTTGATGAATATTATTAGTCAAAACCTAGTGATATCTATTGTTGAGGCATTGAACAGTTTGTGGATCATTGGGAGGATGTCATGAACAATGAAGGGGAATACATTGTTAAATGATTCATTAGAACTATTAATAAATATTGAAATAAATTATAAAAAAAGAAAAAGAAAAAAGAAAGATATATTTTTTATAAACAAATATTCAGTGCTGCAGTTGTGCAGAAAAGTTTTACTTTCCTCGAACAATTTCTGATGAGTGAGTATTGATAACCAGTTCATTTTGCTTTTGTTTTTTTATTATTATTCTCCTTTTCACGTGAAACTAGTATTGTTTTGCATGTTGCCCCCTTTTAATTAGGTCAGAGCCTTTACTATAGAATAGCGTAATATTAAATGTAAATGTGGCGCAGGGTGGGGGTTGTATGTCACCAAATATAGGACTTTTGAAAACTTACTTTTTGCTGAAAATCAATTTCAATTTCGAAGTTCTTTTTTCTTCACTGTCAGAGCAAAAGTACTGAAAATAAAAGTATTAATGTAAATTAGTCTAGTATCTGTCTATATTTCCGAGATGAGGTATTATGTACACTATTTACATTATTCGGACTATTGTCCTCATCTTTGTCACCATATTCATTACAACATTTCGGCCGTTGTACGCTCTGGCCTTCTTCAGGTGGTTGGAATGTCGAACTGAATGTTGGTTAAGGCAGTGGATAACTTGGAGAGGGGAATTAACAGGAGATAATTGATATCCATTAAACATGGCACGTGGAACTAGAACAGTCTACCCCAGTGAGTGAAATAAAGATTCAGTTCGACATTCCAAACACCTGAAGAAGGCAGGAGTGTACAATGGCTGAAACGTAATAAATATGGCGACAAAGATGGAGGACAATAGTCTGAATAATGTAAATAGTATAAATTAGTCTAATTATTTGCTGACAAGATATCTATCGACAAAGCATAATATATTATGTAACAAACATAACATAGCATTATATATAGACAAAGCATTATATATTATGTAACAAACATAACATAGCATTATATATAGACAAAGCATTATATATTATGTAACAAACATAACATAGCATTATATATAGACAAAGCATTATATATTATGTAACAAACATAACATAGCATTATATATAGACAAAGCATTATATATTATGTAACAAACATAACATTTGTATTACATGCTTAGATATCCACCTGGATATACAATTTTATGGGAGAAAAAAAAATACATATCAACCAATTTTGTCTACTTTTCATACAGGAGATATCTTATTTGATCAAATCTATAGCAGACTCCAAGATTGATTTGCTTTGTAATTGGTTAAAAATAGAATTATTCAAATATTAACTTGACATTTCAGATGTTTTTCCTGTCATTGTTAAGAAAAAACACTGAAATTATAAATCATTCTTCTCTGATTGGATTACAAAATTACTGTGTCTAAAAAAAATATAGTACTACTTTAGCATGTAGTATACCAGTTTCCATAGTCTACATTGTGAACCTTTAACTTGTGGTCTACACTTCATGGTATGAATTTATTACCGTGTTTAACTTTTTTTACTCATTTGGCCCGAGTGCTCCTGACCGGTCAATATAAAATGACCTTTAGCATGTGGTCTCTCATGTGCTTCCCTTATTTTTAATACTTTTAATCTGAGTACTCCTGACAGGTCAATATAAAAACACATTTTACTCACTACAATGATGTTAAAAGATTTACATAGAAGTATCATTTTTACAGAGGAAACAACAGTTGCATTTTTAGGGTAAAAAAATCTTTTGGATACACCACACAAGAAGCAAACCCCCTTGCCATCGATGTGGTAGTGTCATGCAAGAAAAATGCAAGAAAAACGAAAGCATGACAGAAGTGTGGAATACAGGCCTGTACTTCGTCGTACTCAAATTCTGTTTGGAAAGGAAATCCATTTGCCCATTCTATGGACATCAACGATGAAATAAACTGCAATCTGAGTTTGCGAGAAATTTTAGAACTGATGTTCTTTTTTGGCAATGGAAAATATCCATGAATATAGCAGTGACTAACAGGAATGTCTTCCAGTACGATAACTGACTGCTATATGTGCCGAGAGGTGTGTGGAGCCATCCAGTCACACCTTGATCACATTTACTGGAAAGTACTGAGAACAAAAAGAATGAAGCAGATTTGTTTCTGACATTCCTAAATTATATACAGCCTTTGCATGACTTGAGACATTCAATGTCTATCCATGCGCCACCAGTATACGTAATTTCTTTTCATTCTAGATATACCAGGATGTCCTGCATGAAATTCTTTCAGGATTCTCTTTTGTCAATTCCAAAGGTACCACTATTCTTTCGCTGTACACGAGAACATCATCGCACATTGAGTATACTCCAGAATCTGCTTTAGTCCTGTCTAAGTTTTTTCTTCATTTCAGTAATAAATTTGTCCTCCAACACTTTACTGTTTATATCTTCCAATGTCACAGGTAGTTCCCGCACAGTATTGCATAGTACATTTTTTATCTCTACTTCTCATTGTAGAAAACCAATGACATTGTCTACTAAAGGTTCATTATTTCTTGGAATAAGTCTGGTCGACACGTCCGCATGACTTAATTTACATGACGATAAGAATTCCATTTTAAAGTCATAATTTAGTAAAATGGTTCTTCATTGTTGCAACCTATTAGCTGTACAAGTTGGTATTCCTTTTTAGGACCCACAAATAGCTAACAACAGTTTGCGATCTGCTTGTAGAGTAAACCTTCTCCTGTGAATGAATCTATGAAATTTTTTCAGAGCAAAGACAATCTCTTAAGTTTCCTTTTCAATCACAGAGTAATTTTTCTCAGCTGGAAGAAGCATCCTGGATGCGTGTGCAATTGGTTTAATCAAGCAGTCTTTTAGCTTATGCATAATGCAGGCTCCTATACCATATGCACTAGTGTCACTTGCTATGATTATTTCTTTTTTTGGATCGTAGTGCATCAAGAACAAATCTGACGTTAGTATTTTAAAAAATTTTTCTCAAATGCTTCCTGGTATTCCATCGTCCAAGACAATTTAGTGTCTTTCTTCAAAACCTCATTCAACAGAACCGGTAAGCAATGCATATTTGGTACAAATACATTATTGCAACTTGCTAACCCCAGGAAACTTTGTAGGTTACTGATATTTATAAGAGCAGGCATGTCCTTTATAGCACTGGCACTTGATGGATCTGGTCTCCTGCACTTCTTGTCAGTTATCTGACCTAAATATTTAATTTTGTCTATGAAGAATTTACACTTTTTGTCCATCAGTTTGAATCCATAGTTCTGAATTTTGAAAACTTCAAAAATATTTTTCTTGTATTCTTAAGGGTTCTCACTTTTCAGCAAAATATCATCAACATATGCAAATGCAAAGTCAAGTCCACTCAGCACTGTGTCCATTACTTTTGCTGAAAAAAAAAAAAAAAAAAAAATCCCTGGAGCGCCCTTTATGGTGAAAAGCAAACAAATTTGTACATCCCATGATGTGTATTTATGGTCAGTGATCTTGAACATTTGTCATCTACTGGAATCTGAAGATACATGTCACTTAGGTTGATTTGGGGGAAAAAAAATATTATACACACACACACACACACACACACACACAAGGTGTCTCAAAAAATGTACTCATACTTTGAATGATGAGAAAACCTTTATTTATGAACATAGCTTCGAATACAGAAGAAAAATGTAATTGAATAATCATGTTCGCAAATGTTCAAATTGATGACCATTATTGTCCAGACAATACTGATAACGTGCACAAAGGGAAAGTGTGAGTACATTTTTTTGAGACACCCTGTGTGTGTGTGTATATATATATATATATATATATATATATATATATATTAGTGAACATAGAAGTCAACACTCAGAGGCAAGTGTTGACTTCTATGTTCAGTTTTATATCTATATTTACATACACTATGATATGAGCACTTTATCCCATAAATATAGCAGACCTTAAAACTATATATGTTAAATTGGGTTCGTTTTCCAATTTATTTAAAATCCTTCTTTGGATTTCGGCATCTTTTGTTGACACCAACCTTTGCACAAATATCATGCATTTAAAATTGTCAGGGCTTAATTCCGTCAATTTGAACCCTTCCCAATTTTCATTCACAATGCTTGCAATCGTTGTGAAGTTGTCATTTTTCTTTTTCACTAAATTCATACATTTGCACCTTTCATAGAACAAAGACGTCTTTGGGCTGAAAAATTTCCAAAAGCAAAGTAAATTTGCTTAAATGTTAAGTCACTAGTCTTCTTTGGTAATATATAGTTTATGAACTTAGTGTGTTTGATATCACCTAGTTTCCTCAGCAAAAGTCTGACCTTTTTATCATTGAACCAGTTTGCACAATCAGTCTTCTACAAATCTTTGTATCTACGGAAATAGAAAAAAAAGTTAACACTTTTCCTGGTAGATAGTGAAATTCCGCAATTGCATTTACAATAGCATCTTCAGAATATCTATTATTATTCGTGAACATTTTCTGTTGTTCTACCAACATTTTCATGAGTTCTTCAAATTTTTGTTTGTACTGTTTTTGTTGTTTATCTTGCTGTTTGACCATTTCAAGTAGTATCGTTCTAAAGTCTTCCATTTTGCTTTTTTCCCATTGAAGCCTTGGTGAATTTTAACATGTGATATCTTTTTTTTGCCAAAGTTGTGCTGAAGAACGTTTCCTTGATTTGCAGCCAAATTCTTGACACCAAAATGTCGCATTAGTGACGTTTTTTGATTTGGGTAAATCCTTGTCACTAAAATGTTGTAATTTGGCCAATCCTTGTCGAGATGTTGTAATTTGACTAATCCTTGAAGCCAAAATGTTGTAATTTTGGATAGTCCTTGTTGCCAAAATGTTGTAACCTAGGAAAGGTTACTGAATAGAATAATCACACAAAAGTTTGTAAAGAATGATAATACTTAGGAAGCGAACAGCACATATAAATGAGTCAAGTGAATTCCACAATGAATCTCCAACTGCAGGATATCTACCAGCTGCTCCATGTGGTCAGATATGGCACAAGGCCAAACAATGTGGGGTAATCGAGCAGCCTGTAGGCTCGGCCAAAAATTCCCAGCAGACCCAATATAAAACGGGGTCAGGTAGCTGTTTCCCCGAGACAAGACTCTGCCCTTCGACATAGCCTCATCTGGGGATCCTCTCTGCCCAGAAGCAGAGTTTGACCAGCACAGCTGGAGACAAATCTTTAACTGCAGATCCACATACAGTATTTGTGACTCGGGACACACCCATTATCGTCCATAGGTATGCTACGACAATTTATCTCCTAAAGTTTATTTTTCTTCCCTATCAAGAGTCTGGTATGCGGACAAAAACATATTTGGAGAATAAGTTTAACTCTTTCTGGAGAAATTAAGGAAACACATTAATGGAAAGAGAAGCAGATGGGGGATCATATTTTCATTGACGAAGACAAGGAACAAACCCTTTTTCTTAGGGTTGAGGTTATGAAGATCAATCATGTTGTGCCAAGAAGGTGATCTAGTTTGTGTTTCCACAGATGGCAATCGGCCACAGATGGAAAACAGTTTTGTCTCTTGTTTGAGAATTTAGGTAAACAAACATATTTTCACTGATGAAAATGGATTGGGAAATAATTTTTATCTCTCGATTGGAAGGTTAAATGATAATGAATTTCTTTTAACATGTTGGATGTACTGTATGATTAAGGCTCTGGATTTATAAAAACAAATTCTGTCATTGGTGGTCTCATTTGTATTTTTGTTGGACAAAGATAGTTCCAGGAAAATAGAAAAGATTTGGAGAATTAAAATTAATGGCTGGAATGGAACTCCACCATTCCATCTACATGTTTTAAAAATTAGATTTGTTACAAAGAGAGTTATACCAGCCTTACAAAGTGGACAGATTTAGAATACTAAGGAAGAGGCAGAATTTAGCCCCACCTGTGCAGAATAGCAGTGCGAGATGTGAAGTGAAGCAGGTTGGATTTAAGGGAGAAGCAAACCATGTGACTACTCCCAAAGAAGGTGAATAATTCTCAGAATTTGGAAAACAGAAAAAGGGACAAAGAAAACCCTTATTTGAATTAATGAAAATTAAGGATTAACTGAATTCCCAGAACCCTTTGCCCTGTGCCAGTTTTGGGCTGAAGTGCATATAAGCAGATGACTTTTGAGAGGTCAGAGACTAGGTTGAGATATTGCATTGAGTGCCTCTGAAATCCACACCAGCTGCTAATCAGAATTCCTGATTCCAAGACTTTGAACCCAGCCTTCCAAAAGTTTAGATAAGGCCCAGTGTCACTAGAGAGATTGATGTAGGAAGGGTTAATTTTTGTTGTGCCAAGAGCTACATAAACCAATTGAAGATTAGCTCCATGAATCTCTCATTTTATTTTTCGTCATGAAGATATTTTTTCCTTAATATAGCACCTGCCACATCTTGAACCAGCATTGCAAGAGTACAACCTTCAATCTTCCACTGCTCCAAGATCAAGAACACAACATGGACAGAGACAGTGTGGCTCAAAGTGGCCAGCGACTAACAATCGGATTGGACTAGCATTCACATTCACCAGGCAACTGGCGGCAATTTTTTTTCATGATATGGACACTTATACTTCCTCAGCTAATCAAAGATATTGCATTAAGGGTGGCCAATGTATACACATTAGTGCATACACCAACTAAAATTGCTAAAAGGGAAAATATCCATACAGCCACATTAGAGAGGGAGACACAGACAGACACACAAAGGCAGGAGACACAGACAGACACACAAAGGCAGGAGACACAGACAGACACACAAAGGCAGGAGACACAGACAGACACACAAAGGCAGGAGACACAGACAGACACACAAAGGCAGGAGACACAGACAGACACACAAAGGCAGGAGACACAGACAGACACACAAAGGCAGGAGACACAGACAGACACACAAAGGCAGGAGACACAGACAATATCTAACTAGGAATTTTTATGCTGCAGAGAAACCGAGCATCAAATGAGAATGAACCACATTGCCATTATACGGACAGAAAAATTTATTAAAATGACTATTTTAACTTTGTCTATATTTCTGAGATGAGGTATTATGTACACTATTTACATTATTTGGACTATTGTCCTCATCTTTGTCACCATGTTTATCACAACATTTCAGCTGTTGTACGCTCTGGCGTTCTTCAGGTGGTTGGAATGTCGAACTGAACGCTTTATTTTGCTCACTCGGGTAGACTGTTCTAGTTCCACGTGCCATGTCCTCAAGGACATATGGCACAGTGGATAAAGGTGTTAGTTAGATTCAGTAACAGGACCCAAAGAGTGTGAGTTCAATAAGGTTAAGGCAGTGGAGAACATTGAGAGGGGAATTAACGGGAGATAACTGACATCCATTAGACATGGCACGTGGAACTAGAACAGTCTACCCCAGTGGGCGAAATAAAGGGTTCAGTTTGATATTCCAACCACCTGAAGAAGGCCAGGGCATACAACGGCCGAAACGTTGTGATAAACATGGCAACAAAGATGAAGACAATAGTCAGAATAATGTAAATTGTGGACTATTTTAAAAATACACTTTTTGTAATAGTGGTGAATAAGCAGCAGCATTTCCCCCCAATTTCAGTTCAACCGATTGTTGAAAGGAAAGCCTCATTCTTTAGACCTTTTTTATGCAATTGTTTTATCTTTGTTTCATAAAGAGGAAATAAAAGAATCCAAAAATGCACAGATTCAAACATCCAAGTAACTGGGCAGTCAAGTGTCCATTGGTCAAATGTCTGTCAATCATCTGCCCAGCTGGGCCTCAATTGCCTTTGGGGAGTAATTAAACATCAGCCATGTTGTCACTATTGCAGATAAGTTGATGTACTAAGCTTAAGGGAATCATGTAGAGAGCCACATAAGGCTATCTAGAAGCTTGCACTGTGTCAGTCATTCAAGAATGGGGAAGATCTGTGCTGAGAATTAACATTCAAACTCCTGGCTATTAAGTCAGCCCAAATAGCATCTACTAGTGTTGATAGAATTGATGCACTTACTTTGATAAAAAAAAAGAACAAGTTTTAATTTTGGAAAAAAAAAAAAAAGTATCATAGAAATTGGCAGCACCAAAATCTAATATAGCATCACATTTAGATGACTTAAGAGATGAAGATTTTAATGAAAAGAAAGAAATAGAAAAATAGAAAAAAAGAAATAAATAAAAAAAAAAGACACTTGATTTACCTTAAAATTCCGAATTTGTAAGAAACTGAAGTCAAAATGTTTTGGTTTGAAAGCATTCTTTTTATAACTTGCAAACTTTGACATTTTCCAAGTGTCAACCACTGGTTGATAGACTCTTAATGAATGATCTGGAAAAACAACAACAAAAAAACACAAATATAGAAAAACGAAAAAAAATAAACAAAAACATTTAATAAAATATATTTATCACAATATATTTGGGTATTGAAAAGTTATTTGCTTAACTAAAAAAGCGTTAAAAAAATCTGATGTTTTGGTTAGATTTTGTGAAACTGGTTAGGCCGAATACTCTTCTGTATCTTCTCGTATATGTATTACACATAACTAGATATGCGTCCTGTGTCCCTGAAGCATAAAAATCTAAATGGCCTCAGTAAGCCCCCTTATCCATGTCCCAGGAATGTATCTCAATTCTCCCATAAAAACCAATACATTGCACACAACCAATTTGCAACACTTACGAGATAGTAAAAAGAATTTGTTGTTTGCTGATACTAACTAAACAAGGACATCAGTCCACTGATGCATCCACATTTAATTTAAAATGTAACTAATATATTATTTCTGTAACTGAAAGTGAATAATGTGTCAAATGAATTAGTAGTTGAATATTTTATTTTTTTTTAAATCTTGTATTTTTATTGCTAAATATAAAACATTTTTAAACGATTAATGCCAATGTTTTAACTAACAAATAGAGACACATTTGTTATGATTGCCTGTGATAATATATAATTAATTTTGTAGCCTCTGCTCCAGTTGGCACGATTATCAAGTAAGTGGAAATGGCTTGGACTAATAACATCATTTAATAACACTAGACTTTATTAAGAAACTTTAGTTGTGACCCACTGAATTCTGTGGGTCCCACGAACTCAATACAGTAAAAAAAAAAAACTATCAGCAATCACCACATATGTGTTATTTATTTTTTAATTTAAATTTAAAAAATTGCCATATATAAGCAATGTTTCTGTTAAAAGACTTTTTTGTATTTAATTCATAGTGTTTGTATAAACTCTTTATGTTACAGTCTTAACAAATTAAGATAATGCAGATGACATATTGTTGATAGCAAACACAGAAAGAAGGTAACAAAGAAAGATAGAATGCATGGTATATTCTGTTATAATTGGTTGTGATAATATATAATTAATTTTGTAGCCTCTGTTCCAGTTGGCATGATTGTCTAGTAAGTGGAGATGGATCAGACTAATAACATCATTTATTAACACTACAATTTAAGAAACTTTAGTTGGAACCCGAGGAATTTCCTGGTAAACCACTCATATCACCAGATGTGAGTCTCAGACTCAGTACATAAATAAAATTTATCAGCATTACTTTATAAAGTATATTCCAAATTTTGAGGGTTTAGTATGTGTAAGCTGATACTCTGCACATGGCAGAATTGTCATGCTGCAAAAGTCCTAAGCAAAGTAGAAAATGCACAAGATATCTTAGTAGTGAGTTGCATGGCCACCATTGCGAATAACTTCAAAGATTCACTCTGGAATAGCTGATATAAGAATCTGTGGAAGACTGGCTAGATGTTATTCCAAGTAGTGAAGATGGCTTCACAAATATCATGCTCTGTTTGGAATTGACATTCATTTCTATAAACTTCCTTTTCCATCCACTTCCAAACATTTTCAATGGGGTTCAGGTTGGGTAAACACACTGGATGGTCCAAAAGAATCACGCTATTCACCTTACCAAGTCCTATGGTCATTTCCACACAAGTGAGGGCCTTCAGTCAATAAGGATGTTCTCTCAGGCATGCCAAAGTTATCAGCCGCAGTTTAATGTCTCTGTATATCTTGAAGCTCCATTGTTCCTAGATAATGATGAAACCCTGTGTCGTATAGAACATGAGATATCCTTATCATGTCAGTAGTGTTGGAAGCCATGTGGACCATCCAGGTTAAATTTTTTCTCATTAGAACAAAACCTTCTTCCACTTTTCTATGTCTCATGTTTGGCACTTCTCTGTAAAGTTAAACTGAGCTGTTTTGTGATGTGGAAGATGACATCAAGACATTCACAGATTTAAAGCCCTTCTCTCAGAGATACTTTCTTATTCTTCAGCTGCATTCTGTATATGCAAAGGCTTAATCTGATTTGATGATCAACTTGTGTCTTGCCAGACAACCCACTAAATCCTCCTGCTCAAAGCCAACAAAATCTTCTTGGGCTGACTACTTCAAATTCTTGTTCTGTAAGTTCTTTAAGAAATTTGCAATAGCAGTTTTATTATATCCAATCTCACTAGTGATGACATTATGAGAGAACTTGCTTTTGCAGCCTGACAACTCTGCTACATTCAAACTGTCAACTTTTTAGCTTTTGCCATGTTTTTACTTAATGTAAAACAGGAGACACGAGTAGGAGATAACACTGCACTAACACTTGAACACGGATGATTAAATTTTGTTAATATGTTTACCAATTAAGACATTGTTTAAATATGGTCTTCAACTTTTGACCATCACATATTTAGCCTAATTTCCCAGTATTCAAATACTCCCTGTTAAATGCTAAAAATGTTTTTAATTTTTCCTATTTTTATTGTAGGAAAAAAAATAAAAATAAATGATGATGAGGGCGGGGTCAAAATGTGCAGTGCGACGCTCGGCAGCAGACCAGCTATTTTTCTTCTTCTTCGGTCGCCTCAAGGAAAGGGATTGCGTGACTCCCTTTCTCGGCCATTACACTGGGCAGTTGGGAAACAGACACAAACTCAGCCGCGCCTACTTCAACTTTCTCTTTGTCCGTCTGTCAATCTGTACGTCTAACACACACAGTCCACCAAATGACTTCTCATTCTTGGTGCTGCTGGCACCCCGCTTTTTATGCTATTCCAGGGCGGCCCAAATTTGCATGTGTGCAAATATCTTTTCATATATGTACGAGATATGCGTGCATAAATTGTGTCTTCAATAGCGGCCATATTTCTTTTTTGTCATCACTTTGCTGAAAAGACATATTCATGCTGGTTTCGAATTCCTAGGTAAGTAATGTCTTTCGTCACATATATTTTTAAAAAATCTACTGAAATAAGTGGTTGAGTCTAATAATGCATCAAGGTATATCTTTTATTTTGAGATTTTGCCCAGCAGTATATACACATGCACTATAAAAAACAAAAAAATTGCACCAATGAAAAATACATATAAAAAAAATAAAAAATAGAGAAGTATAAACAGACAATTGCTGCTACCCCTTGATGAGTGGAAGGAGTTATTCCTGAAGGTGCTGACTACAAAACTTTGGTGTTGGGATGCTAAAGGTAACATCAATCAGTTGACAAACCTTTTACTTGTATTATATATATATATATATATATATATATATATATATATATATATATATATATATATGAGGAAATATAGTCTTAAAGTGTGCTATATTTATGGGATAAAGTGCTCAATATCAGAGGTAGAGCGTGTGTAAATATAAAAGTGAACATAGAAGTCAACACTTAGAGGCGACAGTCTGTTTCATGCTAGATGCAATCGTCAGGCAACTAGTGCCGTTATTTTTCTCGGCTATTTATATATATGGGTCAGTGATGCATTGTGTGTAGTCTATTTTGGCGGTTATTTTTACCGGAAGTCGTTTATTTGTTTATTTATTTATTTGTGTCAAATTATTTTGCTTGTTTTTATTTAATTTTATTTTTATCTTTTATATATATATATATATATATATATATATATATATATATATATATATATATGTGTGTGTGTGTGTGTGTGTGTGTGTGTGTGTGTGTGTATGTGTGTATGTGGATACAGAGGCTTATGAGTTTTGATATGTAAATTTGTAATCTTAGACAAACACTTGTTTATTCGTGACTTGTTAATTATATAATCTATTTTTATGACTACTAGTCTTATTTTTAAGACCGTTGTTTATTATTATTACTACTACTACTATTTTTATTATTAAGACTATCATCAGTAGTTTTATAATTAATATTATGTAAAATTTTATCTTGTATATATATTTTAAACAAGATCCTATTTTTAGATTAGATTTGAAATTTTTAGGAAAGATTTACATAATTTTTCAGAAAGTTCTTAACTACACATTATTATTTTTTTGTTTTGTTTTTTTCTTTCTTTTTTTCGAGAGAAAATGAATACACAAGTGTCATAATCATAACCAGACAGAATATAATTTTTCATTGCACACAAAAATATTGCCAAATTTACAACTTTCATTGAATTCCTTTTCATTTCTTTGTCCTTTTCTATCCCTTTTCTTTATGTATTTTCAAATGTCAACATTGATGTAACCGTTTCTTTCCCTAACATGTATCTAAATTAGGTCCCCACATCTACAGCCCAAAAAGTTGGTTTATAAAAATAACATTTATTTGTCTCACATTCAATTTTTAAATATTTTCTCTATTTCCCCCCTCTCTCTGAATACATACTATCTCTTTCATCACCTCCCCTTCCACAATGTTGTATATAAACCTTTTTTCCCTCCCCTTCAACAAAGTTAGATCTGCATAATTACATAAATTTGGTTTTCAGGCCAGGAGAAATCTTTTCCATTTTTATTTGTATTACAAGAGTTGAGGTCAATTTTTCAACCTCAATGAAATTATTGTTCTGTCTTTGGCAGAGCTCTCCCTGGATCTATATCCTTTTGCAAATTATCACACAAATTACCAATATTATCATAATCATATATATATATATATATATATATAACACATAGAGTCCATAAAGTCTCTTTACAATTTAAAAAGATATTACAAAGGCAATTGATATCTTAATCACATTTATTCTATCAATTCAGTAATTATCAAAGTTTTTAATCACATTGCATTTGTGTATTTCAGGTATCCCGTTGATGAAAGAGGTATTGTTAAAAGAACCCTAACAAATCCAGACCGTTGGGTTTGGAAGGGATGGCCAAATTCATCGGACACCTCATTCACAAGATATCACTCCCCTGAATTTCTTTCTATGTTAAAGATATCGTGTATCAAACAAAGATATGGGACATCACTGATCTAAAGTAAAAAGATCACTGATGCCATTGCCAGCATTTATGAGGCTATGATACAGTGAACATGGCAAGGAATAGATTTCTGTTTTCATGTACTTCATGCAACTAATGGTGCCCATATAGAGGTGTATTAAATTAGTTTAAAAAAAACTTCAATATCTACTCCTCATTTTGTAACAATTTCCACATATTTCTCTATTCATTTACTTTTGTAATCATTTTTTTTTAATTATAAAGACACTTTATGAATATCCTGTGTGTGTGTGTATATATATATATATATATATATATATATATAACTTATAACTTTACTATATTACTTTAGATCAGTGATATCCCATATCTTTGATACACGATATCTTTAACATAACCCCCATAGAAAGAAATTCAGGGGAGTGATATCTTGAGAATGAGGTTTGCAGGGAATTTGGCCATACCTTCCAAATCCACCGGTCTGGATTTGTTAGGGGCTCTTTTAACAGTAGCTATTTTATCAACAGGATACCTGAAATACACAAATGCAATGTGATTAAAAACTTTGATAACTAATGAGTACATAGAACAAATCTGATCAAGATCAATTGACTTTGTAATGTATTTTTAAATTGTAAAGAGACTTTATGGACACTGTGTGTGCGTGTGTGAGAGAGAGATATATAATGTTAATATTGGTAATCAGTGTAGATATTTGCAAAAGGAGTATCTATCTGGTGTGTTATATCTTCTGACTAGGATATCTGACAACAATGATACTGAATTTTTGATTATCATCTACAGCTATTTGAAAACTATACTATGTTCTACAAGACACATCTCTACTGGGAAGGTCATATATATTTGGTCATATATTGCCAACAGTCGTATATATTTGGTCATATATTGCCAACAGTTGTATATATTTGGTCATATATTGCCAACAGTCGTATATATTTGGTCATATATTGCCAACAGTCGTATATATTTGGTCATATATTGCTAACTGTTGTATATATTTGGTCATATATTGCCAACAGTAGTTACCAAAACTTATCTCTCTAGTGATAAGAGTGATAACGGACATTTTGTGAAAGAATTACATGACATGTGATATTGGCAACCACTTGTAAATAATATAAGTTGATAATGGGGCAGTGGGGATGGAGTCTTTGAGCTTATCTCCATTGTCGAGAAAACAAAAGGTGGGGGCAGAAACTAGTGTTCAGGAGAGAGAAATTCAGCTTCAACCTCTGTCTCAAAACTTCCCCTGCAGCTACAATGACAAGACCTGCATCTACTATAGAAGTTTAAATTATCCATCAACTGGCCTATATCAAAATCTAAAATAGGTTTTAGAGCTTTGTTTACAAGACTAAAGTCAACTAAATGAACAGGGTGGGTGGAAAAAAACTCTCTATTGAAAATTACTTATAACTTTTGTTAATATCACCATATTTGCATGAAACAAAAATATATTGCGATCCGTAAAGTAGTAGAATTTCAATACTAATTTCAGATTGACAAGTGTAGCCCACAATGGCACAAAGCTGGATACAGCATGAGCATGCTCAGTTAGCATCCACTTACAAAGTGTGGCAGTCTGTGGTACAAGTCCAGAGATGGTGGCACATTGTTCATGGATATCTTGGTTCAGTAGATGCCAAACCCATCAGAAATGTTCATACCAAGCTGATGAGTATGGGATCTGTGGTAGGTACCCATAGAAGTGGTTGTCCTTCAAAATCCACATTGGAAGAAAATGCGCAAAATGTACAGGAAATGATGAGGATATACCCAAATACTTACAAACACTCATGGATAACACTGGTGCCTATGTAAAATTTTAACACCATAGAGTACTTCTACCATTATATACTGTTCAAAATAAAACAGTTTTTAACAATTTTAAATAGGGAGTTTCTTTCCACCCATGCTGTATAATCTTGCCCCTTAACATTCGTTAATTAAACTCATCAATCAAAACTGCCTCTGGGACCACAGGCTGGACTAGACAAAGATTTAGAGTAATGAAAATGAACATCCTTACCAGGAGAGATGGTGGATTGAGGATTACTCTTTAAATCATAAATTCTTTGAACTGGTACATGAGATTCTGGAGGTGGTTGGAGGTGAAGCTTTTCTCTGTCGTTCTTTTCCACACCTCCTGAGTTGTCAGTCAAATTGCTTAAGCAGACCGTTTGAGATGGGAAAGTTTGAGGAGCAAGCCTGTAAAAATTTTCAGCAGGTATACTCGATAGGTAAGGATCAACTTTGGCCCTTACACCTTTTTTACCCTGAATTGTCTCACAAGTCTCCAGCAATTCACGAACAGTTCTACAACGCAGATCTTTCTCAGCGCACAGAAATTTTGCATTTCGAGCTTTAATTGAAACCGGAATCTTTTTAAGAACTTTCTTGGAAGCCAAAGGCCTTGTTAAATTTCTATTAGAAAGATTCAAAGAATGATTGTTCTCTATATTTGGGATGGCGGTATCCATGTTATTACTTATTGGCATTTTACAAGAGTTTGGTATTTGATGCATTGTTACATTAATCATTGGGATTTGCTTTGCAGGGGCAATAGCAGGAAGAATTTTCACATAATCCGGTTTCAGTCTTTTATTTGGAGTTAATTTATTATCAGACTTGCATAAAGACTTGTGCTTAATGCCATACTGAAATGATTTAAATTCTTTGGCAGAGTTCTTGGGAGAATTAAGAAACATATAGTTTTCTTTGTTGGTAAGGTGCACATTTTTCTGCCAATACTCAGAGTTCCAATTGCCATTCTTAGATCCAGCTGAAATTTCTGCAACTTGATTAGGCTTCATGTTCGATGGAAAGTCAGAAAACTTAAAGTCGGGAGGTAAATCCAGAACGGGAATATTGCAAATGGGAAAATCTGGAACTGCAAGAGTCTTAGAAGAAGGAAGCACATGGTCAAAGTTTTTAATCCCTTGATAATTGAGACTTTGATTTAAATTCAGAGAAGTGAATTCTACAGGAGAAAAAATCTGAGAATTCCTCTGATTTTTTAATTCAATATTGCAGTTTTTTTCAGCATCAGTTGGTAAGGATTTTGAATTTGTCAAATTGAGCTTAGTATTATTATTATTATTATTATCATCATTATAACTGCTGATGGTAAAATCTTTGACATCATTTAAAGAATCCAAGAATTCTATATTTGGTTCCAGATGTGGCAAAGATTGGAACTTTTCTGAATTCTCTTTCAAAACTTCAAAACCTCTTGTGTATGTTCCATCAGAGAAAATACCAACAGAATCAGAAAAATTACCTTTTGGGAAATGGTAACAAGGATTACTCTGAAAAGTCTTTGGTTCATCATAAGTTGTTAAGAAATGAGAACTGGTTGGAATGGGGTCTGCAAAAACACCTGAAGAACAAGCTGAACTCATGTTTATGAAAGCATCTTGAGGTTCAGACGGACCAGAATTTTGCAGAAACATATTGGATAAATCCATTGGAAAATCAAAGTAAGGATCATTCGGACCGACTTCTTTTGCTTGCTGTTGCCTGAACTCACATGTCAATGAGTGATAAAAATTTGAAAGGTTTTGATCTTCAGAACAGGGAACATTCAGTTTCCGTGGCACTATATTTTGTGTTGATTGTTTGGGATCCAAGACTTGGCTCTGGAGTACATCCTGAACAATTTCATCTTGTAGAATTGTGGTGCCATCATTTAAGAAATGGTTTTGAGAATAACTGTTTAGAAAATTTTGATAATTCTCCATTGATAAAAATGAGAAGGCATTTTTGTAATTCAAGTCCTCTTCACACAGAGTTGATCCACATTTCTCAACATCACCATTCAACTTCTCATGCGATACCATTTCTGACAGGAACTACAAAAGAACATTAAAAGAAATCATTTAGGATTAAATTTTTTGAGTACATCAAAAAACTAATCATTGCAGATCCAAGATCTTAATCAATGTTGGGCCAAAATAGTAAAAATAATATATAACTTTAACCCCCCCCCCCCAATACATTTACAATACCCTTGCTTTTCTTTTCTTCTTTTTTCTTCACATACTCCTTCCTTTCGATTACACCCAACATCGTGAGTTTGTTTATTTTTTTTAAATAAAAATATAGCGTTCATTAGTTTTTAAAAAATAAAGCCTTAGGTGGCCATTTGATAAAAATCACCTGAGGATACAGTAAGGTTGAAACCAAGGTAGTAGATTCAACGGACCTCCTGATTTTTAAAGTTAAAAGCTTTGCATGTTATTTTTACTTTTATTTTTTTCACATGTGTATTGAGCACTTTTTAATACTACTATTTCTTGGTCTGATTCAACTCAGATCATTAACCTTTTATGTATTTACTATATGAGATTTTTTTTTTTAAGTGCTAACTGCTATCACTACTGAGTGACCATATCCAAATAAACACTATTGAAAAGACTTTCAGATATTAATAAAATTAACCACTTTATACTATTGTAAGAGAAAAATGTTAAAAACATTTAATTGACTAGTTTTATGAAATAAATATGAAATCTGTTTGTTTACAAAAGAAATGAAGAAGAAAAAAAAAGGGAAATACATGACGTCTGAAATCTATTTTGTTTCAGTTTGACCCTTCATCTCCAAAAACAATTTTGTGTCGCAATAAAAAAATCTTTTCAGTACCTTGACATGAAAGCCACCGAACTTCTGTGAAGAATGGGACATTTGTGAACTGATTATTCAAGTCTTTCAATAATTGGCTAAACTGATGGTGATGCCGAGCACAAACTCTGATATAGTTCACTGTTTTTGTGACAAAACTCAACAAATGATCTAATTTTAAAATCTTGGAACATAAGTTCTGTTAATGAATTCGGTGAAAATGCTTGAATGCTGAATCTGGATATACGTTTTCTATTTTTGTACCTAATTTGGCAGCAACACCATTATGTGTCCCAACCATATTTGCGGCATCGTCAGTAGATAAACCCACAAGTTTACTCAAATCAAGGCCATATTCATGGAGAAACTGTTCAACTTTCTCAAAAATGCCCTGGCTTGTAGTATTGGGACCAGTTCAATTAGTTCTTCATAAATTTGAAATTCATTGTCACAAGCCCTGATGAAAATGGTGAGCTGTCCTATTCCAGCTATGTCAACAGTCTCATCCAGAGCAATAGAAAAATGTTCAAAATTTGATGATAAAGTCTTCAACTGATGACTCAAATCACCTGCCATTTCATCAATCCGTTCAGAAACAGTGTTCCTGCTTAATGAAACTTCTTGAAATAACTTCTCTGGAAATACAATTTCAGCAGTTTTTACAAGACATCGCAGAGTTCAAAGCTTGCAGTAACAGAACTAACATTGCCGTTTTGAATTTTTGCAAAGCAACTCTGTTGCTGCGTTAACTTAACCTTGAATTTCTTCACTTTTGAAATATGCATATCTCCTTCATATTTATCATAAGATCAATGGTTTGTTTCATGATGTCTTTTCACATTTTCTTTTGGCATCACAATGCAGTGGCTGCAAATCAAACAGTTTCTTTCTATTAACAGCGGTACAAAAGTGCTGTAATTCCTACTTTTCTTGAAACATGTCCTTCTTCAGAAAATTTTCTCTTTTTACGAGAATGGACGAGAATCTGACAATTTTAAGGCAAAATATTACAAAATTACAAACTTTTTCACTTTACATTTATTCTTATTTAGTTGTCAAGGATGATTGCATGATTAACCAGGAGTTAAAAATATTCACTGACATTTGAAAACAAAAAAAAATATTGAGATAGAATAAACAATCTAATCATACCAATTGAAAAAAAGAAAAAATCTCACTGTTTTTAATAATTTGCATCACCAACATAGACAAAATTCTCAATCTACCACGGCTATAGAAACCTTTGTGAGGGCCGCCAAGATGCATGTAGATGGCCGCATACAGCCTGTGGGCTACCAATTTGACACACCTGTTCTAGATGATGCAGAAGAGCTGTGGCATTGGTAATGATGTCTGCAATGATAGCTAGGTCATTTGCATAGTCGATATCAGTCAACATTTTTGCAGGATATCAACTTTAGAGTTTTAGTGATAAAGCAAAACCTAGAAATTCATTCTTATAAAGTTTTGTTTGAATAAACTTCAATACATCAACTATTAACCAATGTTATTAGATGATATATCAACAAACATCATTTATAATGTAATAATATTGGTTAATCGTCAAAGCATTGTAGTTTATTCAAACAATACTTTATAAGAATGAATGCACAGACAATTAACAATGCATTTCATTGCCCCAGTAAATTAAATAGAAGCAATACAAAAATTGGAAGCGTGAAGAAATATTCTTATAAGCACAGGTGTGCAAAATTCATGAGCTACTAGGATAGGTACCTTCATGAGCGCGTGTTTTTTTTTTTTTAATTTTCTTTTTTAATGGGAGCCGTTAATTTTGAAAATCTTGTAAAAATAAAAATAATTGTCGGATTTTCATGAAACTTTCAGTAACTATTCACAAATGATGGAAATTATTATAAATGTGTTTATTTTTTTTTTTAAATCATGGTAATTTTTTTATTTTATTTATTACACCCCCCCATAAGTAATTTCATGAAAACTCATGAAATTCTAAGGTGTTCCAATTTAGCGACTAATTAGTTAAAAGCACAAGGCTTTGACCAAAGCAAATCCATTTTACTTTTTTTTTTATTTCGGACCCGTCTACCTTAAAATCAACTCTGAATTGTAACATACAAAACTCAATAAAACAAAGATATTATTTAATTTCAAAAACTTTTAGTTGCTTTTACTTATTTGTATGACTATGGATAACATTTCCTGAAAGCAAAAAACATTTTCGATGAAAAATAAGTTTTTACAACAATTATTTGTTATTTCTTATTGTTAAATTTATGTTTATTGCTTAAAGTTGTTAAATATTTTAAAATTGATCAAAATGGTGTTGCAGTTAGTCAATGTATTATTAAGTAGATAATATCATTTACAGATTATAAAATAAACCTGGTTACAATCAGAAAGTTGCTTTTAGGTAAAAATCTAATATAACATGTTTTTTTTTGTGTCAAAAATAGCTTAAATTCAAATATACGGAAGACCGGAAGCGTCATGAAAACAAAAGAAAGTCACGTGGCTTGCCTGGCTATAAATGTTGTCCTCCGCTGTCGGTCAGCCTTTACTGTGTTTGTGCTAGACACGTGTGGAGAAATTTTTGATATTTTTCTTTTCCTTTAAAGTTTAAACAATCCTTTTGGATGTTGCCATGCAGTATAGCACAGAACCACACAGGATCAGAATATCTAAGAAGGAAGTATTAGAGAATTGAGATCCTGAAAAGGAGTGAAGAAAAGCAGAGACAGCATCAAAAAAAGGAATGGCGTCAGCTACAGAAAAGATTGTAGGACCTTGAACACACCAATTCTGCCATCAAAGCAGAATTCCCGGACTTTTCCCAAGATTTTGTAGATAACATTTACAAAATCTTACGTGGTGATATAGTTGGCCATACTATAAAACACATCTGGACAGTTGATTCTGTTGATAAGATATTTGTAGGATGGGTCATGGAATTCTCTGACCCAGATTACAACATTTTCTATGAAGAAGATAATGAAGACTATCAACTGGACAAATGTGAAATAGCTACCGACTATATCATGCACGACCTGCTCTTTAATGGCTAACCCCCATCCTGTGACATCTGGCAGCAAGGACTCTGATCATTAGGTTGGAGTTTGTGAGGAAATATTTCACGAATCTCTGGTACGAATTGGATTGCATCTCTAGACCTCTCTTCTTACTTGGTTATGAATAAATAAAATAAAGTGTATATGATTATGTAATTATGTGAAATAAAGTCTTTTCAATATTCGTATTACTTTGAAGAAAAATTAACAAAAAAAATTGTGTAATATTTCAAATGATAAGGGTACCTAAAAGTATTATGTACCTAACCTATCTTATGAAATTTCTTATTTTTTTATTTTCTCAGTTATTTTTTTTTCTATATGAAATATCAAAATTAATAAAATGAAGGGAAATAGAAATAATACCATAAAATAAAATAAATGTATATGTTTATATTTTACACCTTAGCCTTTCATAAGAAAGGTATCTAATTAAAGTAATTAAAATAATTAAATTAATTTGTATGCACCTTATGAATTTTTTTTTCTATCAACAGTCTTAGTTTTAAAATTTTCATAAAGCATCGTACACGTAAAGATGGAAAGCTAAGAAACAATTAAAAATTAAAATGCTGAAATTTTCCCTTAATAACTGGTTACGCAAGTTGGTTCAATAAGAAGCTCAATTATTTCACTTTCGTCCATCCGTACGATGAAATTAGGTCGCGTAAGCTGTCAATACTTATTGACAGCATCAATCGACACCTCGAATGTGTCACTATTTTTCCAACCCCCTGTGTTTTTTTTTTAAAGTACACTTTTCAGCGCGTAAAGTAAGTAATGTTTTCTTTCCAAATATGTTAAATAAACATTTAAATTTTAAATTTTGTAAAAATAAATTTTAAAAAAAGTTTAACTATTTCTTGGCAGAATTTAAAACGGAAAAATTAAATTTTTGTTTATAAAATTTTAAAAAAATGTCTGACGATCGTTTTTTTTTAAAAAAAAATAAACATGATTTTAAACGACACTTTTGGATGTGCTCGAAATGATAAAAAAAAGTAAAAAAATAATCAAAAAATACTTTGATCTTTCCTCTTTATTATAGCATAAACAGTTAGACAAATAAAAATTATTTTCGTCAAGTTTAAGGCAATTTTTATCATGCTATGCTCATTTTCTGTCGATCTCATGAAGGTACCTATACTAGGATAGGCAGAAAAGTTCATAGGTTGACTATGAAGGAGTGATGCTAGAGCTGTGAAATCTTGCATGCATTCATTCCAACTATTTTTATTAATAACTGCATTTCCAGGTTAATTTACATTTCATTGTTCAAAGAAGACTGTTCATCCTGTTGGTCAAGAGGAGTCATCAAAAGTAATCATCACTGCAATAGTGGTTCCCAGGCAAGAGATTTTTCATGTTGGGGAACAGATGATAGTCAGAACAGGAGAACTAGGAGGGGGGATCAAACAGTTCAAAGCCAGCAGCCATTGAAACCAAAGACTTGGTTGCTGGAGGATTGTCCTTTTAGCCTTTGACAACTGCCTCAACAAGTTGGCATAGTACTCTCCATTGAATGAGTGAAGGCAAGAGAAATAGAAAGCAAAAGAAAACGAGAGAGAGCAAGAAAGAGAGAAAGAGAGAGAGCAAGAGCAAGAAAGAGAGAGAGAGAAAGAGCAAGAAAGAGAGAGAGAGAAAGAGCAAGAAAGAGAGAGAGAGAAAGAGCAAGAAAGAGAGAGAGAGAAAGAGCAAGAAAGAGAGAGAGAGAGCAAGAAAGAGAGAGAGAGAAAGAAAGAGAGAGAGAGAAAGAGCAAGAAAGAGAGAGAAAGAGCAAGAAAGAGAGAGAAAGAGCAAGAAAGAGAGAGAAAGAGCAAGAAAGAGAGAGAAAGAGCAAGAAAGAGAGAGAAAGAGCAAGAAAGAGCAAGAAAGAGAGAGAAAGAGCAAGAAAGAGAGAGAAAGAGCAAGAAAGAGAGAGAAAGAGCAAGAAAGAGAGAGAAAGAGCAAGAAAGAGAGAGAAAGAGCAAGAAAGAGAGAGAAAGAGCAAGAAAGAGAGAGAAAGAGAGAAAGCGAGAGAGAGAGAAAGAGAGAAAGCGAGAGAGAGCAACTTTTGCACCTTCTTATAATACTGATTTTGGCAGTGCAATCTAGCGACTCTTAACAGATGTTCTTTGACAGAATCCCGACTCTCCAGAATATTTTAAAATGCTGTTAAACCCCGAAAAAAGAGCACATAAACATCTTGGTTCAAACAGAAATTCAGCGATTCAATTGTGGAAAAGTTCTAAAGAAGTTGTTTGAAAGAAATTGCAAGAATATTTTTTTAGAGAAAACAAGAGTTTGCCCAGTACTTCTCTAATGTGAAAAATGGTTGCAGAGGCTAGCTTACCTAGCAGGCATTTTTCCTCACGTGAATCAGCCGACAAGTTATTGTAAGGCCCGGGAGAAAATATATCAACTTCAAGTGAAGAGTTTCTTGAAAATACTAATTAATTAATATTTAAAAATAAATAATAAATAAATATATATTGAAAATATTTTTTTTCTATTACTTTTTGCTCCCCATCAAAGACCCTACATTTCATAGTCGACCAATATTTTAGAAAAATACCTTTTTTTGAGGGGGTGTGGTGACAAATTTTCATTACTCACGTCAATGGTTGCTTGAAGGACTAAAATTTAAAAACAAATTATAGAGGTCAATGGTTTGGGCTTATTAAAAATAAAGAAAAAAAATGAATTCTTGTAAGGGTGGTTTCTAAGGTAAGGTAAGGACCTGGTTTTCAGGAGGTCACATTTTATCACGAATCAGTATTTGACTTGTAGACGTTTTCGAAGCACAAAAAAAAATCTAAGTTACAAAAATATACACTACTTCTTCAAACTTAATTTCAATTATTTTACAATAAAAAAAGGTAAAGAACCTAAAAAAATGAAATTTGTTTTGCTTGACTATTCGCTAGTATTTTTTAAGGATTGAAGAAAAGTTTGGAGATGGACATTCTTAAAACTAAAAGTCCCTTCGTTGTTTTTAATTTTTAAAGAATACATCTCAAATAATTCTTTGAAGAAATGTTAAAATTTAAACAATTAGAAAAAATTCATTAACAGTTAAACAGTAACACTCAGTTGAGTAAGGTGTGTTTTTATATTTTGACATTTGTTGAGTTTTTTACGACTTTTGTGTTTTGTCCTAATTTTTCCCTCATCTACGATTTCTACTCATTTAAAATTAGTTTTTACTTTTATTTCTCCTAACCCTTAAATGCTACAAATTAATTGAATGAATTATTAATTTTAATAAAATATTTGAAGTCTATTAAAAACCGTGTTTTAGTCTCTGAATCGAACAGGTTTACTTTTCTAGAAAAAAAAGGGGGAAATGTCAAACACTTTAGTTTATTTTTTTAATTTGGTTGTCTTGCTTTAAACGTAATTGCTGAATAGGTGAAGCTTCCATTATTTTTAAAACTAAAAGTTATGATTGCATTCAATCATAATCAGAAAAAAGTATAGAACTCCGTCTATAGATTAAAAACAAATTTGATAGATTCTTCTATCAAATAATAATTGACGTTATAAAATTATCAAAATGAGAAAAAAATTTCATTGTTAAACTTTGCTTTGTCAAGTGAATACTGTTTGGGTTATTATTGTCATCGTCCTGGTAACAAGGAAAAAATCCCAGACTCTTCTAATCCCAAACGTGGACAAAATCCCAATCTTATAAATAATAAAAGTCCCAGAAAGAAACAAATTTAGCATTCAAAAGTCTAGGAACTTTTAATATCGAATTGAGACAATAATAATGTCCAATACTGTACACTGCTTAACATAAAGTTTAAAAAAGTTATCCACGATGCAAACTAGCAACCACTATATATCCAATATACACTTTTTTTTCCTGCTCACAAATTTCTGTTCTATTCATGACTGTTCAATTGAGAAACAAATGTACGACAACAAAGTAACTTAACATGCGAATGTTTTTTTTTTTTTTTAAAAAAACAAAAACAAAAACACTTCTATTAATGATGAGACTTTTGTCCATATTTTTGGAGATAAGAGGCTGGGATTTTGTCATAGATTCCATTCATTTCCCCCCCCCACACCACGAGTGTCACGTACTCTTTATAAATTAAAAAAAAAAAAAAAAAAAAAAAAAAAAAAAAAATAGACGAGAGAAAAGCAGTTTTGAACAATCTGGGCAAAAATATTCTTTAATCTACAACTATGGTGATGGTGCCCCAAACAAAGGAATTCAGAAACTTGGCAGTTTGAATAAGCAAAAATACCTTTTTAACAAATATCAGGTTTTTTTTAGTCTTAATTTTACTTACAACAAATTAATAAATGTGACTTTTTTTCTAACAAAAATTATGACATTCACGTACTCTTTAAGTTCCATAAGGTAAACTAGTTTATTTTTTAAAAGTGCACATGACAATTTATTTAACATCTGCATTTTTTAAAAAAAATCGACATCACTCGACTAATTTAAGACACGACTCCTTTCTGAAATGGTGTCCTGCAAAAATATAGATTTTACAAGCGTAGAAGCACCTTGAACACAGCTAGAAAAATAAGACAACTTATGATTTAATTTAAATAAAATAAAACATAATTTCCTTTGCCTCAAATGAGGACCTTCTTTTTCGAAGCCCATGTTAATTTTTTTTAAAGAAATTTAAATTTATTTCTGAATGTCGGAAACAAACAACCACGCATTACAACTTATATTTAAATAATAAAACAAATTAGGAACAAAATAAATTTACCTGATAAACAAATTCTGCACTTTTTGATCTTCTTCCTTTTTTTGTTTTTTTAGAATAACAATTAGTTCTTCTCTGCTAGTGTAATGCAAAAAAGAGAACCAACAAGTGTACTTGAATTGGCATGAGGCTTCCAAAACTACACACGCCATTTTCCAGTCCAAATCAATTGGAATCTCGAAATTGATTGGCTAATCTAATTTTATTATGTAAATTAGTTAAAGTCCTATTTGAATGAGAAAGAGTTTTTAAAATTGTACCTCAGAATAAAAAGATAAGAGTAAATATAGATTCTGTTAAACTCAAATCAAATGATTTCTTTCCTGAGGACATATTTTATTTTTAGTTTGAATGGGGTTTTTCAAAAACCCCATTCAAACTAAAAATAAAATACAAAAACCGTTTTTGTATTTTATTTTCGTTATTGGGTTCATCCCCCACCTTCATTTCATGCTATATATTTTATAAGAAAATGAAAATTACACGAAAGACTATAAAATTTTTATGACAAGAGTGTTTTTGTAGGACCTTCTTTGAATATGTAGTATTGTGGAGTATGACGGCTGAATGGAGATGATTGAATTCTTGTGGTGATTGAATAAATTATGGAAATTCTAATGAGTGAATGATCGCGAATCAGATTAGCTAGTTTTAGGGTAGTCAATAACGACTAACCTCACCCCATTTCCCATTGGCCTTCGGGCTTGTGCTACAATTGTATTTTTATAGAATAATGATTTCTTTTCTGAGGATTTTTCTTTTTTTTTCTATTTCATTTAAATAAAATAAAATAATGATTTCTTTCGCTTGGGGGACTCTGTTTTTTTTTGTGTGTGTGTGGGGGGGGGGGCTCCCGTAAAAATGGAATTTTAAAGTGAAAACTAGTGAAACAGTTCTAAAGCGGGTGTTTTATTTACAATACGTATCATGACAAAAAAATAAGCCCGAACAATGAGTCCGATATTTTGATATCAAACATATTCAATTTACAGTGCAAATACACCTTTAAACTGGACCGCGAATTTGTGCCCACCTTAATGCCTGTGGGTATTTTAAATTACGTGAACCGAAAAGAAAAAGCATATTTGATCGAGTTAATAACCTAGGTGTTAAGATTGGGTAGGGTTTTGGTAACATTACGAATTGAGGTGATAGTCGCAGGGAAACAAAAAAAAAATGTTCAAACTTTATGGCTTTTTTATCTCTTTTAAGCTTCCGTACTTTAAAATTATGGACTAAATGAAAACTGCTTGCTATTGTCGCAGTTAGCTCCTCCTCATTTCCTTAATCCTTCAACAGGGGTCTCTCTCTCACGAGTATAAATACTGGCTGACCTTTCGCCTCTTTCTCTTTTTACGGCTTACGCACACGTGCGGCCAGCTGTCTCGACCCAGGCCTTGGGCCGCAACCACGCGCGTGAGGCGAGGTAAAAAAAACTTTCTCTTTTTTTTACTTATTCCAATATGTGACCTCTCACGCATACAGCGTTTCCCATATTCTGGGAACACGCTAAAAACAATATACGCGTTCGTACGGACACTCAACACACTCACCATAACTTCTCCATACAACACTCTGTAACCCTTCATGTCATTGTAATTTGTTATTAATATATATTTGCTTGCATACATGTATATCGGTCTTGTTTGTTTCTTTATCTTCTTTGGACTCCATTATAGTCCAACATTCTTATGTAGCTGGACCGGCCAGCAGGAAATCTTAACCAAGATATATCTCCACATCTTCACACCCCGTGTCCTCTACACTATGTTCATAAAAACAATGGACACAAAGTAAGGATTCTGTTTAGTTAGCATTAAATTTACAATGTGAATTGAACCCCCCCCCCACGCACACACACACACACACACACACACAATTAACAAGTTAATTTTCCAATATTTACATTCAGACTAAATGTCCTTTTAGTAACCCTCATTTCAATTTTCAAACATTTTCTTAAATTTTATTGGTTGTTAAATAAAAATAAGCTTCGAGAAATTTCCATAACAAAACAGTCAAAATTTGTGCAAAAATGGGCTCAACTGACATAAAAAAAAATATTTCTCAAATTCATCCCTAATTTAAATTTTTTTTTTTAAGCGTATCACCCCAAGCAAGGCTGGAGGCCACTATCACGCATGGGGTTATAGAAGGGTTGGAGGAAGAGCAGATAGGAGTGGTAAAGGAGAGGATGTGGAGAAAGAGAAAGACAGTGGGTCGATCAAGGCAAGGGGGTTACAGAAGATTTGGAGCGAGAGCAGATAGGAATGAAAGATGAAAGGATGTGGAGAAGGGAAGTGGATAGATCAAGGCAACTGGAGATGTCGATTGACGCTACACTTAAACCGTTGGAGATTGTATTTGTCAGGGAAACAGTAATAGGGAAGGGAGTTCCATAGGCGAGATGTGCGAGACATAAAGCTATTGGAGTAAAAGAGACGTCTACATCTAACAGTTTCAACGGTGTAGGGGTGGGAACGGGATGCCAGCCTCGTAGGACGTTTAAATTCACGAGGCCTAGGGACAAGCGAAAGCAGCTCCTCGGAGCAATTACCGTGAAAGTACTTGTAAAAAAGGCAGAGCGAGGCAACATCGCGTCTGTGAGAGAGCGACTGCAGACGAGATGACAGATCAGGGCCAATCACATTGCATATCCGTCTCTGGATCTTATCAAGAACCCTGAGGCAAACAGCAGGGGCCCCAGACCATATATGGCAGCAATACTCCATGCAAGGGCGAATGGTCGATTTATAGACTTGGAGGATCGATTCCGGGGAGAAAAATTTCCTGGCTCGGCACAGGGAACCAACTTTTCTTGCGGTGGATGATGCAACTTACTCGATGTATTTGTTCCATCTCAGATCAGCGGACAGCGTGAGACCGAGCAGCCGCAGAGAGGAGCTCTCGAGAAGTTGGTCTTCAGACATTCTAATGGGATGCAGGGATGGATCCTTGTGGTGGTTAATAGAGAGCAGTTTTGTTTTAGAGGCGTTAAAGTTAACCATCCATTTCTCGCCCCAGTTCACAACCGATTGGAGGTCCTTTTCTATTTGAACTGCCAGGTTAACTTTGTCAGCATCACTAGATTTGTGTTTGAGGCAGAAGTAAATTGTGGTGTCGTCAGCGTAGATGCCGACTTGGGAGTCTATGGCGTCAGGAAGGTCGTTTATAAATACGAGGAACAGAGTAGGGCCTAGGATGGAGCCTTGAGGAACACGTTTCAAGAAATCCTATTGGCTAAAAAATAAAAATACAACATTCGCCAACGCATTTCTCAGAAAAATTTGCAACAAGCTGCCAAGCCGCTGGAGCCGATTTTGTTGTTTAAAAAAAAACTATAAATAGAAACAGCAAACGAATTTTCGTCGCATTTTGAGACTCACACACGCAAAGATGCACACGGGAATTATGTGTCAAAACTGCCGCCAAAGAAACAAACTTTATTTATGAGCGATTGGAAAAATTCATACAACAAACTTTTTCACTCAATATCTTTCATAGAAAAATCTTTTGTCTAAGTTAAATTCAACCTTTCAATCAAAGGCAGACAACTTTTTAGACATTGAACATTTCTGAAACAGCAAAGAACTTTTTCTCTAAACCTTTGCACACATTACAAAGAAATTGTGTATATAAAATTTAATATGTTGTTTCAAACATGTATTTTTTGTCGTGATTGAATATCGTTACCATTTGGCCATTTCTTATAATTTATGTTTGTGGGTATTGCATATTTTATTTGCAGCACAATCTTAAATATTCACGCAACCTTCTTAGATCCACTACATCCTCATCTTCTCAGACTAATGTCCACAACGTTTCGGCTGTCGTGCTCTCTGGCCTTCGTCAGGTGTCTGTCGATCCGGGTAATCTTTAGATTGTTTTTGTTCCGATGTTTATGTCTAGGAATATCCCGTCCGGTTCACTTTTTAATATTATTAGTTTCGCGCATTTCTCTTATATAGACCATAGCAGGTGTTCTCAACCTTCCTTGCCCCATGCACACCTTTCAGCATTTGTCAGAATGCCATTCCCCACTTCCTTTGCCAAGTGGCAGGCTAGATAGGCCAAATTCTATAATTGCTCTCCCCCACTCCAAAAAAACTTACTGTGGTCATAATTCACCCATGAAAATCCCAAATCCCCCTCCTCCGGGAATGAATTTCACCCCTGTTGAGAACGCCTGGTCTACAGGAACCCGAACAGTAGGAGAGAGACTTCACGCATGCCTGCAGTCAGCCAGGGTTAAGCATACGCCCTTTTCACGCCCTCACTTCACACCTAGTACACCACACATTCAACCCGCTACAGTATACCACTTAGACATTTTTATAACTTGTATATAAAAATAAGGAGGCACGGTGGAGTTGTGGATAGCGGCTTGGATTAAGGAATCGGAGAGCTGAGTTCGAATTCCAGTCGAATCCACATTCACTTACGTACTACCTTGGGAAAGGTATGAATCCTTCTCTCCTCAGCTATTGGTAAATAGGACAGACTGAGTTCTATAGCCTTGGATGGCAACTGGTCTACTGCAGAAATGGCAACCTACTGCTTTGAAAAATCTGCCTCGTCAGTCATGTATCGAAAGATACATGATCGCCTAAGCGTCTATCATGCATGGCACATAACTGACTGATATAAAAATAAATCTTTGGTCTTTTATCTAAACAAGCATCCTAGTTTGTGCCTGTTACTCCAACCTCGGGATACAACAAGTATTAGACATGAACAGGGGAACAAGAACAATCTATCCTTGTCGATTAAATCAGGGGTTCAGTTTGTAGCGGACCGTGCGGGGTGAAGATGTGAAGAGATATCAGAAGGTTAAACTTTCCTGCTGGCGGGTCCAGCTACATAAGAATGTCGGACTTTAATTAAGTCCAAAGAAGACAAAGAAAACAAACAAGACCGATATACATGGGTAAACAAATATATATTAATAACAAAACAAGTTAAACAAAGACATGGACTGTTACATAGAGTTTGTATGGAGAAATTATGTGTGTGTGTTGTGAGTGTTCGTATGTACGTGTATTGTTCTTAGCGCGTTCCCAGAATTTGGGAAACGCTGTGTCTGCGAGAGGTCACAGATTGGTGTAAGTGGAAAAAGAAAGATTTTACCTCGTCTCCGCGCGGGGGAGCGGCCCGAGGTCTAAGTCGGAAAAGAGAGAGAGAGATGGATCAGCCAGTATTTATAGCCAGGGGAGAGAGAGAGAGACCCCTGTTGAAGGATTAAAGAACTGAGGAGGAGCTAACTGCGACAAGTTCACCTTATAGTGGCGTGGTGCTTAAAGGCTAAAATGAACTGTTGATTTACTCACACGAAGATTAATGAAGGATGATAATGACGAAGAAACACACCGGTAATTTTAACGAAACAGAATAAGGAAGTTATTTACAAATTTACACGCTTGAAGTAGTGTCAGTAGATCGTTTCATGAAAATAAATCAGAATTCTTAGTCCGTAGTTTTGTCATGTACAGGAAATGTTCATATAACAGATTAAATGATCTGACAAAATAATATTCAAAAATGTTTAAAAAAAAAAGGTAAGAGAGTTTGTTGCTCACAGGAGGGATACATGATTTGCATACGTTCCAAAGTAAACGAAGAGAGATAGTTTGAAATATTTAGCTTTTTTTTTAGATTCTTGAGAGAAAATTATTTGAATTGTCACGTGTTTGGTTAGGGCCAATAATATAATTGGCGAGTAATTTACACTAGCAAGAACTTCAACGCTGGTAGCAATGAACTGAAAGGAAACTTTTCACATGACATCAGATACTCTTTTCTTATTAATTTATTTTTTCTCCTCATTTTATATCAAAAATAATTTCGCGTAGGCTCGCTGCTTTTTTCCTTCTTCTTGGCTGATCGGCTAATTTCTGTGAAGGCAAGGTTTTCATTGGTCCAAAGAAAATTTCACATAGACTCACGTATTCCTTCCCTTCCTCTCCCTCTGAATTTGAAGGGAGTGGGTGAAGGGAGTTATTATTTAGCACTCACTACACCTGTGACACCCGTCGTACTGGTCAGGGCACCATTTGTGACACCCGACTTCTTTTTCAGTCACGACGCCAATATGTGACGTCGGTCCTTTGTGACGGGCTAACCCTGGGACATCGGTTGAAGTCTTGTTGGGTTCTAGTACCAACTTGTCGTACTCGGCTCGCTTCCAACGCCTGGTCACCGAAGCAACTGTTTTGATCCCGATTCAACCCACCCACGTTGTGATTTGATCTTAGGTTGACGAGATCAGTCAGACGTCGGGCCGTAGTGTCAGCCGAATCCGGGTCAAGGTGATACTGCACAATAAATGTAGATAAAAAAACAAAAGCACAAACAACAACTTCAAGGCGAGCGGCTGGTTAGGAATAGTGATTAATTTTATGTCGGTTTGTTGAGTTACAGGAGTGCGTCTCTCTCTTTCTCTCCCAGCCCGAAGAAAAAAAAATGTGGATTGTAACACTTTTTTGCTAGTTCTGGATATCTGGATTGTTTTTCAATAAAGTCAGCTATGGTGAAAAATATAAATCAGACTTCTATAATTTGTTCTTGGTTAGAAGTCTAAGTCGGAAACCATGGAATCGTGCGGTCACCTATGCGAGGCGCGTCTCTCTGCGAACTGCACTGCACTGCTCTCTCTTACTGTACTGGCTGTACTCTTCACTCACTGACTGTTGAAACACCCGAAGATGTTTGCTTATATGGACGCCGATCAAAACCTGGCGTGGTGTCGGACGTGGTGTGGCCACCACGTTGATTTCAAATCCCCAATAAGGATTTTCTTTGTTTTCGGCCAAAAATAATTATCATTTTCCATATTTGGAAATCTTATTCCACTCCCACCCTCTTCTGCTCTCATATGGGTATCTCACCATACTTTAGAGGGCGTCAACGGTTTTCCCACTTCCTCGCAGTAACATCTCATACCTATCCTCTCAATGGGCGGTGGCAGGCCTCCTCTCTGCGTCACATGATCATCTCCGCCTGGCTATTCGGCCAATAGGCGTCAACTGATAATCTCAATTTTTATCCAACTTCACGGCATATGGTTTTTCTCAACCAAGTTTTTCCGCCAACATTAAGTGGACGAATTTTTTTGGCGAAATTGGGTTAATTAAAATAAATACAATAACATGGCTTCTGTTATCACAAACGAATTTCAACAGAACACAGATGTTCTGTCCAGTCGACATTTCCTCTCAATCCAGGGCCGAGCTCCGTGTGCTGTCGGCAGACGACCCATTGGCTACTGATAACACAAGCCATGGCCATCACGACACAGTTAATGCTTTATCTGCCCAAAAGCTCTGGTATCCCTCAACTAATTTTTACGACAATGACCATCAGAATTTTCGCCATTCCACTACCCAAAAACAACATCGCTTTTGTGGGTTGCCTTTTCCTTCTCTTATCATCTAAGTTGTTAAGTCTTGTCCCTCTGTTTCTTTCTTTTCTTTCTCTTTTTCCTTCCTTTGTTTTTGCAGATAATTTTGCATATCTCAGCATCACACTTCCGCGAGAAAGTAAAGTGGTTATCTTGAATCGCACTTGAAAATAACAAAACAAAAAAAAATCTTTTTTCACCGATACCCTGTTTTGGGAAAATAACAAAACAAAAAGAATATCGCTCGGTATGTCTTTCGTTATATCTATCGGTTTAAGTAATCCCCGTAATTAACTCCTGTGGTTAATTAATTGATTAATTAACCTGCCGTTTCTAAATAGTGTTACACACCCTGAAGAAAACCAGAATAAATAAAGTGAATGATGGTAACCCAGTAACTTTCAATTTTGTATAAAATTCTAACAGAATTGGTTAAGAATGAATATATTTCATTTTAGAGGAGAATAAAAGGATGATATAGAAGAGAATTGCGAGGGAAGAACATAAAAATATAACTGTTTGACCAATCAGAAGACTCAGTGAAAATAGAGTCAGCAATCACTGAGCAGTACTTATGGTAAAGAGTCAAAAAAGAAACAAAAGACGCGAAGTTGTGGAGAGCCATTATCACCTACTTAATGAATTTGAATGAATGCATGGCAAAATAGGTACAAAGAGAGATGGTAATGGGTTAAAAGTTGATTAGAATTAGGTATCCCAACACTCAGCTTACAGCCGATGAAATTCTTAACTAAACACTAAAAAAGTCATATATTCAACTCGTCGTGTTATTTCATTCAATATCTCCATAAAAACATAATGCATACCAAATAAAAGCTTATTTCATGAACTTTGTTTCTGTCTTATTTATTTTTATATGTACTACAGTGTGCGAGGAACATTACAGTTTGAAAATAGAGACATTTTGGTGATTTCGCAAAATTTTGGCCATTTTTTTCACTGACGGCAGTTTAGACTTCCTCAAATTTTGTAATATACGCACTCCACAGGGTTTATTACAATTTTGGTAATACGTTAGTTTGAAAGTTAACATTCTAACCTTCATTTTCATATATTTTATATTTTTTAATTTTAATAAAAAGTTTGTAAACAATTCAAATGAAAAGTTTGATCGTAAAATTCAAATGCTTATTTTAAAAATAAAAACACATAAAATATATCATTAAAACGATCATTTAATAATCTATGAAACTAAATCAAAATCAAATATGAAATGATAGCTCCATTTTGCGCGTGTGCGATTATGTGTAACCATGTGCGACTCGCTCGGCCATCATTTCAACTCCACGCGAGACTCAATACACAGCGTCAACACTGACACAAAAGAATCGACCAGCATGTTTTCTATGGACAAAATTTTCAAGGAAATTGCTAAAAATTTGTTTTAAATATTAATTTTCTATGATATGTAAAATGTAAATGGGATTTAAAAACCGTTTTCGTCATAAAAAATATGAAACAAAAATCGATTTGTTTACTTTACGCTCATATTCAAATCACAAAAAAAACGTAGAACTTATTGATCGAAAAATGTTCATATTCAAAGAATGAGATAAAAAATTCTACAAAAAAATTCGAGAATGTCTTTTATGTTTTTGCAGTATTCTCACAATAATTATCAGCATTTCAGTTACCAAGTAACATTTTGTTTAAAGTTACCCCTTCAAACAATTTTCTTACTTTTTAAATTATCTAATGAATGGATTTTAGTTACGATTTATTGCTATCTAGATACAAATTTATGATTTAATATTCATTTTCCTAATTTATTATTATTTCTTAGTAATATTTAGTTCATACGAATTATTAGTAATCATTAGTGGGTATTGCTTGGCGTGTGTTAATCTTCTCTCTCTACAGTCCAGATATTGTACATGTTGAGTCAGGACTGTACTTATTCAGCATCTACTCCATATACATTCTAATCTGTTGATTTTAGTCGTTTTAACCATGATAAATGGAAAGAACATCCCCAGAAATGGCTAGATATGAAATTTGGTGTTTCTAAAGTAAGAAATATTCATTTTATGACACAATTCAAGCAAGTCTAAAATCGGCCTTTCAAATACCTTGTGACAAAGGGTTAAAAAGCAATTTTTTTCAATTTTGAAGTGGAATAATCCAGAATATATCCATTCTATCACTCCCCCCAAAATTAGGCATGTTACTGGTATAGTCATAATGTGATATTTGAAATTTGGGATGAATGTGGGTCTTATTTTCAGTTTTATGAAATGTCGAACCTCAGGTTATGAGTTGTTTGCACGTCATTGCAGAGGGTTCAATTTATAAAGTTTGCATATTCAGACTGAATTTATTTAAGAAATATGCTGAGATACTATCTATAATTTTATTATTAATTTCTTTGTTATGTACCTAACAAGCTAGTATAATTTTAACTGTTGTTCTCAATTGCTTTATAAAATATAGGAGTGAGTCCAAATATGGTATTTTGTCCTAATTCATAATAGACAAAAAATGAGCAAGTCGAGCACATGTGTAAAAATAAAAATAAATCTGCCAAAATTAAACGGTTTGAGATATTTTGATGAAATAAAAACTGCTAAATTTCTTTAATCATGTAGATTAAGAAGATGCAATCAGATAACACCTAGTACTTGTTTGAAATTTTCATCTGTGATACCTATTAGAATAACAAAAGACAAAACTCCTACCCAGATGCGAATCTGGAAAGAAATTTACATTTATTAAATGACACAAAAGATACAAAAACAATAAAGAAGAATACAAATTTATAATACAAATTTGAAAAAAATGTTCCTTACAATTAGACAAGATAACAAGTTCTAAAACCACAATTTTAAAAACAATTATAGTTTTAATGATTTTGCTTAGAAGTTCACTTCTATCGAGGAAATTTGAAATTAATATTAGCTCAAGTCCCATGGAGCCATCACCCTCCCCACACCACCAGGTAGAACCTCTCCTTTGGGAGGGAACTGGGGTCATCCACCACGTCCGTGGCGTCACCAAAAGAGAACGTGCCAAAGGGGCTTAAGCAATTTTTTCACGATATTTCCAGTAAACCCACTTTAAACGTCAACCTTTTGTTACATTCTGTAGCGACATCGGCACACTTAAAAAATAAATTATAGCCGTTTTTTTTTAATATATTCACTTACTTTCCTACATTCAACTGTCAAATATCTTTGAGAAGGACGGCAAATTCACAGGCGCTGGTGGGTAATTTAGATAATAGTACAGTTTTTAAACCTAAAATTCAATATTGAGATTAATTTCTTTATTTATTGGACAAAGTAACTAATAATAACAAAACAAAAGTCATTGAAACAAAGCAAGTTCAGTCGACCAATGATGACAATTCCAGAACAACGTAACTATAAACAATTTTTTCTATCCTCTGCCAGCCGCTATGATGGAGAAAGCATTACCTCGAACCGTCGCCAGTGAGACACACTGCAAGAGCCACTCCGTTTCGTTCCTTAATCGAGACGCAATCGCGCCAATCCTCCGAAGGAACGCCATCGAACGAGGGCCAATAACCCCTGAAGTCTCCACTGCCACAGGAGTAAAAAAAAAAAAATCTATCAGCAAGAGAAGAAAATCAGGGTTAATACCTCTAATTTCGTGAATATTCTTTCAGTTTTCTCTCTACTTTCTTTCAGCATCTTCCTTTCTTTTTCTTTTGTCACTTCCTTAGCGTTGTTGGAGGAGACGTGATCAGCTTTTATTTCTCTTTGTTCTCCTTCCTTTTCGTCGTCAGCGTTATCCTTGTAAGTGCCCAAACATTTTAACCTTTTACTCTCCGAGCAGCTGTTAGCGATTTTCACCAGTGAAAACCAATGCCCTTCTGCTTTATTCAACCCAGTAGCAAACTGAACTCCTTTGCATGTGAAAGCTAAGTTCCTTCTGTCGGTTTGACAAGCCAGACTTCTTAAATAGCCATGAATTGGCTTCCAGTTAAAAGAGAAATTTGATAACATGGGGTCGTAATTTACTTTCCCCATTGGTTACAAAATCACAGAATATATCTCTTAAACCACGCCTCTTGGAAAATATTATTTTGGCGGGTTTTGAGACCATAAGAATTGAACCTATTTTTTTTTTTTTACAAATTTGAAAACAAATTGTACACATGTATCTTTTTCATAAAACGCCAGGCTTCATTTTGGTGACATTTACAACATTATATCTGAGCTTCACATATACAAAGATTTACACATCAAATTTATTCAAGACATTTTTATTTGACTAACCCTCTGACTTTCTTTTTATAATTATTTTAAAACACTGTTTACATTTTTCGAACTATTGTCCTCATCTTTGTCGTCATATTTATTACAACGTCTCGGTCGTTGTACGCTCCGGCCTTCTTCCGGTGATTGAAATGTCGAACTGAACCCTTTATTTCGCTCACTGGGGTAGACTGTTCTAGCTCCACGTGCCATGTTTAATGGATGCCAGTTATCAGTTATCTCCTGTTAATTCCCCTCTCCAAGTTCTCCACTACCTTAACCGGGTATTGAACAAAACACTCTTTGGGTCCTGTCACTGGATCTAACCAACGCCTTTATCCACTGTGCCATGTGTCCTTGTAATAGTGTACATAATACCTCATCTCAGAAATATAGACAGATATTTTTAAACACTTCTCTCAAAAGAAAGTGCAATAAACAAATTTAGTCTATTGACTCATTATATTTTTATTCACTCTTTAATTATTTTTGTTATATAATTTTACATTTTTTATTATACATTTTATATACCTCGTCAAATATTTCTGGGTAATCTATAAAGTATAAGTGCAAATCATTAGGTTGGTTAATATGATGATACACAAACCCTTCTTGTGTTATTTCCATGTTGAATACAGTACAAAATTTAATATAGATTACATAATAAATATCACAATGAGTCGGTGGAGAGTTAGATATAGGGGGAGGGGATGGATTCATACAATTTGCAAGGTAATTTGTGAGTAAGGGAATGTAACGAACTTGACTGGAATTTGAACTCGTCTCCCCGAGTTCTCATTTCAAGCCACTATCTTTTGCCATGTCAGGTTAGATCCAAAAGTGTAGGCATATATCTGGGTTTTGTGTTCGATTAAAAAAAAATAAGCATAGGTTTGGCTTGCATTAAAGTCAAATTGGTAGACACTGGTGAGATTTACACGAAAATAAAAAAATATATAGGCAATGTCAGGTTTGCATGAGGGTCAAAAAAGGTAGACACAGGTAAGTTTTCTACTTGTATTAAAAAGGTAGACACTGGTCAGATATACACTTGTGTCGAAGAGGTTGACACAGATAAGGTTTGTATTTGTGTCAAGAAGGCAGACACATGTCAGGTTTGTACTTATATAAAAAAAAGTAGACAAACGCCAGGCTTGAAGTAGAGTAAAAAAGAGAGGCACTGGTTAGGTTTATAGCTGAGTCTGGTTGTGAAGGCTGCATTTGGGAGATTTTTCTAGAGACGAACCGACGAAAAAGAAAGCGAACCTTGTAATCAATGACAGAAAAGAAGAAAAAAAGAGGAAAAAAGGGGTTGCTGTTTCTTATACGATCCTGCAAGCAAATCTCATTTGTTCTATTTTTGGCCACGGAGAAAAAGAGAGACACTGGTTGGGTTCATAGCTGAGTCTACATGTATTCACATGACAGTGGCCTTTTTAATGAGTGGGGGTCTGTTGTGGATATTATCCTTTTCTTAAAAAGCTAAAACTTTTAAAGGCAATTCCCTAAACTACATTCAAACAAAAATGCCTGGTCGTGCTACCCGAAAGTAACAAGTGATGTTACTGTCTCTGGTTCCCATTAATTCTAATAGTTGTAGAAAACAGATTTTTGAGAGAAAGGAAGAGAAAGGCAAATCATGTGAGATGGGATACAACTAATAAATAAGATCGAACCATTTTGTGAGTTACACAGAAAACAATTTATAGCAAACAAATAATAAGACGGAAATGTACAATTGTAATGGGTGTATAAAATGTCCGTACCTAAAATGTAGAATTGTTTGAGACTTTTTCAGCACTATAAAATATGCTCTGGTTGTGTATGTTTTTCTACAGAGTTGAACTGATGAAAAAGAAACCGAACCAAATAAGCAATGAACGAAAAGAAAAAAAAAGAGGAAGAAAGGGGTTGCTGCTTCTTTTTATACGATCCTGCGAGCGATTCTCATTTATTCTGTTTTTGGCCATAAATATAGGCGTGACAGGTAGACTTTAATTTTCTGAAAAAAAAATCCACAGATCTTACGCCTCTGCAGGGAATGAGTTTGGTGTATTATAAACCTTACCAAGAAGGTAAGAGCTAAGTTAAAGTTGGTGTCGATTGTCTCGCATTTACCATTTTTAATCTTGGTCAAGTGGGAAATTTTGTTTTATATTTGTTGCATTTTGAAAAAATATACATTTAAAAAAATAAATGCTTATTCTACCGTAGGAATATTTAAAAAATAAATGCTTATTCTACCGTAGTATTAATTAGTATTAATTATTTAATAGTTTTCAACTTTCTTTAGTAAAAGAAAAGAAAACAATATGATGATTCATAATCATATTTACACTATTTACATTGTTTGGACTGTTGTCCTCATCTTTATTGTCATATTCACGACGTTTCGGCTGTTGTACGCTCCGGCTCTCTTCAGGTAATGTAGCGGACCGTGCGGGGTGAAGATGTGAAGAGATATCAGAAGGTTAAACTGTCCTGCTGGCGGGTCCAGCTACATAAGAATGTCGGACTTTAATTAAGTCCAAAGAAGACAAAGAAAACAAACAAGACCGATATACATGGGTAAACAAATATATATTAATAACAAAACAAGTTAAACAAAGACATGGACTGTTACATAGAGTTTGTATGGAGAAATTATGTGTGTGTGTGTTGTAAGTGTTCGTACGTACGTGTATTGTTCTTAGCGCGTTCCCAGAATTTGGGAAACGCTGTGTCTGTGAGAGGTCACATATAGGTGTAAGTGGAAAAAGAAAGATTTTACCTCGTCTCCGCGCGAGGTAGCGGCCCAAGGCCTAAGTGGAAAAAAGAGAGATTTTACCTCACCTCTGCGCGAGGTAGCGGCCCAAGGCCTAAGTCGAAAAAGAGAGAGAGAGAGAAGGGTCAGCCAGTATTTATAGCCAGGGGAGAGAGAGAACCCTGTTGAAGGATTAAAGAACTGAGGAGGAGCTAACTCCGACAATACGTTGGAAGAACACATAGCCCAGTGGATAAAAGCGTTGGTTGAAGTAATCCAGTGACTTGACCCAAAGAGTCACGAGTTCAATACCTGGCCATAGCAGAGGTGAACAAAAACATGGAGAGTTGAGTTACTAAAGGGAAATAACTGAAACTGAGATATCCAGAAGAGGCATGGCACGTGGAACTAGAACAATCTGGTGAACGAAATAAAGGGTTCGGTTCGAAATTCCAACATATATTATCTGAAGAAGGCCGTAGCGTACAACGACCGAAACGTTGTGAATATGATAATAAACAATTATTACAGATAATGTAAATAGTGTGAATATTTACAATACAATCTCAGAAATATAGACGGCTTTAGAATCGTGTTTTCTTCAATACTACTTTCCTCCACAATGTAAACGATCATGGCTGCCCACAGATTCCCTTATTATCAATGAATTGCTATGACGTTTAAAAAAAAAATCATTTCACCCCAGGCAAAACGCTAATAACACTAAGACACAAGGGATTACTGGGGGTGAAAGAGAAAATAGAAACAAAATGGATGTAACATCAGAGACAGTTGAAATTTCTAGAGCACATATGAGGAAAGAGGGCTTTGAAAATTTGACACACACATAACATATTGAAGGCAAGCGGGACAGAGTAAAACCTACCTAACGAGCTCGTATAAATGGTTGGTATAACATGGATTAGAATAACTAGGATCTTTAAGTGCTACAAGTGGCAGGAAGTTGCGGAGGGAGCATATTCGGCCACACACGTTCAACTAGATTTTCAGTGACTTGACGGTAAATGTCAACGGATGTTGTTTTGAAGAATTCACCGAGCCTTGTTTTCAACTTGACGTCGTTGTTGAATGAAAAGCGTCACGGGCTGTTGGAAAGTGACAAAAAGAAAATTGATAATTTGAAGGCTTTCAAAATCAGGAGAGTACAGTGGGTGCAGTCGAACTTCATAACCAAGTTCTTGGAGAGCTTTTTTGTTCAATTTAACAACGCGTAGGCAAGTGCTGTCGAAAACGCTCATTTTTGTCTCCTTGGCACTCCATCGTCATATGTCTGAAAAGAGGTAAAATTCAATTAAATCTCAAAAACGGTAAACAAATTTTTTTTTTTTGTGAATATGATAATATTATAAATAAAAATAAAACATTACGGTAAAAATATTTCTTCTTGTGTTAATTCAAATAACATAAATAACGATTTTTAAAAATGATATTTGACAACCCGAGGTACCTTCATGAGATCGCCAGAAAATGAGCATAGCATGATAAAAATAGCCTTAAACTTGACGAAAATAATTTTTATTTGTCTAACTATTTATGTTATAATCAAAAGGAAAGATCAAAGTATTTTTTATTATCTTTTTACATTTTTTAATCATTTCGAGCACGTCCAAAATTGTCGTTTAAAATCATGTTTTTTTTTTTTTTTCGGAAAATTCGATCGTCAGCCATATTTTTCAATTTTATAAAAAAAAGTTAATTTTTCCGTTTAAAATTCTGCCAAAAAATAGTTACACTTTTTAAAAAATTTATTTTTACAAAATTTAAAATCTAAATGTTTATTTAACATATTTTGAAAGAAAACATTACTTACTTTACGCGCTGAAAAGTGTACTTTAAAAAAAAAGACAGCGGGTTTTAACAGCAGTGACACATTACGAGGTGTCGAGAGATGCTGTCATCACGTATTGACAGCGTACGCGACCTTATTTCATCGTACGGATGGACAAAAGTGATATAATATAGCTTTTTATTGAACCAATTTACGTAACCAGTTATTAATGGAAAATTTCAGCGTTCTAATTTTTAATTGTTTCTTAGCTTTCTATAGGCTATAAAGTTTTTGTTTTAAGGAAAACAAAAATATCAAAAATTTCTCCACACGTGTCTAGCACGAACACCGTATTGAAATGAAAAGGCTGACTGACAGCGGAGAACAACATTTATACCCACGCAAACCACGTGACTTTCTATTGTTTTCATGATGCTTCCGGTCTTCCGTATATTTGAATTTAAGCTCTTTTTGGACACAAAAAGAAACATGTATATTAGATTTTTAGCTAGAAGCAACTTTCTGATTGTAACCAGGTTTATTTTATAATCTGTAAATGATATTTATCTACTTAATAATACCATTGAATAACTGCAACACGATTTTGATCAATTTTAAAATATTTAACAACTTTAAGCAATAAACATAAATTTAACAATAAGAAATAACAAATAATTGTTGTAAAAATTTATTTTTCATCGAAAATGTTTTTTGCCTTCAGGAAATATTATCCATAGTCATACAAACAAGTAAAAGCAACTAAAAGTTTTTGAAATTCAATAATATCTTTGTTTTATTGAGTTTTGTATGTTACAATTCAGAGCTGATTTTAAGGTAGACGGGTGTCAACTAAAAAAAAAAAGTAAAAATATTTGCTTTGGTCAAAGCCTTGTGCTTTTAACTAATTAATCGCTAAAACAGTACAAATAAGAATTTCATGAGTTTTCATGAAATTACTTATGGGGGGTGTAATAAATATAAAAAAAAAATTACCATGACTTAAAAAAAAAAACAAAACATATTTATAATAATTTCCATCATTTGTGAATAGTTTCTGAAAGTTTCATGAAAATCCGACAATTATTTTTATTTTTGCAAGATTTTCAAAATTAATGACTGCCATTAACAAAAAATTACACAAAAATCCGCAATGTTATTTAGTAGGACTCCTGCTGATGCTGAGAAACGAGGTTTTTCAATCAAAAGTTAGAATGCTCTAATAAAAACAGAAAATTTTTGAAAAATAATAAAAAATTACTTTGTTCTTTCCTCTTAATAAAAACATAAACATATTGACAATAAAATTTTATTTTTGTCAAGTGTAAGGCCTTTATTATCCTGCTATGCTCATTTTCCAGCAATCTCATGAAGGTACCTTTAAGCACATGGAAGAATATTTTCTTTTCTTTTTTTATTTCGTTTGTGAGGCCACTCCACGAAATCGCTAAAAAATGGCATAGCATGATAAAAAAATACGCCAAACTTCACGAAAACAAAATTTTAGCGTCTAAATACTTATGTTATTATTGAGAGGAAAGATCAAAGTATTTTTTAATTATTTTTTAAAATTTTTCTTTCTTTTTCGAACATTCTAAATTTTGATTAAAAAAAACCTTGTTTCTCTTTGTATCACCGGAACTAGTAACATAACATAAAATTTTAAGCACGTTTTTTTTTGTATGACACACATTAATTTGGAAAATGTTGCAAAAATAAAAATAATTGTCGGATTTTAATGAAACTTTCAGAAACTATTCACAAATGATGGAACTTATTATAAATGGTTTTTTTTTATTAAAGTCATGGCAGAATTTTTTTTTTCATATGTATTACCCCCCCTCCAACTAATTGTACGGAAACTCTATAATTTTAATTTTGAGGAGTTTAGTGATTATATTAGTTAAAAGCACAAGGCTTTGAGGAAACCAAATCATGTTTTTATTTTTTTTTTGGTGGACCACCTCTACGTGAAAATCATCTCCGAAATGTAACATACAAAACTCATTAAAACAAAAATATTATTTAATTTCAAAAGCTTTTAATTGCTTTTATTTATTTTGATGAACATGGACAATATTGTCTGAAAGCAAAAATATATTTCGATAAAAAATAAATTTTTAAAACAATTATTTGTTGTTTCTGAAATAATTTTTTTAATTTTTACTAAATTTTTACATTATGTTGCTAATTCTTATAAAATTAGGGAAAAGTTTGTACAACTTAACGAATGTTGTTATTAAGTAGATATATATTTACAGATTATAAATTCCAAAGCATCTTACAAACTAACGAACAGACGTATATCAAAAAATTTAATTTGTCTCAATCATGTGTCAATAATGTGTCAATAATGTCTGCCAATGAAATCTATGGAAGACCTGAAGTATCACGCGTGCAATAAAAGAACGTCACTTATTAGCTACCTATTCAATGAAATTTATACAGTATTATTTTTGTATTATGTCAGTTATGATATTTTTCTATGAGATATTTTTAAAATTTAATAAAGTGAGCATAAAAAAGACAATGAGATTTCATAAGTGTACTTTAAATTATAGTATAATTTAATGTACATGTCTTGTTAAATTTTATCTCACTCAGCCACAGCTGATTAAAATGCTTGTTTCTGTCATTTAGGAAAATCCAACAAAATATTAGGTAAATATTCTCATTCGTCAGCAACATTAAACCCATCATAGAATGCAAAGTTCTCAATCTTATGCGTGTAATGGGGAAAATTTTTGCTTAGAACTACAAAAAATGCAAAATTTACATTTTTTTTTTCTCATTTTGGCCCCTGAAAAAATTTCTTGAGTCATTTAAACTGACCAATTTTATTTTTAAATGAAAGATCATATTGTTTGCTTTCAGAAAATATCTAGTTTCATGGGGTTCACATAAATTTTCCTTGATATTTTCTTCAGATGATCATTTTTTTATTTTTACCCCAATAAAAATATGAAAATCCATTTGTTTTTTCAGAGAAAATAGGCTGTGACTTTTACTATGTTTGATTATTTTTACTGAAGATATAAATTTTTTTTATGATAGATCTGAATTGACTTTATTTAGTAGGGTCTATATGGGCCCTGAAACAGCAGTGCAGCACTTGTATCTTAATTAATTTTTTTTTATAGTATTTATAATTTCTCCAGATAGTATCAACAAACTAATAGTGAAAGCTACAGTACTAAAAACACAAAAAAATATCCAAAAATTGGAATGCTGAAAGTGTTTTTACTTTAATTATTACAAGGTACGACTTAAGCAAGTCCAATTAAAAAAAATATGTCCATTCTGTCCTTCCGTATGAGAACTCGAATCTCACGTCAGCTGTCAATAATTCATAAACGTCATCTGTCATCACTTGTCAATCGTCGGGAATGTTAAATCGGCTCTCTTTTATTTTAAACAACATTTTTCTACGAAGAAAGTAAGTAAAAGTTTCTTTCAAAATATTTTAAATAAACTTTAAATTTTCTAATTTTCTTTGAATAAGTTTTGAAAAGATTTTTAAACAAGTAATTTAACTTATTTTTCAAAAATCAAAATTTAAAGAAAAATGGCTGATATCGAGTTTTTGTTCGATATTTCGTAAACAAGATTTTTAACTAAAATTTCAGACATGCTAAGAATGATTAAAAAATTTCAAAAAATATTCAAAAAATACTTTAGTGTTTCTTCTAAATAATGAAATATACATTTAACACGAAGAAAATTTTTTTCATTAATTTTCAGGCCGTTTTTGTCGAGTTATCTATTTTCATGAAGTTACCTAAGGCGGTCCCTCATTGGTTAATAAAACCACTTGGGTTGAGAAAAAGCTAATCACCACCAGCAGAGAAAGGGCTGGACCTGCCCCGAAGCAACACACAAGAAATTCTCTCCGCCGCGAACGGTACTAGTTGCCGTGGGTTTTAAAAGGTACAAGCTACCTAGCTATATTCCACTTGTCGCAGTTAGCTCCTCCTCATTTCCTTAACCCGTCAACAGGGGTCTCTCTCTCCCGGGAGTATAAATACTGGCTGACCTTTCGCCTCTTCCTCTTTCCACGGCTTCGCACACGTGCGACCAACTGCCTCTCCAGGGGCCGCAACATCGCGCGTGAGGCGAGGTAAAAAAAACTTTCTCTTTTTCACTTACACCACTTTGTGATCCTCTCACACAAAGCAGCGTTTCCCATATTCTGGGAACACGCTTACGCGTTCGTACGGACACTCAACACACTCACACAACTTTCCATACAACACTGTAACATTTTATTCATGTCTTCAATGTATTTGTAATTCGTGTATTAATCTATTTGTTATTAATATATATTTGTTTGCATACATGTATATCGGTCTTGTTTGTTTCTTTGGACTCCATTATAGTCCAACATTCTTATGTAGCTGGACCGGCCAGCGGAAGTCTTAACTCAGAGATACATCCACATATCCTCTCTCTCACACTTCACCCACACTGCACGGTCCACTACACACTCACCAGGGGAGTAAGTTCACGGTACCATTTGCTGAGGGTTTTAAAAGGTACAAGCTACCTAGCCCTATTTCACTCACCAGACGGTTAAGTTTGTTGCGGACCCGATAGCGGTGCAGCGCTGGCCCACGAAAAGAATGGCCTTGTGCCAGACACTGCACACACTACTACCGAATCCACAAACAAAGTAAAAATAAATAGGCAGGAGGAATGACGAAGATAAGCCTGGTCAAGAGAACAAATATAAAATTTTATTAGGGTTTAACAAGTAAATTATCTTCAGTGAAGACCTTCAGTAAATGTACTGGAAATGTAGTTGAAAAAGAGGTAGATAAAGTTCCGTGCCAAAATTTAAATTCAAGATGGCCAAGGCGGGAAAAGTTCATCAGGAAGAGAGTCAGTTGTAATGAATAATAAACGTACACGGCAAAGAAAAATACTCACTGCGAGAGTTTGTAATTGTGAGTGTAAATGTAATATTTTTTTTAAGGTAACTGGTTCTGAGAGGACAGTTCGAAGAATATGAAAAATGCTTTGTTCTTCATGTCGAAGGTTTCGAAAGTTCCTGGAAGTAGGCGGCTCGAAAAAGATGTTCGCCTCGTATGTGTTAAGGTACAGCGACGAGCCATGAGGTCTAGGCAATGTTTGCCGATAAAATATCCCTGTCGGTATATATGGTTGACCGGCGAGAGATCGGTGAGCCTGCCGGCCGGGTCAAACGACCCGGGGCGACTAATTTTGAAAAACCCAATTTGTCGTGACGTCAGAGCGAAAAGCGCGCGAAAAATGAACAGCTTCCTCACTCTCGGCTAAGAACAACGGTTTACTACTATTACCAGCCGAAAGTGAAAGGAAGGAGTGAAGGCTCGCGCGTGCGTTAAATTGAAGATGGAGATAGCGTGATATCCCACACAGCTTTCTTCCTGGATTAAATGTCGGCAGACATTTAACTAAAAATAACGAACTTTTAAAATGTAAAAAGTTTTGAAGATTATTCTTGTGTGCTGAAAAGAAGATGTGTCCGTAGTTGCAATGCAAGAATCGACGAAATGTGCTTAGTATTTCTCTAGTGAGTCAGAGAACGTCGGTAGTGTTCAGCTTTTCATCCGATGCTCCACGTAGAGCTGGGTTTGTCGTCCCGTCAACCTGTTTACTGTCCTCGTCGGACTTCTGCCTGAAAGATGAGGTTGTTTCGGGGAAAATTTGCGAGTAAAAATTTTGCGCCCAAGATTTAAGCAGCGTTGTATGCAGTTGAGTTGCTGGTCAGCGACGGTGGTCGGCCAAGCGAATAATGAACAGCTTCCTCACTCTCGGCTAAGAACAACGGTTTACTACTATTACCAGCCGAAAGTGAAAGGAAGGGGTGAAGACTCGCGCGTGCGTTAAATTGAAGGTGGAGATAGCGTGATATCCCACAAGTTCATGGTACCAGTTGCTCAGGCTTTTAAAAGGTACAAGCTACCTTGCCTTATTTCACTCACCAGAGGGTAAGTCCACGGTACCAGTTGCTGAGAGTCTTAAAGGTACAAGCAATCTGGCTTTATTTCACTCATCAGATGGGTAAGTCCACGGTACTAGTTGCCGAGAGTTTTAAAAGGTACAAGCTACCTAGTTCTATTTCACTCACCAGACAGGTAAGTCCACGGTACCAGTTCCTGAGGATCTTAAAGGTACAAGCTATTTAGCCTTATTTCACTCACCAGATGGTACTGGTTGTTGAGGGTCTTAAAGGTACAAGCTATCTAGCCCTATTTCATTCCAGCAGATGGGTAAGTCCACCTGACATATTCTCTGTAGCGATTTTCCAAGCGTAGCTTAGATATGGCGCAGGCCGAAAATTATTTAGCACCCAGTGAGGATCGAAGTCACTACTCAGTTGTAATTATTCTAAGAAGACAAGTTTGCTAACCATTACACCACCTTGCTAACCCTGCCCCCCTGACATATTCTCTCTATAGGAACGTACATTGTGTTTATGTATTCATGTTTAGGTGTAAATAAATATCTTTATTAGATGTTGATAAAGTATTCTTCTTATTCATGTTAGTCTTGTAGTGAACAAAACAAGGTTTAGATTTAAAATTCAAATGCTAAGCACTGACTCATTGATTTTGTTAGAAATTAAAAAGACTCGAATTTACAAACTTTGCTTAACACACACGCAAAAGCAAATCCAACATAAAACACGTGAAATTTCACACCTTGATGAGAAATGTTTTTCAGCCAACAGAAAACTAGGAAACATTTAAAAACAAAATTCAAATAATCTTCAATTCTCAGAAGCAAATTATTTTACGGACCTTTTCGCGAACCGACGCGAAGTTTGTTCGTCATCCAATGGAAAGGCCCGAATCATATCCGGGAGTGAATTCCCAAATGACCTTTTTAAGCCCCACAAACAAAATAAAAGACGGACAAGTTCGCCTGTCACCCGAAAGAAGGAGACGAGTGTGTTAGCACGTCCCTTGAGAAACGTCAAACGATCGTCATTATTAACTCTTCCTTTCTCCCTCACCACTTTTATACTTGATAAACGAACGGAACATTTTAAGACTGAGCGATTACTTCAAAGACATTCCTACCCTACGATAACGCTCATACATATATACATACATCCACACATACGTTCCTGCCTACGTACACATAAACTGATTCTTGCAAGGACTACTACGAACATTTTGACCACCTTGTATCTACCAAAATACATTAATTTTATTTGTAGAGACCTTAATTGATTTATATGTATATACATTTGTTGTTTCACTTTATAATTTGACTTTCTTGTTTTATACCCCACTTATGGTGGGCTATCTAGCTAACAAGGCCAAATCAAACTAATTTGTTTCAACACTCATACACTTCACTATAACTGATAACCCACTATAGTCCCAAAGTAAAGTGGGACTAGCTAGTACAATACTAGTATTAGGTATAACTAATTAATATTGACTAGCACAATAGTGTATAAATTTTTTTCGTTATCTCCTCACCTGGGTCATGCCTCCACATTCTTTTCATATCGTTTATATTTTGTGTATTTTCAAAGTTTCATTAATCCTTAAGCACGCGAAGTCACTCGGGACACAAAATTTAAATATTAGAGCATGAAGACATGAAAAAGAAAGGAATTATTGAGTTGTCAGATAAATTCGTTTGTTTTTGTTATTTTTTTTCATTTACAGTGGAACCTCGGATCACGAATTTAATTCGTTCCTGAAAACCGTTCGTAACCCGAAATGTTCGTAAACCGAAACTATTTTTCCAATAGGAATCAATATAGAGAAAAAAATCACAGTACAATAAAATTGGAAAAAAAGCACGCTACAACACACGAATGTATACAACACGGCAGTCGATTTAGAAATTATTCCGTTCGGGTTAACTCGGTTCGGCAATGTTGTTCGAAAACCGAAATTTTGTTCGATAACCGAGGCATATTCATCTCGAATTTTCTGTTCGAAAACCGATTTGTTCGATAACCGAGGTATTTTCATCTCGAATTTTCTGTTTGAAAACCGATTTGTTCGATAACCGAGGCCTTTTCACATCGAATTTTCTGTTTGAAAACCGATTTGTTCGATAACTGAGGCATTTTCACCTCGAATTTTCTGTTCGAAAACCGATTTATTAGATAACCGAGGCCTTTTTATACTTAAAATTAGAAAGTGGTAGTTGAAATCTTTGATACGCATAATGAGGAAAGAGGATTTGAAAAATTTAACACTCGCAGGATATATTGAAGGCAGGAGGGGAAGAGGGAAGCAGTGAGTTTGTGTGAATGAATGGCAGAACATTGACAAAAAGGGATGGTAAAGAGTCAAAAGTTACTTAGAGCAACAAAAGACAGGAAGATGTGGGGAGCCATGATCACCAACTTAATGAGTTTGTGCGAATGGATGGCAGAACATGAACAAAAAGGGATGGTAAAGAGTCAAAAGTTACTTAGAGTAACAAAAGACAGGAAGATGTGGAGAGCCATGATCACCTACTTAATAGGTTTGTGTGAATGGATGGCAGAACAATGACAAAGGACTATGTTAAAGAGTCAGAAGTTACTTAGAGCAACAAAAGACAGGAAGATGTGGAGAGCCATGATTATCTACTTAATGAGTTTGCGTGAATGGATGGCAGAACATGGACAAAAAGGGATGGTAAAGAGTCAGAAGTTACTTAGAGCAACAAAAGACAGGAAGATGTGGAGAGCCATGATTATCTACTTAATGAGTTTGCGTGAATGGATGGCAGAACATGGACAAAAAGGGATGGTAAAGAATCAAAAGTTACTTTGAGAAACAAAAGACAGGAAGATGTGGAGGGCCATGATCACCTACTTAATAGGTTTGTGTGAATGGATGGCAGAACTGGGACAAAGGACTATGTTAAAGAGTCAGAAGTTAGAGTTACAAGTGACAAGAAGTTATAGAGAGTCATGATCGCACATATCCTGATGCGATATAACATGAAATAAGAAAATTTATTTGATTTAATCACTTTTTGTTTATTTTACATACGGTGAATGATATGTTAAATTAGTAGAAGAAAATTATATACTGGTGGTAAAAACTATTTTCTTGATTAACACAACATGATTTTTTAACAAACCACTTCGATCATTATACCTGTGTTTAATAGACTGTGAAGACATGTGATAAATGACACAACACGAAAAACTACCTGAAATGTTAGAAAAGTTTGATCTACACGGAAAGGATATACAAATAATCTGCAGTAGGAACAAAAACAAATTATTTTCCATCCTAAGATTCGTTTCCCGCGGATGAAATATCGCTAACCTCTCACTGCTCTATCGCTGATTACATTAGGAAATTATTTAAGCAAGTTTTGAGACTCTAATACTTGAGTCATTTTGTTACAAATTTGTAAACCAAATTTGAGACACGTATTTTTTTCATAAATCGTCAGGCTTCATTTTGTCGGTATTTACAAGATCAGATCTTAGCTTCATATATATGGAGCGAAGACGGAAATAGACTCCAAGACAGTCAAACACCAGATGACAAAAAATGGTTTCTGAGTCAGAAGCTTGTGCATTCTTCTAGCTAATAAAGTAATACTTTGAAAATAAATATTAAACATTTTTCAACCAAAGGGTTGCGTTCCCACCAACAATAAAAATCATGATCCCTTCGAATGCGCTTTAAGCAAAGTTTCTAGACAGACAAAATAGTAATGAGATACATACGCCAACATTTTATGACGCTCAGCTTAAAAGAAATTCTCTTACTCATTCACCCGTCTTCCTCACCAAGCTACATGACACTTACACTTTTCTCCTCGCTTTCTTCCTCGTGTCTTCTTTCTTACACATACACGCGAAGAAATCACATTTCTTTTCATCTTAGCAAACAACTACAAAGAGCTGTAAAATCATTAACACTCATACATGCGTAGAGGATTATTATTCAATGCAACGATGGGTTACTTTCGGGATTAGCTACAATTTATAGAGTGAATTCAGTTGCGTGTTCAAAGTAACGTAAATCCTCAACACATTTAATTACTTCTTCAACGAATTACAAGCAATGAACAAAATGAGGAATAACACAAAATGTTATATAACAACAAACAAATTTTCATTTATATAGCATTAAAAAATACAACGATTTATACTGGAATGAATTCAGATTTGTAAATGAAAGCTGTGCGGTGGTAGTTTAAATCTTTGTATAAACTCTTTTTGGGGTGTTTGCAATGTCGTTTGTGAGTTTAAGTGACAGATTGTATGTTGAAGTTGTTGTGATGAAAAGTTCACAAAGTCAGTGAAAGTATTAATCTGTTTACGTGAAATTTAAACAGTTATGTGTAATGTAAATTTTCGATGTAATTTTTTTTTTGTCAAGAAATAATGTTCAGTTGTTTGAGCAAATTCAGAAGAGAAATAATGTTCTGTGAGTGAGAACTTGAAGTGATAAGCAATTCTCTGCTTTGTAATAAACGAAGTTGAATATGAAGATGAGTGAGTGATGTCTGAAGGTTTGGATTATGCTAAAAGGTAACTTTAAAAATTTCAGATGATAAAGTGACATGGATTTGTTTAGCAACTAGTTTGTGGTCACGATGCTCACTAGCGAGATAAGTTTGCGTGCTGAATTTATTTATTTGGGTGGACACGTGATAGGCTCCAGAACATTAGCGCTACAATATTTAACTCGATCACGAAATGAAAAATAATTGTGTGTGGGTGGATGGCAACGCTCACTTGCTTGTTTATAAACCAATCAGCAAGCGAATTCTTGGAAAATATGTGTGAAGCTGATTTTGTACAAGACTATCGCTGTGATCCACTTTTAGATGGCCTTTGCACAGATTTTAACAAAATCTCGTAGTGATCCACTTTTAGATGGTGTTTGCACAGAAGTGTAGAATTACGAATCTACACATGCTAAGAAAAATTTAGTTGTAAAAAACAGGAAAATAAAAATATCTTATATTTTTTATATTTAAACACCTTTTTCTTTGTTGTGAGTTGATTCAAATCCGCAACACATATACAAAGTTTTACACACCAAATTTATTCAATCATTTTTTTTTATTAACTAATTGTCTGGCTTTCTTTTTATAATTATTTTCTACCCCCGCCCTGAAAGGAAAGTGCAACAAACAAACAGACTGAATTATTTTGGCGGTTCTTTTAGAGCAAATTCTAAATATACAAACATTTATAGATAAATATTTATTTAATATAAATATTAAATAAATTTATTTTTTTTATAATTTTTTATAAAATTCAAGGAACTTTTAATTCAAATTTTACGGTCAAATATCTCAATTTGACCTTAAAATTTGAATTAAAAGTTCCTTGAATTTTCAATGTTTATTTTTATTTTTTTTTATGTATGAGATTTTTATTTATGTGGCCGAAACTTTATCCACTTTTGGATAGGCTAGTTTTTGTCCTATGTAGCAATCCGTCTCGGACAATGCCTGAAACTAGCTTTATTTATTTATTTTAACAGAACTAGTTTTACTTTTGTCTGTTTTTAGAATTCTAACTGCTTAGCTTGTAAAACTGCTTATAAAACTATTTTTGTGTAAATATTTTCCATATGTTAAATAAAAAAAACAAAAACAAGAAAGCTGAGACATTTACGAATATGCGTGCCATTTCACAGAAATTTTGTAATCAATACAACACAAGTAATATTTTTTTAATTTTGCTCGGGGGGGGGGGGGGCGTGGCCATGCTCACCCAGTGGAAAGAAATGCCGACAACAAAGTTAAATGAAAAAGTGTTCCGTAGAAAATTAAAAAGAATTTGAACGATTTACTATGGAACCCCTTTTTTTTTTAGCTTCTTAAAAAATGATTTCTCCTTTTATTCGCAAAACAAAAAATGTCTTAAGAATAAAAAAAATAAAAGTAAAATCCTGACTTTTATTTTGTCTAAAATAACATTTAAATTTTAATTACGCTGGTTTTTTTTTCTATAATTTTAAATAAAATTATTAAATCAATGTATTTAAATTTAATTTCTCAAAAAATTGGGTAATCAATTTTTGCCTAAATGCCTAATAAATTCTATCTGCAGAACAAACAAAAATGTTTTTCTTTCTTCGGATAAAATTTTAAAATTGAATAAAAAAAAGGTATTTTCACTTCAATTTTAGAGACGAACCATAACTCTATTTAAAATCCAGCTATTAAAAAATTGACCACGAGAAGATTGTGTACCTGCTAGTTAAAGAATAATTAAAATTTTACGATTATTAATAATTTATTATTAAAACAAAGTCGTTTAAAATTGCGCAAATTTTCGCTTGCTTTTAGTCGCATAACTGAAAAAAATGAAAGTGCCCCCGAAATTAATATTTGTTGAACTATTTCATATTTTAAAATCGTTTTCATTTTGGACCTTTATAAATTTAGTTTTCTTTAAATTAGTTTCAAATATCGGATGTCATAATTTCTTCTTAAAATTACAACATCATTAAATTTTTTTTATCGGATGTAATAATTTCTTCTTAAATTACATCATTAAATTTTATCGGATGTCATAATTTCTTCTTAAATTACATCATTAAATTTTACAATGTATTTTGCGGATATGAATAACAACAAAAACAAAAACAAAAACAAAAATGTGTATGATTATTATTATTAGTGCTCTATTTTTATAACCAATTACGTAAACGATCTGGTACATTTTTTTCATAGCGACATATTTGGGCCTCACACCGCCTCTACGTCTTTGACTGCGTGGCTCTCTTCTCGTATTGCTTGGCCGCCGGCTGAAGTCTTTCTTCTTGTTGCCGACCGAAAAAATATCGATATGACTGTAAAAGTTTCTATCAATACCCAAGAGGCTGCTGTTGGTAAGAATAATTGATATTTTGAGCTTCTATCGAAATTTATAAGTGCCGATCGCGTCGCTTTAAAAAATTAACTTAACTTACTTAGCATCTTGTAATTTTAAAGATGTAGTTTTTTTATTGCATCATCCATTTTTGTTAATTACTTTGCCATTTTAAAATCGAAGTTATTAAACATTTTATTATTTGATAAAAAGTTAAGTATGGTCTTTGTTGCGCAAATTTTATTTTATTATTTTCTTTTTATTTAAACATGTGGTAATGTAAGAAATTGGAACAGAGAAAAGAAAATAGTTGCTATATTTCCCGGCCTCGAGGACGCACCTCAGGTTTGCCTTGAAAAAGATATTTTATAAAAAAACAAAACAAGAAGAAAGTAAACAAAATTAAATAAAATAAAAAGTAAGCTTCGATCTTATCATCCAGAGTAAACATTTTTTAAAGATTTATTTTAATGTCTGGGAAGAATAGCGCCTTTGACGTCGGGAAATTCTCTCTATTTTTTTTTTTTTAAACATGTGATTTATTTTTTGCTGTATGGGCCCCTAAATGATGTGGGTTTCTTATTTGCACATTTATTTTTTTAGTGTTTCGATTCTTACTAAGAAAAAAAAAGGGTTTATCAGACTGTCTACTTAAGAAAAAAAAATTGTATCTAATTTTTAAATGTTTCTATTTTTTAGTACAAAGGTAGAAAGTTCCCTTTACTTTTTTTCAACCAAACAAAATAGTTTTACTTTTTGAGAGGGGATCGCAAATTCAAAAAAACTTTCGTAAGAATAAGAGATCATTCATTCTCAGAGTTATATAACTCTATAATTAAAATTACTAATAAATTATTATTATTAATAATATAATATAATTTTTTTTCTTTTTAAATTTCAAATAAACAAAAATGCTGTTCTTAATCACTTTTCTTTTCAAGGTTCGCACCCATAGACAATCAAACAAAAACGGGGGTAAATAACAAAATTATTTGTCTGAAAGAATGGTCCGTCTGGAATATAGATGTATGGAATGATGACATCATTAACGATGCTTTTAATACAGACGAAGTCATTTTGCTTACGACAGCCTTTTTTTTTTTATGAAAAATGCGAAAAATGGTTCCAACTGTTTTCCTTTGGTTCAGTCAAGAAAAAGAGACAGCCTGATTTGAACCCAAGAAAAAGGAATTGAACTACAAAATAAAACAAATAAGTTTACTTCAAATGAAGTTATTCTGTTTCAAAATTGAAATACATTTTAAAAACATTTTATTTATTTATTGATAAAGCATTTCTGATCACACACGTTTTTGAATTATACAGTGTACTGATTTACACACATTCGAGCGGAATATGGTACAAAGACAAATTTTAAAACTAAACCTAATGTGTACTTGGACTTAGGGACAAGACAAAATTGCTCGGCTCTCATGGCATTTCTATTTTATGACACAGTCCCAGGTATCGTGTTCGTCCCCATAAGCCCATGGGGCGTCCCCCCCCGCACAATGGAACTGGGCACACTAATTTTATAAAAATGTTTTTAGTTTATTTCTGTAAAGAAAACAGTTGGTACTATATGCTTTCTTGATAAAAAAAATGTGATATATTTACCCGGCCTCCCGACTAAGGCAGAATGTGACACAAGGGGGATTTTACGTGGGGAGCGCCATACGCATATGTATGCATATGAGCCAAGGATAAAAGCTTTTGGGTGCTACTCTACCGAGGCATTTGTGACCTAATATAAATGATGTACTCATTATTGCTGGAAAAAGCTCAGGAAAAATGATGACCTGTATTTTTTTTTTTTTTTTTTTTTTTTTTGACATCGAATCAGTTTACAAACATTAAAATCACTATTTGTATTTGATGATATATATTTTTTTTTTTTTTTTTGTATAAAAAAATTGTTAATAATTTTTTATACATAACCAGTTCACTGTTCACTGGCTTTAACCCTCTAACATATTTCGTACTTCCAACAGTTGGTAAATATCATACCATATAGTATAAAATGAATAATAGATATCATAGTAGCACCAACTTTTGTCCTGTTCCCACAACCACAGTCACATTGGTGTCAATATTACACTGACCCTAACTCTCTTACTGCAATGAGGAAGGTGCTGCTGGAGGGTTGGAATTTCTATGAGGGGATGCTGAAAAGTTCTCAGACTGACCTATTTTACTCCAGAATCTGACCAAATCAGTAGTTATTTTTTTAAAAATCCCTTTTTAATTAGTCTGAGAATTTTTCAGCATGTTCTTAGGTTCAATCACAATTTCTGTTTACATGTGTTAATTTTACCACTGAAATTTTTTTTTTTTACTAATGTTCCCCCAATACAAGGTCCAAGACTCACTGAAGGTAGAGGGTTACTGAGTGGGGCTGTATGTGCATCAAAAAAGGCAAGAAATGACGTTCAAGAAGTTATGTAGGAAAGGTAACGGTTAACCCTAGACTTGAAGAGGTTAAAATTGTAGTGATTGGAGAGAGAACATCCTGTCAGTTTTTGGGGAGAAGATATCTGAGTGGAACTTATTCCTTACTAATGGAATACAAAAGCAATAAGTGAAAATCATGGTGCTATGCAGGAAAGGTAACGGTTAACCCTAGACTTTGTAGAGGCCGAGATTATAGTGATTGGGAAAACATCCTGCCAGCAGTCTGTTCCACAAAACAGCAGTTCTTGGAAGAATATGTCTGAATGAAATTTAATTCTTAAAGGGGATGATTCACCCTTGTGGTAGCGTGTTCATTTTATTAACTAATAACTGATACAACAAAAGTTAATAAAATGAACACGCTACCACCCCTTGTCTGAATGATTGGATTTCTCTGTATCCTTGGAAACAGTGAATTATGAATTTTTGTGTGCGTTTAAAACTCAGTAAATTTAAAAAATAAATTACTCCAATATTCGCTTGGCGATGAAATGGAACTAATATTTTTAATTTAATTACAAAATTAAATTTGAAGGTTTTAGCTTGCATTTTTTGAAACATGGTTATTACTGTGTAGCGAAAAAACATTTTAAATCAGTTAATTTATAATATTTATGCTCTGTAATTTTACATTGAGCACTGTTTTGTAAAATAAAAAATATCAATAAGAACACCGGATTATATATCTTACTGTTCTTTCTTTTTATATATATATATATATATATATATATATATATATATATATATATATATATATATATATATATAATATATATATATAAATAAATCAAGAAACCCTAAAGATACATTTCAGTTATAATTTATTTTGTCAATATCTGTATATTCATCTCTTCAGACTGAAAGTTCTTAATAAATGGAGACAATTCACACAGACTGATATACTAGATTAACAGGAGGAAGGGAAAATGAGAGAAGAAAGAGGGAGAGAGAAAAGTAATAGAATTTCAAATATAAAGTTCTTTTTTAAAACATTAAATAGAGAGATTGTAAAGGAAGGGAAGAAGGAAGAAATGAAAGGATAGAAGTAAAACTAAAATAGAATGCCATGACCAAGAATTTTTTTCCTTAATGGGTTGAAAATTTGTACATCAGGCGATGTGGTGTGTGATTAAATTTGAAAGAAATACAGCAAACTGACCGATATGGCCTGTTGCTTTAGGCAGGACAAATCAACACAATTCCAAATTAGTTAGTCTAATAAAGATAACCTTAATAAATAATAATAATAATAATAATAATATCAAACATAAATGAATTATTTAAAATAAGTAAATTAAAAGGATTTCTAATGAATAATAAAACATAAATAATAATGAAACATGTAATATATATTAAATGTTTCATTAAATATGAGAAACAAAGAATTTTCTAAGGATATTTAATTTTTCTTGAGTTTTTACAGAATTTTTATTTTTTTTGCGAAGTTAAGCATTGGTGAGTCTGATCAGTATGTAGATGGGTGACCACTTGAAAATACCAGGTGCTGTAAGCTTGGATGTGAGGGTGGTTTCATGGATAATAGCTCGGAATTGTTATATTCTGTTGGGTTTGTTATATTTGCCTGTGCGCAAATACCCCTATGAAAGGTATGAATCCACCTCTTCTCCCACCGGCTATGGGTTAATTAGTAAGATTTGTATCACTAAAACCATTATTATCTCAAAAAACAAATTCTTAAAATCTAAAAAAATATTTGCTGGTTTTAAATAACCTGTAAAGGATTGATAAACCGTAGAAAATGAATAAATCAATTTTAATTTTTCGAGGGCAGTGTACACAGAGAAATTGTTCATAGTCTTTTTCCTGAGCACACTTCGCAAATATTTTACCCATTTTTCAAGGAAGAATTGTTAGGGCATTTTCATTTTGGTTCCCTTATTGCAATTGTATGAAAGTCATGTTTTATAGTAATTTCATTCCTAGTGAAGGTTTTGTTTAGTAGTCTGAACACCATCAATATATTTTGACTCCATTCATACAAAGTGCTCTTGAGGGTAGGTCTTATATATGTATATATATATATTTTTTTTTTTATGAGAAGTGCTTCGACAGTCATTAACTCTTCCCTCCAAACTCTACTGATTACATTATAATTTAATTCAGAGTCTAATCCTGGCGGTAGTCGTTGTTTACATTTCGCTCCTGAAGTTGTGCTTTCTGACATATTCATTTCTGATGTAAAACGCTCTGTGATTGGATGATTTAGGGAGCTATTTTGAGTTTTAACTGATCAGGGAATGTTTTATGAATAATTTTAGCATCTGGGTAGTTAGATTTGAGAGAGAACCAAGCTATTTTTCAACTGAAAAATTTTACAAACAAGCATGGCATCCAACAATGTGAGTGTGTAGTGATATTTTTGAAGGATTCACTGAAATTGATGTAGTCAGAGCACAAAAATGGTATGAGATATGCATGGAAAATGATGAGAATTTATCAGATATTGATCTAATCTCAGACTCTGACTCTGATGTGTCGTTGACAAATTTAACCTGTAACCAAGATGACAGCGGTGACAATGATGAACCGACATTGGAATGGAGTGATCAGTTTTCAGGAGTCAAAGTAGACATATTCAGAGGAAATCCCAGACCAGTAAATATTCTTGATATTGGGAAGAATAAAATAGACTTTTTCTTTAAACTATTTAGTCCCAAACTGTTTGATTTGATGAATGTTGAACAGTGAAAAGTGAACCTCTGTGTCAACCATTTCAAATCATATCATCTTGAACACTTACCTTGTCTTATTTGAACAAACTTCCTGAGATATATATAGTGGGGGAAACAAATATTCATACACCTATAAATTTTTGATTTATTATATTTCCAACTAATGAATAAACATACTTTTCATGTAATTATCTGTATACAGATGCATAATAACTAAATATGCATAGAAAACAAAAAAAATTTTCATTTAATAGAAATAAATCTCATTTATCCATATTAATGGGTGAAAAAAGTATTCATACAATGCAAATTTCAGATTTTAAAACTTTGAATTTGCTTTAATACTCTAGATCATCTAAGAGAAATATTCTAGAATTTTCCAATAATGTTATCAGTAGTTATTTTTAGCCTAAAAAATACAAACAGAACATTCTGTAATTGATATTCGTGCAAGAAGGTTTTCATCATGGCAAGAGGTAAAGAATTGACAAATTTGTGAAAAAGAACTGATTGTTAAGCTCTGGAGAGAAGGTAAAAGTTACAGGGAAATCTTAGACAAGCTGAATATTCTATTTACTACCATTAGTTCATTCATTGCAAGGTATAAAAAACTCAAGCCTGTTGAAAACCAAAGAAGAACAGGTGCTCTCTGGAAGATTTCTGCAAGATCTTTGAGGAAAATAATGTGTCAAATTAAACAAAATCCATTGGTTACTCATCAAGAGTTGCAGAATGATTTGCTTTCATTGAGAATCCGTGTTACTAAACGGACAATAAGCAATGAAATTCATAGGAACAATCTAAAATCACTCTCCCCTCAGAAAACTTCACTGCTATTGAAAAGACACAGAGATGCCAGGTTGAAATTTGTTTGTAACAAAAGGATAAGGAAAAATCATATTAGGAAAGAGTAGGTATGTCCAATATTTCGCTAAAAAGTGGTATACCTTGACGACAAAAGGTCCCCAAATTGATAAAACAATTTTTAAGGTTTAAATATTTATGTTCTTATTAAAGAGGAAAGACCAAAGTATTTTCTGAATATTTTTTCAGATTTTTTAATCCTTCCTATAAATGTTAAAAATTTTATTAAAAATCTTGTTTTTTTTTTCGAGTCAAAAAATTTCGTAAAATGGAACTTATCGACATTTCTGTCGGAAAGATCATAGTTTGTTAGTTAAAAAATCATGAAAAATCAATTACACCTTTTTCTTTTGTTATCTTAGGAAATTTAGAATGATTAAAGTATACTTAATGTAATTTGAAAGAAACATTACTTACATTTTCAGCAGAAATCTTTTTAAGAGAGATATTTCCAACCGTAGTCGTTCCTTTTTTAAGGAATTGACAGGCGTTAATTGATGTACGTCAATATATTCACAACTTACTGCACGGAAATTTATTGGATGGTAGCGCCAAAGTGATATAATTCGTTCTAATTTTAAGTGAATCTGGTTAGTAGATTTTTTTTTTTAAAATTCACTTTCAAATTTTTTTTTTTTTTTTTTACCTTACGTTTGAGGAAGAATTCTGCACTGAAAATAACATTTAAATTATGAAAGAAAATCAAATTTTACAAGTAAAAATAAAACAGTAAAAAAAATACATTTTTTTAAATTGAGGTTTATTATTTCAGTCATGAAATATTTTTCTGAGAATATAAAAATTACATGAAACACCACGGGTTAGCTTAATGAAATGAGATTTTATTTCTTTTTTATTAAGGCAGATTTTTTTCTATTTATTAATAATTATATGGCAGTAATATGAGTTTTATTTTATTTATTAATAAAATTAACATGCTATGTTGGTTTTGTTTTGACTCAATAAATATTTTTTAGTTTGAGTAGTAGCGAGCTAACTCCAGAAAATTTAAACTCCAAAAATCGTTTTAATTGATAATTTGTCGTGTGGATAATAATTCCAAAGTAATGTACAATGAATTTATGCATTCGATTTCAAACTTGAAAATTTGGGTGGACTTCCAAGGGCGGTTTTTTTTTTTTTTTTGTAATTGTAAATAGTCGATATTTTCTTTTATCCCACTATTCGATTATATTTGAATAGAAAAAAAAAAATTGAAAATAATACGACGATATTCAGAAAACTTGACAAGCGTTGTTTTCTTGTTACTGAACGAATCAAAGCCATTTCTGAAGTAAAAAAAAAAACTTGCTTCTATCAAAGGAAACTACTCATGTGACATTATTTCAACAATGTGCATCCGTACTTTCGTTGTAGACGATTTTAAATACAATTTTGGAATATTAAAAATTATTTTTAAAATAATTATGGTTGTCAAATTTTAATAAGCTTTCAAATTTATGATCTTTAAAAAGTAGAGAACATAATATATCATTTCCATAAGGTTGCAGAAAGAACTTAATGTATAAATATATAACAACCTTTTGTCATATTGTGTACTTAAAATTGAAAAAAAAAAGAAAATTAATGTAAAAATTCATTGTTCATCAAAAAAATTTTTTTCTTTCAGATAATAATTACCTTCGTATATATTATTCAGAAAAGCCATTAAAAACTTTCTTAATTAAATATTGTCTTAGTTTTATTGGGTTTTGTATTTTTACAATTGAGGTAAAAGTTTGGACAATTTCGGACATTTTTTTAACAAAAAACTCTATGATTTAGATTTTTCAGAGTTTTGTGCATTTAATTAAAAAAAAAAATTCAGGTTGCAAATAAATTTTTTTTGTGTTTTCATAAAATTAAGTTCGAGGGGGGTAACAGATATAAAAAAAAAATATTTATACCATGACTTTCAAAGAGACAAACATTTCTAAAATAAGTTCATTCATTTCTGAATAAGTTCTGAAGTTTTCATTAAAATCCAACAAGTAGTTAATTTTTACAAGAATTTCGAAATTAATGTGTCTTTCAACTGACAAAAAAACAACTAAAAAAAAACGCTAAAAAGGTCAAAATTGGACATACCTAGGAAAGAGTATTATAGACAGATGAAACCAAAATTTAGTTGTTTGGATGTAATTCTAAAAATCATGTATGGAGGAAAGATGGCAATACCTTCAAACAAAAGAACCCGGTTCCAACAATGAAATTTGGTGGTGGCAGCATCATGTTTTTGGGGATGTATTTCTGCAAAAGGTATTGGCAACATATCAGTAATAGATGGTAGAATGAATGCCACAGCATTTCAAAATACTTTGGAAGCAAATTTAATGATTTCATTTGAAAATCTTGAACTTCCGCCTGGTTGGATCTTGCAACAAGATAATGATCCGAAGCACAATGCAAAATCTACAAAGTAATAGCTTGCTGAAAATAATGTAGATATCTTGAAATGGCCAAGTTAGTCCCCAGATTTAAACCCAATCGAGAATCTATGGCATTATTTGAAAATTCATATCTAATCGAGAGCTTCAACAAACGTCCCAGGTCTGAAGAACATATGCGAAGAAGAATGGAACAAAATACCAACTAAAATTTGCAAATCATTAATTGAGAACTACAAGAAGAGGTTGGTTGCTGTAGAAGTGAATAGTGGCTATTCTACAAAGTATTAAATGAAGATTATGTATTCTTGTTTGTACCTTTTTCACCCATTAAAATGGATAAATGAGATTTATTTCTATTAAATCAAATTTTTTCCGTTTTCTATGCATATTTAGTTATTATGCATCTGTGTGCAGTTAATTATATGAAAAGTATGTTTATTCATTAGTTGGAAATATAATAAATTAAAAATTTGTATGTGTACGAATATTTGTCCCCCCCACTCTGTGTGTGTATATATATATATATATATATATATATATATATATATATTTGTGTGTGTGTGTATATATTTGTGTGTGTGTTTATACTTTCAGAGAATAATTCGTTTTCATGCTTTACTCTTATTTTGTTGCATTAAATTGTTTATTTGATTCAATAAACTCTAAATATGATTTTAATTTTTTAAATATTTAATATCATTTATTAAGTTAATTTTGGAACCTTCCCTGAAAATTTCATGCATTTATCTTTATTATTTATAAACTTAGAGCAATTTTTGTACATGCCTCTGTTAAATAACCATCAGTTTTCACTATTGGACTTAGGGATGTAATGTCAGAATGATGCTTTGGGCAGTAATCAAACTGGTTTGCCAGGGAAGAAAGAGTTCACAAAAAAAATCACTTTTATTTTTGTTATCATTTTGAGATTATATAATGCAATATTTTTTTTTTTTTTTTTGTTATTGCATCAAGCATTATTCACACATAATTTATAGTCAAAACCTTTTTGTCATTGCCAAATTAGCAGACATTGTAATAGTGTTTTTGAGCTTAGAATATGGGCAAAAGAATCCTCACATAAAGTACCCAAATTCTGGTTCTACATGATGGATATTTTGAACATGAAATTAGTATAAAAGTAGGTTGTGGTGAAACAGCTGTGCACACTGCTATAATTCAGAGACATTTAGTAACAAAGAAAGAAGTGGACATCCAAGGAAAATTTTTACATGACTGTTCCATATTTATTTCAAGCCAAATAGTCCAGTGGTCAGTATGATGTCCTTTGCTTTTGATTACTGCTTAGATGTGGCGGGGCATACTGAGAATCAATTTGTTGGTGATTGTGATTTTTTTTTTTTGTCCAGGCTTCTTTGGTAGCCTCTCTCAGTGCTTTGGTACTTGGATGCTGTTTTTCTATAACCTTGTTTTTGACACTCTTATATAAATTTTCACTTGGTTTCAGATCTAGGCTGTTCCCTGGCCAGTCCAGTGTTGTCACACTGATCCTGTTTAAAAGAAAATTCGGAATGACATTTAAATAGTGGCATAGGACACCCTTAGGCGTAAATATTGTGTACTGATGAATGTGCATATGCAGTCCCAGTTTCTCCTGCATTAGTTCCACATACCTTAGACCATTGTTGTTCCTGGAAGCAAGGAGTCCCGCTGTTCTAGATATGGACATGGCGCTCCAAAACATCTGGCTTGGCAAGGGCTTCATGGACTGAATTGTATACTTTTCATCCAATTTTTTATCAGGGATCTTCTATTTCTTTTATACATAACAAACTGTTGCTGAGTAGATTAATCTGAAAACATAACTTTGTTCCAGTCTTCAGCTGTTCTGGTTTCATGTTGCTTAGCAAATGTCAAATGCTTGGATTTCATTTAGCACTTAGCCATGGATTGCAAGCCAGTTCAAATGATTTCAGACCAAACTCAAATTTCAAAGCAACATGAAATTGTCATAGAACTGATATTTGTACCATTTTGAAGCAGAGCAACACGTATATTCTTACAAAAACTTGTTGGGGATTATGTAACAATGCACTTCATCAAATGATCATCTAACACTGGTTTTCCTTGGACATTCACTTCTCTCCTTGTAGTTAAATGTCCTTGAAGTTTGTTTTGTTTTATAGCATCTCAACCTCAATGGATTATTTAATGCTGACAAGATTTTTATTGCTGGTAATATTTTTATTTTTACAAAAATGTATTGCTAGTAATAATTTTTTCCAAAAATGTATTGCTGGTATTAAAACCTATTTTTACACTATCATAATGCTTTGATCCCAGTTTGGGGGTTAACTATTTGCCCATAGCTGGGACCCTAACAGGTACTACCACCGCAGGTCGGGGTGAGACCTGGGAACACCAGCAATTAAGACATAGTTCCACACTCCTCAAAACCTGATCCTTGATAAGGCCTTGCTGTGGGATGTAGTTTATCATCTTACCCAGGACAGCCTGAATTTTGGAAATTCACACTACCAGTATGTGCAGCTGTTCTACTACAACCTACTTTTACACAAATTTCACATTCAGACAGGCTGCCATTGTATAGAACCACAGTTTAGGCTCTTTGTGTAGGTGAATATGAAGATTTTTTGCCCTTATATTCTAATTTTCATTCAATACGCAAATACTATCAATGGCTGCTAATTTGGCAATGACAAACATATTTTGAACAAAAATCATGTGTGAATAATGGCTGATTTAATAACAAAAAGCTATTGCATCTTGCAATTTCATATACAAGGTGATGCAAAAAAAAAAGAAAATAACCTTGTTATAGGTAAGTGGTCTGCAACTTTTGTTAAGCACTGTATATATAGATAAGAAGTAAGAACAAGCAATTATTAATTTATTGAAGGTTTGTTTCTTTGATCAATATATATATATATATATATATTTTTTTTTTTTAATCATTTCACCCCCAAGCAATGTGATACAGCCATTATGACACATAGGGTTACTGAAAATAAAAGAAACTTAGAAAACATTACTGGAGAGAAAAGACAATAAATAGAAAAGGATTCATGACAACAGATGACAACGATTGATGTTGCATTTAAATCTTTGAAGATTGTAGTCGATAGGAAAGCAAGTCATTAGAATAGAAAGCAGTGACTATAAGAAGATATGTGTGTTGAGATTGTTGCCTTGTGTTTGTGCTGAGTTGGAGCATGAACACGCAATACCAAACCAGTCACCAGAGTAGCTAAATAGACGACAGAAGTTAAGTGGATGGCTCGGGTTCATTTGTGAAATGAGAAGCTGGCTGCCTGGCTCATTGAGTTATGAGTCTTATTGGTGGTCTTTTACTTGCTCATGAGTTGAGACCCACCATGAATTTCTGCAGTGGTGAGCCTTCATCTCCTACCTATGAGAAAACCTGGAAGCTTTCCGGATGAACAGAAAGGACATGGTGTCATTTCTGTTATGGGGAAAGATCTTTGCAAGGATACTTCCGAATCATTTGCTGCTGCACCATGTTACACTTAACATTTTGCTTGAATCACAGCTCGGTTTTCAGCCAAACCGAGGAGACAGTGGACATAGTATTTACAGAACTACGAAATAAAGAGAAGTGCAGAAAACAACACCTGCATATTAATCAGTGTTTTATTGATCTTACAAACGACTTTATTTCACAAAATATTTTCTGTCGGAATTTCTGGAATGAAGAGTTGTCCTTATTTATGTTCAGATTGATGTCTTCATCTTTGTTGCTATTATCACAACATTAAAGCAATTATACACTCAAGTCTTGCCAATTTCATTCAGTTTCCTTATACCTTTATGATAAACTAGATTACTGTCAAATATGATGACAATTGTTAGAAAGTCTTGAAACAATGTATTAAGATTCAATAAAGCAGAGAAAAGAATTCACAACTAAAATCAAGGCCAATGAACCATTTAATTAAATTTGTTTAATCGTGAGATACGATGAAACAAGTCTTGAAACAATGTATTGGGATACAATAAAGCAGAGATAAAGAATTCACAACTAAAATCGAGGCCAATGAACCATTTAATTAAACCGTTTCCTTTATATTTTTTAGATGGTCAGTTGTATCAATGATTCATTGATTACTCCTGGAATTATATAAATCGCTTTTTGCTCAATATCTTTTCATGTTAAACATTTTACATAATATTGGCAGAAAATAATTAGTAACAGAACAAAGACAGTGATGATAAAGCCTATTTCAAGACCAAGTTGAAGCAAGACAATCACTTAATAGATAAAGGTATGTGGTAGCATACCTACGGACGATAATGGGTATGCCCCCATTTCCCATAAATACAGTAGTGAATACTGTATGTGTTGGTCTGTGGTCTGCAGTTGGAGATTTGTCTTCAGCTGGGCTGGTTAAGCTCTCTGCCTCAGGCAGAGAGGATCCCCAGACGAGGCTATGTTGAAGGGCAGAGTCTCATCTTGGAAGACACCTACCCGACCCTGTTTTATGCTGGGAATTTTTGGCTGAGCCTACAGGCTCGGATACCCCACATTAAATTTGGCCTTGTGCCACATCTGACTGTGTGGAGCTGTTTGTAGATACTGTCTGTAGTTGGAGAAACATTGTGGAATTCACTTGACTCATGTTCAGCAGTTGACTACTTCTATGTGCTGCTGGCAAATCTTATATGTGTTGTTCTTGTCCTAAGTATTATCGTTCATTACCAACCTTTATGTGATTATTCGATTCAGTAACATTCTCTAGGTTATAACATTTTGGACAGCTCAAGAAAAGCAATTAAATGTGTAGTCGTCACACCAAAAAGGACCCGCTGGAACAAGGCAGTCGTCTCTCGTGCAGGGCAGTCGTCTCTCGTCTGCTCCCTCGATCCCGACTGCCAAAGCCTTCAGACACACTCATTTTATAGACCATGACGAAGTAGCCGATTGGTTGAGTGGGAGAGATTTACATATGCATAGGCACAATCCACCAATTCTCCCTTCCCCCAACTGCTCTGCGACACCATACGCATGCAATGCGTGGGCGTTTTCGGGTATGACGTTGTGTATCTTGCTCACGACAATCACAAAATGTTTTCTTTCAATCCAAAACTTCTATAAAGTTTGGTTTAATAAGATTGCATTTAATTGCGAGATATATATATATATATATATATATATATATATATATATATATATATATATATATATGTTCCTGAGATACAGCTTAAATGATACATAATACCCCCAAACCAATTTAAGAGCATGTTGTATCTTGAACCCCTTCTGAGTGCAGTGCCAAATTTAATTAAAATTAGACAAGGGGTTCTTTAGCTAGGGCTATTTTTATGGCATTTTAATAATAGGAAATTCAGTATTTGTTTTCAATGCGCATTCTTATATCAATCCACATATATAAACAAACACTCACATCTTATATTCCAACTATTATGCATGTGAAAAATAATAAACATTCATAATACATTATAAGAATATTATTAAATAAATTTAAACATGCAAAGCACAACAGATATTTATACAATTCACTTCACAACATTAGAATGTTTTTTTTTTTATAAGATTTACTTGAAAGATGAAGAGAGTATATGTGTCACATGACTTCATGGTAAATAAAATAAATAGATGCACACTGATTTTCTGCTGTTATGTATTTTGAAATAAATGCAAGAAAGAAACTAGTGTGTATAATAAAAAATATACTTGTTATTTTGAAAAAAAGACCTGTATTAAGCTATTACTCCAAATTTCCACACAATGTGTTAACTGGTCGAGCAATAAACCTTCTTTTACCCTCTTTTAAATTAAAATTAGAATGTGTCATCTAAATAAGGCGCAGTGTGCATGTGTTCGTCCATTTATTTTTTGATCTTGGCAAATCAAGAACAACCTGAGATAACAGGTAGTTACTACTGTAGTGACATGTAATTAAAAATTAAATAACTCATTTAAAATTAAGTTTAAATATCAAGCAGAGTGAAAGGTTTAAAAACAATTCTTTATTAAAGGTCTAACTTTAATTTTGCATTTCATCGCAATTGCAACTGATATTGTCTAGTTAAACCATAATTAAAACTTAAGCTGGGTACGGTACATTGCTCATATGTTGTTTTTTTTTTTTGTTCTAGCATGTGTACTGTGACATATTCAAAATATTACATAGTTTGTGTTCCCTAATGTCTTTTAAGGGTGGGTTCATATGAAGGGATCACAAAGAATTTCAAAAGAAAAATTGCTCACAAAATAAATGTAAACAAACTATGGGGATTGGTTGCTTATAGGAGGAAAGATTGTACTGAATTAAGGTGTTGAATAAAGATAAAATAATTTTATTATTTCCAAAATCTTATGACTTTCACATAGATAGCATGCTGAGGGTAAAAGGCTGAAAGCCCCAAATCCCTCTGCAGGAGCTAGCATGAAGTCTGCCCAAAGAGGCAGCTTCTAGGCTAGTTAATGATAAAATTTATAATATTGTTACCTCGTCGTTTTGTATCCTGAACTGTTTTTAAAAGAAACCAAACAGATTTATGGGTTGTCTAATATATTACAGTGTGCAGCTTATAAATTATATCATAAAGAAGCAATTTGTATGAAGAATTAATTAGCATTGTTAATGTGAATAATGGTGAAATCACTTTGCTAACTTTGTATTACTCAAGGAATTGATAGTTATTGTCTTGTTAGTGAAGCGATTTCACCATCAATCACATGAACATTGCTAATTAAATCTGTTTATATATATATATATATATATATATATATATATATATATGAATGAAGAAATATAGTCTTAAAGTGTGTTATATTTATGGGATAAAGTGGTCAATATCAGAGAGCGTGTGTAAATATAAAAGTGAGCATAGAAGTCAACACTTAGAGGCGACAGTCTGTTTCATGCTAGAGTTGCCTGACGATTACATCTAGCATGAAACTGACTGTCGCCTCTAAGTGTTGACTTCTATGTTCACTTTATATATATATATATATATATATATATATATATATATATATATATATATATATATATATATTATAAAAAAAGTTTCTTTTCTCTCGCTTCTTGCTTGTGGAACTCCCTTCTGACTCCATGCTTTCCAGTCAATTTTAATCTGCAAATATTTAAATGCAACAACAACTTCTATCTACTGTCCTCCTGATTACTCTTTACTTTTCCTGGTCATTATTAATGTTTCTGTTCCTAATCCTTTTACACCCTGTAACTCCTTGTGTTTTAGTGGCTCCTACTGCTTTCCATGGGGTGATACTGATTGAAAATATATATATATATATATATATATATATATATATATATAATGGGTGTGCATAAATAACAGTTGAATTTGTTATGAGCTAAATTAAATTCTGATCACCAGATTACGCTCTAATTTAAGATACTGGTGCAACATGATCTTCTTACCTATTGTTCACTACTTTTCAGCCTTGTGATAGATAAAGCTAAACTTAGTAAATGACTATAAAATGGCAACAGTTTTATTAAAATAGTTTCTCTGTTGATTTGTAGGTGTCTTGTCATAATTGTAGCTAAATAAAAGCAGATGAGTATATGATGGGCTCTTGTGAGATATTTTCCCTCATTCTCGTTCAGGCCTCAAAATGAGAAAATGACATCAACAATTTGCTAAATTAAAATAAAAATGTTTTCATTTCATGATGGTCTTTACCAATTTCTTTTCAGGTACTCTTTTGGTTACAGAGTATTTCAAAACTGAAGCAACAGCAGTACAATGTGATGTTGATTTGAATGATACAAATGCCATCAATGTTGACAGGTGAGATATGTTACACACACACACACGCACTCAAAGAGGCTCATGATACCCTCCTCTCCACAAACATGTTCAAGATGCACACATGCACCCACAGACTCAAAATGCACACATGCACAAAACGGGCTCAAGATATACACACACGCATACACAAACAGGAACAAGATGTGTGCACACACATAAAAATGTCTCAAGATGCACACATACACACACAGGACACATAGGTGCACAAACAAGACATTCTGAAACACTGGTTCCTATATAATCACCATAGCCTGGTCTGTACCTAGATCAGTGACTGCTTTGGAATACCAGGTACTGTAAACTTGGATGTGTGGGTGGTGTAATGGATAATGACTCAGAATTGTTAATTGGCGACCTGAGTTCCAATTTCCATTGTGTTCAATATATTAAATTAGATACAAATACCATTGGGAAATGTATAAATCCACCTCTCCACCAACTATAGGTTAATTAGTAAGACTTTTAACATTAAACTATTATTATCTCCCCCCCCCACACTTTTACAATCGAAAAAAAAATTATTTCTGGATTTAAATAAGCTGTAAAGGGTTGATAAGCCATAAAAAACGAATCAATCAATCAAGATACTCGGGCACATGCAAGACAAACACAAGACACATTCACACACAAGTTCACTTTTACTCATTAACGCAACTTTGGAAATTTAATTTTTACGGAATTTTATTGACATTTTCAATTTTTACTACTACTCTTCTCTCACTCTTTGTCTGTATCTTCTCATTCTCTCCCTTATCCTTTCCAATCTTTATTGCATTTTATCATTTACTGTTTTTATTTCAGTTGTTATCTTCTTAATTTCTATTATTATTCTCTCTCCTTAATAATGTTTTTCTTTTTCTCATATTCGTTTATACTCAGTAAATCCTTTCATCTCAGTGGCTTTATTGCTTCACTCAGGGTGAAATGATAAAAAAAAAAAAAATAGAAGCTTAAAATATTATTTTTGATAGTATGGAAAAAAAAACTGGTATGAACATAACATTTTGGTGGACATAAAGTGGGGGATCAGTTTTTTTTAAAGTCATTAAGTAATAAGCCGATCCCCCTTTAATTACCACATATTAATAATTGTACTCCCCCTGCATCTTAGTGACTTTATTGCTTTGCTTGGAGTGAAATGATTAAAGAAAGAAAGAAAAAAAAAAAGTTGAAAATGTGGAAACTTCTTAGGTGTTTACATTTAAAATTTTTCATTATTTTATTCCTCTGCTCTTCTCTCCCTCTTTCTATTCGCTTTCTTTCTTGTTTTGTTTTGAATTAATCTTCATTTTATTGCTTAAACTTTTAGTCATTTTTTCTGTCTTTAATTATCTATTTATATATTATTTTATTATTTTTTTTTTTTTAGTGATTTCTCATTTAACAGTGATGCCTCTATGAGCCGATATTTGGTACGATTGGGCTCCAGTCCCTTGTATGGTTCGACTGTGCTTGAAAAAACTGAGGTATGAATAAAATCATGACACAAAGAAAAAAAACATTTGATTACCTGAAACGGTTGATATCTTTTTTTGTTTTGTAAAATTTGTGTACTGGTTCTAAAACTAATGTCTTCTTCATTGAAAAATTCAAAGTAAGCTTTGATGAATTGCTAAAATCTTTAATCTCTTGAACACTACCCACAAATTTTAATATGCAAATCGCTTTGACCACCATGTGTTTCCACCTGCTCTCCGAAACTCAGCAGGAACCCAGTTTTCAAGAGGTACTAAAATTGGATTCGGACTCCCTGCTGGGTTTTCTGCGGACAACGTCCACTTAAGCCCGGCGTAAAGCACTTATCTCGTCTGAGGTCTCTGGCTGGATTCTGCCCGGCAGACCCACCCAAAATCCAATTCACCATTTATCACAAGCTTTACGTAACGAACCTGTCTCTTAATTACTCTGGAATTAATTCACCTAGTTAATTAATAATTCAATCCCAGAAACAACTAAGTAAAAAGAAAAAATTATTTCTGGAATTACTCCGAAATCCCTTCTACCCAACCAATTAGTACGTTCATTCCAATCCTTTAGAACCGTTGATTAATAAACCCACCTGGGGGGTGGGCTCTCTCTCTCTGTTACACAGTGAATGAACAGTTAACATTCTAGATCTACATAAACGTTATATCAATAGATGTTTCTTTGTTCTTTACAATTGTTTTATTTATTTCCTCTTAATGTGTCAGGCTTATCACGTTGAATCACCAGCCGGTTCTTGTCTGATCACCAAAGTTAAGCAACAATAAGCCTGGTCAGTACCTAGATGGCTGACTGCTTTGGAATACCAGGTGCTCTAAGATTAGATGTGCAGGGGGTTTAATGGCTAATAGTTCAGAATAAGGAATTGGTGAGTTTGAATTCCAATCAGGTTCCTTACATTCATTTACACTCGAATACTCTTGGGAAAGGTAAAAATTCATTAAAAAAAAAAAAAAAACTATCATGTAAATAGTAGGACTTGTATATGAAAGTCATTGTTATTGCCCCAAAATTGTTAATACAATATTCGCTTACAAAAAAAAAAGAAAAAAAAGAATTATTCTTACAATCCAAAAATATGTTTTGACTCTAAATAGTCTATAATAAATTAGTGTTAATATGTTATGCTTACTGAAAGATAAAATTGCTATATGAAAGTAAAGGAATCAATCATTTGGTTCAATTGTGGTTTAAAATTGAACTTGCTTTGAAGTCCATCTGTAAAAGTACTGCTCACAACTGGACAAATTAAAAGGCAGTAATTCAAGAAAAATACCAAGAATTGGCAAACAGGAAAGGTGTTTTCCATCAGGATAGTGCCAGACCTCACGTTTCTTTGATGACCCAGCAAAAGTTCTTGCAGCTTGGCTGCGATGTGTTACCCCACCCGCCATATTCACCAGACGTTCCTCACACACCTTTCACCTCATTGACTCAGGTTGAGGTCATAGTCCACAACCCCTGCATCATAGTTAATTATGACTCCATACTTCTTTTCATGAATGTGTAGTATGAGATTCACTAGGACTACGTAGTTTCGAATTCAGAGGTGTCTTTCTCTTTGACAGGTTGCCAGATACAGCTGGAAAGCCTAGCCTGCCCAGCTATTTAACTCAGCTGCAGGGAGAAAAAGATTGATTTGGCTTGTCTGGAAAGTTCATATAGATATATGCTTACATTTCTCATTAGAACACACTTCAAACTATCACTTGAGAAAGAAAGTTTAAAATTACTTAATTTGTGTCAATTATGCATCACTAAGAAAATGAAAGATTATAAGGTGCATTTTAGACACTTGATGCTTTTTTTTGCCATAAAGGCAAAATGAATTGCAAGCAACAGAAAAGATATGTGCTGTGTACAATGAAGATAATTTAACTGACAGAACTGTACGGAAGTGGTTCGTTGTCCTGGGTAAGATGTTAAACTATATCTGCATCTTGGGTAAGCGATAAAATATGTCCAGCAGCAAGGCCTCTGATCAGGAGGTTTTGGGGAGCGTGGAACCACCTCTTAATTGCTGGTGTTTCCAGGTCCACCCTGACTCGAGGTAGTAGCATCTGTTAGGGTCCTAGCTATGGGCAAATAGTGAACTATTACCAGCAATACTTTTTTGAAAAAAATCATTACCAGCAATACAATTTGGAAAGAAAAATATTATGAGAAACAGATTTTTGACAAAACAAAATATTACCAGCAATAAAAAGTTTTGTTGGCATTAAATAACCTATTGGAATTGATATGCTGTAAAACAAAATAAACCAAACCAGTGGTTCGCTAAGTTTAGAGTTGGGGATTGTAGCCTTATTGATGCCTTTTGGTACGCATTTCATCTGATTTGCTGTACAAAACCAATGGAAATGTATCCTTTTTAAAGCAAATTGTGACGGGTGATGATAAATGGATCGTTTGCAACAATGTTCAGTGAAAAAGATCCTGGGGTAAGTGGCATGAGCCAGATTTAGCCACATCAAAAGTAGGTCTTCATTGTAAGAAAGTCATGCTGTGCATCTGGTGGGATTGGAAACGAATCCTGTACTACGAGCTTCTGCCAAGTAACCAGTCAATTGATTCTGAAAAGTACTGCTCACAACTGGACAAATTAAAAGGCAATAATTAAAAAGAAAAATGCCCAGAATTGGTGAACAGGAAAGGTGTTGTTTTCTGTCAGGATAGTGCCAGACCTCATGTTTCTTTGATGACCCAGCAAAAGTTCTTGCAGCTTGCCTGGGATGTGTTACCCCCCCCCCCCCCACCTGCCATATTCACCAGACATTGCTCCTTTGGATTTTCATTTATTCAGGTCCTTGCAAAATAATTTCAATGTTAAAATTTTAATTCTTTGGATAACATAAAAAACCACCTTAATGAGTTGTTTGATGAGAAACCACCAAAATTCTGGGAAGATGGAAACTTTAAGTTGAAGGAAAAATGGAGAAAGGTTGTGCAACAAAATGATTCATATTTAGTTAAATATATATTTAATGGCATAATTTTGTTTTGTATTTTAATTTTCATTAAAAATCAGCATGAACTTTCCAGACAACCCAATACCTTTCCCAAACGGTATCAATGCAAAAGTGAATGTAACAAAGGAAATTCAGATTTTCCTCACCATTTTCTCATTCCAAGCGACTAAGGGAGATAATCAAGCATAAACAAAAGTGGCTTGTAAAGTTTTATGTTAGATATTTGAAGTTAAATATTAATTCACACTTGGTTAAACTAATTGAGGTTGATAGGAACCCAGAATTTCAAAGTTAAATTGTTTATCCATTTAAAATACTACATTTATTAGAAAATATATTCAGTTTAAATCCAGAAAGAGTCATAAAAATGACTTAAAAGGGCTGCATATTTCAGCTTATACTCTTTTTCTGTTACCTGAGGTTGTTGCCTGATAGAAATGGAAATTGATCCCAGTGTTATAGATGTTGATTTCAATTTCAAAATTTGGCAAAGTTCAGTCCCCCCCCCCCACCTCTGCCTATCAAAAAAGAAAAACTGTGTTTCAAAAGGACACCGCTATTATTTTAACTAGCTTTACTTTTTGACAAGGTTTATTGTTTTCAAAATCAAGGATTAGAATTTTAATAAAAGTCAAACATATAAAAGCTAATTAATACATTATCTTTGCTCTTGAGAATTTACAACAAATGTATTAAATACTATTTATTTATTAGATTGTTTATTTACAAGAATATTTTTATATTTACAACATTCTAAATATGTGAACAAATGTAATGCTTTTCATTTACCAATTTAAAAGGAAATGCATATTATTTTTAATAATTTTTTTAATTCAGAAATTTTATAAAAATTTACTAAATCATAAAAATATATGAACCAGCTATAATGAAATATTTATTTTCATTTTATAAAGTTTGAGTCAATTGTCAATTTCACAATGTATTGTCAACCATTCCAAAGAACACAATTTGACAGTTTTGCTAATTGCTTTAGTTAAGATGATTAGTGTCCCCTCTTCATTTAAGATTTCTTTATCAGTCATCACTTGGCTGACTATAAATAATTGATTGTCAGATTTTCTAGCATTTTTAGAAAAATCAGCAAAAATCTTTTTTAAATTTTCCAAAAATGGTAAGAAGGGGTGTAACCTATAATTGTTGGAGTTTCAATCCTTAGATTTCTATTGGTTAGGCATCACTGATCTGTTATCACAATTATAAAAAAAAATAAACTGGAAAATTAAAACAAAAAGTAATCTGGTATAAAATAATTTAAGAAAATGTATAATGTTCAGGAAAATCATTTTTATTTAAATTTTTTTGTTCTATAGTTCATAGATATTTTTATAAAATTATGAATTATAAAATTATTTTTATGATCTTGTAAATAAACATTTCCATGGGGGTCTCATTAGTACAGTGTAACCCGGATATAAGAGAGTTGTCGGGACCGGAGAAGAAGTATCTTATATCCGGGTTTCTCTTATATCCAGGTTTGGTCTATTTTGTTTAGGTAAGTATGGGAACACTTCATATAACGCTTTTTACGTACAGAACACTAGTTTATTTAACAGTTATAGACATAAAAAACACAAAAACACAGACAAAAATACATTTTCAATCAGTTTTCACAAATAATTCAATCAAAAATTACTTTTTCTTAAAAAAGTCAGTCATTTTTGATTGTACAGAAATCTCTTTAACATCATGAACACTTTCATACAGTCCGTAAATCATTTTCAATGCGCCATCAGGATTACTGCTTTTTGCTTCAAAGTAGGCTGTCAGAGTTTCAAGCGCATTCAATGCAGCCAGAGAATTTGGCACTGGTTTGTCACTTTCAGAAACTTCAGAACTTACGCTTTCAGCATCATCATCTTCATCAAAATCTTGATCATCCGATTTTATACCACGTGTGATGTCCGTGTCAGTCAGTTCTCCATAACATTGGGTACGGTCGTCGAAGCTGATAAATTCGTCAAAATCTGTTTGTTCCATGCCCGATGGTGGAGAAACTTGATCATTTTCGTCAAGTATTTCTTCCACTTCAGCCTGTGATTCAATGACAAAGCCGGTCTTTTTAAAACAATTTTGAATTGTTGACGGTTTGACCATGAAAAATGCTCGTTTCATCATGTGCATGGCCTTCAAAACAGTTATCTGCTTGGCCACTTCGGACAACAACACTGGCGGTGTAGCATCTATCGCTGCGATTTGCATTCGAACAAGTTCCCGACGATAATACGCTTTGAATGAACGAATGATGCCTTGATCCAAAGGTTGAACGAGACTGGTGGTGATTGGTGGCATGAACGACAATTTGATGTTTGACAGATTTGTACCCGGCAGTAAGTTATGACAAGTTGCATTGTCCAAAAACAGAATAATCTTTCGATTTTGAGCAATCATTTTTCGATCAAGCGTTTTCATAACATCAGTAAACAGCTGACTAGTCATCCAGGCTTTACGATTAGTGAAGTAAGAAAACGGCAGAGTTTTGACATTTTTAAAGCAGTGTGGTTTTGCCGACTTACCAACAACTACAGCTTGCTTTTCACTGCCGTCCATGTTTGTGAACTGAATCATCGTGAGTCTGTCTTTGGGAACTTTTGTCCCATTTGACTGTTCATCGCTGGCCAATCGCAAAGATCCAGACGGCATGGCTTTGTAGAAAATTCCCGTTTCATCACAGTTCCAAACATCTTTTGGATCATATCCGCAAAAAAGTTGCGGCAAAATGTTTGTCACCCATTCGTTGGCAGAACCGTGATCTGCTGACGTTGATTCGCCGTGAAATTTTTTGAACGAAACGTTATTGGCCTGCTTCCAGCGCATGAGCCAGCCATTGCTCGGTTCAAAATCAATTTCAAGATTTACGGCCAGTTGTGATGCTTTCTGCCTGATGACGTGATCGGTGATGGTAGCTCCATGAGCACATGCTTGTGTAAACCATTGTGTAAGCGCTTTGTTAACGTCCTTGTGCACGGATTGGTGCTTTCGTTTGCGATTAGTGTTTCCGTTCATTTGCATGCAAGATCTGAGATCGTCTTCTTTCTTGAGAATTTTTGCTGCTGTTGAATAACCGATTCCGTACTTTTTGGCTGCAGCGGCCAGTTTGAGTTTCCTCACTTTGACATCGTCGTTGAGCTCCAACTGTTCAGAGTTTTTTGTTTAGACGCCGACGCCGACAGCACTAATCGCAATGGTCACAAGCAAACGGTTTTCAGTGGCAAAATTAACAAACAGACAAACTTCTGACTCAACAGAACAGTGGGTAAAGTGAAAGTGCTGTCCAGTAAATGCAACGACAAGCAAAGTCGGCAAAAAAGCGGGCGGCGCTACCCTTAGACACACAAAGCAAAATCATAAGGTAGAGGGTGTCTCCTACAGACACAGATTGGACACACCGTGTCTCTAGACTAGTCAAGATTAAGTCATTGAACTTCACTCTCTCTCTTTAACTGACCTCTGTTTGACCGATTTATGACATCACACTGTCACTCAAAACGAACTCTCTTATATCGGGGAGGACAGGACCAGAGAAAATCTATCTTATATCCATGTTTCTCTTATATCCGGGTCTAATTTATATACATTAACACAGGCTCTAATTTGGGACCAGAGAAAATCTCTCTTATATCCGGGTTACACTGTATTTAATAATAGCAGAAAAAAACA
>OZ038507.1:23567647-23712647 GCA_964036315.1 Acanthosepion esculentum
CATTGCAAATGATTTTACTATAGGAATGCATTGCAAATTATTTACTAGCCATTTATGTAAGCTGTCTTATCACTGATAGGATTTATTAAACAAATCCATCGAAACTTTCATTCCCTCTAATGATGACATATATAGTGACATAGCAAATACTAAAAGCATAGATAGAAATTCATTGCAAATGATTTTACTATAGGAATGCATTGCAAATTATTTACTAGCCATTTATGTAAGCTGTCTTATCACTGATAGGATTTATTAAACAAATCCATCGAAACTTTCATTCCCTCTAATGATTACATATATAGTGACATAGCAAATACTAAAAGCATAGATAGAAATTCATTGGAAATGATTTTACTATAGGAATGCATTGCAAATTATTTACTAGCCATTTATGTAAGCTGTCTTATCACTGATAGGATTTATTAAACAAATCCATCAAAACTTTCATTCCTTCTAATGATTACATATACAGTGTAACCCGGATATAAGAGAGTTGTCGAGACTGGAGAATAAGTCTCTTATATCCGGGTTTCTCTTATATCCGGGTTTGGTCTATTTTGTTTAGGTAAATATGGCTCTAATTTGGGACCAGGTAAAAATCTCTCTTATATCCGGGTCACACTGTATAGTGACATAGCAGATACTAAAAGCATAGATAGAAATTCATTGGAAATGATTTTACTATAGGAATGCATTGCAAATTATTTACTAGCCATTTATGTAAGCTGTCTTATCACTGATAGGATTTATTAAACAAATCCATCCAAACTTTCATTCCCTCTAATGATTACATATATAGTGACATAGCAAATACTCAAAGCATAGATAGAAATTCATTGCAAATGATTTTACTATAGGAATGCATTGCAAATTATTTACTATCCATTTATGTAAGCTGTCTTATCACTGATAGGATTTATTAAACAAATCCACCCAAACTTTCATTCCCTCTAATGATTACATATATAGTGACATAGCAAATACTAAAAGCATAGATAGAAATTCATTGCAAATGATTTTACTATAGGAATGCATTGCAAATTATTTACTAGCCATTTATGTAAGCTGTCTTATCACTGATAGGATTTATTAAACAAATCCATCCAAACTTTCATTCCCTCTAATGATTACATATATAGTGACATAGCAAATACTAAAAGCATAGATAGAAATTCATTGCAAATGATTTTACTATAGGAATGCATTGCAAATTATTTACTAGCCATTTATGTAAGCTGTCTTATCACTGATAGGATTTATTAAACAAATCCAACCAAACTTTCATTCCCTCTAATGATTACATATATAGTGACATAGCAAATACTAAAAGCATAGATAGAAATTCATTGCAAATGATTTTACTATAGGAATGCATTGCAAATTATTTACTAGCCATTTATGTAAGCTGTCTTATCACTGATAGGATTTATTAAACAAATCCATCGAAACTTTCATTCCCTCTAATGATTACATATATCGTGACATAGCAAATACTAAAAGCATACATAGAAATTCATTGCAAATGATTTTACTATAGGAATGCATTGCAAATTATTTACTATCCATTTATGTAAGCTGTCTTATCACTGATAGGATTTATTAAACAAATCCACCCAAACTTTCATTCCCTCTAATGATTACATATATAGTGACAACAAATACTAAAAGCATAGATAGAAATTCATTGCAAATGATTTTACTATAGGAATGCATTGCAAATTATTTACTAGCCATTTATGTAAGCTGTCTTATCACTGATAGGATTTATTAAACAAATCCATCGAAACTTTCATTCCCTCTAATGATTACATATATAGTGACATAGAAGCAAATACTCAAAGCATAGATAGAAATTCATTGGAAATGATTTTACTATAGGAATGCATTGCAAATTATTTACTAGCCATTTATGTAAGCTGTCTTATCACTGATAGGATTTATTAAACAAATCCATCCAAACTTTCATTCCCTCTAATGATTACATATATAGTGACAGCAAATACTAAAAGCATAGATAGAAATTCATTGGAAATGATTTTACTATAGGAATGCATTGCAAATTATTTACTAGCCATTTATGTAAGCTGTCTTATCACTGATAGGATTTATTAAACAAATTCATCCAAACTTTCATTCCCTCTAATGATTACATATATAGTGACATAGCAAATACTAAAAGCATAGATAGAAATTCATTGCAAATGATTTTACTATAGGAATGCATTGCAAATTATTTACTAGCCATTTATGTAAGCTGTCTTATCACTGATAGGATTTATTAAACAAATCCATCGAAACTTTCATTCCCTCTAATGATTACATATATAGTGACATAGCAAATACTAAAAGCATAGATAGAAATTCATTGCAAATGATTTTACTATAGGAATGCATTGCAAATTATTTACTAGCCATTTATGTAAGCTGTCTTATCATTGATAGGATTTATGAAACAAATCCATCCAAACTTTCATTCCCTCTAATGATTACATATATAGTGACATAGCAAATACTAAAAGCATAGATAGAAATTCATTGCAAATGATTTTACTATAGGAATGCATTGCAAATTATTTACTAGCCATTTATGTAAGCTGTCTTATCACTGATAGGATTTATTAAACAAATCCATCCAAACTTTCATTCCCTCTAATGATTACATATATAGTGACATAGAAGCAAATACTCAAAGCATAGATAGAAATTCATTGGAAATGATTTTACTATAGGAATGCATTGCAAATTATTTACTACCCATTTATGTAAGCTGTCTTATCACTGATAGGATTTATTAAACAAATCCATCCAAACTTTCATTCCCTCTAATGATTACATATATAGTGACATAGCAAATACTCAAAGCATAGATAGAAATTCATTGCAAATGATTTTACTATAGGAATGCATTGCAAATTATTTACTAGCCATTTATGTAAGCTGTCTTATCACTGATAGGATTTATTAAACAAATCCATCGAAACTTTCATTTCCTCTAATGATTACATATATAGTGACATAGCAAATACTAAAAGTATAGATAGAAATTCATTGCAAATGATTTTACTATAGGAATGCATTGCAAATTATTTACTAGCCATTTATGTAAGCTGTCTTATCATTGATAGGATTTATGAAACAAATCCATCCAAACTTTCATTCCCTCTAATGATTACATATATAGTGACATAGCAAATACTAAAAGCATAGATAGAAATTCATTGCAAATGATTTTACTATAGGAATGCATTGCAAATTATTTACTCGCCATTTATGTAAGCTGTCTTATCACTGATAGGATTTATTAAACAAATCCATCGAAACTTTCATTCCCTCTAATGATTACATATATAGTGACATAGCAAATACTAAAAGCATAGATAGAAATTCATTGGAAATGATTTTACTATAGGAATGCATTGCAAATTATTTACTAGCCATTTATGTAAGCTGTCTTATCACTGATAGGATTTATTAAACAAATCCATCCAAACTTTCATTCCCTCTAATGATTACATATATAGTGACATAGCAAATACTAAAAGCATAGATAGAAATTCATTGCAAATGATTTTACTATAGGAATGCATTGCAAATTATTTACTAGCCATTTATGTAAGCTGTCTTATCACTGATAGGATTTATTAAACAAATCCATCCAAACTTTCATTCCCTCTAATGATTACATATATAGGGACATAGCAAATACTAAAAGCATAGATAGAAATTCATTGCAAATGATTTTACTATAGCATTTGGGATGAAGGGAGTAGGATTGTTTGTATTGGGTGACTTTTGTTAAAAGTATGTTTTAAACCTTTAGTTTTGGAAAAATTCTGAAACTAAGTTTAATATAACTTGAGAAATTTTATTTGTTTTAACTTATAAGCTTTGTTAAAGAAAATGAAACATATTTTGTAAAGGATTTGCTTATTTGTCTTGCTTATAAGTGATTCATTTCCAAATTAGTCTCTAAAGGATATGACTACTGGAGGAAATAAAGTTGTTCTGAAGATGGGAAAAGTTGTTGTAAAAGCTAACGTTACAAAATACTAAAGTCATACACTATTTACATTATTCAGACTATTATCCTCATCTTTGTTGATATATTTATCCGATCATTCAGTATCTGTCTGTATTTCTGAGATGAGGTATTATGTACACTATTTACATTATTCAGACTATTGTCTTCATTTTTGTTGCCATATTTATCCGGTCCTTCAGTATCTGTCTATATTTCTGAGATGAGGCATTATGTAATTATTTTACTAAAGTCATTCAATATATTTTATTATTTTGTTAATCATTTTAATTGATATATTAACTCAGTAATTTCTGATTAAATTAAATATTACAAGCCTAGATTAGAAATTGTTTAATTAACAGTTCCTTTGCAGTATAAAAAAAAAAAGCAAGAAGCAATGTTATAAAAATTAAGACGACAAGAAAAAGGAGAATTACAAAGCACTACTGTTATAAAATTAAAAAGACAAGAAAAAAAGCGAACGAAGAAGAAACAATTTTATAAAATCAATAAATGTGAAGAATAAAAAGTAAAGATACAAACTTTTAAATGTGAAAAGAAGAAAATTTATGTCTGCTTAAAAAAAAGCTTTTTAAATAGATTACTAAATGTGACTAAATTGTTTGTATACTTTTTGTTGTTACTGTAAAAGTCATATAGAATAATATGCATGTCTCCCTTTTTTTTTATTTTTCTTACAATAAAAAATTTTAAATCTGTGAACCCTATTCTTCATTGAATCTTTTTTGAAAGAAGAACGTGTCGAGAAAAATCAAAGAGCATTTCCCTTTTCCTATAAGATATTTTTTCTACTTTTACAACCACCTCCTCCCCTTAAAAAAATAAAATATATTTCTTTAATATTTACAGTTGATTGCTATTGGATTTTTTCTTTTGATATACAAAGATCCTGCAGTTTTCTCTTTGTCTACTGTTTTATGACTGTCATCTTTTGTTGCAACATTACTTTCTTCTTTTTTTTTTTTTTTTTTTTTTTGTAACCATGCAGCATATCAAATATTGCTTCTATGTTATTTAGTTGCAAGCAAATTTGTACAGGGCTGGGCTAAAGGGCTTTAACTGCCCTATTTATCCGTAGCTGAATGCAGAAGTGGAATCATGCCTTTGTTGAAGGTATTAGTGTGTAAGTGAACACAATCTGCCCCAAGTACAATTTTGAACTCGCGTTGCTCAATTCCAGTCTCTTTGCCCTTTTAACTGTTAGATTAATTGCATCATTTTTTTGGTCAGATATATATTAAAAATAAAAAAAAAAGAAGAAAATTCTAGTGATATTATGCCACTTCCTGATTGTTTAAAATTTTCTTTAATATTCAGATACCAGTGAATGGCAGAAGATGTTGCAAGTGGGAACTGCTCCTGGTAATACAGTGCGTTACTACAATTTCCTCACTGCACAGCCAATTTTTCAGACTGTGATAGGCATGCTGCCCAAGGTTGAAATCAGTGCAACTCAAAAATCAGTAAGTTGCCTGCAGTTTGTACTGTTTGTAAAATGTTGATGTGTTTTTTTTTTAAAATTCAATTAATGGTAAGCATTAATTGAATTTTAAAAATAACCAATGTAAACCTTATGAGAAGTTAAGCCTTTAATAGATTATATATGAATGCATTGCATCCTTAGCCATAAACTTTATAAAAGAGTTGAAATCTGAGCAATACCTATGACGGGTTTGGTAGCCATTCAACTGGGATCCATGACTGTAAGCTGACATGTGGGGACATAAATTAAAACTAAATAACAATTTCTGAGAAGTTTTTTTTAGTAAGGTACTTGTTATTAATATCCAGTAATTAGTTAGAAAATATACCTCATATTAATTAGGAAGCACCTTACAACTACAACAGTTATCAACTTATTTCCATAAATGAAAATGTACAAAAAAAACCCAAAAAACTAACCTCTTCTGTATCTGACTATATTTCTGAGATGAGGTATTATGTACACTATTTACATTATTCGGACTATTGTCCTCATCTTTGTTGCCATATTTATCCGATCCTTCAGTATCTGTCTATATTTCTGAGATGAGGTATTATGTACACTATTTACATTATTCCGACTATTGTCCTCATCTTTGTTGGCATATTTATCCGATCCTTCAGTATCTGTCTATATTTCTGAGATGAGGTATTATGTACACTATTTACATTATTCCGACTATTGTCCTCATCTTTGTTGCCATATTTATCCGATCCTTCAGTATCTGTCTATATTTCTGAGATGAGGTATTATGTACACTATTTACATTATTCGGACTATTGTTCTCATCTTTGTTGCCATATTTATCCGATCCTTCAGTATCTGTCTATATTTCTGAGATGAGGTATTATGTACATTATTTACATTATTCGGACTATTGTCCTCATCTTTGTTGCCATATTTATCCGATCCTTCAGTATCTGTCTATATTTCTGAGATGAGGTATTATGTACATTATTTACATTATTCGGACTATTGTCCTCATCTTTGTTGCCATATTTATCCGATCCTTCAGTATCTGTCTATATTTCTGAGATGAGGTATTATGTACACTATTTACATTATTCGGACTATTGTCCTCATCTTTGTTGCCATATTTATCTGATCCTTCAGTATCTGTCTATATTTCTGAGTTCAGGTATTATGTACACTAATTACATTATTCAGACTATTGTCCTCATCTTTGTCGCCATATTTATTACAATGTTTCGGCCGTTGTACGCTCCAGCCTTCTTCAGGTGGTTGGAATGTCGAACTTCTACTAACTCAATGCTCAAAAAATCAATTTTATTCAACAAAAATTAAGAACATTTTATATGATATTGCAGAAATAATTAGTTCATTTATTTATATTAGTTGAATAAAGGTATAGAAAAAATTCTGCCACAGAAAAAAACCGTTAACATCGAACTTATGATTACATCTAGCCATTTCGACTGTTAAATGTTATAATTGTATAATACAATTAGGAAGCAATTTTAACATTTTACTAAATCGTGTATCAACAAAGTCTGAAAAACATGATGAATAATGATAATTTGTTTGTAAAATTTGGATGCTTTTCTTTTTATATGGCAAGCATTAATTGGATTTAAAAAAAAACAAAAAACGATGTAAACCTCATGAAAAGTGAAGTATTTAATAGATTATATGTGAATGCATTACACTTTATGGTAGTAGGTCAGAATGTCAAAATAACAAATGGACAAAGAATTGAACTGACTAAATGACGACTGGACATAATGTTGGAAAATGACGTTTTAAAAGGACAAAATGTTAAATAAATTTTATTTTTACCACAATTGTAATTTCTCAAAAATAAAAATTTTAACTTATTACCATAGTTTGAACGCAGATCCTTGTCTAAAAAAATTAGCAATTATTTAGAAAGATTTTTTTTTTCATTAGAGGTTTTTAATTTAAAAATAATTTACTGGCAGGATACTTGTGTGCTAAGCAAAAGGTATTCTACTGTAGGCACATTTCTGGCCTTTAGTCATTTGAATCAGTTTGACACTTTTTTTTTCTGTTGGGCACTTGGTTCATTCGACACTTTGTCCATTCAATACTTTGTCTGTCTGACATTTCTGGCCTTTTGTCATTTAGTTTAATTTTTTTCCATTGTGCACTTGGTCCATTCAACACCTTGTCTGTTTAATACTTTGTCCATAGACATACTGTTTGCACACAAAATTTTATAGCAATAAACTTTATAAAAGGGTTCAAACACATCTTGTCTACTTGGCAGTAATCACTTTTCATAATAAAAATTATGGGAGAGAGAGTGATATAACTATTCTGTTTACTTACTATTTCTGTTTATACTAGATGAATATCAGTTCTCTACAATGAAAAGCAAGTTGTTAGTAAAATTCTTTTACTACTATGAAACAACATTTTCAGCAACACGTTTTCTAAATTTCTTGTTATTATACTAAGTTTACTTGAATTTCCTACTCTGGACATAGCTACAGACAGTTGACTATGAGAGAAACATTTGAATAATTTTTTAATGTTTATATTATAATAATAATTCAGCAATTTTACTATTTTATCCCTTGTTTAAATAATTCTGTACAATTATAAGATAATCTATTTAAACAGATCATTGTTTAGATAATTCTGTAAGAAGAAAAGAAAAATTCAGCTCTACTTGACTAATTTGTAGTAATGTGAAATGTCAGATGACAACAATGGTCACTAGGAACGCTGGAATGATTATAACATTATCAGGCCTAAAATTATAGAATTTAAAAAAAAAAAACCCAACAAAACTGTTTAGAAGCCAAGAATAAATTTATTTGACATTTTCTTTAAATATAAAGGCATATATTTTTTTTTGCGAACATACAACTAAATTTTCACAATGGAGATATAATATTAAAGCATAAATTTAAAATAATTTTATCAATAGAAACTTAGCTTTTGTTTGAATTTCTGGGATGAGGAGTGTTGTGTTGCTAGGTGTATGTATTCTGTCAAATAAGAACAAACACAATTTGAACCTTATACCTTTTTAATACTACTGGATAACAAAATAGATAAAATACATGACCTGTGATTACCGGTTGATTGATAGTTCAGCACATGAGATGTGAGCATGCATGACCACCATCTTGAAATTCCTTTTCTTTGTTGTCAGAGAGTTCTGATCAAGCAGTATAATTAGGTTCCCATTTAGGGAGCTAGTTATCTCCCTTCTTATGATGTCTATCCTGACAAGGACTTATTTTATCTATTTATATTCGGAGTCTTGTCCTCATTTTTTGTTGAAAGTCCAAATATAAATGAAAACACCTTGTATGTAACAAATTTTTAAATTTGAAGAAACACAAATGAAACATTTATTAAAATTTGCTTTTACAAATTTTTTTCTACAAATTAAATGCTAACACTTATGGTGTAAATGCAATTTGTTAGTTTTACACACACACACACACACACACACACATATGTGTGTGTAAAACTAACAAATTGCATTTACACCATAAGTGTTAGCATTTAATAGTCCAAATAACCAAATAATGTAAATAGTGTGTGTGTGTGTGTGTGTGTGTGTATATATATATATATATATATATATATATATATATATAATGCTGACAGCAAATTCATTTTAGGCTGTTTTGTTTTACTGATATAAGGTGGGGACACTTATTTAGACACATGCAAATTTATAAATGTTACTGGTTAGTCAATTTTTAGAATTTTAACTAAAACCTCTTAGTGGTTGCAATGACTTTTACAAGGGACCAAAAATCTTCTTTTTTTTTATTTTTTTTTTTTATGATATTTGAGAAACTGATCTTTTATCTTTTTTTTGTGAATTCAGATTCCTAAAGAAGAAGGAAAGTTTGTGGAACTGCCTGGTGCCAAGAAGGGAGAGATGGTTGTCAGGTTTCCTCCTGAAGCAAGTGGGTTAGTGTCCTTAGGATTTTTATTTGGTGTAAATTATCATTACAACTCGGGTATACTAATATTAAACCAGCTGTTCAATGACAGTTAATCTTCTGTTGTTGTAGCAGTAGTAGAAATAAGCAATAAAATTTGCTGTTTTGTGGTTGATAGTAGTCCTCATTTGATTCCATTGTAGAACAGACAAGGGACAGACAAAGGAGAAGGTTTTTTTATTCAAAATCATCTGATTTCCAGTTGTATGAAAAAAATATGAGAGCCATTGTTTGATTGTGTATCTGGTTTCATTTATACATAGATAAGTTTAGATGTCTGTAGTTTAATGATAGAAAAAGAAAGCATTTATGTTATGCAACAAATATTTTTGCACATAATTGTTGTAACCTAAGGAAGGTTACTTAATAGAATAATTACACAAAGGCTGGTAATGAACGATAATACTTAGGAAAAGAACAACATATATAAAATTCACCAGCGGTGCGTAGAAGTAGTAGTCAACTGCTAGAAGTGAGTCAAGTGAATTCCATAATGAATCTTCAACTGCAGGATATCTACCAACCACCCCACAGATTTGGTACAAGGCCGAATTTAATGTGGGGTATCCAACCCTGTAGGCTCGGCCTAAAATTTCCCATAGACCTGTATAAAACAGGGTCGGGTAGCTCAGAGGCAGAGAGTTTGAGCAGCACAGCTGGAGATGAATCTCTTACTGCAGACCAACATACAGTATTTACTACTGTATTTATGTGAATTGGGACATACCCATTATTGTCTGTAGGTATGCTACAACAATAATCTCATTCTTTATCAGTGCACTTAATTAAATAGTGAATAGATATGTCTATCAACGTCTGTTACCTAATAATTTTATGCAACAAATAATTTTCAGCAGAATCTCCTTTTTTGTCAATGCCCTTAATTCAGTAGTGAATATGTAGGTTCATCAGAGTCTGTAGTCTAATGATTCTAAAGAAAGCATTTATATTCTGCAACAAACTTGTATTTTTCAACATAATCACCTTCCTTCTCAATGCATTTTACTCAATGCTTCAACACTGAACATTATACAATGAAAATTTTAGATAAAAATTATACAACGAAAATTTAAGATAAAAATTCAGCTATTATCAGTTTCCACTCTGGTATATTTATATTTGTTGTGGCCATGTTAGGGCCAGAAATAAAAACACAAAGAGAGGAATTGAGTTAAACAAATACATTAACAGAAACAGTAATACAAACATATACAAACGAGAGTGTTACAGCAAGAATGTTTGGCCCGACTCTCAGAGCTGACTGCTGGACACTTCCCTCTCCAAAAGGCAGTAACTGCTCCTATTTATAGCTGGGAGAGTCCATGCATGCGTGGGTAAATTACCATAATAATTTCTTTCTTTCTGATTGTTGTGGCATTGTTAGGGCCAGAAATAAAGACACAAAGAGATGAATTGAATTAAACAAATATATTAACAGAAACAGTAATACAAACATATACAAATGAGAGTGTTACAGCAAGAATGTTTGGTCCGACTGTCAGATTTGACTGCCAAAAACTTCACCCTCCAAAAGGCAGTATCCGAGTCCACGTGTGCGTGGGTAAATTACCATAACAATATTCCTTGTGCAGATCCGCACCAACACCTGACAATGTGTACTTAGTTGGCCATAGGATTTGTAATGTCTGTTTTAATCACATCAAATTAGTGAACATGAGAGATGTCATTTGATCATGTCAGTCATAATTCTCTTTGGTTACTTATGCCACTTTACTTGATATGTGGGCCGAAGATCACTTTCGGTATTGCTGATTTTATGCCCACATACAACAATTATGAATATATTGAAATATCAATTTTTTTTTTTTTTTTTTTTTTTTTTTTTTGTTAAGGTAACAAGTGATTTTTATTTTAATCTATATTCTGTCATTTAACACTGGCTCCTTGTTAAATAGCAAATATACAAATATATATCGGTGAAAATACCTACACTGACCTATAAAATATTTTCCATTTTGATTTATGATACAATTAATACAGCTGACATTTTAGAAGGCATTTTTTGTCTTTGTTGATTCAGACTGAAAAAGAAATTGCCAACATTACAATATTACCAAATATGAGAGACATATTCCATGATCCTGCCAATTTATTACACAACGAATCAAAATGGCATCCTAAGTAAGATGGTAAACTACATCCGACAGCAAGGCCTTGATCAGAAGGTTTTGAAGAGCATGGAACCACTTCTTAATTGCTGGTGTTCCCAGGTCCATCCTGACCTGGGGTGGTAGCATCTGTCATGGTCCCAGCTATGGGCAAATATTCAACCTCCACAAAAGGGGTAAAAACACTATGAAAGTATAAAATAGGTTTTAATATGAGCAATACTTTTTTGGAATTTATTTTTATTTTTTTTTTTTTTTTTACCAGTAATAAAAAAAGTATTACCAGTAATAAATTTTTGAGAAAAAAAAAAGTATTACCAGTAATAAATTTTTGAGAAAAAAAAAAAGTATTACCAGTAATAAATTTTTGAGAAAAAAAAAAAGTATTACCAGTAATAAATTTTTGAGGAAAAAAAAAGTATTACCAGTAATAAATTACCAGCATTAAAACTTTTGTCAGCATTAAATAACCCATTGAGGTTGATATGCCGTAAAACAAACCAAACGAAATCAAAATACATGTTCAGCTGGTCACATGATTTTTGACGTGTCTTCTTTATGTCCTGTTTACCAAATATGACCGACATATTACATGATCCTGCCAGTTAGAATTCCCTTTGTTTACTTTTGACACATTACTAAAGAACTATTTTATTATACATTTTCAATCTGTACATTTTTGATCTTTTATAAATAAATTGTTTTGCTGTTGGCTTTTATAATTTCTTTATTAATTCAAATTAAGCCATTTTTCTTTCACACAAATGCCCTACGGGATAGCATGAATACATCTATTCTCCCACCAGATATGGATTAAATAGCAAGGTAGACTGAATTTTCTAAGTTTGGGTGTTAACCAGTCTAACAGAAGGAAACTGAATTCCAAACCATGGGGAAGATAATGGTAAACCACTCCCCTATCTTTCCCAATAATACCTGGCAATTTAGACATTAAAAAAAAAAAATCTGTAGAGCCCTGATTGCACCCATCCATGGCGTTATAATAATAATACAAAAAAAAAAATCTTATTCCTGGTCTTTGTTTTCTTGCTTTGAATGCGCCATGACATTTGTAATAGAAACTAAATTTATTTCTTTTTCTCTTCACTTAGGTATCTTCATGTTGGACATGCCAAAGCTGCCTTGCTCAATCAACATTACCAAAAATTGTTTGAGGGCAAACTGATCATGAGATTTGATGACACGAATCCTGCAAAAGAAAATGAAATATTTGAACAAGTAAATAATCTTGAATTTCTTTTCTCTTATTTCCTTGAATATTTGAACCCTTCCATAACGCCTTCACTAAGGCTTTATTTTGCTAAATAGAATTAAACTTATTAATACATTCACTGCTACCTTGGATATTTGAACCCTTAGATAATGTCATCTATGTTTGTACAAGAGCTAACATTAGAGATTGTTAAATGAGACTACATAGGGCTTATTTTAATGAATAATGTTTAATATCTGTATATTTCTGAGATGAGGTATTATGTACACTATTCAGACTATTGTCCTCATCTTTGTTGCCATATTTATTACAACGTTTCAGCTGTTGTACGCTCCAGCCTTCTTCAGGTGGTTGGAATATCGAACTGAACCCTTTATTTCACTCACTGGGGTAGACTGTTCTAGTTCCACGCCAGTTATCTCCTGTTAATTCTCCTCTCCAAGTTCTCCACTGCCTTAACAGAGTATTGAACTCACACTCTTTGGGTCTTGTCACTAGATCTAACTAACGCCTTTATTCACTGTGCCATGTGTCCTTAAGGACATCTCAAACAAAACATGCAATGATAAAAGCAAAAATTGCGATATGAGCTATGGAAAAAAAAATGAATGATGAAGACATTAGGTTTATAATACCCAAAAATTCATACACAGATGTCCTCAAGGACACATGGCACAGTGGATAAAGGTGTTAGATAGATCCAGTGACAGGAGCGTGAGTTTAATACTGGGTTAAGGCAGTGGAGAACTTGGAGAGGGGAATTAACAGGAGATAACTGATAACTGACATCCATTAAAACATGGCATGTGGAACTAGAACAGTTTAGCGAAATAAAGGGTTCAGTTCATTCCAACCACCTGAAGAAAGCCAGTGTACAACGTCCGAAACATTGTAATAAATATGGCGACAAAGTCCGAATAATGTAAATAGTGTAAATGAATTTTAAATTTATTAAATTATAAGGAATGATGTGAATTAGAATCTTTGGTACTGGTCTTGGTAATCTAGAAGATTACCAAGTCGCACATTTGTATGTCACGTGTTTTTTTTGTTTTGTTTTTTTTCTCATAAAACTGCTTTACAAGTATAAAAAACAAAAAAACATTGAGAATAGCTTCAGCAAAATAACCATTCATTATTTGCCTTAACATGTACAATGGGTGCATATGCATTGTGTGGCAATAAGTTTTGTTCAACTTTTTGTCTAGATTTGCTCAAATCTGAACACTTTTTAAATTTAAAAGCAATATCATTATCTTTTTTTCTTTTTTCTTTTTCTTTTTTCTTTTGTTTTGTTTTGTTTACTTTCTTTCTTCTTTCTTTCTTCTTTTTTTCTTTTTTCTCTTTTTTTTCTTTTTTTCTTTTTTTTTTTCCTTTTTTTCTTTTGTTTTCTTTTTTCTCTTTCTTTTTCTTTTTTCCTATTTTCTTTTTTTCTTTCTTTTTCTTTTTCTTTTTTCTTTCTTTTTCTTTTTTTTAATCCATTTTTTTCATTGTCCTTTCTTCTCACCAACATTTTCTCAGTTTCTTTCACTCTCAGTAAACCCTTGTATCTTAGGGGCTTTATCACCTTACTTGGGTTGAAATGATTAAAAAAAATTAAAATCCTAAAACATGCAGAAATTTGTTTATTATCATGTAAATATTCAAAATTAAGTGCTAATATGGATTAAAGAATAAAATTAATTCTTCAGAATTGTTTTGTTGTAGGTGATTCTTCAGGATTTGAAATTTCTTGGAGTTGAATATGATGTGCTGTCATATTCTTCCAACCATTTTGAGGCATTGCTAAAATTGTGTGAATGCCTGATCAAGAAGGGTTTGGCCTACGCTGACGAAACTGACCCGGAAGTGATGAAGCAAGAAAGAGAGGAACGTAAAGAGTCCAAATACAGAAATCAAAGTAAGTACTTGGTCTTGTTAAAATCCAAAGAAGGATCTGCAAGTTTATCGCACCTGACCTGTTATCTTGGCTTCACTCACTTTCCCGCCACCACAACATAACTTCCCTGTGCCTTTTCTATAAATATTTTCATGGTAATTGTTCTGAAGAGCATTCTTCTTTGGTATGTTGACTTCATGAATTTAAGTGCAGTACTAGATTGGCAACTAGGTCTCATCATTTTACAGTTGAAATGGTTAGATGGAATCATAAGTTCTATGTTAATAGTTTCTTCTTTTCCAGCTTCTTGCTTTCCAATCAAGTTTGATGTATCATAAATTTAAATTCAATGTCAATCGTTATCTTCTGTTTTCTTAATTCTTGTTCTTTTATTGTCTTCTTTCCTTAATAGTAGTTTTTCTCATATTCTCTAACACTCAGTAACCTCTTGCACCCTAGTGGCTTTATTGACTTTGATCTTCAAAAATTTAAATGCAATGTCAATCGTTATCTTCTGTTTTCTTAATTCTTGTTCTTTTATTGTCTTCTTTCCTTAATAGTAGTTTTTCTCATATTCTCTAACACTCAGTAACCTCTTGCGCCCTAGTGGCTTTATTGCCTTTGATCTTCAAAAATTTAAATGCAATGTCAATCGTTATCTTCTGTTTTCTTAATTCTTGTTCTTTTATTGTCTTCTTTCCTTAATAGTAGTTTTTCTCATATTCTCTAACACTCAGTAACCTCTTGCGCCCTAGTGGCTTTATTGCCTTTGATCTTCAAAAATTTAAATGCAATGTCAATCGTTTTCTTCTGTCTTCCTAATACTTGTTCTTTTATTGTCTTCTTTCCTTAATAGTAGTTTTTCTCATATTCTCTAACACTCAGTAACCTCTTGCACCCTAGTGGCTTTATTGACTTTGATCTTCAAAAATTTAAATGCAATGTCAATCGTTATCTTCTGTTTTCTTAATTCTTGTTCTTTTATTGTCTTCTTTCCTTAATAGTAGTTTTTCTCATATTCTCTAACACTCAGTAACCTCTTGCGCCCTAGTGGCTTTATTGCCTTTGATCTTCAAAAATTTAAATGCAATGTCAATCGTTATCTTCTGTTTTCTTAATTCTTGTTCTTTTATTGTCTTCTTTCCTTAATAGTAGTTTTTCTCATATTCTCTAACACTCAGTAACCTCTTGCGCCCTAGTGGCTTTATTGCCTTTGATCTTCAAAAATTTAAATGCAATGTCAATCGTTATCTTCTGTTTTCTTAATTCTTGTTCTTTTATTGTCTTCTTTCCTTAATAGTAGTTTTTCTCATATTCTCTAACACTCAGTAACCTCTTGCGCCCTAGTGGCTTTATTGCCTTTGATCTTCAAAAATTTAAATGCAATGTCAATCATTATCTTCTGTTTTCTTAATTCTTGTTCTTTTATTGTCTTCTTTCCTTTATAGTAGTTTTTCTCATATTCTCTAACACTCAGTAACCTCTTGCACCCTAGTGGCTTTATTGCCTTTGATCTTCAAAAATTTAAATGCAATGTCAATCGTTATCTTCTGTTTTCTTAATTCTTGTTCTTTTATTGTCTTCTTTCCTTTATAGTAGTTTTTCTCATATTCTCTAACACTCAGTAACCTCTTGCACCCTAGTGGCTTTATTGACTTTGATCTTCAAAAATTTAAATGCAATGTCAATCGTTATCTTCTGTTTTCTTAATTCTTGTTCTTTTATTGTCTTCTTTCCTTTATAGTAGTTTTTCTCATATTCTCTAACACTCAGTAACCTCTTGCATCCTAGTGGCTTTATTGCCTTTGATCTTCAAAGATTTAAATGCAATGTCAATCGTTATCTTCTGTTTTCTTAAATTCCTGTTCTTTTATTGTCTTCTTTCCTTAATAGTAGTTTTTCTCATATTCTCTAACACTCAGTAACCTGTTGCACCCTAGTGGCTTTATTGACTTTGATCTTCAAAAATTTAAATGCAGTGTCAATCGTTATCTTCTGTCTTCTTAATTCTTGTTCTTTTATTGTCTTCTTTCCTTAATAGTAGTTTTTCTCATATTCTCTAACACTCAGTAACCTCTTGCATCCTAGTGGCTTTATTGCCTTTGATCTTCAAAAATTTAAATGCAATGTCAATCGTTATCTTCTGTTTTCTTAATTCTTGTTCTTTTATTGTCTTCTTTCCTTTATAGTAGTTTTTCTCATATTCTCTAACACTCAGTAACCTCTTGCACCCTAGTGGCTTTATTGACTTTGATCTTCAAAAATTTAAATGCAATGTCAATCGTTATCTTCTGTTTTCTTAATTCTTGTTCTTTTATTGTCTTCTTTCCTTTATAGTAGTTTTTCTCATATTCTCTAACACTCAGTAACCTCTTGCGCCCTAGTGGCTTTATTGCCTTTGATCTTCAAAAATTTAAATGCAATGTCAATCGTTATCTTCTGTTTTCTTAATTCTTGTTCTTTTATTGTCTTCTTTCCTTAATAGTAGTTTTTCTCATATTCTCTAACACTCAGTAACCTCTTGCATCCTAGTGGCTTTATTGCCTTTGATCTTCAAAAATTTAAATGCAATGTCAATTGTTATCTTCTGTCTTAATTCCTGTTCTTTTATTGTTTTCTCTCCTTCATAATGTTTTTCTTTTTTCTCATATTCTTTTACACTCCATAACCCATTGTGTCTTAGTGGCTTTATTGCCTTGCTTGGGGTAAAATGATTAAAAAAAACATTGAAAATAGTATGAATCTGTCTTTTTTTCCCCTTTCAGCTATGGATTAAATAGTAGAGCTAACTGGACTCTTCAGTCTTAGTTGGCAACCAGTCTATGAGAAGGAAAACTCTGAATTCCTCAACTAGATGGAACTTGTTAGTATGAGAACATGTGATTTCAGTTTGAATTATTGGGATGAGGATTGCTCTTCATCAGGTCCTTGTCAATTATCAAGGCATTTCAAACTGAACCCTTCATTTAATCTATGGAGTTAGATTGTTCTCATTCTGCTGCCCATATCTAGGGATATCTCGTTTAGTTCTTATTTACTACTGCTCAGTTATTACTTGCCCCATTTCCACTAAGCTCAAGCATACACTGCCGAGGGATTGATTTCATTATTACTATGTCACTGAATCAAAACTTTAATCCATTGGACAATTCTGAGTGGAGAACTTGGAGCCTTAAACCTAACCTGCCTGTTGATGAGTGCTGCTACTGATACTTGTCACACTCGAATTCCCTGAAGGTTATCCAGATCAATATGCATCTAATGAAGGCCAGAGGACACAACTGCTGAAACAATGTGATAACAGTTACAAAGATAAGGTTAATAGTACATGTGTAACTAATGTGGTCATCTCAGGGGAGGAAAACCTCAACAGAAAATCTAACACTTCGTCCCCAGCCCCTCAACCTCCGGTGTATTCCTCTTTGGGTTGAGGTGTCCACTCAGTCCGAACCGAACTTAGGGATAACTGGCCGTACGCTCCCTGAATACCCGTAGATTATTTCGACTGGTCAACTGGTCAAGTCCTGCTCGCTGCCCATGCTGTGTTAGTTTTTAGATCCAGTAAGCGGGGTGTTGTCCATATGTTCACGGTCGACTGGGGATGTGGACACGACTGTGAGAGTTGGCACTTGGAAGATTAGATTGTGGCAAAATAAAACAAGAAATAATATCTGCAGAAGCCGGACAACAATGGGCGAAATAATGACGTTGTTTATATAAGAAAATAACATCAGAACAGAGGTTACAGGGAGAATAAAAACATTTAACATAAATGAAGAAAAAAGAAGAAAAAGACAAGATGCATCTAGCGAATTCCCAACAGAGAGAGGGTTTGTGTGTGATAAACGCGTATTGAATCGCCTGGGGTAGGTTTATGACTAATAGTCCAGTCTCATACAGACTTCTCAGAACAGGGGGCAGTCTTCTTTCTCTCCTCTAAAATTCTCCCGCAAATCTCTCGACTCACTGTGGCGACAGTCTCTCGACTCTCTCGACGACAGTCTCTTTCCCCCGACTCTCTCTTATTAGCAAAATCTCGAGTTAATATAGAAAAAGGATCAGCTGATCTCAATTGACCCTCGGCACGGCACGCAGCTACCACGAGCCTCAACTAATCATGTGATTTCCAGAGTGCCAAAAACTATCCCTTGACATGTAAACCTATTCTCCAATTATTTACCTTATCTCAATCACGAGTTCTTCTCGCTTCCCCAAAATTATACTTTGGGATATCTAAACATTGATTCAACCTTTTAATCGAAACAAATACTGTTAAACAAAACCAAGTATCTCACCCATCCCCATTGTTTACTAGTGACCCAGGATTAAAACGTCGCTTCCTGCTCTGAGATCGTATTTCTCATCGGTAAACAAACATCTTCACTCAAATTGTACTTTGATATATAAACACTATTTCCATTTCCAGTCAATAAAAGTTATATTTGCGTGTGTGCATTCATGTAGGTGTGTGTGTATGCCTCTCTCTCTCTCTCTCTTACAAAAACCAATTTTTAAAAAAAATTTTTTTTTTTCTCCAGAGATTGGTGTGGAGCCAATCACCCCCCCCCCACACACACACACACACCTTGTGGAACAATTCAATTACAGAAACCTTGCCAGACGGTTTTATATGCTACGAGGCACTGGGCAGATAGTAACTGATAACTTTGCTCATATTTCAAATACGATATTATGCATGCTGCCTAGAAGACACTTTTGCATGGTCTGGAGATATCAGCAATTGACTGTTTGTTTTCTAGTTTATGTTTATATCACAGCTATCATATTTGATCTCTAGAATTAATTTCAACTTGCATTCAATGATATAGATTTATTTCTCATTTAAAATAACCATAAATTGGTTTATTATTATTATTATTATTATTATTTCCTTTTCAGGTGTAGCTGAGAATTTGAAAATGTGGGAGGAAATGAAAGCTGGCACTGAATATGGCCAGAGATGTTGTATTCGAGCAAAAATTGACATGAACTCTGACAACGGATGCATGCGAGATCCTACACTTTACCGTTGCAAACCTGAACCTCATATCAGAACTGGAACTAAATATAAGTAAGTTGTGTGTGTGTGTGTGTGTGTGTGTGTGTGGTCTGTCCGAAAAGTATCCATCCATTTAAAATAATATATATATATATATGTATATAAATTCTGAGGATAATGGCAGGTTTAGTCTACTTCAAAGTACTTTGCTTGGGATATCACAGACCTACCTCAGAATCTCTTGGATTTTTCAAAACAGTCTGTAAAGTCCTCTTGTGAGACTGCTGTCAGCTTCCTCATAATGTTCACCTTAATCTCATTAGGTGTGCTTTAAAAAAAAAACATTTTGGGTAAGTAAATCTGAAATGTATATGTTGGTGACATACCTGGGTGAGTAAACATTTTACCAGAATCATTCTCATCAAGATTTGAAGAAACTACTCGGTCATTGTGAATACAGCACTCATACTCCCTGAATGGTATATACCTGCCAACTGTGTATCCACACTAAAGAGTTTTTACTGATGTGCAATCAGGTCCCTGAGGCTGCACAACCAGTTCTTGAAATGAACAGATATGTTCTCAATTGACTCCATTTTTTTTTTTTACATGCTAAGGGCTTGCATGTGTCATCCTTTTATAATGCATATAACCAGCTGACCCCACTTTTGTCACATTTGACGTCTTGCTTTTGCAGACTCTTCTTTTTCTTTTTTCTTTTTAGCCTCTATAGGCTTTATTATTATTTGGTCAAGCTCGTGGGACATGATGAGTCTATCATGCCAGCCGTCATGGGCATGCATCAAGGAAGGAATCTCATTAGGGTGGCATTCTGTGTCATAACATATCTGTTCAATGTAGGTGGTTGCTATGCAACCAACCAGTCTTGCTCTATGGCTAGGTGTCCAGAGAACTTCCAAATTCTTGTTTTGCTTGCCAGCAGTGTTCTCCGGTGCATTCTGTATTCACATAAGATTGCAGAAATATCAGCTTTATGGTCCATAAAGCTGTGATTTTAGTTGGATGTTGTCTCCAAGAGATGTAAAGTATAGCTCTTAGCATTTGAGTATAGCTTTCATCAAGCTTAGACTCTAGTTTAGTTAATATCCAAGCAGTGGTACCATACATTAAAACCACCTCTACAGTGACTTGAAAGAAACTCAAACAGAGTTTCTTTAAGCCACTGTAGAGGTGGTCTGGTAGATCAGATTTCCAGATTATATCCATTTCATTCAAGGTGACCTAGGCTTTAGCTATGCAAATTTTCACACCCTTTTCAGCAGAACTTCTCTCCTTCCTAAGTATGCAAAAAATTCAAGAGATTTTATTGATAAGAGTCCAGGTCTGGTTTCAAATGTCAGTAGTTCCTCTAGGCAATTAAAATTTAAAGATTAGGACAACTGTCCAAATAATGTAAATAGTATAAATCTTACATTAGTTTGGCGCAAGGCAGCACCCAGTGAGTACTGAACTGATAATGCTAACAAGTTTGTTAGTGTCAAAGTTTCAAGTCCCACGTTAATAAGATAAACTTACTGGCAATCAATAGCTGTGTGAATATAGGTGTTTTTTGTCTTGCCGACATTCTACCTACATCCCATGTTTAACCATATTTATATAGTTTCAGGTGACTGAGTTTTGAATTCAGTTGGTTGCTAGCCAATGGGTAGGGAGCCCAGTCAGGCTTGTTATTTAAACCTGGTTAATTTAGTGGATCAACCTGACAATTCTGTCGAGTGAAGGGGAAAATTTGATGAAATTCTGTCGAGTGAAGGGGAAAATTTGATGAAATTCTGTCGAGTGAAGGGGAAAATTTGATGAAATTCTGTCGAGTGAAGGGGAAAATTTGATGAAATTCTGTCGAGTGAAGGGGAAAATTTGATGAAATTCTGTCGAGTGAAGGGGAAAATTTGATGAAATTCTGTCGAGTGAAGGGGAAAATTTGATGAAATTCTGTCGAGTGAAGGGGAAAATTTGATGAAATTCTGTCGAGTGAAGGGGAAAATTTGATGAAATTCTGTCGAGTGAAGGGGAAAATTTGATGAAATTCTGTCGAGTGAAGGGGAAAATTTGATGAAATTCTGTCGAGTGAAGGGGAAAATTTGATGAAATTCTGTCGAGTGAAGGAGAACACTCTATTGTTTATACTTTTTTTTTTTTTTTTCCAGAGTCTATCCAACCTATGATTTTGCTTGTCCAATTGTGGACAGTATTGAAGGTGTCACTCATGCATTGAGAACCACAGAATATCATGACAGGGATGAACAGTATTTTTGGCTTTTGGAGAAGTTAGGTAAGTAAATAAAGAGAATTATAATCATTTGTTGGTGGTGTAGGGTGGGGGGAATAATCCTAACAGTGTTAAATTTCTTGCAAATTTTAAAATCTTTTGTTTGGTTGGAGAGCAGTGAGTTTATATTCTACTAAAATCTTTGAAATCCCCAAAGAAGTTTAATATACAATAAAAGCTAAATAATATTGATAAAAGTTAAATATTAAAACTTTCACTGAGGTGAATCAATGAATCAATAACCTGGCATGTCATTATTAGCTGAATTTGAATTTTAAATTTTCACTGTATAATACTCATACAATGATTTGTGAATTGTGATGAATTAAATATTTGTTGTGGAAAATAAGTGAATTTTTCATCATTAGGCTCCAAACTTATTGATGCATATACATATTAATTATTAAGTGCATTAACAAAGACGGATTATGCTGAAAAATATTGATTGTACAGAAATGCTTTCTTTATGATTTGGCTATTTGATATTCATGTATATTAACTACTTAAGTAACTTAACCAGGAAGGATATTATGTTGAAAAATACTGTGTATAAGTACTTTTTATTATGTTATGAAACTTGATTTAACTACTTAAATATCAATTATTTTCATACTCTTGAATTATTACATGCATAATGAGAGCAAATAGAAAAACGTAAATGCATAAAACGCTTGGCAAAATGAGTTAATATATAAATGCATTGCTAATGATTTACGATAGAAAAGCATTATAAATTATGTTAATATGTATATTAGGGTATTAAATGGGGCGGATGCATAACAATAATTGCATTTTAGCATCAATTACATTTGAACTTGATTAAAATGTAAAAAAGGTTTCAGTTTTTCTTATTACTGGCCCCACTGTCTCTACCTCTGCTCTTCCATTCCTATTCTCTGTCTTTCTTTCTACATTCACAATCTATAAAATCTTTGTGTGAGGAAGGAATTTGATGATTAAGCACTGATTTTTGTAAAGTTTTGGTCATCAACCTGCATGTTGTGCATTGAAAGTGAAGAAAAACAATAGACATTGAATGAATGCAAGCATTACTGATAGAATAGGGCTATTATATGTATAATGTAAATGCATTACTAATGATTTTAGTATAGGAATGCATTGAAAATGAGGAAGAAAGGGATTGTCAGTGGTCAGGAATGAATGCAAGCATTACTGATAGAATAGGGCTATTATATGTATAATGGAAATGCATTGCTAATGATTTTAGTATAGGAATGCATTGAAAATGAGGAAGAAAGGGATTGTCAGTGGTCAGGGATGAATGCAAGCATTACTGATAGAATAGGGCTATTATATGAATTGGAAATGCATTACTAATGATTTTACTATAGGAATGCATTGAAAATCAGGAAGAAAGGGATTGTCAGTGGTCAGGAATGAATGCAAGCATTACTGATAGAATAGGGCTATTATATGTATAATGGAAATGCATTACTCATGATTTTACTATAAGAATGCATTGAAAATGAGGAAGAAAGGGATTATCAGTGGTCAGGAATGAATGCAAGCATTACTGATAGAATAGGGCTATTATATGTATAATGGAAATGCATTACTAATGATTTTACTATAGGAATGCATTGAAAATCAGGAAGAAAGGGATTGTCAGTGGTCAGGAATGAATGCAAGCATTACTGATAGAATAGGGCTATTATATGTATAATGTAAATGCATTGCTCATGATTTTACTATAGGAATGCATTGAAAATCAGGAAGAAAGGGATTGTCAGTGGTCAGGAATGAATGCAAGCATTACTGATAGAATAGAGCTATTATATGTATAATGTAAATGCATTACTAATGATTTTACTATAGGAATGCATTGAAAATCAGGAAGAAAGGGATTGTCAGTGGTCAGGAATGAATGCAAGCATTACTGATAGAATAGAGCTATTATATGTATAATGTAAATGCATTGCTAATGATTTTACTATAGGGATGCATTGAAAATCAGGAAGAAAGGGATTGTCAGTGGTCAGGAATGAATGCAAGCATTACTGATAGAATAGGGCTATTATATGTATAATGTAAATGCATTGCTCATGATTTTACTATAGGAATACATGGAAAATCAGGAAGAAAGGGATTGTCAGTGGTCAGGAATGAATGCAAGCATTACTGATAGAATAGGGCTATTATATGTATAATGTAAATGCATTACTAATGATTTTACTATAGGAATGCATTGAAAATGAGGAAGAAAGGGATTGTCAGTGGTCAGGAATGAATGCAAGCATTACTGATAGAATAGGGCTATTATATGTATAATGGAAATGCATTGCTAATGATTTTAGTATAGGAATGCATTGAAAATGAGGAAGAAAGGGATTGTCAGTGGTCAGGGATGAATGCAAGCATTACTGATAGAATAGGGCTATTATATGAATTGGAAATGCATTACTAATGATTTTACTATAGGAATGCATTGAAAATGAGGAAGAAAGGGATTGTCAGTGGTCAGGAATGAATGCAAGCATTACTGATAGAATAGGGCTATTATATGTATAATGGAAATGCATTACTCATGATTTTACTATAAGAATGCATTGAAAATGAGGAAGAAAGGGATTATCAGTGGTCAGGAATGAATGCAAGCATTACTGATACAATAGGGCTATTATATGTATAATGTAAATGTATTGCTAATGATTTTACTATAGGAATGCATTGAAAATCAGGAAGAAAGGGATTGTCAGTGGTCAGGAATGAATGCAAGCATTACTGATAGAATAGGGCTATTATATGTATAATGTAAATGCATTGCTCATGATTTTACTATAGGAATACATGGAAAATCAGGAAGAAAGGGATTGTCAGTGGTCAGGAATGAATGCAAGCATTACTGATAGAATAGGGCTATTATATGTATAATGTAAATGCATTGCTCATGATTTTACTATAGGAATGCATTGAAAATCAGGAAGAAAGGGATTGTCAGTGGTCAGGAATGAATGCAAGCATTACTGATAGAATAGAGCTATTATATGTATAATGTAAATGCATTACTAATGATTTTACTATAGGAATGCATTGAAAATCAGGAAGAAAGGGATTGTCAGTGGTCAGGAATGAATGCAAGCATTACTGATAGAATAGAGCTATTATATGTATAATGTAAATGCATTGCTAATGATTTTACTATAGGGATGCATTGAAAATCAGGAAGAAAGGGATTGTCAGTGGTCAGGAATGAATGCAAGCATTACTGATAGAATAGGGCTATTATATGTATAATGTAAATGCATTGCTCATGATTTTACTATAGGAATACATGGAAAATCAGGAAGAAAGGGATTGTCAGTGGTCAGGAATGAATGCAAGCATTACTGATAGAATAGGGCTATTATATGTATAATGTAAATGCATTACTAATGATTTTACTATAGGAATGCATTGAAAATCAGGAAGAAAGGGATTGTCAGTGGTGAGGAATGAATGCAAGCATTACTGATAGAATAGGGCTATTATATGTATAATGGAAATGCATTGCTAATGATTTTACTATGGGAATGCATTGAAAATCAGGAAGAAAGGGATTGTCAGTGGTCAGGAATGAATGCAAGCATTACTGATAGAATAGGGCTATTATATGTATAATGTAAATGCATTGCTAATGATTTTACTGTCGGAATGCACTGAAAATCAGGAAGAAAGGGATTGTCAGTGGTCAGGAATGAATGCAAGCATTACTGATAGAATAGGGCTATTATATGTATAATGTAAATGCATTGCTAATGATTTTACTGTCGGAATGCACTGAAAATCAGGAAGAATGGGATTGTCAGTGGTCAGGAATGAATGCAAGCATTACTGATAGAATAGGGCTATTATATTTATAATGTAAATGCATTGCTAATGATTTTACTATAGGAATGCATTGAAAATCAGGAAGAAAGGGATTGTCAGTGGTGAGGAATAAATGTGAGCATTGCTAGAATAGGGTTATTGTAAAATAAGTCAGTCAAGTTCAGGGACGTGAGATGATACAGTTCAATGCCTAATAAATGAATGGGAGTGGGATATTTCTTTTATGTGTGCATATATGTAAATTAGTATTCATGTCCATGAACTTGCCTGACTTTTTTGCTAAGCTGATGAATATTTGTGAGCACTCTTATTCCAAACATTTTGAAAAACTAATAACATTTTTGCTCTTGTACATAAATACTTGTCATAAAATAAAATTCTTACATTTGCCTTGATAAAGTTGCTCAGAGGATGAAATACATTGGCTGAGATAAGTTTTCCTTTTGTCTTTATTCATATATTATATATATATATATATATATATATATATATATATATATATATATATATATATATATATATAACCATATATCGTTAAATATAACACACAACAAATGTCTATTATGTTTGATCATGAGCCATTCTAAGTTTTGTATAGTGGCTTTAGTTTTAGGAGAAATTGACAAAAACTCTCCAACATGTGGATATTTTTTTTATTATGCTGTTCCTTGATCTAAGCTTTCGGCTTGCATGAGCCATCATCAGAATGGTTACATAGACATTGCAACATAAGTTCACCATCAAAGATAGAATCCTGTTATGTGTACATAGGAGTTTGCTATGCGATGATAACAGCCACAGATGTTGAACAGTTTTTGTTATTTTCTCCCAAACCTAAAGCCACTATATGAAGCTTAGAATGTCTCAAGAACAAACATGATAGACATTTGCCCCAATGCTATATATATATATATATATATATATATATATATATATATATATATATATATATATATATATAAATGGACTCTCCTGTCAGTTTCGACATATGAGGATCTGACAACTTAACCAGTTGATTCAGTTATGAAATTCTGTGCGCTAATCTTAAGTGGCACTTATGACCCACTAGTGATTTACAAAGGTGGCCACATATGGAGCAAAAGTGAGGATTGTGAGATGAGATCACTGTTAGATTGGCTGACCTTTTAGATCTTGCCCTCACTTCTTGAAGACAATTCAGGCAAGAAGATTGAAAACTGCTGTGTGTGTGTGTGTGTGTGTGTGTATATATATATATATATATATATATATATATATATACACACACAAACACATATATATATAGACACACACACACATATATAAGTTCTATTAACATTAGTTTGTTTTTCATCACTCCACATTTCTTTCATTTTGAAATTTTGCTCTTTAAAATATACCCTGTTCTCTTTTTTTCTCTAAAATCAGTGTTAACATTAGCAGTCTGCATTAAGGTATAAATCAGTTTAAAGTTTATGACTAAATGGTTTGTCTTCCCACCTTTGAATGTCCTCTGTCTTCAGTAAACTTTACAATGCTACATTAACATTCTTATAGACCTGCGCAAACCCTACCTCCATGAGTACAGCCGTCTGAATCTACAAAATACAGTATTGTCAAAACGCAAACTCACCTGGTTTGTCAGTCAAGGACTTGTTGATGGATGGTGAGTCATTCTATTTATTTTTTTGAATTTTATTCTACCTGTGGCATGATTTTTCTGTCTGTTAAAAGAAGCTTTTTATTTTACTGTAAATTATTATTTACTCCTGCATTACTTTTAAGCGGCTTTTATTTTTATTATTTCATTTATTTTTTTCTACTATGTTTGTATACTGGGAGGAGTACACATTGTTGCTTAAGAAGTAATTTTTCTAAATGCAAGCAGACAAGGATTTCTATTTTACTTGTATAAATCAAGGATTGTCAAATTTTTTCAACCAGAGACCCTTTTGTTTCTCTTCCTTCTTCAGTGACCCCCATTTAAAATACCTTTAAACCTTAAAACTTACACTGTACTAATTAAATTAAATGCATACCAATCAAGCCAAATGACCTTCAAATTCAGAAACCGCCCCCCCCCAAAGACAATTAAAAAAGAGTAAGCAATGCTCAGTATAGCATTAAATAAGTCGAAAGCTACTTGAGTAGATGTAACTAAGGTTTTTGTTGCTGTTGATCATTGAACTCAGTGCCTTTCTTTCGTCTGCACCAAAGAATGCAACATAAATGTACACTAAATAAAATTTAGCTCAGTGTCATTCTCACATCGACCCCCATTCAATCGCTTCACTGAGTCCTACCGGTTTGCTCAGACCCCTGTGTTCCTAAGCTGTCACCCACATCTAAATACGAGTCAGTTGTTTACAGTTGCTCTTGTGTTTAAGCAGTCACCCATCCAAGCTCGTCCTGGGTACGACGTTAAACTGCATCCAACAGCAAGGCCTCTGATCGGGAAGTTTTGAGGAAGCGTGGAACCACCTCTTAATTGCTGGTGTTCCCAGGTCCACCCTGACCCCGGGGTGGTAGCATCTGTTGGGGTCCCAGCTATGGGCAAATAGTGAACTTCCAGATCTTTTCCAAACATCCAGGTCACATCCTGGGTATGACGACAAACTACATCCGCGTCCTGGGTATGACGACAAACTACATCCGCGTCCTGGGTATGACGACAAACTACATCCGCGTCCTGGGTATGACGACAAACTACATCCGCGTCCTGGGTATGACGACAAACTACATCCGCGTCCTGGGTATGACGACAAACTACATCCGCGTCCTGGGTATGACGACAAACTACATCCGCGTCCTGGGTATGACGACAAACTACATCCGCGTCCTGGGTATGACGACAAACTACATCCGCGTCCTGGGTATGACGACAAACTACATCCGTGTCCTGGGTGTGGCGGTAAATGATATTGCCAACTATACAGAGAGTGAAAGTAAGAGAAAAGACTGGGTATAGGGGGTATTGAGGAAAGGATAAAAGGAAGAATGGTAAATCAAGTCATAAGAAGATGTTGATTGAAATTACATTTAAATTTTTGAAGATTATAGTTATCAGGGAGGCAAGTAAGAAGCAGGTAGTTCCACTGTTGGGAAGTGCAAAAGAAAAAGCTGTTGGCATAGAAGAGGTGGTTACATTTAACTGTTTCAACAGTAAAAGGGTGGTACCAAGATGCCAACCTAGTAGCATGCTTAAATTCATGAAATCAAGGTACCAGTGAAAATAGCTCATCAGAGCAGTTTTTAGAAAAGACAGAGGAAAGCCATATCACATCTATGAGACAGTTTACATTGCATATCCGTCTTTGGATTTATTGAGAACCTCAACCATATATTGCAACAGTATTCAATGCATGGATGAATGGTAGATTTGTAGACATAATCCAGAGAACAACTTTCCTTGCAGTAGATGCAGCTATTGATTCAATGTAGTTGTTCCACCTCAGGTCAGTGGGAAACATGAGACCAAGAAGATGCAGTGAGACGCTCTTGTGAAGTTGAGTATCAACCATACTGATAGGAAGCAGGGAGGTTTCTCTATGGTGGTTAAATGACAGTAGTTTTGTTTTGGAGGCATTAAAATTTACAATATTCTTGCCCCAGTCAAACACAGATTGGAGGTCCTTTTCAAGACCAACGGCCAGGTCAATTAGTGTTTAAGACACAAGGTATGGTGGGCATTAAGGTCACTGGACACGAATATGTTTGCAAACAGATGTAGAGATGGCCGTGTCTATATTTTCAGAAATGCTGTTGAGAACACAACAGTCTTGAGAGGAAAGGGAACTGTAGATAAGGAAGAGATAGCTTAGTGAATTGAGGAGAAATAGACATTTATGAGACGCATATATGAATGTTCTGGAGATTCCAAAGAGAGTTCCGGGAGATGATCATGGGACATAAACTCTCAGGCAGTGTATATATATATATATATATATATATATATATATATATATATATATATATATATATATATATATATATATATATATACATATATATATATTATAAATTAATAGATTTAAAATATGGTTTTACCACTACACAGTGATAACCATGTTTCAGAATTTATATATATATATATATATATATATATATATATATATATATATATATATATATATATATATATATATTTCTGTAGTTTACTGCTACAGCAAGCAGAAACATTTTTTTCTCCCGATGATGGCCATGTTGGCCGAAACTAGTTGAGGAATCTAAATGAAATAATAAAAGCATAAGAATATTAATCTACAACCCAGTATGTCTGAAGATTTTAATTAATTTTTTTAATAATTTTTATCGTTCAAAATATATATATATATATATATATATATATATATAGTGAACTCTCCCGTTGTATTCAACGTATGAGGGTCAAGCAGCTCAGTTTCTAGGAACTGACAACCCAGACACCAGCACATATGATTTGATTGTAGTGGTGAAGGTTTCGTGCAGGACCATCCACACTTTTTGAAGGGACGAATACAGAGACCTGGTGCACTAAGTCCCACAGGGTCCCCGAACGACCCTCTACAGGTTTTGAATTCAGAGTTGTCCTTCTCCTAGACCAGTTGCCATCCAAGGTTATAGAACCCAGTCTATCCTTCTATTTACCCATATTTGGGGGGAGAAGAGGATTCACACCTTTCCCAAGGGTATTAGCATGTAAATTAATGTAATGGATTTGACTGGAATTTGAACTTGGCACTCCAATTCCTCAATCTGAGCTGATATCCACTACTCCACCATGCCTCCCAATATACTTTTTCAACTTTACTCTAGCCTTCATCGGGTGTATTTTGATACAGATAATTCTATATGGAATTCTGAACCCTTTATTTAATCTACGGTGGGTAGACAGTTCTCATTTCAATGCTCATGTCTAGGGATATTTTGTCTAGTTTTTATTTTTTGTACTGCTCAGTTATTTGTGTACCTGTTTCAACTTAATCCAAGTTCACACTACCAGGAATTGAATTCCCAATTACTATGTTACCAAATTCACAAACGAATGTTTTAATCCACTCAGCTATTGTCTGATAGAGCAATTCTCTGTGGTGAACTTGGAGCCCTAAACCTAACCTGCTTGCTGATGCTTGATTGCACTCACTGAATCTTTTCTCTTTTGTTACAGCTGCTGCTGTTGAAGATTTGCTGTCATTTCTCTTTCTTTCTTTACTCTTTGTATTTTTTTTCTACTGGCCTAAATCTTAGGGCATTTTTTTTCTTTTTTTCTCCATACTTAGTGAATTAAAGTATCGGTTTGTGAATTTTGTCACATTGTAATTGTGTTGTCAATACTTGGACTGCGTAATGTGTACATGGACACAGTACTAAAATATGAAACTAGATGGGATATCCCTTGACATGGACAACAGAATTACTTTTTTTTTTTTATGTCTGAAACAGATGCACTGCATTATGACATTCTCAAAATTTTTGCGACTACCTCCATTAAGCATTTCTGTATTTTCGTTATGAAAAACCATGAACTTTAGAATTCATTACACTTAGTTTATAAAATCTACTTATTTCTAGAAAAGAATTTTTTACCATATACAGTGTAACCCGGTTATAAGAGAGTTGTCGGGACCGGAGAAGAAGTATCTTATATCCGGGTTTGGTCTATTATATATACATTAACACAGGCTCTAATTTGGGACCAGATAAAATATCTCTTATATCCGGGTTTCTCTTATATCAGGGTCTCTTATATCTGGGTTACACTGTATTTCCAAACAAATACACCATTTCCAAAGGATCCAACATTGGATTTTCACTCATTTTCTACCTATCAGATTTTAGGGTTACTTTATTGATTATTTTAGAGGACAATTTGAAAATTCACCTTTTATAAATTAATTTTTTTTTCTTTTTTTTTTTTTTTTTTTTTTTTTTAAATAATTGTTTTGCTGTTCCTTTCCAGTCTATTTTTATAAATATGCAATTGAGCATAACAACATTAACCTTTGTGCCCACAAAATATGGTGTTTCAAAAAGTGTTTTTTCCATTGGTGCCACTATTATTTTAATGACTTTGAATCACTTGGCATTGTTTATTTACAAGAATATAAAAAAAGTATTTAAGTTTTATAAAGATTTATTATTTACCATTTTATAAAGAAATAAATTTGAAAAAATTTCTTTTATTCAAAAATTTATATAAAATTATCTAAATGTGTAAACTAACTACAATGAAATATTATTTACCATTTATAAGGATTTATTATTTACCATTTTATAAAGAAATAAATTTGAAAAAATTTCTTTTAGGATTTTATGGACATTATACATTTTCTCCTTGGATTATTTAGTATCTGAAATTACTAGTTTTAATTTTAATTTCATATGTTTGTGTTTTATTAAAACCTAATCACTGCTTTTTGAAACATCGTTGCTGAGGGAGTGAATGTTTGTAAAATTGGTAATTAGTTGATGATTTTAAACTTATTGCATTATAAGTGATTTACATATTTTGATATTTTAATAAAAACATTTCTTTGGGCATTTATTTCTTTATAAGATGATAGATAATAAATCTTTATAAAAGTTAAATAATTCTTTATAATTGTGTAAATAAACATTGCCAAGAGAGCAAATGTAGTTAAAATAATAGTGCTTTGATCAATCAATTATTTATAAAGATCACATAAAACCATATTGGAAATGAATAACAAAACAGTTAATTTTTTTTATTTAAATTATAAACCAGGATTTTGAAATTGGTTCTCTCCATTAAACAAGAACAGCTAAGTTGGGCAATGTGTAAGACACATGCTGGGAGATATAAATAATAAAACCATGTTTATTTCAGATCACAGTTGTAATTAATTTTCTGGGTTTCAAGTGGACATGTCCTCACAAAATTTGAGCTTTATATATTAGGTATATATCTGTTTAATATGTGATGTTTGTATGCTTTATATCTAGAGTGATTCTGTTATGAATTGGAGAGTAAAAATGGATTCTTTTTTAGTTAGCTGAAAAATGTAATTTGGTTTGAACATAGCTTTGGTTCTTTCCTCATAAACAAACACAATTTTAATGGTTAACAATTATTTTATGAAATAAAGTTGATTATCTGATATGCATCCATGTATCAATTTCTATTGTTTCTTGGAGTAAAATTCTCTTAATGCTTTTAGGGATGATCCCCGCTTCCCGACTGTCCGAGGCGTGCTGAGAAGAGGAATGACAGTTGAAGGCCTGAAGCAATTCATTGTTGCACAGGTAAAATCTATTATATAATAATGTCTATTTGTTTACTTGTGTGTTTGAATTAGAATTCATTTATATCTAGATGGTGTGTGCAGGGTGGGACAGTTTTCAGTGTCCCTTTTTTGAAAACTAGACTAATTTTTTCTCTTTGTTTCTTTCTCTCAGTTTTTAACATTTTCTCTTTCCCTCTTTTTTCTCTCTTTTTCCTTTTTTCCCTCTCTTCTCATTTCTCTTATGAAATGAATAATCTTATTATTTTTTTCTTTCATTTAAAAAATACACGAAATCTATTGAAAAAATAATCAACAATATTTATATTACAAATAATGTGATTTAGATCTGTCTGAAATGCATCAACTATTTGAAGATAATTGCTAAGGTGAATTTCATTTTTTGTTTTAAGTGTTAATCAGTTTAATTGTTGCAATAAGATTTTTTTTATTCAAATATTCTTGTTTCTCCACACCACAATTCTTTTCTTCTTTATTCACTGAACTTGCTTTTGTATTCCAGGGATCATCACGATCAGTTGTCATGATGGAGTGGGATAAGATCTGGGCTGTGAATAAAAAGGTACGTTTCAGAGAATAGCCCTTTGCGCCAACTGCAATGAAACATACAAATCAAACAATTGGTGCATTACAATAATTACTGCAAAGAAAAAAAGAAAAACTTTCAGAGGAATAATTTTTTATATTCGCTAAAATAATAATATACTATAACTAATAATAATAATAATAATAATAATAATATATATATAATAATGAATATGATATTATATATATATATATATATAAATAATAATAATAATATATATATAATAATGAATATGATATTTTATATATATATATATATATATATATATATATATATATATATATATATAATAATAATAATAATATACTAATAATATACTAGAAAAACCCATGAAAATTTCACAGTTTTGCTAATGAACTTTTCTAATGAATCTTAATTCTTAAGTTAATGATTGAATAAGCTCATGGCGAGTTCTATGACAATAAAATATCCATAGAAATTCTACTTTCGCTTGTTAAATATTTGAGCTGAACAACTTTAACAAAATATTGCAATAACAATCATAAATGTGAATTATGGTCGTTATTTTAAGAAGTGGGTAGAAATGAAAAGATTTAAAAGTATTTAATGTCTCCTGCTTATACCTTTTATAATGTATTGACAGGAGACATTAAACACTTTTATCTTCTCTTATTTCTTTCTTTCAAGCCAAATACCCATCTTACAAACATTTCTTTTAATAATAATTTTAAAATAATTCAATAGATGATGTTATTTTATTTAATTTATGGTAGTTGGATTTTTGATGATTGTTCAATATTGTGTGTATATAAAATAAAAAAAGGTACTTTTATTGTGGTCACCATTGCTTCTTGGTTTTTTAGCTGAGATAAAAGTGTAGTATCTTTCTCTCTCTACTTTCATTTTCTCACTGAAACTAAGTAATGACTTTTCCTCTCTTTCCATGGGATCAAAATGTAGAATAGTCCATTATTTATGAAGTACTGACAGGAAGTGACAGGTATGTTAACTAATGAAACGGCAGAAGAAGCACAGTTATAATAGGGTATCCGGTTTTTGTTATTTTGTAATCCATACTTCAGATGCTCATAAATTTAAGAGGACTTTCACCCCATGGGTAAGAAAATCTGATCCTGTACCCATTTCTTTTAACTGAGATGTAAAAAAAATAAATAAATAAAAAATATAGTTTTCACTGTATTTTAAGTCAAAGAATTTTTTTTTTTTCAGAATCCTGTTTGATAATCCTTAAATAAATTTTTTGAAAATTTATATTTCTGTAACTGCTACTTGATTTTTGAAAGCTGAGAAATGATGAATAAACTGTAGCTTTTAGAAGAATGTTTCAAAGAGAAAAGTTCCGGTTTGGAAATGTTCTGTATGTTTGTAATGTAGTTGCAAAAGGATTCTCGTCTTGACCATGGGCGGTCAGATGTTATAAGCACATTCACGCATGCACGTACGTACAAACTTTTCCAAACTACATTACAAACATACGAAACATTTCCAAACAAGAACTTTTCTCTTTGAAAAATTCTTCTAAAGCTACTGTTTATTCATCATTTCTCAGCTTTGTAATTAATTCAACTTTTTGTGAGTTCAGATAAAAATATTCACAGTCTAAGGGACATAACACCCAGAGATCTTTAACTTTTACGCATCTACATCAATATACACAAATAAATACAAATGTTATTTTTTTTAAATCATTTTTTTTTTTCCTTCTTGTATTTCATGTTTTGTGGTATTTTACGTCAAATATAAATTGTGTGGTCATGTTGTTCACGCAGCCGTAAACAGACACCTACAAACCATCCATCCTTATCAACATACCACTAAAAGTTTTTAATTACAAAGTGTATCTATCGGCAGGCAGCATTCATGGCAAATTCAAAATTTGGGATGAAAAATATTCACACAAAGAAAATGGTTTAAAACTTGCTTTGATGTTTCAAGAAGTGATCTGTCTATCTTTCTGAGATGAGGTATCATGTACACTATTTACATTGATCGGACTATCATCCTCATCTTTGTTGCCATATTTATCACAATGTTTCGGCTGTTGTATGCTCCAGCCTTCTTCATATGGAGAGAAAAGGGAAATCACCGCCCTCTGTGGGATCAGGCTGAAATCATAGACAAAGAGTATCATTGGAAAATTCATAAACTTATGGAATCAGCACATATGCTAGGCCGAAAAAAATCTCCTGAGCCGACCAAGCATAGAAATGAATACAATATAGGAACCAGTAATAAGGAGTGCCAGAGAAAAGCAATAATAACATTGAAAATTGCAATGAGTTCTGGTAAAAAAACATGCAAGGATAACAGCAAAAATTGCAATGTGAGCATTGGTAAAAATAGTTGCTGAAGACATTAGGTTTAAAGTACCCAGAAATTCATACACAAATGTCCTCAAGGACACCTGGCACAGTGGATAAATGCATTAGTTAGACCCAATAACAGGACTCAAAGAGCATGAGTTCAATAACTGGTTAAGGTGGTGGAGAACTTGGAGAGGGGATCAGATAGCTGATAACTGACATCCATTAGACATGGCATGTGGAACTAGAACAGTCTAATGCAACAAGCGAAATAAAGAGTTCAGTTTGACATTCCAACCTTAGGAGGGCTGGAGCGTACAATATGGCAACACAGATGAGGATGATAGTTCGAACAATGTAAATAGTGTGCAGAAGTAATGTTTATGATTTTACAAATAATCTATTTTGTTGCAATTAGAACAAAAACTTTAAAGTGGACACTTAAATTATTGTCATTGTTATTAAAAGGTTTGATTATTGCAACTATTTGTATTGCTCTTGATACCCCCCAAGTTGAGATGAACAACATCTGTTACAAGTGTAGGACATGATTATTTTATTTATTTATATTTTTTTTAAATCATTTCGCCCCAAGCAAGGCAATAAAATCACTAAGACAAAGGAAGTTGCTGGGTGTGAAAGATTATAAGAAAATGAAAAACATTATTAAGGAGTGAGTACAATAAAAGAACAAGAATTAAAATGATAACGATTGATGAAAGTTGGCTGGAAAGCAAGAAGCCAAAAGAGAGTTCCACAAGTGAGAAGTGCGAGAGAAGAAACTGTTAGCATAGAACTTGTTTAGACATTTTCACTGTAAATGATATGATCATGCAACCAATCTAGTACTGTGCTTAAATTCATAAAGTATCGGTACCATATAGGAAAGTTCATGATAACAGTTATGAAAGTATTTATAGAAAAGGCACAGGGAAGCTACATTACAGCAGTGGAGAAAATGACTGAAGCCAAGATGCCAGGTTGGGACCAATAACACTGCAGATTCTTCTTTGGATTTTATTACAAAGCAATTTGGTCTTTTGACTAGTACTCAGGTGGCTTAAATTTGGAACAAGGATTATTATTACTTAAGTTACTTCAATTGTTTTATGCTTGGGTCTAATAAATAGAAAAAACATTTCAATGTTACTAGATGAGTAGAATTGGTAGAATACTACCATTATTACTAGATTAAAAATAATTTATTTAGCAGCACCTTTTGTTTGATTTTATGTTTTTTTAATTTTATTTTTTTAAATTTCTTTTTATTCTTTTTAGTTATTCTTTTTATTTTTATTTTTTATTTTGTTTTTTTTTAGTTTTTTTATTTCACTTTCTTTTTATTTCACTTTCTTTTTATTTCACTTTCTTTTTATTTCACTTTCTTTTTATTTCACTTTCTTTTTATTTTCTTATTTAAGTTGTTTTATCTGCACTGATGTTAGTAATGGAGTTGATTAAAATTTCGTCAAATTTGAGTACATTTGCTTACAAACAAATTCCTTTTAACTCTATCCCTTCCGTTTCATTCAGGTGTGTCAGGTGGTGTAATTGATAGCAGCTCAAAATGAGAAATTTGAGAGCCAAGTTGAAATTCCATTTGAATTCATTATATTCACATATACATAAATACCTTTCAAAAAGGCATGAACCCATTTGCTCCCTCTAACTATAGGTTAAATAGTAGGACTTCTATCTGAAAAAAAAAATCATTGCTCTCCTCAAAAAGTTTTTAATGCAATATTCAGTTGCAAAAAATAATTATTCTTACAATCCAAAATATGTTTGGGCTTTAAATAACCTAGAAGGGGTTGATAAGCTGTAAAAAAAAAAAAAAGAAAAAAAAAGAAAGAAAAAAAAAAAGAAAAAAATCAATCTTATTTACCCTCTGCCTTTCCTCCTTCACACTTGTTTTTCCACAATTCTCTTGTGATGTGGAAATGAATAGATAGTTGATGGCTATCCTCTACATTTTTGTGGGAGAAACTTTTCACAGTTACTACATCTTGATCCGAGGCAAAAAATGACAATCCATATGTAAATCTTGGTAATTTATTCATGGGTACTATACAAGTATAAATTTTATGCAGATATATTTTTAGGTTATTTATGCAAAATCTGAAAGCTGTATCTGGTCAAAACTATCAGGGATGAGCGTTTATCATTATTTACATGATTTATATTTGGTCTATTCTCCTCATCTTTGTTGTTGTTATCATGTTTTGGCCGCTGAGGAAGGCCAGAGAGAACAACAGCTGAAAGGTGATAACAATAAAGACAATAGTCTGAATATAAATAGTGTAAATAAAAATGTACTGTGATATGTTTTGTGCATTGCAAAGCTAAAACGTTTTCAGACTGACCAAAAACAAGTCATTTTGATGTTGAGTCGTTTTATTAGTCAACATTCTTCTTTTTTGTGCTGTGTCCCTTCTGGATATGGCCAATCATGGCTCTCCACAACTTCCGGTCCTTTGTAGACCTTAGTAAATTTTGTCTTTGCAAAATCTAATCCTTGTCCTGCCAGCCATTTGAGACAAGCTTGTTACATAGGTTATGTGCTGCTTTCCTATGTCCCTCTTGCCTTCAAATATGTCTTGTGAGTGTCGAATTTTCCAAACCCTCTTTTCTAATTAAGTGTTCTAGAAATTTCAACTGTCTCTCTCTATGTATAAGTGTTGTTTTTTTTCCCCCCCATTTTCTCTAAAATTTAGTCATTGCTGATGTATTCAGTCAATGGTATTCTCAGCATCCTTCTGTAGAACCACATTTCTGTTGCTTCAAGTGTTTTTTATCTGTGAGGAGATTGTCCAGCTTTCACTGCCATATAGGAGGACTGATACTATATAACAGTTCAGCGCTCTTTTCTTTGTTTCTAAATTGAGAGGAAATAATACAAAGTATTAGTGTTTAATATTTAGTGCAGCCACTATTTACTTATCTGAGTCATAGTTTGAACTTAGTTAAGCAAAGTTTTTTTTCCAATACGGCAACAGTAAATTTGCATTTGTTACTATCAGGCTTCTTGGGACATAATTTTATTACCTGATACTTTAAACACCTGTTCAAGTCTAGACATTTTTTTTTACTGCACAGATTAGAACTGTCCTCTGAATTCTTATCTTCTTGAGAATGAAAAAAAAAATACAATCATGAAATCTGAAACACTTTTGTACTGCATGAAACGCTTCCGTAAGTGTGTCATGGGCAAATACTGATTGCACATCCAAGAAATGACGAATATGAAATAAATAAATTTCTGATGAGTTTTCATTATGTTCGGTTAGTCCACTGTTTTCTAAATTGTTCCACACCCCCAATGGATGCTTTAATCTATTTCATGATTTTCCTCTTTGCAGATCATTGATCCGATTGTTCCGCGATACACTGCTTTGACTAGAGATGGAATAATCCCATTGATAGTAAAAGATGCGCAGCTATCATCACGAGAAATCCCAAAACATCCAAAGGTAAGAAAAACACCATCTCCATCCCTTTTAAATTTCATGTGTTTCAGAAAAAGAAAAAAAAGAAAAAAATCCAATAATTCTGGCTATGACAATTAACTACATCTGGCAGCAAGGCCTCTAATCAGGAGGTTTTGAGGAGTATGGAAACACCTTAATTGCTTTTGTTCCCAGGTCAACCCTGACCTGGTGTGGTAGAACCTGTTGGGGGTCACAGCTCTGGGCAAATAGTGAAGTGCCCAAACACTGAAAGTATAGAAATACATTTTTATAAAAAAAAAAAAAAATACCAGCAGTATATTTTCATAGTAAAAACAAAAACTAACAATACATTTTTGTTAAAAAAAAAAAAAAAAATTACTAATGCTAAAAAAAATTTTTTTTTTTTTTTTAAACCAATACATACATAGCAATGTTTTGTTTTTTTGTTGAGACAGGACCAAGGTTAATTTCCCACAAAGCAAGGTGGGTCCTTCCTGTTGAGTCTGTTGGTAGTCAAAGTACACCAAGTGTTTTTATCAAAACACCATCTCTAAGAAGGTTGTCATTCAAGACTTGAGATCCCATACATCTATACATACATACATACATACATATATATATATATATGCAGTACTTATTGGAAAATGCTCAATATTAGTAATAGAGCTAACATATTCAGTTGTATTTTATCACATATATAGTCATCCACCAACAGACTGTTTCGCTGTATCACAGCTCATCAGTGTGGCTAAACGTCCGGTTGCCTCTAGCTAGGATCAAAACCCAACTGAATTGGCATCAGTCGGGGATTCTACCACTAAGCTGTTGTCACATGGCAGGAATGAAGGTGAATTTAAGCATATTTATTTTTAGACAAAAATATAGTTTTAAGATGTGCTATATTTATGGTTAAAAGTGCTCAGTATCAGAGATTGAGTATATGTAAATATAAAAGTGGGCATTGAGGTCAACATCCAGTGGTGACAGTCTATTTCATGCTTGAACACAATCTTTAGGCCATTAGATGACCTGAAGTTTGTATACAAGCATGAAACAGACTGTTATTGCTTGGTGTTGACCTCAGTGTCCATATGCATACGTTGGCAGTTGGCTCCTTTAAGAAGTTCATCTGCCCTTTGATGTCTCTTGATTTTCGTCCTGTGTAGTTGACACACAATCTTCCTCACTAGCAGAAAAGCTTGTGGGGGAACTGGTTTAGATACCAGCCACCTATCCATGTGGCAGGTTGTGCTATGTTACATGTTACCAGTAACGTGCCTAAGCCTGACCCGACATAAAGACACAGTGTCTAAAGAAATTTTCATTGGTTTTCACTACCTCAAAAACCAAGCTAGTATCATTTCATCATTACTAATCAGATCCTGGGAATTTATCCAGCCACAATGAACAATTCCACTCGCAATGAGGCTCCTCCGCTTTGAATGTCTGTTGGGTCTCAAGTGCACTCAAGACTTCAAATGGAATTCATATTTGATCGATTGCTAAAGATGCTGAGAATAATAGCTTATTTTGTCGCTCAAAGTAGCACCTAACTCTTTCTGCCATGTTTCATCTGTACAAGAGTCAGATTAGCTCCCAAAACAGAATATTGCTACTATAGTAATCTTGTACAGTGTTTCATTATCCTCAATCAGATCTTGTGTTTTCTCCAGTCATGATGTGAACGGTTGATGAGGCTCCCTGCTTTGAATGTCTGTTGGGTCTCAAGTGCACTCCAGACTTCAAATGGAATTCATATTTGATCGATTGCTAAAGATGCTGAGAATAATAGCTTATTTTGTCGCTCAAAGTAGCACCTAACTCTTTCTGCCATGTTTCATCTGTACAAGCCTCAGATAAGCTCCCAAAATGGAATATTGCTGCTATATCTTGGCTGGAGATGTGAAATCCACACTTTTCAGCTTTGGTACGAGTTTAAAATCCTTTTTGGGTTTTGTGGAGGAAGTTAGACGCCAATTTCAAGTTGATTTGAATTTTTTTTTTTTTTTTTGTAATACTCTAGCTTAGTGAATCAACTGAAACCTCATTACAGTCTTAACCTCTTCATATCAAGTGTGAATTGTTACTTATCCCACATATCCTATTTCCTCCTCTTACTTTCATATCACACGTGCTATTCAGTAACCCTCTACTTTGAGTGGCACTTGAGCATAGAAAAAACAGAAGTAGAAAAATAATTTGGTATACACCCCCATACAACCAAATGGTAAAAAACAAATTGGGGCAAAAATTCCTCGCATTAATACTCAAGCATTTTCCCTGTGAAAGTAAACTAAGTACTATTTTCAATAGAAATACACTAAAATTAAGTTATAGCTGTACTGATAACCTAGAGAAAATTATTAAGAAACATAATACTAATATCTTAAATAAACACTTATACCAGAACCAAAAAACTTTAGACAGTGGAAAAATACAAACAACAACTAATGAAGGTAAACAAAAATTATGTAATTGTAGAAACCCTCAAAACTGTCCTCTACAAAATAAATGTTGCATGGAATCATTAGTATACCAATGCAATATATCTTCTATTGAAAACCCTGAAAACATAAAAATATATATAGGTTGCACTAGCAATGAGTTCAAAAAAAGGTTCAACCAACATCAAAGTTCGTTTAGCATAAATAAATATAAAAATCAAACATCTCTCTCGAAGTACTTCTGGAACCTAAAAGAATCCAATAAAACACCTACAGTAAAATGGAAGTTAATAAGAAAAGCTAGAATATGTAGGTCATTAAATGACCCATATCCTTTATGCATACATGAGAAACTATATATTACTAAGTTTATAAAAAATAAAAATTTACTGAATCAGAGAAATGAAATAGCTATATTATGCCGTCATTGTCAAAAAATTTTCTTTAAATAATATTTAAAAAAAAAAAAAATTTACCTGATAATATGCATACTCATATTTGATGTGAATAAATAATTTTAAATAATGTAAGTAATTCTATTACATTTACTTGTTTTATAAAAAATATAGCCGATTAAATTTAAAATGTTAAATTTAAAGGTAGAATTTTTAAAATTGTAATTAAATAAACGGATTCTAACCTAAACATCTTTTAAAATTGTAATTAAATAAAACGCACTCTAACCTTAACACCAGTATCAAAGCAATTCAAACACTTAAAAGAATCCAATAGAACACCTAAAGTCAAATGAAATTAATAAGTTAGAATATATTGAACATTAAATGACCCATGTCCTTTGTACACACATGGGAAAATTTATATTACTAAATTTATAAAAAATAAAAGTTTACTGAATTAGTGAAATAATTTAGCCACCTTTGCCGTCATTGTCATAAAGTTTACATAAAAAAAAAAAAAAAATTTAATCTGGCAATATACATATTTATTTATACTCGATAAGAAAAAATAATTTTACATACTGTAAGTAATTCTAATACATTTACTTGGTTTTAAAAAAGAAATATAGTATATTAAATATTAAAATAAATTTTTTTAGAAATGTGGTTAAAACATATTCTAGCCTAAACAGTCACTCAAAATCTTTAAATATACAAATAGAAAAAATACCGTAAGAATTTTTGCCGTTAGGAAAAAAACAAAAAAAACCCCAGACGACCTGAATTTAGCGGATGTCAGAATTTGTTGAAAGATACATCCCTACCCGGATCTCTAAACATAACCCTGCTTTAGAATGTAACTATTAACTGATACAACGAAAATTAAAATTTGAACCCCCTACCACCCCTTGTCTAGATGAATGGATTTATCAGTATCCTTGGAAACCCTCAATTATGAATCTTTGCCGTGCCTTTAACAACTGTAAATTTAAAAAAATAAGTTACTCCAAAATTCGCTTGACGAGGAAATGGAACTAATGTCTTTGGTTTAATAACAAAATTAAATTCAGGGGCTTTAGTTTCCATTTCTGAAACATGGTATCACTGTGTAGCGAAAAAAAACATTTTAAATCAATTAATTTATAATATTAATGCTCTGTAAATTTACATTGAGCACTATTGTGTAAAAATAAAAATATCTATAAGATCACTGGATTTTATATCTTACTGTTCTTTCTTTATATATATATATATATATATATATATATATATATATATATATATATATATATATATATATATACACACACACATACACGCACAGTGTGCAATGAGTAAATCAAACATTTTATATTTTTAATTTCACTTGTGTGTTGTTTGTTTTTGATTTTGTTGATTGCACAATATAATAGAGTCAATTGGGCACCATCTTTGAGAAAAAGACCACCATGATGCAATTAACTCCTCTAGAAATATGGAAACAATATGCTGTACTGCATGGCATTCATGCTGGAAGCTCCAATACAAACATTTCAGAGTGTTTAGTTTCCAATCTGAGGACAGTGCAGAGGATTCAGAAAGAGTTGGATGGTGATTACAAAGTTATGGCAGCTCAGTAAATTCACTCTGCTTATCCTAATAAGAAAAGAACTCCCAAATTTGTAGGTGAGGGCCTCAGACCCAACACACAGGCCTACATCAAGTTCCTTGAGAAGTTAGTGCTGCCCTGGGGCAAGAGAGTGGCTACTTTAAGATCCTATTTCTGGCAGCAGGCCTCTGCACCATGCCACAGAAGCAGGAGAACCCAGTTATGGCTGTCAGGCAATTTCTGCAACCACATCACCCCTTTACATCTTGCCACTTAACTCCCAAGACTGCACCCCCCTTGATTATTATGCGTATGGCACAGTTGCGTGAGAGACCAACAAAACTCCTTGTAACACCAAAGATGAACTGAAGGCAAAGATTATGGCAGTATTCATCAACTTAAACAAGGATACTATACAGAAGAGTTGCAGGAGATTTTGAAGTTGTCTCAAGGTCGTGGTTGAAGCCAATGGCGATTTTATAGATATAAATTTACTCTTTAGTACTTCAAGATATTTTGTGTAATTTTTGCAAATATATCTGTTAAAATGAGATGTCAGTGATTTCAGTTTTTTTTTTTTTTTTGCACAATTTAGACGACAATTTATCCATCGTATCCTCTGTATATGTGTGTGTGTGTACACACAAGTGTGTGATGAATAAATATATTTTATATATATTTTATGCATGAGAACAATATTAAATATTTTAATGACAAAGTAGTGAAAAGATTTTGTGTAATACATTTTGGCCTTCAGGACTTCATTGGACTAAATTAATGCTTTTGCTGATGTAATTATATATGCATGTGAAGGGGAGGGGGGAATACAAAAATGAACAAACGTTTTGCATTTTTATATTCCCCCTCCCCTTCATATGCATATACCATTACATCAGCCAAAATATTACTTTAGTCCAATGAAGTCCTTTAGAACAAAATGCATTAACAAAAAAATTTCCACGTTATTAATTTACCTAATATGTTTATATATAAAAAAATATATTGTTATTTTATTTTTATTATTATTGTATTTTCTTCTTTCTTTCTTTTTTTTTTTTAAGTCTCCACTGAGCAAATCGTTTTACTTATCATTGGTATACAGATTATTTGCCTAAAGTAAATTGTTTATTTGGAGGATTTATTGAAAGCATTTGGGATAGGTAATAAAGCATAGCAACTATCAGCACTGAAAATGGGATTGTCGTGTCAAATTCAAATTCCAGACAAGGGCATTGTGTTGGCTTTCGTAGAAAAATACCTTTGGAAATGTATGACACCATATCCGCCACTTCTCCTCACACAGTTTTTTCTGTTATGAATTAATAATAGAGCAGGTGGGACTTACTCACTTTAGTGGCCACTCACTCTCGGGGAGAGAAAACTCTGAATTAAAAATCAATTGAGTATGGAGCTGGCAACTAATCTTGTTAAAAAAATATTTGCTCTGGAATCCACAGTAGCAACGCCAATTGTAGTGAAGCTGTGGCCTTAAACTTCATTGGCTGGTAGTCCACTGAGTCGACATACAAATGTTAGAAAATTTTGGCAGTGAAATTACTTGAAATCTGTTGTTTACTGGGGCAAGAAATAGCTTGTTAATTTGAACACCTGCGAAACCAAACTGTTCTCTTTTAATTGACTGAGAGAAACTTTTTTGCCTTCCATGCCTGATGCTAACCTCCAGGAAAGTGACTCATTGTACCTTCTCAGGCTTACATTTTCCACTGACATGAAGTGGGAAGATGATATTAACTCAATTGCTAGGTTTGCTGGTTCCCTATGTCGTGACAGACAGTCTTGTCAGAATCGGTCTTCCACATTTATATGTTTGCCAGTCATTTCTTATTAATATTCCTGCCACATCTGGTCTGGTGCTTCTACTATGTATTTAGAGATTCTTGATAAAATACAAAGAATCTGCAATTTTATTAGTCCTGACCTAGCATCTCGGCTTCAGTCATTTTACCACTCCATAATGTAGCATTCTTGTGCCTTTTCTATATTTTCATCATAATTGTTTTGATGAGCTTTCCTCTTGGCTTAATGAATTTAAATGCAGTACTAGATTGGCTGCTAGATCTCATCATTTTACAGTTGAAATCGCTAGATGTTACTGTAAGTTCTATGCTAAGAGTTACTTCTCTCACACTTCTCACTTGTGGAACTCTCTTCCAGCTTCTTCCTTTTTAAGATGTAGGCAATCATGGTCTCCACAGATTTCTTTTCTTTATTATCTCTGAGTTACTATGACTTCTTGGGTAAGATCGTGGAATGGTTTCCTGTTGCCTTCTTCAGTTTTCCTTCTTTTAGACTGGTTGCAATCCAAGGCTAGATAGCCCAGTCTACCCTACTATTTAACCTATAATGGAGGCGGGTAGAAGACGTAGATTCATGCTTTTCACAAGGTTATTAGTGCAATAGTGAACACAACAGACAAGCCCAAGATTTGAACTCGGCTCAGCAAGTTCCCTTTCTGCATGAGTAACTGTTACATTACCTACTCATCCCAAAGAATATTACAGGATTAAGAAAGTAAATAAATAATACACTCTGAAATAATATTTAAAATTATTTTAGTATTTATGCTTAATACTACAAGGTATTGTTTTTTTTTTTGTCAATTTTCATTTTTTATTCTCCCACCCCCAACCCCAAATGTGAAGGATTGTTCATCTTGAATCACTGCAATGAAAGAATAATGTAAAATTTTATTCACTTCAATATTCTGTCAGTTAATCTCAGCCAATCTCTGGCATGCAAGCCCCAAGGCCCTGAATCCAATACATGGACCTTATATTCTATCTGCAATGTGTGAAAGACTGCCCTGGAACAGTAGGTTATATAACTGCATGTATTACAAATCCTTTCCCATGCTTAAAAACCAGATGCAGATGTAAGGTCTATTCAGCGGCTAGGTGTGATCCCACATCGACTCCTTGATACACCTGGCTTCTTTGGTTTGGTGTGAAGTTTGAGTGAATTGCCTATTCCAGCATCATACTATACATGAAAATAAACGTGAGCTTATGTTTGACCTCTTAAAGATCCATTTTATGAATTATCTCTCTTGCACACTTAACAGATCAATTCTTTTACCATCAACATTTTGTGGCATTTTTTCATTCTTGGCTTAACACCATTCCTCTGCCCAGATTAAAATAAGATAGTTTTAACCCAGGTTATTACCACTAACCATATGAGATTGGTGTTCATGATAGACTTGTTCCTGCTCTAAAATATTATGGGATACTTAAATATTTTGGGTTCATTTGAAAATTGAAGTATTTATAAATGAGTTAGTTTGTGATGTGCTGAAAAGAATAAAATATAGAAAACACCTATACTCGAGAGAATATGTTGAGAGTTTGATAAAGAGGCTTCTTTCATGTTTGTTTTGTTAATAGAAATTTTTATCATTTTTTTTTCCCCCAGAATGATGAAGTTGGAATGAAGACAGTTTGGTATGGTCCCAAAATCCTTATTGAAAAAGGAGATGCTGAGTTTTTTAAAGTGGGAGAAATAGTGACCTTTATTAATTGGGGCAATCTTAAAATTGAATCCATTGAAAAGTAAGTATGCAAAATTAAACTTTCTTTTCTTTCTTCTTTCTTTCTTTCTTTCTTTCTTTCTTTCTTCTTTCTTTCTTTCTTCTTTCTTTCTTTCTTCTTTCTTTCTTCTTTCTTTCTTTCTTCTTTCTTTCTTTCTTCTTTCTTTCTTTCTTCTTTCTTTCTTTCTTCTTTCTTTCTTTCTTCTTTCTTTCTTTCTTCTTTCTTTCTTTCTTCTTTCTTTCTTTCTTCTTTCTTTCTTTCTTCTTTCTTTCTTTCTTCTTTCTTTCTTTCTTCTTTCTTTCTTTCTTCTTTCTTTCTTTCTTCTTTCTTTCTTTCTTCTTTCTTTCTTTCTTCTTTCTTTCTTTCTTTCTTTCTTTCTTTCTTCTTTCTTTCTTTCTTCTTTCTTTCTTTCTTTCTTTCTTTCTTTCTTCTTTCTTTCTTTCTTCTTTCTTTCTTTCTTCTTTCTTTCTTTCTTCTTTCTTTCTTTCTTCTTTCTTTCTTTCTTCTTTCTTTCTTCTTTCTTTCTTCTTTCTTTCTTTCTTCTTTTCTTCTTTCTTTCTTTCTTTCCTTTCTTTCTTCTTTCTTTCTTTCTTTCCTTTCTTTCTTTCTTTCTTTCCTTTCTTCCTTTCTTTCTTTCCTTTCTTTCTTCTTCATTCTATCATATATCTTTGCATGACTGACAAGACAGATTTTTTCCTGCGGTAGATTGCCATTTCTTTTTGTAGTAGACCAGTTGCCATCTAAGGCTATAGAACCCACTCTGTCCAGCTATTTACGCTTAGCTTGAGTAGGAGGAGAAAAAGAGGATTCATATCTTTCCCAAGGATATTAGCACGTCAGTGAATGCAATGGATTCGAATAGAATTCAAAGCCGACTCTCTGATTCCTCAATCCAAGCCGTTATCCATTACTACACCGTTCCCATACAATCACCAAAGTTAAGCAACATTGAGCCTAGTCAGTACCTAGATGGGTGATCACTTGCGAATACCAGCTGCTGTTAGCTTGGATGTGTGAGTGATGTAATAATGGCTCATAATTGTCAATTGGAGAGCCAAGTTCCAATCCCAGTTGGGTTTGTTATATTCGCTTATCCACAAATACCCTTGGGAAAGGTATGAATCCACCTCTTCTCATCCCAGCTATCGGTCAATTAGTATGACCTGTATTACTAAATCATTATCTCAAAAAAAAGAATTCTTACAATCTAAAAATATTTTCTAGTTTGCAAAGGGTTAATAAGCAATAACCCCACCCCCCAAAAAACCACTCTGATCATAGGTATAAAAGCATAATGGTCACACATACAAATAAGCAGAAGAATAGTATAGAGCAGAAGGGCCAGTAATCAGACAGATACTACACTCTGATCCTTGGTGGGAATGCATTATATCTGTACTATAAAAATAGATGATATTAAGTGCATGAAATTATTTGATCTTTTTAATGAATTTGAAAACCATGATCTTGTCTTTTTTTTCTCTTTTTTTCTAGAAATGCCTCTGGTGCCATTACCAACATTGTGGCGTCATTGAATCTTGAAAATACGGTAAGTGGAGCAAATACAGACAATTATAATTACAAGAATTTTTTTTTGTCTCTTTTTTAACTTGATTTAATGAGTAATCCATGTTCTTCTGGGACAGGTTTATACTGGTGACTTCTCTCCCCACCCCCAATATATCTAAACTATAATTATCATGTAATAATTGTGTTTGTCCTTCCTTCCCTTTGTTAATTCACTTGACTGTTCCGCCCTGCCAAATACCTTATAAATAATGGACTATTCTGCATTTTGATCACATGGAAAGAAGGGAAAAGACATTTGGTTTCAGTGAGAAAATTAAAGAAGTAAATGTATTTGTGATCATCAGTAACACAAGTGCAGAATGATAAATTTAAATTATTACTGAAAAAGAGGAAAACTTATTGTAAAGTTTTAGTTTAGGTAGCTGGAGCTAATACATTCTTTGCTGGCTTCAGCTCTGGCTCCAACTTTTCTAAATTATCTGACTCCATAGCCCAGCTCAAAAGTTGCAGAAGGCCGCATGTGATGATGACCCAGAAGGCTGCAGGTTCCCCACCCCTGGTCTAGCCAATTTCATTTAGTTTCTTTTTGTTTTCCATCACTTTTGCTGTTAAATATCTCGCATTGTGATAATAAAAGATCTGCCAAGAAAGGCGGCAAAATGTAGGAACCTAGACATAAATTTTCTGTGGATGATCTAGCAATTAAAGCACTTTCTATACACTTTTGTCTTAGTAAATTGCTTTCTCCTTTAATTAAAGTAGCATTTCTCTAAATCAAAATTATGGTCAAACTCATTATGGAGAGCAACTAATACATTGAGTGTATTTTTTATTTTTTGTAAAAATCCCTTTTCTGTTCATATAATCCTTTATTTAAATTCCTTGAGGTTTCTCCTATGTATTCCTTGTGGCAGCTCTTACATTTCACCTTTCTTGGCTGATCTTCTATTATCACAAACTGGGATACTTAATAACAAGTGATAAAAAATAAAGAAAAAATTGGGTAGACTTGCATACCATAGATAAATGTGTTCTTTGCTTACCCAAACATATTTTTTAAAAAGAATAAATAAATTTAAAAGTTTAGAATTTCAGTGTCCTCTCGCCACCATGCACATGTGCAGTCATATCACTTTAGCCTGCTGATGTCCTAAACAACAAAACATGTCACATGAAAATAATCTTCTGCTTTGTCATTGGTTTTCCTTGTAGCAACTCTTACAACATTTCACTTTTCTTGGAAGATCTATTATCATGATACTGGATACTTAATAAGAAAAGCAATAAAAAATATAAACAAAAAGAAACAAAATGAAATTGTCTACACTATCTACCATACATGTATAGCCATGTTTTTTGTTCACCCAAACATATTTAAAAAAAAATTTTTTTAAATTATAAAGTTTAGAAATTCAGTATCTCCTCTCCTTCATGCATATATGTAGTCATATCAGTGTTAAACATCACTTTAGCTTGATGAAGTCCTAAAGGACAAAACATGTCACAGAAAATGAATTTTCCACTTTGTCATTGATTTTCTTGGTATATAAAAATTTATGCATCTTTTTCCCATATATATATATATATATATATATATATATATATATATATATATATATATATATATATATTATAATAATCATGACATAGGAAAGAAATATAAGTACAAAAGGTTATTGCCCTCATTTTTGTTATTATCACAACAATTCATCCATTGTGTCTTCCAACCTCCAAGTGTACGTTGATCCAGGTAATTTTTCCACAGTTTGTCTTCAGGTAGCCTAGGTTTAAGGCTCCAGGTTCTAGACTCAAGGACAATAGCCTAGTTGTTTTAAAGCATTGGTTTGTAAATTTGGTGTCATAGTAATTGTGGGTTCAATCCCTGGGCCGGGTAGTGTAGAGTTTAACTCTGTGGAAACTAGATTAGCAGTATGAAATAAGAACAAGACAGGTATCTCTCGATATATTAATGCTTGAGTACTAGACAGCAGAATGAGAACAGTCTATCTCTGTAGATTAAATAAAGGGTTCAGTTTGAAAATTCCTGAAGGTTACCCACATCGAGAAGCCCATGAAGAAGGACAGCTCACAATGATTGAAGTGTGATAACAACAAAGATGAGGTCAATTGTCTGAGTGTAAATCATGATAATTCCTATCTTAAAAAAAAAAAAAAACACAATTTACCTACTCTTAAAAATGTTTGAGGGAATTGTTTAAATCATGTAAATAATTTTAAAGACTTCAGCCCAGAAATTCAGACAGGTGATAATAACAACAAAGACGAGGACTTTAGACCAAGTGTAAATCATGTAAATCATTGTAAATTTAGGTACCTTCATGAGATCGCTAAAAAAAGAGCGTAGCATGATGAAAAAGACGCCAAACTTGACGAAAACAAAATTTTAGCGTCTAAATGTTTAAATAAATAAAGGAAATATCAAAGTATTTTTTTAAATTATTTTTTTAAAATTTTCCCTTCTTTTTAGGACATTCTAAATTTTGATTAAAAAAACCTTGTTTTCTCTTTGTGTCACCAGAACTAGTAAAATAACATATATTTAGCGCATTTTTGTCTGTATGACAGACATTAATTTTGAAAATCTTTTAAAAATAAAATTAATGGATTTTAATGAAACTTTCAGAAACTATTCACAGATGATGGAACTTATTATAAATATGTTTTTCTTTTTTAAAGTTATGGCATAGTTTTTTGTTTTTTTTTAATATTATGTATTCCCCCCCCCCAACTGATTGTACGAAAATTCTATAATTTGAATTTTGCGAAGATTAGTGATTATATTAGTTAAAAGCACAAGGCTTTGAGGAAACCAAATCATGTTTTTTTTTTGTTTTAGTTGAACCACCTCTACCTAAAAATCATCTCTGAATTCTAACATACAAAATTCAATAAAACAAAAAAATTATTTAATTTCAAAAGCTTTTAATTGCTTTTATTTATTTTAATGAACATGAACAATATTGTCTGAAAGCAAAAAGATATTTTGATGAAAAATGAATTTTTAAAACAATGATTTGTTATTTCTGAAATATTTTATTATTTTTACATTATGTTGTTAATTTTTCTAAAATTAGGGAAAAGTTTGTAAAATTTAATGAATGTTGTTATTAAGTAGATATATATTTACAGATTATAATTTCCAGAGCTTTCTACAAACTAACGAACAACACTATATAAAAAAATATAATTTGTGTCAATAATAACACTGTAAATGAAATCTACGGAAGCCCAGAAATATCATGGATGCAATAAAAAAAAACGTCACGTGGATTGAGTTTCTTTCTAGTATTTAACTTAAATACTGAATTTTTAATACAATTATTTGTTATTTCTTTAATTATAATACATTTTTACATGTAAGTTGTTACAATGTTATAAAATTAGTTAAAAGCCGCATTCAGTTCCGTAAATGTCCTTTTGAGATATAGATTTACTTTTGTGAAACACATGTGGAGAAGTTAATTTGATTTTTCAATTTCAACTGAGAAGGGTACCTACAAGTATCAGTATCATCTTATGAAATTAAATTTTGTATTTTATGCACACTTTTGATAAAATTTCATAAGAAAGGTACCTATAAATTAATTCAATACCTTATGAAATTTAATCTCACTCTCAACAGTCCTAATTTAATTTCTTTATAATATATTTTCCATAAAGCATCGTAAACGTAAAGGTGAAAGGTAAGTACAAAAAAATAAAAATAATTAGAGCGCTGAAAGTGTTTCTTAAAAAAAAAGAGGTAAATAATTTGTTCACTTAAATGTAAATAACTTCACTTTTCACCTTCTGTAGAACAAATTATCTTCCTGTAATCTGTCAATATGTCATTCAACACCTGTCAAGTGACGCAAAAATTTATGTCCTGCTTTGTTTTATTTTCAAATTACATGTTTTCGGTGTAGAAGCTAAGTTAAGCTTGGTTCAAAATATTTTAAATAAACATTATAATTTCTGATTTTCTTAAAATAAAATTTTAAAAAATTATAATTGATTTTTAAAAGAATTTCAAAGTGACATTTTCATTTTTTTTTTTATAAATTGTAAAAAAATGACTGACATAAATCAATAATCTGTCAATTTTGCTAACTAAAAAAACAAGATTTTTAACGAAAATTTTGGACATGCTCGGAATGATTAAAAAATGTAAAAAAAATACCCCAAAAATACTTTGATCTTTCTTCTTAATAACAACATAAACATTTAGATGATAGAGTTTTGTTTTCGTCAAGTTTGGCGTCTTTTTCGTCATGCTATACTCTTTTTTAGCGATCTCACGAAGGTACCTATGTAAATTTGTATTTTTTTGTTGGTTTTTTTTTTTCATGTTTTTTTTATATATATATATATATATATTTATTTATTCAGGATTACAAAAAGACCCAAAAGGTAACATGGCTGACAGACTCTTCTGAGTGTCCACTTGTGCCTGTTACTGCATTTACTTTTGATCACATCATCAGCAAAGCAGTTCTTGGTAAAGATGAAGACTTTAAACAATATGTCAACAAGGAATCCAAGGTAAGTCTCTTAGTCTTTCAATCACTTTTACTCTTTTGCTATAGCAGCAAGCTCCTAACAAAGCTACAGTTTTCAAGTTTTCTACTGAAATTATCTACTTTTGTAACAGTCACTTCACTGGTGGCAAGATGATCAAATTTAAATTGGTAGCCTATTTAAAATGCTATATTTATTAGAAAATATATTCAGTTTAAATAAAGGACACATAAAAATCTGGTTTTATTAAATACTGGTTGAATAATTGTTGCTTTGCTGATGGCAGGATGATCTTTCAGATCTAAATTCTTTGTCTGCTTAAAATATTACATTTATTAGAAAACTAGCCTAGAAGCTGCCCTTTGGGTGGACTTTACACTAGCTCCTGCAGGGAGCTTTTGGGCCTTCAGCCTCTTACCCTCAGCATCCTATGTACGTAAAAGTTATAAGAATTTACAAATAATAAAATTATTTTATCTTTATTCAACACTTTAATTTGGTATAATCTTTCCTTATATACACAATCTCCATAGTTTGTTTATATTTTGTGTGCAATTTTTATTTTATTTTAAAATAACTGTTCTTTATGATCACTTCACATAAAGTCACGCTTAAGACATTAAGGAACGCAAACTATGTAATATTTTTAAAATGTCACAGTATGCGTCTTAGTAAAAGAAAAAAAAAAAGAAAGAAAAAAAACATGAGCAATGTTCCATGCCTGCTTTAGTTTTAATTACACTTGTAAAAACTTGTATAAACTGCAATTGTGACAAAAAGCAAAATTAAATTTAAACCTTTTAATAAAGAATTCTTTTTTAAACCTTTCACTCTGTACAATGTTTAAAATTAACTTTGAATGAGTCATTTAATTTTTGATCATGTGTAACTACAGTAGTTACTACTTGTTACTTCAGGTTGTTTATGATTCACTGAGATTGAAAAACACATAGACTGACAGACACATGTACACTGCACTTTATTATTATAGATTTATTCAGTTTAAAGAGAGAAAGAGTCACAAAAATCTGATTGTATTAAATACTAGTTCAGTACCTGATATCATAAATTGCAGAAACAACTGTTATTAAAATAATTTGCAAAACCTTTTTATATGTACATAATTTGCCAAACATTGCTATATAATAGAATCATTTCCAAAGAATTTCCATACATTCTTTTAGTATTTACTATGTCACTATATATGTAATCATGAGAGTGAATGAAAGTTTTGATGGATTTGTTTAATAAATCCTATCAGTGATAAGACAGCTTACATAAATGGCTAGTAAATAATTTGCAATACATTCCTATAGTAAAATCATTTCCAATGAATTTCTATCTATGCTTTTAGTATTTGCTATGTCACTATATATGTAATCATTAGAGGGAATGAAAGTTTGGATGGATTTGTTTAAGAAATCCTATCAGTGATAAGACAGCTTACATAAATGGCTAGTAAATAATTTGCAATGCATTCCTATAGTAAAATCATTTGCAATGAATTTCTATCTATGCTTTTAGTATTTGCTATGTCACTATATATGTAATCATTAGAGGGAATGAAAGTTTGGAAGGATTTTTTGCTGAAAGTATTTTGCTATATTATTTTCATAAATTCTACACATTAAATGAGGTGCAGAGTTAGTTATTTGATAAGCACAATACTGCTTCCTTTCTTTGTTTATCACCCTCTGAAAATTTTCTTTCTAGAGTAAAGAGGAGATGTTTGGAGATCCTTCTTTGGCCAACCTCCGCAAAGGAGACATCATTCAGTTGCAGCGGAAAGGATTTTTTATCTGTGACCAGCCATACGAACCTGTCAGGTAGGTAGACAAGATTGTAATTCATGTAAATTACTTTGATACTTTATAGGAGACACCAGATCTGAAATAAATAAGAAATAAATTCATACTTTGAGACCTGCTTTAGTGGCTGAGATAGTTGTGCTAGTATTTAATGAACAAAATCTATACACTGATAATCAGGGCAGGCATGCTGTCCCCATTAGGAAGATTGATGCAACATAATCTTTCTAATCTCATTTGGTCTTGTACAAATCTTAATAAATATCAACCACACAATCTTCCTGTAATTGTACCTGCTGGTGTCTATGCATTTTTTGTATTTGTAAAATCTGATTTCGAATTCTTTCAGTATCTGTCTATATTTCTGAGATGAGGTATTATGTACACTATTTACATTATTCGGACTATTGTCCTCATCTTTGTTGCCATATTTATCCAATCCTTCAGTATCTCTCTATATTTCTGAGATGAGGTATTATGTACACTATTTACATTATTCAGACAATTGTCCTCATCTTTGTCGCTGTATTTATCACAACGTTTCAGCCGTTGTATGCTCCAGCCTTCTTAAGGTGGTTGGAATGTCGAACTGAACCCTTTATTTCGCTCACTGGGGTAGACTGTTCTAGTTCCATGTGCCATATCTAATAGGTGTCAGTTATCAGTTATCTCCTGTTAATTCCCCTCTCCAAGTTCTCCACTGCCTTAACCAGGTATTGAACGAACTCCACTCTTTGGGTCCTGTCACTGGATCTTACTAACACCTTTATCCACTGTGCCATGTGTCCTTGAGGACACATGGAGAGGGGAATTAACAGGAGGTAACTCATAACTGACATCCATTAGACATGGTACATGGAACTGGAACAGTCTACCCCAGTGAGTGAAATAATGGGTTCAGTTTGACATTCCAACCACCTGAAGAAAGCCAGAGCATACAACGGCCGAAACGTGATAAATACGGCGACAAAAATTAGGACAATAGTCCGAATAATGTAAATAGTGTTCATATTCTTTATTCATTTTCTATGGCTTATCAGTGCTTTGCAGGTTACTTAAAGACAAAATATTTTTAGGTGATAAGGATTTTTTTTTAAGATAATAATGATTTAGTGATACAAGTCTTACTAATTGCATGGAATATTGCTGTCATATATTGTCTGGTGCCCCAGCTGTAAGTCTCGAGGTCCTCAACAAAATCCAGAGATGGATATGCAATGTAATAGGTCCTGATCTGGCATTTAATCTACACTCGCTGCCTCACAGACATGCCGTGGCTTTCCTCTGTCTCTTCTATAAGTATTTTCATGGCAACTGTTCTAACGAGTTGCTTTCGCTGGTTCCCAGACTCCATGAATTTAAGTGAATTACTAAGTTGGCATCTCGGTTCCACCCTTTCATTGTTGAAACGGTTAAATGTAACCGTCTCTTCTACTCAAACAGCTTCGTCTCTTGCACTTCCCGTCTGTGGAATTCTCTTCCTCTTACTTGCTTCCCTGATAACTATAATCTTCAAATATTCAAGTGTAATGTCAATCGACATCTCATACCTTGTTCTTGTTCCCTGTCTTTCTCTTTATCCTCTCCCCAAACATGCCTCTTTACTCTTGTTCTCTACTCTCTGTAACCCCTTGCATGCTAGTGGCACTACCGCCTTGCTTGGGGCAAAATACTTTAAAAAATAAAAAAAATTAACTTATAGCTTGGGGGAGAAGTGGTGGATTTATACATTTCCCAAGGGTATTTGCGGGAATATATTAAATAAATTTAAGTGAATATGACAGACTCAACTGGTCACCCGTCTAGGTAATGACCAGGTTTAATGTTGCTTAATGTTGGTGATTGTACAGGAACTAGTGTTTCAACATGGTATGGCAGTAAAAATAAATAAATGCACAATGCAAAGCATAATAGGAGGAAAAAAGCAAGGGTATTGAAATTGTATCTGAGTGGGGTTTATATGAAATGTACATACTTTCATCCTGATACATACAAACTTAAAAGGAACATTTTAATGTGTATTCATCATGTCATTATTTCTGATCTCTCATTCAGAATTATTTTTCTAGTCTAGAACCATCCTGGGTATGACGATAAACTACATCTGCGTCCTGGGTAAGACGATAAACTACGTCCAACAGCAAGGCCTCTGATCAGGTGGTTTTGAGGAGCGTGGAACCACCTCTTAATTACTGGTGTTCCCAAGTCTACCCTAAACCCAGGGTGGTAGCATCTGTTAGGGTCCCAGCTATGGGCAAATAGTTAACCCCCAAACTGGAGTCAAAACACTATGAAAGTGTAAAAATAGGTTTTAATACCAGAAATACTTTGTAAAAAAAAAATTATTACCAGCAATAAATAGATTTTTTTGGGGAAAAAAAAAGATATTACCTGCAATACATTTTTGAAGGAAAATATTACAAGAAATACATTTTTGAAAAAAAAAAATATTACCGGCAATAAAAATTTTGTCAGCATTAAATTAAGTATATATAACGTATTTTTTTTTTTTTTAAGTATATATAAGGTTTTTTTTTTTTTTTTTTAAGTATATATAACTTCTTTTTTTTTTTTTTTTTTTAAGTATTTATGACGTATTTTTAATATTGCAGCCGTTACACTGGTTTGGAATGTCCTTGTATTCTGTTTTACATTCCTGATGGTCATCAGAAAGAAATGCCCAAATGTGGTTCCAAATTCAAGCAGGAAGGCTCAAGCAAAGATATGAGTGCCAAAGAGGTTGGTGAAAATTTAATTGGATTGCATTTAATGATGATATCTGGCAGCAAGAGAGATTGGAGGTTTTGAGGAGTGTGGAACCACCTCTTAATTGCTGTTGTTTCCTAGTCAACCTTCACCTGGGGTGGCAACACCAGTTAGGGTCCCAGCTATGGGCAAATGGTGAACCCCCAAAACAAAAACAAAACACTATGAAAGTATAAAAAACCAGCAATACATTTTTATAGTAAAAAATACCAATACCTATTTATAGTAAAATTACTATTAATAACTATTTATAGTAAAATTACTATTAATAGCTATTTATAGTAAAATTACCAACAATACATTTTATTTGTAGTTGAAGGCATGCAATTGTGTTCAAAATATATTTAGTTGAAGCTATAAAATTGTGTTCAAAATATTTAGATTTTGGCATTAAAAAAACCCATAGAGGTTGATATGCCACTAAACAAAATCAACCAAACAACCAACATGAAAGAACTCTTTCATGACATTAATCCATATAGTATCCTACAATTTCTTAAAGAAATCAAACTGTATTCCAAAATATAACTTCAACAAAACTACAAAATAAAACACACGTATCACCGCCTTTAGTAATCATGTCCACACAAACCTGTATATGCACAAAAGCTGTGTATCATCTACCATGTATTCAATTGTGAAAGCAGAATAACATATATCATTTTTTTCTTACTTCAAAGCTCCCAAGTAAAATTAAATTTTGGCATTAAATGACCCATAAGGAGTTGATATGTCATTAAACAAAAAGATTTAATGCTGTTGTTTGGTTGTCACATTGGAAGGCAGTTTCATTTCTTATTTTTGTTTTATCCTTTTTTGCTTTTCCAGAAAGCCCAGAGCAAGAAAGGAAAATCTGCTGAAAAATCTCCCCAGGAAGAAAATCTACCTGCAATGTTGTCCAAAGAAGCTTTAGATCTTTCTGGAAAGATCCAGCAACAGGGAGATATCGTTCGAAAGCTCAAGAGCGACAAAATGCCCAAGGTATGTTTCATTTCTATTTAAACACACAACACAACCCTCATCCAAGTTTCCCCACCAACCAGCCAATGATTACTCCACATTGCATTTTGATTCTCAATCTCGTTGGCTTACAGCCATCCATATCATGTTGAAACACTGGTTCTCATACAATCACCGAAGTTAAGCAACATAAAGCCTGATCAGTATCTATGGGAATACCTCATGCTGTAATCTTGGATATTCAGGTGGTTTAATAGATAAGAACACTGAATTGGAAATCAGATAGCCAAGTTCCAATTCCAGTTGGTTTGTTATACTTGTAACACCTGCAATCCAAGGTTATATCTTTGGTCATGGTCACCAATTAATGTAACGCCTTTTGCTGCTGCCTACACCCAGTGGTCTGGTCCTCAGGGTCTTAGGACAACGTTTTAACCACAGAGCTAATTCTGCGCTGGTCAATGCCGACACTGGTCCAAGCTGGTTGTTGGCCACTTCGATCCATACCAACTCTGCCCACGTTTTGTTCTTGATTTCAGAGCAGTGGAAGATCGAATGTCTTCGTAATCAAAACACTGGTTCAAGTCTGGCGGGTGCTACATTAAGGAAGAAAAATATCTTCGATGAGAAATAAAATGAAAGATTCATGGGGTTAATCTTCAATTGGTTTATATAAGCTCTTGGTACGACAAAAATTAAACCTTCCCACATCAATCTCTATGGTGACACTGGACCTTGTCTAAACTTCTGGAGTTCAAAGTTCTTGAAATCAGGAAACCTGGTGGCAGCTGACGTGGAATCCACATGCAATCAAAGCAGATTCTCAGCCAAATCTTTGAGTTCCCCAAATCATTATGCTCATATACACTTTGGCTCAAACCTGGCACGGGGCAAAAGGCGTATGGGGATTCGGTGATTCCCCAATTTTTAACATTAATCTCAGGTTTTCTTTGTTCCCTATTTCTGCTTTCTTAATGGACTTTCCAAATTTAGATAATTATCCACCTACCGTGGGAGTAGTCACAGTAATTGCTCCTCCCTTGGCTCCAACCTCCTTCACTTCACATCCCACACTATCGCTCCACACAGGTGGGGCTAAATTCTGCCTCTTGCTTCTTCCTTCTTGGTATTCTAACTCTGCTCCTCTCTCGTGGATGGCATAACTGTCTTTGTGACAAATCTAATTTTTAAAGTGCATAGGTGAAAGGGCGTAATTTATTCTCCTCATTAATTTCAATTTTCTGACTCATTTCCACACTCTACTATTGCCTTTGTTCAGCAAGAACACAAACCAGATCATTGCTTCTCATTTTAATGTTCCAAGCAATAGATAAAGATTATTTCCCAATTTGTTTTCATCAACGAAAATATATTTATTTATCTAAATTCTCAACAAAGAGACATGCTGTTTTCCATCCTTAAGCTGATTTCCCTCTTAGTGAAAACATAAACCAGACCATCTGCCTCTATTGATTTTCATAATCCTAATCTTCACAGCAGGTTCACTCTGTGTTTTCATTTTTCAATTCATTTTCGCCAACAAAAATATAATTCTTGTCTGCCTTTCTTCTCACCAATGATATGTTTTTCTAATTTCCCAAGAAAGAGATTAAGCCATTTCCCTAAATCTGTTTTCATCAGCATGCCAGACTCTCAGTAGATAAGAAAAAGTAGCACTTGGTTTATCATTCTAATTCATAGGGGTGAAACAATCCACATGGCTTTTTTTCACTAACACATTACCTTGGAAAATGTTTCCCATTTTCTCTCTCTCTCAGTTTATATTTAATTTTGGGCGTAACTCCTTTTCTGCTTAGAATTGACATTTACCCACCCCACAGCCTGTTACAGTCAAATACTTTTGGGAAAGGTGCATATCCACCTCTCCTCACCCCAGCTATGAGTTAATTAGTAGGACTGATTATTATATCAAAATATTTCTTACAACCTAAAAATACTTTTTGGCTTTAAATAATCAGCAAAAGGTTGATAAGCCATAAAAAACAAATCAATCATGTCAGTGTGTACCGAATACTGGGAAAGGACTTGCTGCTGCTCACAAGTTAACAAGATAAAGTCATATCAAGAAATAATAATGCAAACCCTGATTCCCATGTTATATGTAAATGTTTTATTCAGGGCTTCACATGTTCGTCTGGATGGGTAGGCAGGTAATACATGGGACAACTTTGGCTATGTCAGCTCTTCTCCCTACCAACTCCTCACCCATCTGCATGTGGCTGGCAATATTAATGGATGGTGCAGGAACTATACAACAAATACAAGGACAGACCAGAACAAATCCAGATTCAAAGTATGACTGTTAATATAGTCCGGAACCCGGATATACCTATTTCCGGTTTTGTTGCTACTTGATCTCTAAAAACATCTCATTCACTCCTTTTCTTCACATGTTCCCCCTTCAGTCAAAGTGGTTGCCATTTAGAAGGCTGAACTTCAAAAAGAACCATCTGCTGGTTGGTCTATCAAACAAAAACACTTGAGATCAAGATAAAACCATCTCTTCCCTTTCTTCGTGGGTGTCCATAGTATCACATTATAACCATTTTCTTTTATTCTTTTAAGTAGTCAAACTTCAGAAAGAAGCATTTGCTGGTGTATCAAACAGAAACACTTGAGATTGAGATAAAACCATCTCTTCCCTTTCTATGTGGGTGGCCATAGTATCACAGTACGAACACAGTGTGGTATTAATCTTTGTTATGAGAAGAGTGTTGGAAATTAACATTTTCTGGAGTGATGCAAGGAACCAACCATTCTTCCAGTATCTTTTGCGATGACACCCAATATTCATGTTTCATTTGAGGTCCCGAGTGAGCGAAGCCAATCCTTCCCCAAATTGAGCTGTGAGAGTTAGATCAGAGGGGAGATCATATGACAGGCAATGGTCATCAAGATATTTAGATCTGCAGCCATACACTGCACTATCAGTTCATAATTTACTGTGGAATAAAAAAAAAGAAAATAAAAGCATTCATCATTTATGTTAATGAAAAATATACAATTATCTCAGCCACCAGGAAAGTTAAGATTTTTACTAACCTTGACACAAGATTAAATAGTTAGGAATTTGTGGGGTTTCAATTGGTTGGTTGATTTTGTTTAGTGGCATATCAACCTCCATGGGTTATTTAATGCCGGTTTTGTTGTTACTTTAATCCTGAAAAGTCCTTTATTTACTGTTTCCCTTTAGTAAAATAGATGCCAATAAGAAGGCCAAACTTCAAAAGGAACCACTGGTCTATTAAACAGAAACACTTGAGATAGATAAAATCATCTTTTCCCTTTTCTACATCAGTGTCCATAGTATCACATCTAGACCTTGTGTTTTTCTTCATATATTAGGTTGGATACTTTAATCCCATTGTAAAATCCAGCATAAGACAAAATTTTATATGAGTTCTATTTTAATACAGTTTTTTTTTCTTTTTTTTTCTTTCTTTTTTCTTTCTATCAATTCAAGTAAAAATGGAGGACCCCCAAAAAAAGTAAAAATGGAGGACCACCAAAAAAAAGTAAAGAGTAAAAGTGATCCACTGGTAAAAAAAAAAAAAATTGAGAACCACTGACATACATAAAAATTTGAAAATTTTATCCAATGTGCCAGGACGCGCTCACAGTGAGGCACATTTTGGCTGAATGTAATACAGAGGTGCTGCAGGGAGACCTGCATGAGAGAGAGTTGTTTAGGGGTGCTGAAGCTATCAACATGGTCTCTTACCTTAAGGAAGTGGCTTTGTATCAACACATCTGGCACCTGCAGGGGATTGTGTTCAGGCCATATACAGTGTAACCCGGATATAAGAGACCCGGATATAAGATAAACCTGGATATAAGAGAGATTTTCTCTGGTCCCAAATTAGAGCCATACTTACCTAAACAAAAGAGACCAAACCCGGATATAAGAGAAACCCGGATATAAGATACTTCCTATCCGGTCCCGACAACTCTCTTATATCCGGGTTACACTGTATCTGTAGAATGGGCATTTACCCTGAGGGTATAAAATTGTGTACAGGGTATCTGTGGTTGAAGGTGTGCACATGCATTTGAGATATATTTGGTTGAGGGCGTGAGACTGTTCAAAATATTTAGATTTTGGCATTAAATAGCCCTTGGTAGTTGATATGCCGCTACACAAAATCAATTAACCAACCAACCAACCAAACAACATTTATCTATGCAAATGAAGTGTCTGTCCTTCTGCTTGTTTGTACGCCGTACAGAGACATGACAAAAGTAAGTAGACACCCATCAAATTTGGAAACCCAGTGTAATCGGCAAACTAGAGTTTGGGGGAGAATTATTTTAGGACTGCATCCATTAATACTTAGTCGATACTGTCTTAGCGTCCTTGAGCACGTTCAACTTGTTGAGCACAGAAGTGACAAGCTCTGTAATCTTTGACTTGGAAATTTCTGGTCAAGTTGATTTAAAAAATTTTTTTTTTTTTTACTTATATTCACCCAGTACAAGGCCAAAGAGCCACTCAAGGTAGATAGTTACTGCATGGTGTTTTATGAATGTAAGAAAGGGCAAGAAGGGACATTTTATATAATTTGTTTTTTTTCTTTTTTTATTTTAGGACCAGATTGATGCAGCTGTAAAGATCTTATTGAACCTGAAAGCCCAGTTTAAAGCTACCAGTGGTTTTGATTGGAAACCTGATTTTGCTAAAATGAAAACACTTGAAAAAACGGCCCCAGTTGCTTCTGATCCCAAACAAATCGAACTGAATGACAAAATTGTTACGCAAGGGAACAAAGTAAGGCAGTTGAAAGCTGATAAAGCAGCAAAGGTAACTTTATTTATTTAAATCCCTGAATCCTGTACTTGATAGTGTATATGTGACTCACCTCAGGTGATGTTAAAATAGACTTTGCATTCAGTTTCCCTCAGCGAGCAAGGTCATTACCTAGATTGGTAACCACTTGGGAATATCCTGTGCTGTAAGCTCTGGATGAGTGGGTGGTGTAATGGATAACGGCTTGGAATTGTTAATTGGAGAGCTGAGCTCCAATTCCCTTTGGGTACGTTATATTCACTTACACACAAATAACCTTGGGGAAGGTATGAATCCACCTGTTCTCTCCCAGCTATGGCTTAATTAGTAAGACTTGTATTAATAATCATTTTATTATCTAAAAAAGAAAATAATTCTTACAATCTAAATTATGAAAAATCCTTAAAAAATAGTGGACAGAAAGGAAAATTAATATATGTTGATATGCATAATTCCCCTAAAATGCAAAGCAAACACAAAAATAAAGCTAGGAAGATATTATGGTTCCCCCCCTCCCCAATATAATCTAGCAGTTAAAAAAAAGAAAGGAAAAGTTAGGAAAAATGTTTTTTAAATTATTAAAAAATTTTCCCCAACTAATGCATTTTATAAAATTTTCAATAAAAATAACGTTAAATGAAGTTATAGTAGCATGCCAAATATGACTAACTTAATTAGTAAGTACAACTGGAAAAAAAATCAGACAAACCACACCTCAACCCCTCTAAGTGTAACTGTAGAAATAAGGACGCCTGTCCACTTGAGGGCAGGTGCCAGCAGGAGTGTGTGGTTTATAAAGTCGTGTTACATAGAAATAAACCGAATAACACTGACAAGAACCCCAAAGTTTACATAGGATCTACCCAAGGTCGCTTCAAAAAATGTTGTTATAATCATCTAAGTAGTTTTAATCACAAAACCTATAGACATAGTACCAGCTTGTTCACTTACGTATGGGATATAAAGCAAGAAGATAATAGTGACCCCATTTTGAAATGGGAAATGTTAAAAAATGCCTTAAATACTCTGGCGTGGTCACGAGGCTGCAAAACGTGAAGTATTAAGTACTTAATACTCTGGCGTGGTCATGTGTAACGTCACAAGCTGCGACGCGATTTTCACTTCTGCATCTCGTATATACGAGTTTATCATTACTTTGAACTTATTCAAGCAGCAAGGGTGGACTTTCATTGTGGTTTCATCCATGTATTGTTTGATATATTAAAATTGTCATCTTTGATAATGGCTTATGTAAGCCGATAGCTTAGATTGGATTTAAACATATATCAATATGGTATTTTCCTTTCGTCTTTCAACGATAATGTGATTAAGCTTATCAGACAATATGAAAGGAACTTACTTAAAATAAATAGACAAAACTTGTCTATATTATTTAATGAAGCATGCATTAATGAAAAATTGCTGCCGAAATATACACAATATATATATATATATATATATATATATATATATATATATATATATATATATTTTAATAAATTTTCTCTATTTGCATGTTGGCATAAATCATTTTCTTCTTATTTTTTATATGCACACACGTCTGCGTTTCCCTAATAGTAATGTTTTCTTAATTTTTTCAGGATGAAATTGATGGCCAGGTGAAAGTTTTGCTTTCTCTTAAAGTCGAATTCAAGAATCTCCTTGGTTTTGACTGGAAACCTGGATTTATGCCATCGAATATGAATGCTGGAAAAAATCCCGGTAGTTCAGCTGCAGAAGAACTGAATAGTAAAATTTTGGCACAAGGAGACAAAGTTCGCAAGTTGAAAGCAGATAAAGCTGCTAAGGTAATATGTTACGAATAATACGCAAACAGGTGTATGCATGTACATTGCACTTGCAGATGTGTGTGTGTGTGTTTTTATTTTTAAAGGCATTAGTATGCGTGTGAGATGTTTTCAACAGGGTCATCGTCTGATGGGAACTTTTGGATGCACAACTGGATATTTATTTTATGGTTGTGTTTCCTTTACATACACACAAGTTGTTCTGATCAGTTTTTAAACTCCCAAGCACGAATACCTTAAAAAAAAAAAAAATCTGAAATTTAGTCAGATTTTGGAAAATTAATGATGTTGAGAATTTTCAGCACCCCCACATATAATATTATGTGTTAATAGTTGTATATATTTCTAATTTCATATTTTGGGTTAATTCCTTTTATTACTAAACATATCTGGCATAAGTGCAATGCTTTTATCCCGTCATAAAGTTCATGAGAGAAATATTTATACAAATTTGGTTAGAGACCAACAAAACAACTTTTGCATTATTTACATGAGGACTATTGTCTGCAGTAGTGTAAATAACTCCTCATCCCAGAAATTCAGACAGAAGGTAATCAGGTGATATTAGCAGAAAAAAATGAGGACAATAGTACGAATGTAAATAATGATAACTCCTCATCCCAGAAATTCAGACAGAAATGGGTTTTTATTTTTTTATTTTTTTTGTTGAATATAGAATAGCCATTTTGTTTCAACACTTCTGGTGTCTTATCAAGTGATGGTGTTGAATATAGAATAAAGGGTTTTTAATTTTTTTTAATTTTTTTTTTTGTATATTCAACAGCATCACTTGATAAAACACCAGAAGTGTTGAAACAAAATGGTTATTTTTGTAGTGAATTCATAACATATTTATGTTATAATTTTCAAGTAAATAATTATATATATATATATTATATATACTGTTTATACGTTATTTCAAGTAAATGCTCTGTTTTTTTTTGTTTTTTTTTAAATAAATGTTATTAATTATATTTACCAGCCTAAATGTTCACAAAATTTCATAGAAAATATGTTCTCCAACAGATTTGTTGTTTAAAAACATTAATTATATATTAAAATCATAATTAAAACATTATTATACATTGTATATGAAAATATCTAAAATTTTCTTTAAAATCCAATATTTCTCCTAGAAATGTGTTTTAAATGTCTGGAAGTAAATTTAAGGATTAATTAACTGAATTTTCTAAAAGTAATGCTTACCTTTTACCTAAAAAGAATGAAAATAACATTTTATTTATGCATAATAACCTGTGAAGTCAAAGGATAAGAGAAGGGTGAAAAACACTAATTCTCCCCTTGTCTATAAAAGCACAGGAAAAAGGAAAAATAAAACCTAAAGGTGTACAGAAGACCAACAGTGCAGTAATCAAGAATTGTTATTTATGTTTAAAACTAAATTTTCTTTAATCTTATATAACCAATAGTTTAAGAATATAATTTTTTTATTCTATACACTTTTATTAGACTTAGTATATTATTTCCATTCGTTTTTGAGTCCGGAAATTTTTTTATTTATTAACTAATAATTAATAAAAAAAAAATATACTTATTATTTTGAAGAAGACTACACATCTTCTAAGCTATTACTCCAAATTTTCAAGCAATGTGTTAACTACATGGCCCAGTAGAACAACAAACCTTTTTTCACTGTCTTTAAATACAAATTAAAATGTGTAGTTAATTATAAAATTGATAATATTGTTACCTCATCATTTTGTATCATGAACTGCTTTTAAAAGAAACCCAACAAGTTTATGGTGGGGTTAGTATATAGATATATAAAGGTGGATTTAGGTAACGAGAATTCTATCAAACTTGCTTCATTAAACAATACCAACAAGGTCTGCTTGTTTAACTTTTTATTTACTTTTTCCGATTTTGGACTAAGTTGTTTTAATTTCAGAATAAAAAAATTTGGAAAATTTACCCTTTATTTGTATGTACTTTCTACTATCACTACAGTCATTATAAAGAATAGTGCATTATTAGTCAAAATAGGTTTCACAAAATCCACTGTTTTTTGTTTGCCAGAATTAAATTTAGGTTACTTAAAGGTGATAGACCTGAGTATGACGATAAACTACATCCGGCAGCAAGGCTTCTGATTGAGAGATTGGAGGTTTTGAAGAGCGTGAAACCACCTCTTAATTGCTGTTGTTCCTTGGTCCACCCTGATCCGGTGGGTAGCACCTGTTAGGATCCCAGCTATGGGCAAATAGTGGATCCCGAGCAAAACACTATGAAAGTTTAAAAATCCATTTTTATAGTAAAATTACCAGCAGTACATTTTTATATGAAAAAAATTATCAACAATATTTATTTATAGTAAAATGACCAGCATTACAATTTTATAGTAGAATTACCAACAATTCATATTTATAGTAAAACTAGCAGCCTGGCCCGGCGTTGCCCGTGCTTGATTCAAAAATAGTATGACTCGTATAGCAATCGCTATCACTTGACTTAAAATATTTGTTCCCTTTCTTGCCTTTAAAGGAGTGCCCTTTGCCGTGCTGATGTTGCTACATGCCTTACTTCTTGCCTATCTCACACTGCGAATTTTTTCTAAGCTCTAATACTAAACATTAAATCTGTTATGAAAAAAGAACTAGACAAAATGAACACAAAATGATCAGCTTTAAAAAAGGACTCGTAACTGGAAAAACCGAATGAAAAAAGAATGTTAAAAACAAATACTTTTTCACACCCAACCCAGTTCTGCTGAATTAGAATCAACGTTGAGTTTAAGCAAGCGAATGAGCCAATTGGAGTAAAGTGCCATGCAGATTTAAATTTTTCCCACTTGTGACGAATGCAGCTATTGATTTTTTTAATTTTTTTTTTGCATGCTAGTTAACATTCGTGTCAGTCAGCTGTTGGCTCTCACGCTGCCCAATAGAATCTTCCTGCCTATTCGTGGCAGCCAGCTATAGGCTCTCAAACTACATGAAAACTGCTGTAGAAGCATGAAAAAATCGGTTATTTCCACTATCGATGGGAGTTGGGAAATGCAAAGTCGATCTTGGCCTTCCCGCTAACTTGGAGCATCTGCATGTAAATTTTGGTGCAAATCCGTCGAAAATTGCGGCCGTGCATTCGTTACACACACACACACATATCCTGCCTTTTATAGATAGAGATAACCAACAATACATTTTATCTGTAGTTGAAGGTGTACAGTTGCATTCAAAATTGTATTTAGCTAAAGCTATAAAATTGTTAAAAATATTTAGATTTCAGCATTAAATAACTCGTAGAGGTTGATATGCCACTAAATAAAATCAACTAACTAACCAACTTAAAGGTGATGTCACCTGTAACAGTCAAATTGAATTTATATGTGCTATTTTTCTTTTAAACATACCCTGATATATGATCTACTGTGGAGAAACACATTTACGGATAGATGTTTCTTTAGTATTATAATGTCTCTAGAATTTTGAGTTTTTCTTTGTATTTAGTCCTATATAATATTTTGTTGTTATCTCTTAAAATTTGTTTTATGCTACTATTATTTTTGTTATTTGTGATGTATTTTGATCTATATGGGCACAAATTACACTAAATTTTGACCTGACAAGATAACCTACGAGAGAATGTGGTGCATGTGTGGCCAATGTAAGAATTTAATGTTGTCTTTTGATTATTAATGTTGGTTGGAGATACAATCTCCCAAAAGATGTGAGAATTCTTAAACAGCATTATTTTTTACATAGCGTGGATTTTTGAGGTGCTGAATTATTGCTAAGAATTAGACATTTTGAATTTTTTGTAATAAATGAGCAATCTAAGCTATTTGTTAGGACCTTTAACATCATATTGCAGCATAATTATATTTTTAATGGCCTTTTCATCTTGCTTATAATAAGGATGCATCTGGTTACAATAAAATAATCGAGCCTTCTTTACTTTTTCTTTATCAAGTTGGTTGCTTATGTCTTTTCTTTTTTTGAATTTTTTTAATCAAAAAATTCTTTGGTCTTTCCTCATAATAATATCAAAGATTTTGACGATAAAACTTTGTTTTTACTCAGTTTTAGGCATCAAAGAAATGTTAGAAAATTGCCAATAAATTTTAACATTATTATATATACCAACCTTATTTTCTGATAATGTTGTATTTGGGCATCCATATTTACAGAAATCGATACATTTATCTACGCATAAAAGATATTCAAAATTTTTTATAAGATATTGGTAATTGTAGTAAGCTAGAATTGTAAATTTTTTTTTTTTTTTTGATTAGTAAATACAGTCTTAATTTAATAACGATATCACTTGACTACTACAAATTAATACAGAATGTTAAGATTTATTCACTGAAAAATTTTTTTCTTATGACAATAATGTTCATGATATATTTTATACTTAAAAACAATTAACAGCTTTTCTAATTAATTAATATCTTAGTTTTATTGCATTATTTACTTTATTTTACGATTTGGAGCAGAGTTTCTGTAACTGGGGGTTAAAAAAGAATTTAATTATTGAACTTCTCCAAGGACTTGTCCTTATAACTAATATAAACATTAAGCACTACAAAAAAAGAATTTCTTGAAGTTTCATAAATTAAATAAGTGAGGTGGGAATAAATATAAAAAAAAAAAATTTCAATTTTTTTTTTCTTATAAAACCCGAAAAATAATTAAGAACAAAAATGTTTACATAAAGAAAAGTGGCTCATTGATTTTTTTGAAAATGTGTTGGCTAGTCTATTTTTAAATATTTTAAAACTTTTCTAAGAAACTGTATGTAGCAAATGAGTTGAAAGTCAGAAAGTCATGGCCTGGTTGTGGCCACCGAGATCCATTACTAAAGTGGAAATGGGGAAGATAAACATTAGTTGATGTCAAAATTGGAGGGGAGAGAGATGAAGATCAAATCAATAAGTTTAACAAATTCATTTCCTTTAAGGCCTCACACAATTTACAAGTAAAAGATTCTAAACTTGTAACCTTGTTTTATGAATATGAAAGAAAAGTAAATGCTATCACGTGCCTACCATACAATTTACAAATAAAGAAAAAATATTCTCCAAAAATACCATTCTATGAAACTACTGTCTTGTCTAAGCTTACCATCACATAGCGATTCTCCCGGATTAATAATTGCGTCATCTTCAGTGCTTCACCATTGTAAACAAATTTAAATTGAACAAAAAAAAAATTCTTCAATAACATTAACTATCAATGATTATTTTTTGATATTTTATTTATATTTTGTAATCTAAACCAGTTGTATGAATAAGCAAAAAAATTGCCAAGATGACTGAATCAAGCCAATATATAGTGAATCAATCTCAAAAGTTGATCCTGCTCCACTAAAAAAAAAAAAAGAAAAAGAAAATGACCCCAGTGTCAAAAATTTGTGCTAAAGCCAGAGTAGAGTAATTTCCTGATGATTTTTATGCAGAAGAAAATGTTATGCAAATTTTGTCTCCATTGTTTTGACATTTTTAGGGTTGACTCAAAGATCACATCAAATCAAAAAAAAAAAAAAGTGTGCACTTCGACATTCCCCTGGCCATTTTGCTATAAATACGCATTGCTGGCCATTTTGCTATAAATACGCATTGCTGGCCATTTTGCTATAAATACGCATTGCTGGCCATTTTGCTATAAATACGCATTGCTGGCCATTTTGCTATAAATACGCATTGCTGGCCATTTTGCTATAAATACGCATTGCTGGCCATTTTGCTATAAATACGCATTGCTGGCCATTTTGCTATAAATACGCATTGTTGGCCATTTTGCTATAAATACGCATTGTTGGCCATTTTGCTATAAATACGCATTGTTGGCCATTTTGCTATAAATACGCATTGTTGGCCATTTTGCTATAAATACGCATTGCTGGCCATTTTGCTATAAATACGCATTGCTGGCCATTTTGCTATAAATACGCATTGCTGGCCATTTTGCTATAAATACGCTTTGTTGGCCATTTTGCTATAAATACGCATTGTTGGCCATTTTGCTATAAATACGCATTGTTGGCCATTTTGCTATAAATACGCTTTGTTGGCCATTTTGCTATAAATACGCATTGTTGGCCATTTTGCTATAAATACGCATTGTTGGCCATTTTGCTATAAATACGCTTTGTTGGCCATTTTGCTATAAATACGCATTGTTGGCCATTTTGCTATAAATATGCATTGTTGCTCAATGGTGGGCAAAGTAAACATGCATTTTGATGTCTGAGAGCTGAAGAGCTTTTTTTGTAGAGATATTGTAAAACAAATGCATTTTGATGTCTGAGGGGTGAAGAGTTTTTTTTTTTTGTGCAGTGGGTAGTAAAACATCCATTTTTATATCTGAATGCTGAAAAGAGAAATGCATTTGATGTGTGAAGGTTGAAGATATTTTTGGTGCAGAAAATTATGCTTAAGAATAAGTGAGAGAGAAAAAAAGCTATTGAATTTTAGTCATTTTGAGAAAATAAAAATTTAAACCCTTTTCACATCTTCATTTGTTTAAAAAGTAATCCGTTTTAAAAGCATTAACTTTTCTTTTACTTATATGGAGTATTTACAGAGCTGATTCCCTTAAACAGAATAATATTTAGTTTAAAGATTTAGTTTATGGTGTAAAATTTAATGATGCCATAGAAAACAACCATGTTTAGTTTGACCATTTCAGATATTTACAGTTAGGACATGCCATGCCATTTCCACAGAGTCAAATCACCCTCATTTCCTCCATATTCCAAATGTAAGGAGAATGTTTCATGCAAAGTACTACTACTTTTTGGAAGAAACTCTTGCATGGGTGCTTCCCTGAATATTGCAATCTTAACCTATTTAAATTATTAGGTTGGTGCAAAAATAATGTCGTTTTTTGACGTTCAACTTCAAAAGATCATAACTCCTTTCATCATAAACTTTATTAATCGAAATAAGAACCATTAGAACGACACATTTTTGCCAACGAGAAACAAGAATCCCATTAGCATAGAAATCCGGAGTTCTGGAAGCGATGAAGTCATTGAAGGCCGATTCGGCATCATCTCGGCTTTTGAAGCGTTTTTCGCGCAGGAAGTTGTCCAGATGCTTGAAAAAGTGATAATCGGTGGGCGAGAGGTCCGGTGAATATGGCGGATGAGGCAGAGTCTCGTAGCCCAATTCGTTCAGCTTCTGCAGGGTCAGTTGAGCAACATGCGGGCGAGCGTTGTCATGGAGGAGAATTGGTCCCTTCACATTGACCAATCTCGGGTGCATATGTTGGAGCTTCTGGTGCATTTCGTCTATTTGTCGGCAGTACTTCTCCGCTGTAATCGTTTCGCCCGGATTCAAGAAGCTGTGATGGATGAGACCAGCCGCAGACCACCAAACGGTCACCATAACCTTTTTTTGGTGCAATTTCAGCTTCGGGAAGTGTTGTGGAGCTTCTCCGGCATCCAACCACTGTGCCGAACGTCGCAGGTTGTCGTGGAGGATCCACTTCTCATCACACGTCACAATCCGCTTGAGAAATGGGTCGTTTTTATTGCGCAGAAGGAGTGTAGAAGACACCTCAAAACGACGATTTTTTTGATTATCGTTCAATTCACCCATTTATCCAACTTTTTTTACTTCCCTATTTGCTTTAAATGGCGAACGACTGTTGAGTGGTTGACCTCGAGTTCAACAGCAACTTCTCGTGTGGTTTTGCGAGGATCGGCTTCAATTAAGGCTTTCAAATGTTCGTTATCAACCGCAGTCGGCCGGCCGTGACCGTCTTCATCTTCGAGGCTCTCGTCACCATTGTGAAATTTCTTGAACCACCGTTGTGCCACACGTTCAATAGTGGTTCCTGGGCCAAACGCATCATTGATATCATGAGCTGTCTCGGCAGCTTTTCGGCCTAGTTTGAACTGGAACAAGAAAATCGTGTGGATTTGAATTTTGTCCATGCTGTTGAAAAGCCTGCAAAAAAATGAATGAAGAGATTGAGAACGGTAACGAATAACACGATTCGATAGAGCGAAAAACGCGCTTTAAAATGATATATAACATGGCTATATATATCAATGAATTAATTCAGAAATCATATATAAAAGTAACATATGTGAGAAAACGACATTATTTTTGCACCAACCTAATAAGTGTTAATTGATATCTATCCTCCTTATCCTCATAATCTTCACTTCTTACAGCCTACTGTTTTATTAATATCACACACCTCATTCCTTATAATCATTTTAACAATAACCATCTACCTTGAGTGACTCTTGGCTCTTGTATTGGATGAATTTTAGTATTAAAAAATAAGCAAATAAAAAAATAATACTTTGTAGCCTCAAACTTAAAGATGTGAAAATTCTGCATTTAGACTGAAAAAAAAAAAATCATATTTTATAAAAATAGATATTTAATTTATCTTTTAATTTAATTCTTTTTTTAATTTAATTAATTTATTTTTTTCCACTTTATTTGCAGGATCAAATTGAGGCTGAAGTGAAAATTTTACTCTCCTTGAAAGGGGAATATAAAAGTGTGACTGGTATTGACTGGAAACCTCCAGCTGCTGGTAGCAATCCCTCTGCTTCCCAAAAGGCTAAATCTCCTCCGAGCAAGATGGCCGATGCTCCTGCTGCTTGCACCAATCCTGCAGCTGAAGAATTGAACAATAAAATCACTGTGCAGGGCAACAAAGTCAGGGAACTGAAAGCAAACAAGGCAGCTAAAGTAAGTAAACTATTTTTAGTTACTGACATATTTTTTCTTTCCTCTATCTTTTCTTCCTTTCCTCTTGGTCTTTTATTTTTATTATAACAGTCAAAGGTTAATAGGCCCTTTGATCATTGAAATAAGAACAATAAAGAGGTAGCTGCTGATGTGACCACAGCACAGATCCTGAATTCCAGAAGCCTTTTTACATGGATGTCATTTTAACCTAATTTGGTGTGTGGCTAAGTTTCTTATGAAACTCCTCCTCTTGTTATTCCCACCATATTGTTTGCTATCTAACAATAGTAAAAAATAAAAGTAAAAATGATACTAGTAAATAAACACAGTCATAATAATACTAGTAAATAACAATAGTGGTAATAATACTAGTAACAATAGTTGTAATAATTGTAATAATAATAATAATGCTAGTAAGTAACAGTAGTAATAATTGTAACAATAATGCTAGTAAGTAACAAAAGTAGTAATAATAGTAACAATTACTTTTGCTTTTTCTTTTTTCTTTTCTTTCTTTTCTTTTTTCTTTTCTTTCTTTTCTTTTTTCTTTTCTTTTTTCTTTTCCTTTTCTTTCTTTTTTTTCTTTGTTTTTGTTTTCTTTTCCTTTTCTTTCTTTTCCTTTTCTTTCTTTTCCTTTTCTTTCTTTTCCTTTCCTTTTCTTTCTCCTTTTCTTTCTCCTTTTCTTTCTCCTTTTCTTTCTCCTTTTCTTTCTCCTTTTCTTTCTCCTTTTCTTTCTCCTTTTCTTTCTCCTTTTCTTTCTCCTTTTCTTTCTCCTTTTCTTTCTCCTTTTCTTTCTCCTTTTCTTTCTCCTTTTCTTTCTCCTTTTCTTTCTCCTTTTCTTTCTCCTTTTCTTTCTCCTTTTCTTTCTCCTTTTCTTTCTCCTTTTCTTTCTCCTTTTCTTTCTCCTTTTCTTTCTCCTTTTCTTTCTCCTTTTCTTTCTCCTTTTCTTTCTCCTTTTCTTTCTCCTTTTCTTTCTCCTTTTCTTTCTCCTTTTCTTTCTCCTTTTCTTTCTCCTTTTCTTTCTCCTTTTCTTTCTCCTTTTCTTTCTCCTTTTCTTTCTCCTTTTCTTTCTCCTTTTCTTTCTCCTTTTCTTTCTCCTTTTCTTTCTCCTTTTCTTTCTCCTTTTCTTTCTCCTTTTCTTTCTCCTTTTCTTTCTCCTTTTCTTTCTCCTTTTCTTTCTCCTTTTCTTTCTCCTTTTCTTTCTCCTTTTCTTTCTCCTTTTCTTTCTCCTTTTCTTTCTCCTTTTCTTTCTCCTTTTCTTTCTCCTTTTCTTTCTCCTTTTCTTTCTCCTTTTCTTTCTCCTTTTCTTTCTCCTTTTCTTTCTCCTTTTCTTTCTCCTTTTCTTTCTCCTTTTCTTTCTCCTTTTCTTTCTCCTTTTCTTTCTCCTTTTCTTTCTCCTTTTCTTTCTCCTTTTCTTTCTCCTTTTCTTTCTCCTTTTCTTTCTCCTTTTCTTTCTCCTTTTCTTTCTCCTTTTCTTTCTCCTTTTCTTTCTCCTTTTCTTTCTCCTTTTCTTTCTCCTTTTCTTTCTCCTTTTCTTTCTCCTTTTCTTTCTCCTTTTCTTTCTCCTTTTCTTTCTCCTTTTCTTTCTCCTTTTCTTTCTCCTTTTCTTTCTCCTTTTCTTTCTCCTTTTCTTTCTCCTTTTCTTTCTCCTTTTCTTTCTCCTTTTCTTTCTCCTTTTCTTTCTCCTTTTCTTTCTCCTTTTCTTTCTCCTTTTCTTTCTCCTTTTCTTTCTCCTTTTCTTTCTCCTTTTCTTTCTCCTTTTCTTTCTCCTTTTCTTTCTCCTTTTCTTTCTCCTTTTCTTTCTCCTTTTCTTTCTCCTTTTCTTTCTCCTTTTCTTTCTCCTTTTCTTTCTCCTTTTCTTTCTCCTTTTCTTTCTCCTTTTCTTTCTCCTTTTCTTTCTCCTTTTCTTTCTCCTTTTCTTTCTCCTTTTCTTTCTCCTTTTCTTTCTCCTTTTCTTTCTCCTTTTCTTTCTCCTTTTCTTTCTCCTTTTTTCTTTCTCCTTTTCTTTCTCCTTTTTTCTTTCTCCTTTTCTTTCTCCTTTTCTTTCTCCTTTTCTTTCTCCTTTTTTCTTTCTCCTTTTTTCTTTCTCCTTTTCTTTCTCCTTTTCTTTCTCCTTTTTTCTTTCTCCTTTTCTTTCTCCTTTTCTTTCTCCTTTTTTCTTTCTCCTTTTTTCTTTCTCCTTTTTTCTTTCTCCTTTTTTCTTTCTCCTTTTTTCTTTCTCCTTTTTTCTTTCTCCTTTTTTCTTTCTCCTTTTTTCTTTCTCCTTTTTTCTTTCTCCTTTTTTCTTTCTCCTTTTTTCTTTCTCCTTTTTTCTTTCTCCTTTTTTCTTTCTCCTTTTCTTTCTCCTTTTTCTTTTCTTTCTTTCTTCTTTCTCTTTTTTCTCTTTTTCTTTTTTTTTTAAGGATTTTATTTCCCTCTGCCTTTTAAGTTCATGCTCTCTACACTTCAGTTATTGCCTTATCTACTACTAGTTGTGTAGTCAAGCTCTGAAGAGAAAGTTATTTTATCTACACGCCCATGCCTGTACAAACACAGTAACAGCAGTGAACAATTGTGAAATGATTTAATACTTTGATGACTCATTACATGTTGACAAAAACAGCAAACGGGACAACACCAAAAAATAGATGTTGGTACCCCAGTCCTTCATAAGTGTCTTTGCTGAATGCACCCCACACCTTTTATTTATTTTTTTTAAAGCTCTCTCTCGTTGCTGTATTCATTGATCAGGGCAGCTATAAAATCGAACAAAAAAAGAATCACTTCACCAATCCATACCAATGTAACTAGAGCAAAACCAACTGATTGTGCATTTTCATTGGGCTGAACAAAGTTAAAATATATATAAAACTAGTTCTCAATATTAGCAACACTAATAAAAAAAAAATTTGTTCTGAAAGAAGCGATATGTTCCTTTCAAGAAAATAAGTTAGTTTTTTTTTTAATTCTTGTTGCCTTTCATGACAAATTACAAAGTCAAATGCTTTTTCAATTGTTAAAATAATTTGAAATCAGAGTTGTTGCTGCATGACTATAGATTTGGACAGTCACACCAGTGGATTTCTTTGTTGAAACGTTTTGGTTTTAATATTTGGTGAGTCAGTTCTTTTGCTTATTGTTGCTTTTTTTTATAATAATTTTTTTTGGTTGAATACTAACCAATTATTAAAAGTTTAAAGTAAAGTCACGCTATAAGTTATTTGTTGAAATATTTTTGCTTTAGTATTCCATAAGTCAGTTGTACTTAGTATCGATTTTTAACAACTTTTCTCAGTTTTTAAACATTTCAGCATGGTGTAATGGTTAGTAAGCTTGTCTTGCTAGATCATTTGCAATTGAGTAGTGACTTTGAGCCTCAGTAGGTGCTCTATGCTTTCGGCCTTGTACCACATGTAAGCTACACTAACTAAAATCAGCATAGCTTTATCTGCTGAATACTTTCCAGCTGTTAAAATTAAAAACAGAGCAGTGACAATATGACTAGCTTTGTACAGAGTCACACCAATTAAGTTATTGGTTGAAATGTTCTTTTAATATTTAATCATTGTTTCTTTTTATTTTTTTTACTATCGTCACCTTTTACAGCAGCTTTCATTAGTCAAATAGCCTTTGATAAAGCCGAGAGCATAAAATTTGAATAACGAACCAACTTCTGGCAATATTTATATTCACATCCCATATACTGAATGGATTCACTCCTTCAGCTTTTAAAGACCTAAATCTGGCATGTTATTGGATCCTGTCTAGCCATTCAACTTTCATGGTCAAATCAATGCTTTGTCCATGTCAGTCTCAGGATTCAAGATGAAATGTTTATTACAAGCTGTTTCTTTATTGCAACTTTATGCTACTTATTTTAACAGCCCAAGGATATTCGATGTAAAAAGTCTTGATTTAAAGCAACAATGAGTTTGAGCCTCAGTAGGTGCTCTATGCTTTCGGCCTTGTGCCACATGTAAGCTACACTAACTAAAATCAGCATAGCTTTCTCTGCTGAATACTTTCCAGCCGTTAAAATTAAAAACAGAGCAGTGACAATATGACTAGCTTTGTACAGAGTCACACCAATTAAGTTATCCATCCAGCGTCAACAGTGGCTTGCATGATGATCTTGCAGAGGCTGTCATGCCATGTGACATGGTCAAACCATGCCATCTGATGCTTAATATTGGTGAAGGAAGATTCTTGTCAGCTCACAAGACTATGGCCAGTGTGTACTAACCCCTGAACTCCCCAATCATCAAGTCTGTTTGTGACCCCAGGCAGTGCTTTGATATTAGCATTTACTTTTTTCTACCTGCATTTATAAATGTTACAAATTAAACTAAGCACAACTATTAAAGGATTAAAAGTTTTTGTGGATTTTCATGTCATTCTGGGATCATTTTTGTTTTGTTGCTTTTGGGGGGGGGGGCAAATCTGTGAATTTGTTTTCCTCGTGCTACGTCTAAAAACAGCACTAAATAAAATTCATTGTTCTTTATCTATAATTTCGAATGTGTTAAAATTATTCAACTTTTTAACAAGAAGAATCTCAAGTCGATGTTAAAAATTGCTGCTAAACATTGTTAATTTATTTAAGATGGAATGATCTCTTATGACACGTCTCTAATTTGTATTTAGATACATTGTATTTATTTTCAATTTTTCTAATTGAATTATTCACCTATATTGCATCTGATCCATTACTGTACATAATTAGGTTACAATAAAATTTGTATTTTATATGAATACTACCTTATGAGATATAGTAAAGTGATTTGGGGGAGCCCATGAGATCCTTGTACCAGCCTTGCAATCTTGCTCCATACATATGTAGTGCACTGAGCAGTGAATGTAATAAATTCAAAGATCAGTCACTTCAGTTTACATACTATAAAATAGTACAAGTAAATTTTTACCTTCACCTTATTTTATTATATTTTGAAGAAATAGAAAAACAATTGAGATCAAATATTTACTGCACTTTTAGTTTTTGTTTCTTACTTTATAAGATTTTTATAACCGATTCTAAGTGTGGGGGTCACTAAGTAGGTAACTCCTTACACAAGGTGTGACTGTACTTCAACAGGTCTAGAGGTATTGAAGCTGGAATATTCTGATAATAAACAATAAGATGAAGAAAATATAGGCCCAAAATTACTATGCTACCATATATACCCATGTATCATGTGACTTTTGAAGACCTAATTTTGAAACTAATTTTAAGGGGTCACATCATACAGAAGATATAAAATTAGCGTATGTACTGCTGGCCCTGGCTATACTGTTGACCAGACTATATCTCCATTTACTGTAGTCAAAGTAGCTTCAAAATTAGGCCTTCAAAGGTTGCATGATACACAAGTGTATATGTATATATAATATATATATATATATATATATAGCATGACTCTTCGGCAGAATTGAGTCACTGTCCGTCACTGTGTTTATCTAAATCTAAAAATAAACATGCTAAAGTTCACCTTCATCCCTGCCGTGAGCCGACGGCTTAGTGGTAGAAGTTCCAACTGACGCCAATTCAGTCGGGTTTCGATCCTAGCTAGAGGCAACCAGACGTCTAGCCACACTGATGAACTGTGAAACAGCGAAACAGTCTGTCTGTGGATGACAAAAATATATATATATATATATATATATATATATATATATATATATATATACATACACATATAGTGTAACCCGGATATAAGAGAGTTGTCGGGACCGGAGAAAAGGTATCTTATATCCGGGTTTATCTTATATCTGGGTTTGGTCTATTTTCTTTAGGTAAGTATGGCTCTAATTTGGGACCAGATAAAATCTCTCTTATATCCGGGTCACACTGTATGTATGTATGTATGTATATATATATATATATACACACACACATAGTAATTTCTTTTTATCTTGAACTCATTACAACCTCTTTCATTCAGAACACACACCTCATTTTTTATAATCATTTTAACAGTACCCTTGTCTTGAGTGAACTTTAGTATTAAAAGAAAATTAACAAAACTCTCCTCTATAGTACATAGACTTCATGAACTTAAGCACAGTACTATATAGGCGGCAAGGTCACGTCATTTTACAATTGAAATGACTAGATGTAACCAGGAGTACTATGCTAATAGTTGCTTCTGTCACACTTTTGTTTGCGGAACTCTGTTCCAGCTTCTTGCTTCCTAGTCAAGTTCAATCTTCAAAAATTTAAATGCTTTGTCAATCATTGTCTTCTGCCTTCTTAATTCTTGTTCTCTTATTGTTCTCTCTCTTTAATAGTATATTTTTCTCATATTCTCTAACACTCAGTAACCCCCCTTGCGTCTTAGTGGCTTTATTGCCTTGCTTGCGGCGAAATTATTAAAAAAGAAATGAAAGTTTTAATTCTGCAATCGAACTCTAAAAGAAAAAAAACACATTTTTATAAAAATATATTTTTATTTATTTTTCGGCACGTCTGATTGAATAAATTACAGACATTGTCTGCTAATTTTTAATAAAATCCGTTCCTACTCACGAATAACCTTCCGTGTATTGATATTAAAGTATGAGAGAAATGTGCTATAGCTTTTTAAATTTCTTTTATTTTCATTTCCCAAGTACTTTCAATCTTCTCTCAAGATCATCTTCAGGGGTGCAAGTTGTATAAAACTATATGTTGTTCATTAGTATAAGTATTTATACAAAGTTGTGCATTGTTAGCTATTGCCATAATTTTTTCATTATTCTTTTGAATGCAAAACAGTTGATAATATGCTGAGCGTTCATTAGAATATGAAAAAATTATCCATTATGGAATTTTTTTCATGTTATAATGTTATGATCATGTGCACATTAAAGTTTAAAAAAAAGAAAACTGTCCCTCTACAGGCATTTCAGAACATTACTGCAGTATTCATAGTTGATTCTGTTTAATGCCGGCTTTAATTTTTTAATATAAATTGCTTCTAGTATCTGTAATCTAAATTTGTTGTTTTCATGGTGTAGGATAGTTGTGTCGTCGATTAGTAATTTTTTATATTTTATTTATTTATTATTTTTTAATGTAATTCTTTTAAAATAAATTTTTTTTTTTTTTCACCTTCAACTCTTTATTTGCAGGATCAAATTGAGGCCGAAGTGAAAATTTTAGTCTCCTTGAAAGGTGAATATAAAAGTGTGACTGGTATTGACTGGAAACCTCCAGCTGCTGGTAGCAATCCCTCTGCTTCCCAAAAGGCTAAATCTCCTCCGAGCAAGATGGCCGACGCTCCTGCTGCTTGCACCAATCCTGCAGCTGAAGAATTGAACAATAAAATCACTGTGCAAGGCAACAAAGTCAGGGAACTGAAAGCAAACAAGGCAGCTAAAGTAAGCAAACTATTTTCCACACTAATTTAGTAATTGCTGGTATACGTTGCCGTAACACATTGCTGACATGACTTACTGCATTCTCTTTAAGGTTAAATTATGCTGAAACCCCCACCCCCACCCTCCAGTTCTTGTCTGAGTAGCATTGAGCTCAGTCAGTTTTTGAATAGGGGACTACAGGGTACTGTAATCAGCCTCCTACAATCTGAAATATGTTTTTGACTTTAAGGCTTTTTTTTATTTTATTTTTATTAGTACTATGGTACATAGTACTAATAAAATTCAGGCCCAAATAGATCTCCACAGCTTCTTTATCATTTTCGTGTCTGAATTCCCGTGACTTCTTGGGTAAAAATCGTGGAGTGGTTTCCTGTTTCTCCATGGTTTTGAATTCTGAGATGTGCTTCTCCTAGGCTGGTTACTAGATTCACTTACTATTTAACCCATAGATGGTGTTGAGAAGAAGAGATGGAGTCGTATCTTTCACAAGGGCATTTTTATGCAACAACAGACTAGAAAGAAAATGATCTTTGCTCACTAAATTCACTTTCTGTACCGATAAAGTTATACTGCTTGCATAATATTTACCTTTCTGTAAATAAAGTCGACGTAGTCTTTACCTTTCACATAATGTTTACCTATCCCCGAGCCAGATAAATGTTTACAGACTCAAATGTAAACACTTAATATTGACTTTAGACTTGAGACAAGTAAAATTTTCTCATCCCTGGACCAAATAAATGCTTTTAAGACTCAAATATTGTACCACATCGGATAGCAAGGCCTCTGATTGGGAGGTTTTGAGGAGCATGGAACCCCCTTTTAATTGCAAAAAAAAATGGGGTCAAAACTCTATGAAAGTATAAAAATATATTTTTATACTAAAAAAACTTACCAACAATACATTTTTGTAAAAGTAAAGAATATTACCAGCAATACATTGTTTGTTTTTTTTTGTTTGTTTTTTTTTTGTTTGTTTTTTTTTGTTTGTTTTTTTTTTGTTTGTTTTTTTTTGTTTGTTTTTTTTTTGTTTGTTTTTTTTTGTTTGTTTTTTTTTGTTTGTTTTTTTTTGTTTGTTTTTTTTTTGTTTGTTTTTTTTTGTTTGTTTTTTTTTTGTTTGTTTTTTGTTTTTTTGTTTTTGTTTTTTTTTGTTTGATATGCCGCTAAACAAACTCAAACATTATGATACTATGGACACCCATTTAGAAAAGGGAGATGTTTTATCTCAAAAAATGTTTCTGTTTAATAGCTAGCAGATGGTTTGTTTTGTTTTTTTTTAATTAAAGTTGGGCAATTTGGAAATTTTTAGTTTTGGTATCGATTTTGGGTTTGTTTTTTGTTTTTTTTTTCTTGATACCTTGGTTTCCAGTTCGATTTTGGTTTTTAATTTAGTATTTTTTTTTTTCTTTCTAAGGAAGCTACCGAAACAGTTCAGTATAGTGCTATTATTACTAAACCACCATACCCAGGGAAACAGGGTTGAAAAAATCTTTCAGATTTGAATAAAACTAAATTTTATCAACATTTGTGTTAATAGTAAGAGGAAAGATTGAACAAAAATATGATAAAAACATTTAATTGACTTTTTTTGTAGAGTAGGACTCAATGTACTTCCTGCTCTTCCCTACTACCATGACAATGGACTGCTCCTACTTATAAATATGGCAAGTAGCTATATTAGAGTAGGATTTGAGGAGGAGATGATTTACTGAAGTTTTTCTGTTCTATGTATGAGTATTCAATAAACCTTCTTTGTTTGCCCTACCTAGTTTTCTGTTCCTTCGATACTCTCTCTAATTATTGCCTTCCTAATTCTCAGCTATTTTGAACTCCTATGTATGAGTATTCAATAAACCTTCTTCTTTGTTTGCCCTTCCTAGTTTTCTGTTCCTTCGATACTCTCTCTAATTATTGCCTTCCTAATTCTCAGCTATTTTGAACTCCTATGTATGAGTATTCAATAAACCTTCTTCTTTGTTTGCCCTACCAAGTCTTTCGTTCCTTTGAGACTCTAACTACAGCCTTTCTAATTCTCATCTATTTTGAACATAGACAACATGTACACACTGTGCCAGTGTGGAGAAAATTAAAATAAACAACTTGGCACACAAGAGTATTTAATAGATGTCTTCTTCTTTGTTTCCCCTACCAAGTCTTCTGTTCCTTTCATACTCTCTCTAACTATGATTTTCCTAATTCTCATCTATTTTGAACAAAGAAAATATTAAAACAAATTTTTTTACTGTGTTTTTCTAATTTTTAAATAAGTTGTTGTACAATCAAATCAAAATAATAAGCATGTCATTCCATGTATTGTTGTAGAGTAGGACTCCAGATAGTTCCTGCTCTTACCTACTACTGTAACAATGGACTGCTTCTACTTATAAATATTCAAGTAGCCACATTAGAGTAGGATTTTGAGTAGCACTTGATTTACTCAAATATTTCTGTTCTGTGTATGAGTATTTAATAAACCTCTTCTTTGTTTCCTCTACCTAGTTCCTTTGATACTCTAAATACAGCCTTCCTAATTCTCAGCTATTTTGAACAAAGACAATATTACAACTCTGTGAGACCAACCTGTTAACCATTGCTCTATTGTCAGTGCCTCATAGATTCATAAATTCTTATTTACTAAGCTTAGATTTGGCATAGAGCCACAAGTGTAAGGCACTCTAAAGAACAAACTCACTACAGTAGTAATGGTCTGTGAGACTAGCTTGTTAACCATTACTCCATAGTTGAATTGTAATATCTTAAATTATAATAATTTTTAAAATGATTTAAAATGTCGTTACTGATTTTTACTTAATGAAAGTTTAAGGACAAATATTAAAATTTAATAATAATTTCATATCGTCTTTAAATTTTCCCAGGAAGAAATTGATGCTGGAGTGAAAGTGTTGTTGTCTTTGAAAGCTGAATATAAGAAATTGACAAAGGAGGATTGGAAGCCTCCGTCTGGCGCCAGTGCAAAAGCTAAACCCACAAAAACCACTCCTGCCGGTGATGGGAAGAAAGCAGAAAGCAAGAAAACTGAGTCTTCCGAAGCTGCCAACAGGGAGGTGAAAAAAGTAACCAGGTAAGCGTGTACCCTCAGGTGGGAAGAACCCCCTCTGTAGGTAAGAGCTTTTCGGCTCATCCTCTACACAGAAATAGTTTAAATTGCAACAGATGTTTCACATTTTTAACACTGATTACTACGGATAATAAAGGAATCATTCACAAGAACTAATAAATAAGACATAATGAAAAATGGATCTATGCCCAGATTTTTAAAAATCTTTTTAATCCTTTCATTCCGAGCAAGGCAATAAAGCCACTTGTATGCATCGCCCTGCGTATGATGATAAATTACATCTGTGTCCAGGGTAAGATGATAAACTACATCCAATAGCAGGCCTCTGATCAGGAGGCTTTGAGGAGTGTGGAACCACCGCTTAATTGCTAGTGTTCCCAGGTCCATCCTGACCTGGGGTGGTAGCACCTGTTATGGTCCCAGCTATGGGCAAATAACTAAACACCCCCCCCCCCCAACTGAGGTAAAAAGCATTTTGAAAGTGTAAAAATAGGTTTTAATACCAGAAATACTTTGTAAAAAAAATATTACGAAAAATAAATTTTTGAAGAAAACAAAATATTACCAGCAATACATTTTGGGGAAAAAAAAAAAAAATATTACCAGCAATACGTTTTTGAAAATAATATTACCAGCTATATATTTTTGAGGAAAAAAATTTTTTACCTGAAATAGATTTTTGACAAAACAAAAATATTACCAGAAAAAAAAAAGTTGTCGGCATTAAATGATCCATTGAGGTTGATATGCTGTAAAACAAAACAAACCAAACCACTTATATGCAAGGAGTATGAAAGAATGAGAGAAAAAAAATGGAAAACTTGAGTCTTCATGCCCTCAAATCAATGAAGTGTCAAAAGGATGGTTTTTCTTTGACACCACTATTATTTTCATTACCTTCACTCCTCGGCAATGTTTATCATTTTAAAGTGATCATTAGAATTGTAATAAAACCTAAACAATGAAAGTGAATTTATACATTTTTTTTGTTCTTGAGAATTTACAACAAAAATATTAACTATTTATTCATTATATTGTTTATTTACAAGAATAATTTTATATTTACAAAATTATAAAAACTTATGCAATATTTATCATCTACCAATTTATAAAGAAATAAATATGAAAACATTTTTTTTATTTAAAAAATTATAAACATTTACTAAATTATTAAAATATGTAAACCAACTATAAGGAAATTCTTGCTATTTAGCATTTTATAAAGTTTGAATCAATTAGTCTGTTTTGCCAACCATTCCAATAAATAATCTAATAAATAGTGTTTATTTTTGTTGTCAGTTCTCAAGAATAAAGAAAATGTCTAAATTCACTTTCATCATATGTTTAGGTTTTATTACAATTCTAATCATTACTTTTTAAAAGAATAAACATTCTAAAAACTAATGCAATGCAATATTTATCATTTACCAATTTATAAAGAAATAAATATGAAGATAATTTTTTATTCATAAATTTATAAACATTTACTAAATTATTAAAATATGTCAATAAACTATAAAGAAATCTTTATTATTTACCATTTTATAAAGTTTGAATCAATTGGGAATTAACCGATGTTATACCAACCATTCCAATAAATGATCTAATAAATAAATTTTTAATATTTTTGTTGTCAATTCTCAAGAACAAAGTAAATGTTTAACTTCACTTTCAAATGTTTAGGCTTTATTACAATTCAGTTATATTCTTCAAAAAATAAAGTACTGTCACATTTTATTTAATTATGTTCACCATCATTTGTAATGATTTGTTGCCACTTATCAGGCAACTCTTCAATTCCTTTCAGTAAAATTCCACAAGTTTTGATGTGAAAAAGTCTCCACCTAACACTTGAATCTAGTTTTCATTTTGCAGTGATCTTTAATAATCGAATGGTGCAAGGCTAGGTGAATATAGCAGGTAGGGTAGAATAGACTGACAGAGTTTCAAAAGTTCTAATGGTCACGTTGCAGCTGCTGGGCGTATAAATATGCATTTGGTGTTTCACTGTATTTTAAGAACTCTGAATGAATAACTCTCCTATGATCACATCACATGTAAAACATTGCATTTCTTCCCTGGTGATCAGTTTTGGGCTTGGCTGTGAGGAATCTTTCCTTGTCAATCCTCTGCCTTTTGTAATGAACATTATATGTAACATATTTTTCATCACTAGTTTTGCTTAAGAATTTGTTAGTGAGATTGATACATTTATTATTACAATTGGTTTCCAAAAACGGAAATTACTTACATTATTCGGACTATTGTCTTCATCTTTGTCGCCATATTTATTACAACGTTCCGGCCGTTGTACACTCCGGCCTTCTTCAGGTGGTTGGACTGTCAAACTGAACCCTTTATTTCGCTCACTGGGGTAGACTGTTCTAGTTCCACGTGCCATGTTTAATGGATGTCAGTTATCTCCTGTTAATTTCCCTCTGAAAGTTCTCCACTGCCTTAACCAGGTATTGAGGGAAATTAAGAGAAGATAACTGATAACTGACATCCATTAAACATGGCACATGGAACTAGAACAGTTTACCCCAGTGAGCGAAATAAAGGGTTCAGTTCGACATTCCAACCACCTGAAGAAGGCCAAAGCGTACAATGGCCGAAACGTTGTAATAAATATGGCGACAAAGATGAGGACAATAGTCCGAATAATGTACATAATACCTCATCTCAGAAATATAGACAGATACAGAAATTACTTATAATTAAACTAATGGTTAATAATTAACTACCTTAAAAAATTGTATAAATTTAATGATTTTTTTTTTCTTGCAGACTTGGACTTGAAGCCAAAAAGGAAGAAAATTTATCTGACTGGTACTCACAGGTATTCTATTTTTTCATTTTATTTATTTTATTTTTTCTGCATCTTTTTAATAAGTTGTCTGCATCTTTTTAATAAGTTGTATAATGTGTATTTATGTAGCAATCTTTTATTAATAAATTAGCATTGGTTACCATCGTTTCTTGAGAGGTTATTTTGTCTAAACAAAAAAAAAAGACAGAGGCACTTCATTTTATTTATATAGATTATTACACTGACTAAGGGAAGTAACTACACATTAATTTATTACCAAAAGCCGGTTTACCTCCCTTGCTACTATATTTTTTAATGGTGGGGAATATTTAATTTTATTGAGAAATGGCTTTGATCTTTCATGCTCTTCAGAGTTAACTTAGGTCAACTTTACATAGCCTATCTGCATGTCAAGTTTAGTTGAAATCCATTCAGTACTTTCTGGGTCTTAAAAAGACAGGACATTTTTGTATAGATTTTTGAATAAAAGCCACAAAAAAAGAAATAGCCCTTTAGATCTTTCAAATAACCTTTCTTGTCACTGTACCTGTGAATGTTGGTCAAAAATTGTCCAAAAGTTTCACTGCTTTCAGTTACTCATTTCACCATTATCTTAATCTGTCCTTTAAGTGGTTTGGTGTAGGATAATAGGAAGGTTATTTGGGTTGACTATTACTAGGTATCACAGATGAAAATTTCAAACAAGTACTAGGTGTTATCTGATTGCATCTTCTTAATCTTCATGATTAAAGAAACTTAGCAGTTTTTATTTCATCAAAATATCTCAAACCGTTTGATTTTGGCAGATTTATTTTTACACATGTGCTCGACTTGCTCATTTTTTGTCTATTATGAATTAGGACAAAATACCATATTTGGACTCCTATATTTTATAAAGCAATTAAGAACAACAGTTAAAATTATACTAGCTTGTTAGGTACATAACAAAGAAATTAATAATAAAATTATAGATAGTATCACAGCATATTGTGGCAGACATGATGAGGCAGAACCTGGGACGAGCACAACTGGTTCCGACTTGCCTTTTCCCCCGCCAAAAAAGAGCCCGTATTTGCTTAGCATGTAGGGCTACTGCAGTTGAAATGAAGGTGAAAAAAAGAAAGCACTTACCGCTCTGCCGTAATCCGTCCTCGGCCAGATAACGTAAAAGAATAAGGGGAGGCTTGCATCGCCTTTTTATGCAATGAATATGCAATGCATTATGGGACAGAGACGGAATGAACTATGGGATCGCATGAAGACGCAAGGGATTATGGGTATACGGACAAATATAAAAGCACCTAGTTTTTCCCAGTTCGAGATAAGCTTGGAGTGACATTCCCGGTTGGCGGCTGGAAAAGTCTGTTTGTGCGAATTTGAGACGGAATGACTAGAGGTTGGATTACCAGTTGGGAGAGCTCGAATTTACTCGCTGGTGGCCGTTTTTCTTTTTATTTCATCACAGTTAGGTACATTACAAAGAAATTAATAATAAAATTACAGATAGTATCACTGCATATTTCTTAAATAAATTCAGTCTGAATATGCAAACTTTATAAATCGAACCCTCTGCAATGACGTGCAAACAACTCATAACCTGAGGTTTGACATTTCATAAAACTGAAAATAAGACCCACATTCATCCCAAATTTCAAATATTGCATTATGACTATACCAGTAACATGCCTAATGTTTTGGGGAGTGATAGAATGGATATATTCTGGATTATTCCACTTCAAAATTGAAAAAAATTGCTTTTTAACCTTTTGTCACAAGGTATTTAAAAGGCCAATTTTAGACTTGCTTGGATTGTGTCATAAAATGAATACTTCTTACACTAGAAACACCGAATTTCATATCTAGCCATTTCTGGGGGTGTTCTTTCCATTTATCATGGTTAAAATGACCTAAAATCAACAGATTAGAAAGTATATGGAGCAGATGCTGAACAAGTACAGTCCTGACTCAACTTGTACAATTTCTGGATTGTAGAGAGAGAAGCTTAACACACGCCAAGCAATACCCACTAATGAACATAAGAAAACAACAGAAAACTCACCATATCATAAAGTGGTATTCAACCACTAAATTTGTAACTGAAATCATTAAAATAAAAATATTTTATCTGTCACAATTTAATCAAAAGTTTGAAGTTCTGACACATGTTAGTTCCAATCATTACGTAAGCGGTATGAAATCACCAAATTGTCTCAATTTTTAAACTGTAATGTTCCTCTCACATTATGCACATAAAAATAAACAACACAGACATAAAATTAATCAAATAAAGTTTATTTGGAAATTTTCAGTAATGGTGGGCTGGATGTTGGGATAACTCTTCACTGAGTAGTCAAAAGTAAGTCTTGGCCTACTCTTCATACAATCCCTCCAAATGATCTAATTCAGGCACTACCCAAGTTCTTCTAGTCTGACTAGTATATCTTTGCTGGCGTATCCAGTTTATATAGATCAAGTATGAGCCCATTTGTTACTTCCGCACATAAAAGCTTATGACTCAGTGTTGGATCCGACAAAACACTGAGAGTCAATCCAACACACTCACATCTTTCATCTATGAATCCCAAATTTGTTACCTCTTGGTAGAATGCAGGACAATCCGCTTTTGGACAACTCTGAACTTCTGCTACAACTTTCTCAATAAGGTGTACCCATCTGTTCTTAGGAAAGATTGGGAACAATTTATGTAGCCAAGTAATAGCAGAATCCCAGGTTTCCTGATACTTCTCTTTCAGTGAATATATTTGAAGCAGCACCTTCTTGGAACATTCCACTTTAGGCAAAGACATCTTGCTTCCATGTCCTTTTGTCATAAAACAACGTTGTAACTGATTTTTGTACATCATCTTCAAAAAGAAAAAAAATGAATTTATAATTCTATCCCATTTTGTTGAAGTACTACTTAGTAGTCATCTACAAATTATTGTCTACGTTTTCTTACTGAATTTGAGTTTATTTGCAGTTCATAAAAAATTGCACTGAATACAATCAGGGATAAATATAAATTTAGAGTCATCCATACATCTGAGTAACAAATAAGGAAGCACTAAAATATTTTCTTTACAAACCTATTTCCACAGTGGTCCTTAAAACTGACACATTAAAATATTTTAGAATAAAATAAACAATCATAATCCGTATGAACTAAATATTACTAAGAAATAATAATGAATTAGGAAAATGAATATTAAATCATAAATTTTTATCTAGATAGCAATAAATCGTAACTAAAATCCATTCATTATATAATTTAAAAAGTAAGAAAATTGTTTGATGGGGTAACTTTAAACAAAATGTTACTTGGTAACTGAAATGCTGATAATTATTGTGAGAATACTGCAAATATATAAAAGACATTCTCGAATTTTTTTTGTAGAATGTTTTTTATCTCATTCTTTGAATATGAACATTTTTCGATCAATAAGTCCTACGTTTTTTGTGATTTGAATCTGAGCGTAAAGTAAACAAATCGATTTTTGTTTCATATTTTTTATGATGAAAACGGTTTTTAAATCCCATTTACATTTTACATATCATAGAAAATTAATATTTAAAACAAATTCTTACCAATTTCCTTGACAATTTCGTCCATAGAAAACATGCTGGTCGATTCTTTTGTGTCCGTGTTGACGCTGTATATCGAGTCTCACGTCAAGTTGAAATGATGGCCGAGCGAGTCGCACATGGTTACACATAATTGCACACACCCAAAATGGAGCTATCGTTTCATATTTGAATTTGATTTAGTTTCATAGATTATTAAATGATCGTTTTAATGATATATTTTATGTGTTTTTATTTTTACAAGAAGCATTTAAATTTTGCGATCAAACTTTTCATTTGAATTGTTTACAAACTTTTTATTAAAATTAAAAAATATACAATATATGAAAATGAAGCTTAGAATGTAAACTTTTAAAGTATCGTGTTACTGAAATTGTAATAAACCCTACGGAGTGCGCATATTACGAAATTTGATGAAGTCTAAACTGCCGTCAGGGAAAAAAATGGCCAAAATTTTGCGAAATCACCATATGTCTCTATTTTCAAACTGTAACGTTCATCGCACACTGTAGTACATATAAAAATAAATAAGATAGAAACAAAGTTCATGAAATAAGCTTTTATTTGGTATACATTATGTCTTTATGGAGATATTGAATGAAATAACATGGCGAGTTGAATATATGACTTTTTTAGTGTTTAGTTAAGAATTTCATCGGCTGTAAGCTGAGTGTTGGGATACCTACTATTACTACCAAGTAATAAGTTTGATCCTTACTGGGTGCTCCATACTTGTAGCCTATTTTGAGAGAGATAAACCTGGTAAATAACATTTTGGCTGCCTTGGATTAGGGCGGGGGTAATGATTACTAAGCTGGTTTGGTTGACCATGACTACGGAGACATTCCAAAAGTTTGACAGTAAGTAATACAACAAAGGTTGACGTGTGGGAAATCAACCTAACCTAATCACAATGGTTCAGCTGATGAGGGGTCAGGGGGAACTGATTATATATTGTACAGTCTGACCTCTTTAATCTGGCACCCTTGGGACAAGACCACAGCTAATGCCAAATGACAGAAATCAACCCTAAAAAAACCTGTGTAAACAGACTTGCCAGCTCATTCCATTTTTTTTTCTTCTTTTAATGTGAAAAGCTTCTAACAATAGAGAGGTGCTTTGGCATGAAGAAATAGTTAGCAAGACAACCAAAGTTGACTCTTATTACCAAGTAGTGAATTTGGTCCTCACTTGGTGTGCCATATAAAATTCAGCATTAAAATAGCCCAACGAGGGCTGATATCTCATAACATCTACCTAAATTAATCTAACCTAATAATACAAGGGATTACATAAAATCTTGCCAGCTCATTCCACGTATATATTGCTGTTTTATCAAAGGTAGAACAAAGCTTAAAACTGGAAATAAAACAATGATCAATGCTTCTAAACATGTTTTTTTATTGTTTCATGCAAGACAAAGGCTTAAAAAATGACTAAAATCATACATTATATATATATATATATATATATATATATATATATATATATATATATATTATAATTATTTTTTAAAATATGATTCCTTCGCTACATAAGTGTTCTCATGTTTCAAAACAGGAGCCAAAAACTTCAATATAATTATTAAAATTAAATTGAATTAAAGTATCAAGCTCTGTTTCATCCACAAGCAAAATTTTTGGAATCATGGCTCTACTTTTGTATTGAGCACTGTTTTTTTTAAAGTAAAAACAAAAATACTAAAGAACTTTGGATTATTTACCTTTCGTGTTCTTTCCTATTTTTCTATATATCTGCACACACACACACACACACACACACACACACACACACACACACACACACACACATATACACTTACTTAATATCTTGAATGACAATATAAGCCACTCCAGTATCTTTCTGAAAAATTCACGGTAATTCACAGATTAATAAAGAAAAGGAATCTGTACATCTACATCCTGAAGGGACATGACATTTAAAAAAAAAAAAAAGATTGTTGGCAAATAAAGATTTGATATGGATGATGAAATATGTTGATTGAAAATAATCCTGTCAGAATAACTGAATCTTTTAATGTTGTATATTTTATCTGAAGATATTGAAAATGAAGACAATGTCTACATCTTTGTTTCTGTATATTAATTATTCTTTTCATTTGTCTGGCTTCAGGTGATCACGAAAGCAGAATTGATTGACTACTATGATGTCAGCGGTTGTTACATCCTGCGACCATGGTCGTATTCTATTTGGGACATGATCAAAGCCTTTTTTGACTGTGAAATTAAAAAGTTGGGAGTTGAAAATTGCTACTTTCCCATGTTTGTATCACACCAGGCATTGGAAAAAGAAAAGGCACACATTGAAGATTTTGCCCCTGAGGTAAGGATTTTGTGTATGGTTGTATTCTGAATTGGGTCTAAACTATGATCTACAATCAGATTAAGGTGGATTGGGCCATTTTCTATATTAAAACAATCACTTGATCATTGTCTCTCATCTACCTAAAGACTAGGTGGCTCCACCAAATTGCTAAGAATCAGCATACCATGATGAGAACCATGCTTCAAACATAATGAAAACAGTTTTATTGTCAAAATCTTTGTTATTATTAGGAGGAAAGATCAAAGAATTTTCTGGATATTTAATTAAATTTTTTTACTTCTTTGTAGAACATTCAAAATTTTGATTAAAAATCTTGTTTTTCTTGCATCAACGGATGTACTATATTTTAGCATAGCAAATTTTAGTGTCTTTTTTGCTGTGACCGACACATCAATTTGAAAATTCTTGCAAAGTTGGCTCCCTGTGCTGGGCCAGGAAATTCTCCCCTGAATCGATCCTCCAAATTTACAAATCAACCATTCGCCCTTGCATGGAGTATTTCTGCCATATATGGTCTGGAGCCCCTTCTGTTTGCCTCAAGGTTCTTGATAAGATCCAGAGACGGGTATGCAATGTAATTGGCCCTGATCTGGCTTCTCGTCTGCAGTCTCTCTCTCACAGACGCACCGTCGCCTCTCTCTGTCTCTTTTATAAATACTTCCATGATAATTGCTCCGATGAGCTGCTATCACTGGTTCCCAGGCTCCATGAATTCAAGCATCCTATGAGGCTGGCATCCCGTTCCCACCCTTTCACTGTTGAAACTGTTAAATGTAGATGTCTCTTCTACTCCAATAGCTTCATATCTCGCACCTCATGCCTGTGGAACTCCCTTCCTCATTCCTGTTTCCCTGATGACTATGATCTCCAACTATTCAAGTGTAACGTCAATCGACATCTCCAGTTGCCTTGACCTATCCTCTGTCCTTCTCCACATCCTTTCCTCTAACACTCCTATTTGCTCTCGCTCCAAATCCTCTGTAACCCCTTGCGTGCTAGTGGCTTCCAGCCTTGCCTGGGGTGAAAAGCTTAAAAAAAAAAAAATCAAATAATTATCAGATTTTAATGAAATTTTCAGGACTTATTCACAAATGAATGAAATTATTTTAGTAATGTATATTATTAGAAAATCTTGGTTAAAAAATTTTTTTTTTTTTTACATGCATTTATAGGACCCCTCCACCTCACTTCTTAATTTTATGAAAACTTGAGAAATTCAATGTGATAATTTTTAGTTAAAAGCCAAATTCTTTTGAAAATTTAAATCACTAATTTTTTTTAATTTTTTTTTTATTAAGATTGGACCCTGTACTGAAAATCTGCTTAGAATAAAAAAGTTAATAAAACTAAGACATTATTTAATTGGAGAAATTTTTGCTTTTATGAATAATAAATATTATGGACAATATTGTGTCAAAAAAAAAAATTTTCAATGTGAAATGAATTTTTACAAGATTTTTATTTTTTTGTTTTTAAATTAGAATAACTTGTAATATTTTTATATCTTTTAAAATTCAGTTTCAATGGTGTAATTCTTAGGAAAGATTGTTATTAAGTAAAACTATATTTACTAAGCTTATTACAATCTGACAACCCTGAATATTTTTAAAAGGATTTTTAATTATTTTGTATGCATAAAAAAATGTGCCAAATTTTAGAGATACAGTCAACCGTACATGACACCATCAAAAAATAAGAACAACAACTAGTAAATTTAGAGTCAAAATCCTCTAAAATTCAATGAAACATTACATAGAATATTTTCTTAAATTTTTAAGATTACCAAGTGCTTAAAAGGTATTTGTGTTATATTCCTCAATTATTTTTTAAGGTTAAAGTCTCCTTACAACAACATTAGATAAAAATCTATCAGTCATTGAGCTGTCACGGGGGTGTTAATAAGCTGTCAACATGAATAAACTATGTCATATTGAAAAATGCATTTCTGTGATATTTTAAACTTAAAAAAAATAATTGTTTTAAATCAGATTAACTATACTTTAAATCAGCTAATATTCTTCAAATAAAGTTTCAGAAAGTAATTTTATTTTTTGAAATTTTTTTAATAAATACATTTACATTTTCATAAAACTTTGCTAAATTTAAAATGTTTACAAATTTCAAAACGAAAACTCCTTCCAATCAATTTTTAATTAGTTTTGAAATACAGCAAATTATTTTGTTTATTGGAAATTAAATTTAATTTCCCAGCTTGAAATGAAAACTTTAAAAAAAAAAAAAAGCTTCAAGAAAGATTTTTCATTATTAAAAATTCATGAAAGTTAGTTATCGCATTTTTGTGGAGGTACCAACTAAAGATCCCAACATATTGGGTCATTTTCCATATTAAAACAATTATTTCATCTTTGTCTATTCTCTCATCTAGCTAAAGATTATCAGATCAAGATATTATATAAAAATTATTGGCTCAAAATTTTCAGTTAGTTTTGGAAATTGAACTGTGTAAAACCCTTTCCATTCTGTTTAGTTCTCTCGTGTCCCACCTAATTCTGATCTCCATGTCTTTTTCATGGTTGTTGGGTCATCAACTTGCTTCAGCTTATTTCTTTCTAATGTGATAATTCTACAGGGACCAGTACCATATTTGTGCCATATATATATATATATATATATATATATATATATATAAACGATCAGAGAAAATATTATTTGAGCATTCTACCAGAAAACTATAATGAATATAATAAAAGTTGCAATGATTTTTTTGTTTTTTTTTATATTGATTTTGTAAACAAGTAATTCAAGATTACAATATAAGTAAAAAAAAAAAGTATTAACAAATCAACTAGAAAAGCATTTTGACATAGATATAAACATAAGTATATTTAAGTAATAAAATGAAAAATTATAATGTATAAAGTTAAAAAATGATATAATTTAGTTATTTTAAATTCCAATGAATAACTATGTTAAAACAAAAATGTTTTGCGTGTCATTATATCACATTCGTTAGTTCTATAGCAATGACTTTTAAGATGACTGAGTAATTAAAAAATATAACCATCTATATAATAAATGCCAATGTCAGTGTGTCACACTTTTTCAATTAAACAGACACAACTCTATAACTTTCAATAGCTCATGTTACAGAAATTTTGGATTCACAAGTTTTCATTACTGCAATTGTTTTAGGCAATTTTTTTTTTTTTTACGTAATGTTTTGCAACAAATTTTTGGTATGGTAACAATTTTTATAACTTGGAAAAAAGTTTGGGAATAATAAAAACTAATTGCGAAATCCAGCAAAAGTCATCCATGAAATAATTGTTTGTATGGAAAGGACCTACATACATCAAACTGTCTTTATATTAGGTGATTGCAGAAGTATTATTGTTGAACTTTTAAAAGGTAAGCTTAAATATTAATGCAATACTTAAATGCAGTGATCAATTTTGAGTTATTCTGTAGTTTATTGTTGCCGATCGCATACGAGCAGCAGTATACCTCGCAAAAAGAAATCTCCGCCCACAGAGGACCAGATTGCAATCAAAAGATCCAAGGCTGCAACAAGAAAAAGAAAGTTCTGTGCAAATGAAAACCCAGATCAAATGGCAGGCAGGAGAGCTTCCTATACTAAGAATAGGCAAATACTTAGGGACTCTCAAAGTCCTGATCGAACCAAAGGTTCAATCAGGAGCTAGCTTAAATGCCACACGATAGGGAGGCTTTTAAGCTAGTAATAAATATAAAACTTAAAGAAATGTTAAAAAAAGAAGAAAGACAAACAATCTCTCATGACTGGAAATGTGTCTACTGTTTATTTGTTTCCTGGAAATTTTCTGTCTGCTGGCAGACAATGGTTTGTGTACTGGCACCAGCATGAGTAGCACTGTAGTAGACATCATTCCGTACTTTTGGAGATCATTACGTTTCTCACAGCCAATTGAGCATTTATCTGAAAGGCATCTTCATATTAAACAAAGAAGACATTTACAAAATATCATAAGAATCTAATTAAAGACTTTTTTTTTTTTACAGGTTGCTTGGGTAACCAGGTCTGGTGAAACAGAGTTGGCTGAACCAATTGCCATCCGTCCAACAAGTGAGACAGTCATGTACCCATCATTCTGTAAGTGGATCCAGTCTCACAGAGACTTGCCGCTTAAACTCAACCAGTGGTGCAACGTTGTCGTTAGTATTTCTTTTTACTTTTTAACTCTTTTTTTTTTTTCTTTTTTTTTTTTCTAATCTTATTTTATTTGGTACTACTTAAATAGAGTGGTCCCCTTGTATTTAAAAAAAAAAAAAATTAGGCAGGGGTGGTAAATAATTTTTTGTATATTAGCATTCTTTAGACCTTCCATAAATGGTGGCACTTGTTAAAGTGAAAAGATATTGAGTTTTTTTTTTTTGTTCTTTTTTTTTTTTTTTTTTTTTTTTTTAGCAGTTTCAGTCAGTTATGTGCCATGTGTGATACACGCTTAGGCGATCATGTATCTTTCGATACATGACTGATGAGGCAAACTTTTTTCCTGCAGTAGGTTGCCATTTCTTTTTGTAGTCGACCAGTTGCCATCCAAGGCTATAGAACCCAGTCTGTCCTCCTATTTACTCATAGCTGGAAGGAGAAGATTAGGATTCACACCTTTCCCTAGGATATTAGCACATAAGTGAATGTAATGAATTCAACTGGAATTTGAACTCGGCTCTCGGATTCCTCAATCTAAGCAGCTACCCATTACTCCGTCAATATAGTGTAAAATTAACTTTTACAGAGTTATCAGAACATAGTAGTTATCAAAACCGTGCGTCATTGACATCTTCATATGAAAACAAACTTGTTTTTATACCATTTTTTTTTTTTAATTAATCTGGCACTACTTAAATAGAGTGGTCCATTTTTTTTATTTATTTTTTTTAAAGGAAAAAATTTGGAAAAATGATAATCTACAAAAATTATTATTATTTCAATTTTTGTAGATTATCATTCTTTCTTTAGACCTTGTTTTATCATTTATAGCGGGTGTGGGGGGTATCTACAGGGTGTTCCAAAAGTCACTATGCACTTATATTTTTTGTTAGCAGACATGTTTCAATATAGAATACAGGAAGAGAATATGAATGGAAATTAGAGACAATGTCAAAAGTGACACCCGTTAGCATCAATACAGTCTTAGATTCTTCTTATTTTGTTTCTGAACACCACTATCAGTGGCTTTCACTTCTTGTACTGCCATTATTTTGTATGGGAAGAGTTTTAATTTTTATCTGACAGCCTCAAGACCAATATCTTGCTGCTGTGCTGACTTATGTAATAATTTTCTTGGAACTACATACTGTCAGAAATATCCAACAGTTTCCTTTAATAACTCTTCTGGCTTTCCACAATGTTTGGTGCCATCCGCTTATCCTGTTTCTCAAAATTTATCAACAAGGTTATGAAATGCATTGTGATGCTGTGGAACGGGCATATCTGAAAATTTATCATCAAAACGCTGTTACACCAAATCTGTGTATCTATCACCTTCTCGAAACACACGTTCTTCAGTTGTTAAAACCATATTAGGTGAAATCTGAAATAGAAAAAATGATTAGAAAAGGGCACAGTAACATTCCGATCACTATGGATTTATAATATCGATATAATTTAAAATCAATTCCTAACTTTTACAGAGTTATTGGAGACCTAACAGTATGAAATTTGAAATTGTGTTTGTGTCATTGACATCTTCATATGAAAACGGACTTGTTTTTTATATTACAAAAAGATTTATAAATTTAGAACAAAATAGTATATAAATTTTCATTTGTTTTTACTTTAAGAAAATATTTTAAACTAGCAACTGTTTGATGGATTTTTTGTTTTTTTCCACTTTTTTTTATAGAAAGATTTTTGGTCATTAAAGTATGCAAATGTATACATTTTTAAAATAAAGAATAAAAAATTATATAAATTAGTATAAAAAAAATATTCAGATATCAATGATGTAAACATATTATCAAGGCACAACATTTGTAAATAAAAACTAAGAGCAGATAACTCTGTAAAAGTCAGGGATCGATTTGACACTGTATTGATATTATAAATACAACCCTGTTTCTAAATTGATTAACAAGTCAAATGCATTTGAAACAGGATTTATCAATGAGAATCAAACAACACAAAAGTCAAAATACCAGAATTTCTTTCTTTCTTTTTCTCCATATCGCATTCTCTGATGAAGCTTTAATAAAAGTGAAACCTGTTAGATTGATAAATGTTTCCCATTTGTTTTCCAGCGTTGGGAATTTAAACACCCTCAGCCATTCTTACGTACGAGAGAATTTTTGTGGCAAGAAGGCCATACTGCATTTGCCACTTACAAAGAAGCTGAAGAAGAAGTGAGATTTTTTTTTTTTTTTAATATTTTTTAAACATTCCAAATAATTTTTATATATATATATATATAGGAATGTAAGTAAAGAATTCTAAACCCTCTTTTTTTTCTTCAGGTTTACACTATTTTGGAGTTGTATGCTCGTGTCTACGAAGAATTATTAGCCATACCTGTTGTCAGAGGCAGGAAAACTGAGAAGGAAAAATTTGCAGGTGGAGACTTTACAACAACAGTTGAGGCTTATATATCTGCCAGTGGCCGTGCTATTCAAGTAAGTCTGATTTTTATTTATATATATATATGTGTTTGTGTGTGTGTGTGTGTGTTGTAACCTAGGAAAGGTTACTGAATCGAATAATCACATGAAGGTTGGTAATGAATAATAATACTTAGGACAAGAACAACACATATAAGATTCACTAGCAGCACGTATAAGTAGTAGTCAGTTGCTAGAAGTGAGTCAAGTGAATTCCACGATGAATCTCCAACTGCAGACCAACATACAGTATTTACTACTGTATTTATGTGAATGGGGACATGCCCATTATCATCCATAGGTATGCTACAATAGGAAACTCGATGAAAAAGCAGAAAAAAATTGTATGTTGCATCTTGTCCTTTAGAACTTCATCAGACTGAAGTGATTACATTGATGTGACTACACTACAACATTGAATTTATCACTTTTATTACTAAATATCCTACATTATAATATAAGAAATTCTAAGAAAGCTGAAATGTTTGTAAGAACCAGGACACAAATTTACATTTGCTGGCCTAGCGATTAAAGCACTTTCTATACATTTAAAAAAAAAAAAAAATTCCTTTCTCTTTTAACCTTTACATCTCTTCAGGCATACATGTCTGTCAGCAATAGTCTTTCTCAATATTCTCCAGGTGGACATGTTTGCTGAATGACAGTGCTTTGTTTCAAAGGGAAAGTACATTTCTAAAAATAACCTATTACTATGGAAATGATGTCATTATGGTTGTGATCTGAACTGGAAATGACTGGATGTCAGTCATTTTGTCCTAATTAAAGTAATTATTTTATCAGCAAATATTAATAAAATGTTTTAAAAACATTCGTTTTTCAATCACAATGGCGAGACCCCAAGAGCAAGGCATGGGACTGTTATGTTGATAGCAGAACTTTTCATGGACAGTGAGAGCGACGAAGAAGAATTTCTAGGATTTACCCATGCAGATATTGGTGATGTGTGTGACTGAAAGTGATTCTGACCAAAAAGTTGGAATTTCCATACCATTACACGCATGCGATCACCCGTGGCTACCAGAGTTTTGCGATACAAATGTTAATCAAGCTTAACATCATTAATCATTTTTCGTCTTTTTTTTTTTTTTTAAATCTGACATAGTCATTCAACTAATGGTAGTGGAAACTAATCAGTATGCAAATGATATGAAAACAAAATTAGGTAACACAGCCAAAGCCCAACTCACAAATCAGAGCTTGGAAAAGTGTCGAGGAGGATTGAAAAATATTTTGTCCTTAATCACATGTTTGTGTGTGTTGTGGGGGTTCTACGAAACATGGCCTTGTGATGCATTCTGTTTAAAGTGCTTGCACATAGATATCTTTTTTTTTCTTTTTTTTTTTGTTCTTGGGATGATTATTGAACTGACCATAGCAAATTTCTTAAGGAGGAATAAACCTCTTAGAATCTTCAACTTAGATCTCATCTTTGGACATTTAAGGCGGCTTCAATAAAACTAGTTCCAATAATTGATGTGAATTAACTTCAGCTTTTCTCTTTTTATTTTTTAGTAACTGTTTCTCAGCCTACTTCATTTTTTTTTCTCCAGGGAGGCACTGCCCATCATTTGGGACAAAATTTCTCCAAAATGTTAGACATTGCATATGAAGATCCTGACACCCAGGAAAAGAAACTTGTCTATCAGAATTCCTGGGGCTTGACAACTCGAACGATTGGTGTTGTGTGTATGATTCATGGAGACAATGTAGGTTTGGTGTTACCGCCAAGAATTGCTTCTTATCAGGTTAGTTTCAAATCTCATTCTCTCATCTTTTCATTCATACATATATATATATATATATATATATATATATATATATATATATATATATATTGTGTGTATTTAGGCAGCATTTTTTCATTAATACATGTTTCATTAAATAATATAGATAAGTGTTGTCTATATATTTTATATAAGTTTTTTTCATATGTCTATATATGAAAAAAACTTACATAAAATATATAGACAACACTTATCTATATTATTTAATGAAACATGTATTTATATATATATATATATATATATATATATATATACACACACACACAATAAAATCCAAAATCACCTCATACGGTGATTTTAGATTTTATTGTGTATTAATTTTTCCTCTGTAACAGTAAATACAATGAGCTCTTTGTGTGGATCAGTTTTAATATTTTATATTACTAGGATCCACTTGGATTATATACCAATGGATTTATTACCATTACTATATATATAAGTACCACAAGCACGCACGCATGTGCGTGGTACTTATTGGAAAACACTCAATATCAGTGATAGAGCTAACATACTTCGTTGTATGGATGTGTGTTTGTAGCCCTAGATTTCACACTTTTGTGATCCTCAGACAAACTTAAAGTTTGTCTGAGGATTGCAAAAGTGTGAAACCTAGGATTACAAACTCTCATCCATACAACTAATATATATATATATATATATATTTTTCAAAAACATCGCTCACTTTCGTTTATTAGACATTGAATTGTCATTTTCACCGTATCTTGCTGACTTTTCAGCTAACCTAGTGAATTAATATTTATGAGCTTTTGTAAATTTGAATGTGCAACAATTTATTTCAAATAAGTTGTCACATATAAAATAATTAAAATTTCCTTACGTGGAAAAATACAATAAAAAAAAAAATGGAACAATTTATTTCAAATAAGTTGTCACATATAAAATAATTAAAATTTCCTCACGTGGAAAAATACAATAAAAAAAAAAAATGGAACAATTTATTTCAAATAAGTTGTCACATATAAAATAATTAAAATTTCCTTACGTGGAAAAATACAATAAAAAAAAATGAAACTGTCAGACCTTGTCGGTTGAATTTGAATTTAATACAACTTGTTGAAAGGAATTCATGAAATACCTTGCCATTTTTTATTCTTACAAGAATAATCTACTTGATAATAATTATCATTTGTGCATTTATTTATATCTTTCATGTAATGACAAGGGAGGTAAATCAACTTAAGGTAGTAAATTTTCAGTGATTACTTCCCTTAGTCATTGTAACTAAATATTTATCTGCATTTAGACAACATTACTTGCCAAGCAAAAGGAACCATTTAATTAACCTGTTCTTTTATTCCTACGTTTCTTAGACTGTAATCATATTTGTTCAAGCCTTTCATGTGAGGCACTCAGATACCTTTGTCTATTAAGTGATTGTCTTGCTTTAACTTGGTCTTGAGATAGGCAACAGAATGACTAAGACAGCAACGGCAAAGACTATCTTCTTTTTCTTTTGAGAGGTGTTTCATTTCAAGTCACTGTTATATTAAAGATAACATTTTTAACATGAAAAGATATTGAGCAAAAAGCGATTTATCTAATGCCAAAAGTAATCAGTAAATCATGGGTACCATGAAACATCTAAGAAATATAAAGAGAACAGATTAGTTAAAAAGTTCATTGGCCTCTATTTTAGTTGTGAATTCTTTATTTCCACTTTATTGAATCTCAATACATTGTTTCATTGTAATCCAAACATCTTTACAGTGAACCGGGAAGCTTCATCAACTCAACATTGAAACTTTCTAATAATTACTACCATTTTTTGACAGCACTGATCTTTGTATAATTTGTGCAGCGCATCTACTGAAAGTTGAATGCACAGCAATGTTTGAATAGTTTGAAATGAGCTTGATAAACATTGTCTCATGACAAAACTCTTTGAAATTGCCAGGCTTACAGCCATATCACATTGAAACACTAGTTCCCATACGATCACTGAAGTCAAGTGATGTCAAGCCTGGTCAGTACCTAGATGGATGACTGCTTGGGAATACCAGGTGCTGTAAGCTTAGAATTGCAGGTGGCTTATGGCCATATCATATCACATTGAAACATTGCTTCCCCTATGATCACCAATGTTAAGCAATGTTGAACCTGGTCAGTACCTAGATGGGTGACAGCTTGGGAATACCAGGTGCTGTAAGCTTAGAATTGCAGGTGGCTTATGGCCATATCATATCACATTGAAACATTGCTTCCCCTATGATCACCAATGTTAAGCAATGTTGAACCTGGTCAGTACCTAGATGGGTGACAGCTTGAGAATACCAGGTGCTGTAAGCTTGGATGTGCAGGTGGTGTCATGGATAATAGCTTGGAATTGTTAATCGCAGAGCTGAGTTCACATTCCTGTTGAGCTCATTGAATTTATTTATGTGCAAATACACTTGAGAAAGATATGAATTTCACCTCTTCTCATCCCCTGTTATGGGATAATTAGTAAGATTTGTATCACTAAAACCGTTATCTCTCCTCCCCTCAAAAAAAAATTACAATCTAAAAATATTTTGTTACTTTAAATAATCTGTAGTAAATGAACAAATCAATCAATATTGCCAGCCCGTGTGGCACAAGGACAGGACATTCAGAGATGTTCAAATTCATTACAGTTGGAATTGACTGCTTCTTAACCATTACTCTGTTCCTCATATTTATCTGGTTTGGTCTGGCACAAGGTCACTGGAGGAGAGCACCCAGTAAAGGTTGAATTAAGAGCAGTCGGGTTTGTGAGGCATATTTCATGGTGAAATTTCCAATTTTCATTTTTTGAATTTTTTTATTTACCACATTTTTAAGAATGTAAAAACTGTTCAAATTCAAATTTCTCTCCCCCCCCCCACTTCATCAATAGCCCCTTCCTTTTTCTCTCCCCCCTCACTTCATCAATAGCCCCTTCCTAGCCTCTTTATTTTTCTCTCTCTCCCCCCCACTTCATCAATAGCCCCTTCCTAGCCTCTTTCTTTTTCTCTCTCCCCCCACTTCATCAATAGCCCCTTCCTAGCCTCTTTCTTTTTCTCTCTCCCCCCACTTCATAAATAGCCCCTTCCTAGCCTCTTTCTTTTTCTCTCTCCCCCCACTTCATCAATAGCCCCTTCCTAGCCTCTTTCTTTTTCTCTCTCTCCCCACTTCATCAATAGCCCCTTCCTAGCCTCTTTCTTTTTCTCTCTCCCCCCACTTCATCAATAGCCCCTTCCTAGCCTCTTTCTTTTTCTCTCTCCCCGCACTTCATCAATAGCCCCTTCATAGCCTCTTTCTTTTTCTCTCTCCCCCCACTTCATCAATAGCCCCTTCCTAGCCTCTTTCTTTTTCTCTCTCCCCCCACTTCATCAATAGCCCCTTCATAGCCTCTTTCTTTTTCTCTCTCCCCCCACTTCATCAATAGCCCCTTCCTAGCCTCTTTCTTTTTCTCTCTCCCCCCAACATTATCAATAGCCCCTTCATAGCCTCTTTCTTTTTCTCCCCACCCCCCAACATTATCAATAGCCTCTTCATAGCCTCTTTCTTTTTCTCCCCACCCCCCAACATCATCAATAGCCTCTTCATAGCCTCTTTCTTTTTCTAAGTATGGGGATACAATCATTGTTAGTTTCTTTTTGTTTTTTTTGTAACTTTTACAATCACCCAACTGATTCTGAAGATAAAAGGATGTTTCATTCACTGCTTGTTTTTGGCCTGAAAGCAAATGCAATTTTATATGCAACCCGCATAATTGTTGACTTGCGAGCTCAAAAGAATGTTCTGATGGCTGCTGAAAACTGCTTAATCTTTCCTCTCTTCTCAGGTTGTTATTGTGCCTTGTGGTATCTCGGTGAACTTAGACCAGCAAAGTCGCTCCCAACTGATGGCTGCCTGTGAAAAAATGAACGCCAGCTTCAATGAAGCTGGCATTCGATCCAAAGCTGATCTGCGAGATAATTATTCCCCTGGATGGAAGTTCAATCACTGGGAACTGAAGGTATTCAATGACCCTGCCTCAGCCAAGGCTACCCACCTCTTTTATTTTCTTCCTTTTTTTCTGTTTGAAACTGTAAATTCATCATCAAATTGTATTTCACACACACACAGAAAAAGATTCTTTACAATGTTCAAATGTGAATTCTACACTTGCAGCACTACAGGGTGGCAGGGTTACAAGTATGGATGATTCCCTGAATGACAATTGGTATTTGTTAGAAGGCTCCTGCTGAGAGACATTTGGCCAAAAATCCAAGTGTTATTTGTTTTAAAATTCAATAATGGGGGATGTACCTTTACTGAAAGCTCCTGCCTAGAAACATTTTCACTAAAGATCATAGCAAATGGGGTGGGGGAGGTAGGTATACAGTAAGTATTATACCAGTATTACTAGTAAACTATTTACATTATTCGGACTATTGTCCTCATCTTTGTCGCCATATTTATCACAACGTTTCAGCCGTTGTATGCTCCAGCCTTCTTCAGGTGGTTGGAATGTCGAACTGAACCCTTTATTTCACTCACTGGGGTAGACTGTTCCAGTTTCATGTGCCATGTTTAATGGATGTCAGTTATCTCCTGTTAATTCCCCTCTGAAAGTTCTCTACTGCCTTAACCGGGTATTGAACTCGCACTCTTTGGGTCCTGTCACTGGATCTAACCAACACTTTATCCACTTTTATCCGTTGGTTAGATCCAGTGACAGGACCCAAAGAGTGTGAGTTCAATACCTGGTTAAGGCAGTGGAGAACTTGGAGAGGGGAATTAACAGGAGATAACTGACATCCATTAAACATGGCACATGGAACTGGAACAGTCTACCCCAGTGAGTGAAATAAAGGGTTCAGTTCGACATTCCAACCACCTGAAGAAGGCTGGAGCATACAACGGCTGAAACGTTGTAATAAATATGGCGACAAAGATGAGGACAATAGTCTGAATAATGTAAATAGTGTACATAATACCTCATCTCAGAAATATAGACAGATACTGAAGGATCGGATAAATATGGCAACAAAGATGAGGACAATAGTCCGAATAATGTAAATAGTGTACATAATGCCTCCTCTCAGAAATATAGACAGATACTGAAGGATCGGATAAATATGGCAACAAAGATGAGGACAATAGTCCGAATAATGTAAATAGTGTACATAATGCCTCCTCTCAGAAATATAGACAGATACTGAAGGATCGGATAAATATGGCAACAAAGATGAGGACAATAGTCCGAATAATGTAAATAGTGTACATAATGCCTCCTCTCAGAAATATAGACAGATACTGAAGGATCGGATAAATATGGCGACAAAGATGAGGACAATAGTCCGAATAATGTAAATAGTGTACATAATACCTCATCTCAGAAATATAGACAGATACTGAAGGATCGGATAAATATGGCAACAAAGATGAGGACAATAGTCCGAATAATGTAAATAGTGTACATAATACCTCATCTCAGAAATATAGACAGATACTGAAGGATCGGATAAATATGGCAACAAAGATGAGGACAATAGTCCGAATAATGTAAATAGTGTACATAATACCTCATCTCAGAAATATAGACAGATACTGAAGGATCGGATAAATATGGCAACAAAGATGAGGACAATAGTCCGAATAATGTAAATAGTGTACATAATACCTCATCTCAGAAATATAGACAGATACTGAAGGATCGGATAAATATGGCAACAAAGATGAGGACAATAGTCCGAATAAGGTAAAGAGTGTACATAATACCTCATCTCAGAAATAGAGACATATACTGAAGGATCGGATAAATATGGCGACAAAGATGAGGACAATAGTCCGAATAATGTAAATAGTGTACATAATACCTCATCTCAGAAATAGAGACAGATACTGAAGGATCGGATAAATATGGCAACAAAGATGAGAACAATAGTCCGAATAATGTAAATAGTGTACATAATACCTCATCTCAGAAATATAGACTGATATTGAAGGATCGGATAATTATGGTGACAAAGATGAGGACAATAGTCCGAATAATGTAAATAGTGTACATAATACCTCATCTCAGAAATATAGACTGATATTGAAGGATCGGATACTTATGGTGACAAAGATGAGGACAATAGTCCGAATAATGTAAATAGTGTACATAATACCTCATCTCAGAAATATAGACAGATACTGAAGGATCGGATAAATATGGCAACAAAGATGAGGACAATAGTCCGAATAATGTAAATAGTGTACATAATACCTCATCTCAGAAATATAGACTGATATTGAAGGATCGGATAAATATGGTGACAAAGATGAGGACAATAGTCCGAATAATGTAAATAGTGTACATAATACCTCATCTCAGAAATAGAGACAGATACTGAAGGATCGGATAAATATGGCGACAAAGATGAGGACAATAGTCCGAATAATGTAAATAATGTACATAATACCTCATCTCAGAAATATAGACTGATATTGAAGGATCGGATAATTATGGTGACAAAGATGAGGACAATAGTCCGAATAATGTAAATAGTGTACATAATACCTCATCTCAGAAATATAGACAGATACTGAAGGATCGGATAAATATGGCAACAAAGATGAGGACAATAGTCCGAATAATGTAAATAGTGTACATAATACCTCATCTCCGAAATATAGACAGTATTACTAGTATTATAATAGTGGTTCTTGGATTCATTAAAATCATTTATTATTTTATATATTTATTATTGAAATTCTTGTATAAGCAATACATTTTGTGTGCACAATTTTTTTTTTTCATTACTGTATACTCAGTTTTGCATTTCCCTGTGTATGTATGTATGTATGTGTGTGTGTGTGTGTATATATATATATATATATGCATGCACACACACACACACACACACACACATAAGTACAGGGTTAGTACAGATGGAATAAAATTCCAATAACCAAAAACACTATTCTTAAAAAGAGTGTTCAATACAAAGTAGGGCAAATAATATTTATTCAAAATTATAACATATGCATGTTATAACATCACTACAAAAATTGCAATTTTGTTTTAAGACTTCTGGTGTCTTAACACCATTACTTGATAAGACACCAGAAGTCTTAAAACAAAATTGCAATTTTTGTAGTAATGTTATAACATGCATATGTTATAATTTTTAATATATATATTAATAGAGTGATATGTCTTAGTAGTTTTTTTCTCAGGAATGTTGTACTGCGAATCAATTGTTTTTCATAAACATAATAAAATAGGCAGCATATATATATATATATATATATATATAAATAAATAGATCATTCTTAAAAACATCTTTCGCTCGGAAACACATTTATTTCGTCTTCCAGTTTTGATTCTAATGGAAAAATACAGACTGATGATGAAGACATGAGTCTTTGAAGTACTTGCTGAATTAAAAAATACACCATATGCATCTGACAATTTTATACATAAGGATCTCATCATTCAGTGGATTATTAATAGTCTAATGCCAATAATAAGTCTATTAGCGAAGGAATTTCGCCATTAATTGCATTAATATTGCTAATTGATTCAAGGTATGATTATCTCTTTATAATATTAAATATATATATATATATATATATATATATATATATATATATATATATATATCCATACACTTTAGAAGAAAAGTTTGGAGTCGCCCTCTGGATTTCAAAGAATCGCTTAAAAAATGATGGTTGTATGTCTTTTTGAAAAACTAATTTATGAGCTCATTTCAGAGCTCCTGAAAGTTTTGTCATATATTCAATAATAATGATAACAATTAATCCATGAACTGCATAAAGTTTATGCACTTTTTTTTTAATCTACCTTGCTGGCTAATGGTAATTTTAGGGCTGGTAAACTTTAAATTTTACCACCACCCCCTACTCTCTAAAAATTGAATGCCCTGCACTAATAAGTTAAATAGTTCCAACTTCCTCAGTTAGTAGGAATAAATTAAACCAAACTTAGTAATTATTAAATCCAGCGTGTTGCCCCCTAACCCCCACGCCCCAAACAACTTTTGGCCAATATTGTATGTTGTCACTACTGTTTGTCAATATCTCCAATTCTTTTAGGGTGTTCCAGTGCGAATTGAAATTGGTCCCCGTGATCTGAAACAGAATCAGTTTATTGCTGTGAGACGAGACACTGGAGAGAAGGTGACAATGAAAAGTGATAACTCTGTCAAGCAAATTCAAGATTTGTTTAATCTCATTCAACAAAACTTATTTGACAGGTAAACTTTTTTTCTTTTTTTTTTTTTTTTACTTGTATTAAAAATGGCTTTTTATGTTATAAATAACTAATCAGTCTGTTTCTCCCTTCAACTTCACTTTTACATTTATAAAATATTTTCTGCGTGTTTATGTGCATATAGCGAAGAAAACGGGGATTTACCTCATCAAACTAAGCGACAGCGAGTTGCGTGTATTTTATGACGGAAAAGCTGGTGAAAAAGAAGATTATTACTTACCAAACAAAAGGGCACGTATTCCGCATGACATGCTGAAGACGGAATATTTGAATTAAAATTAAGTCTGACGCAGGAAGCGCAATTAAACATACTTTGATATGCAAAATACTGGAGATCGTCTCTCAGCTGTCGACAAATGGAAAAAATGTTCACCCGATAAAAGCAGTTGGTGTTCTGGAATCTGGGGAATTCAGAAATTTTGGCTACTGCGTTTGGTGGAGAATGAGTTATTTTTCTGACTGGTGGCATGCATTTTGATTAGCGTGATAGTATTTGCGAATCGAGTTTTTGGTATTTCTTTCTGCCCTCGATGTTCAAGTTGGAACTTAGTGATTTATTCTCTGTGACGTGGAAATAATCTGCGACAAATATTTCCCCTTGCAATCCCAGTTTACTTACAGTGCACTTGCACATAATCATGCAGAAAATCTGGGTCACTCTCTCAGCTTTTCACTGACTGGAGAAATCACTCCACATGCTTTTTTTTTTTTTTTTTTTACCTTGGTCGGGAAGGCCTGTGGTATATTTACAAGGGAACAGAATGGGTAATTAATGTCACTGAAGAAGAAAATGTGAATCCTATTTTCAGTATGTGATTATCTATTCACTAGCCGAATTACAAGTTGAATCTATCACTTTGTCTCTTCTTTTTACTTCCAAGTGACTGCTACCAATGCAATTGGTTGGATGGATAGCTCCTCTCGCATTCCACTCTAACCACGGTTCCACTTACATAAGCTTGTGAATGGAAATTTGTAACTTCTAAGCAAGTAGTACTGCAGACCAAAATTTATTGTTTATTTATTATTTTATTCTCTTTTGGTCAAGTGGGTTGCCTGCTTTGAAGATCTTACTTTGCAGATTTTACAACTGGTCATAAAAACATACCAAAAATGTAGATAAAATCATTTACGGTCCCACTTGCTTTTTTTTTGTATGTACTCAGCCAGTCTTACTATTCAAATGATTGTGCCACTTTTTTTTTCTTTTTAGTTCTTGTTGAGAAAGAACACAGGTGTGTCCAAATATTCTGATTTTTAACATCTTTCTCATCATGCTTCCATTTGCTCAAAAGGCCGACTAAGACACAATAAACATTATCAGTTTTGTTTTCTTATCTCTCAGATTTCTTTCATCCAGCCTATTATATCTACACACACACACACGTGTGTGTGTGTGTGTGTGTGTGTGTGTGTATTTAGGCAGCAATCCTTCTTTCATGCACATTTCATTGAAAATGACAGACAAGGTGCTTTTATTTAGTTTTTTATACAATTTCTCATGCGATCTAATAATTGTTTACTTTTTGGATGATAAATTATATAAAAACTGTCCGAATGTTCTTTTTATCTGAGCGCTTTCGGCTATACATTTAGCCATTTTCAAGGATTATATTTCAACTGTTAAAATTAGAAATAGTTTGTTGGATGTCTTTTTTATACCAGACACTATTCGGAACATACTTGTCGACAACACTGATATAATAGCATCATCTACATGCAAAAATAGGCTAAAAATAATGGAAGCCTTATTAATAAAAACAACAAAAAAAAAACGACACTTAATAATATTAACTTTGAACATGGACATAATATCTTGACCGTGTTTTGAAAAATGAAAACATTTTATAAAACATACATGCAACAAACTATTTCTAATTCTAACAGTTAAAATATAATCCTTGAAAATGGCTAAATGCATAGCCGAAAGTGCTTGGATAAAAAGAACATTCGGACAGTTTTTATATAATTTATCATCCGAAAAGAAAAAAATTATCAGATCGCATGAGAAATTGTATAAAAAAAACTAAATAAAAGCACCTTGTAAGTCGTTTTCAATATATATATATATATATAAAATAGTGCAGTTTAGTTAATATTGTAAAGAAGTAGTCATACAAAGAATAAATCAGTAAAGTTAATGTAATTAATGGAAAAATCACTTTGCTAACAGATTAAATAAGGCATTAACTCACTAAGCACTCATTGAGCGACATGGTCCTTGTTTTTAAAAGCTGTAAACTGGATTAGACGTTCAGTCCATATTGCAGGTACTTTCGATACCACTTGTATCATCTTCAGGCATAGACGTTATATTTCAGTTTCAGGTAAAATTCCACTAAGAAAATAAATGTAATACTGGGCATAAGATGTTTTTTTAAAAAGGGTGTCATTAAGTTACAATATTCAAAAATAAAAATCTAGCATCGCAACTTAGCACGCTCCAAAATTTTGTAAGTGAGAACATTTATGAATATAGTAAAGTTATTTAATCTGTTAGCAAAGTGATTTCGCTATTAATTACATTAACTTGACCGATTTATTCTTTGTATAACTACTTCTTTACAATATATATATATATATATATATATATATATATATTAGTCACATATTTTATGATATGTGTGTTGTGATGTAATGGATATCGGCTTGGAATGAGAAGTCAATAGCTGAGTTCAAATCCCTGTCAAGCTCATTATCGTCACTTGTGCACAAATACCCTTGGGAAAGGTATGAATCCATCTCTTCTCCTCCTAGCTATGGGTTGAATAGCAGGACAGGCTGGATTCTTTAGCCTTGGTTGGCAACCAGTCTACTGCAGAAAGAAATGGCAACCTACTGTGGGGAAAAATCTTCTACCTCATCAGTCATTTATTCAAAGATACCTGATCACTCAAGTGTGTATCACATGTGATGCTTAACTAACTGATTCTATAAAAGCCTTTTCTTTTTTCTTTTTTTTTTTTTTTTTTGATTAGCCACTTGTATTTTCATAAACCATCATTTTCATTATTGTTATTTGTTTTGTTTTTTTCCCCCACCAGGGCCAAGAAAGACCTTGATGATCATTTGTCTGTTGCTCATGATTGGAATCAATTCTGTAATGATTTGGATCAAAAGAAAATCATTCAAGCACCATTCTGCGGAGAGATTCCTTGTGAAGATAAAATTAAAAAAGACAGTGCCAGGTAAGTTCCATTCCTCCTCTGCACACCTGTGTGCACGTGAATAGTTTTCTTTCTTCTTTTTTTCTTTTTTTTCCACTATTGTTTATCCAATACAAGCCCCAAGAGCCACTCAAGGTAGAGGGTTATTGGATGAGGTTGTTGTAAGGGTACACAAGGAATATGTAGGATTGATGACGGTTGACCTTAGACTTGAAGCAGTTAAAACGATAGTGATCAGAGAAGCATTCCTCAAAGTAAACAGTTCAAGGGAAGAAAATGTCTGCATGGAACTTTCTCCTTACTAATGGAATACAGAGGGAATGAGGATGAGTTAACTTTACGTATGTGACAGGAGAGGTCCTTGGTGTCAAGATCCAGACTGATGGAACTAAAACATAATGTAGCTTGTCTGAACATCTGACATTAAAAATAGCCATAGAATTGCAAGAGGCTATCGATGTTTTGTCCGTGGGGGGAAAGAGGTTGTAGGGTGGAAAATAATTCATCACCTACAAGGCTGCATAAACTCTTTTAAATTCTATCAAAGCTGGAGAAAGAGGATTGAACAGCTCCATCCCAGAAATGGCAGCAAGGCACCATTTCTGGTCCAATCTGACTCTTGCAAAGATAGAACATGGCAGAAGGAATCTGGGATGGTACAAGGAACCAACCCTTTTTCCAGCATCTTTAGCAATGGATTGTATATACGAGTTTCATCTGGAGTCTGGAGTGAGCTCTAGTCCCAGTAGGTGTTCCAGGAAATGAGCTTCATTGAAAGTACGCCTGCTTATCAGGGCTGTGATGCTATTTACGAAGTTTCACTTGCTACAGTAAAAGAATGCAAAATATGGGGGGGGGCACTCGGTGAGGATTAAACTCACTGCACAAATGGCTTCAGATGAGTTGAGTAGTCGTTGTAGTGAATAAAATAAAGGTTCTAAAGCAGTTCCATCTTTCATGTCAAGAAGACAAATGTCCAGGAGCACAACTAAGTGATTCCCAATCATGAATGACAATTGGCATGAATGTCAGGGAGACAGTTCACTGGAGTTATGGTTTCAAATAAGTGAGGAATAATTGTAGGAATTTTTTTTTTTTTTTTTAATCATTTCACCCCAAGCAAGGCAATAAAAAAACCACTAAGATGAAAAGGGTTACTGAGTTTGAAAGAATATGAGAAAAACTACTATTAAGGAAAGAAGACAAGAAAGAACAAGAATTAAGAAGACAGGAGATAACGATTGACATTGCATTTAAATTTTTGAAGATGAAAGGCAATAAAGCCACTAGGGCGCAAGAGGTTACTGAGTGTTAGAGAATATGAGAAAAACTACTATTGAGGAAAGAAGACAATAAAAGAACAAGTATTAAGAAGACAGAAGTTAACGATTAACATTGCATTTAAATTTTTGAAGATGAAAGGCAATAAAGCCACTAGGGTGCAAGAGGTTACCGAGTGTTAGAGAATAAGAGAAAAAACTACTATTAAGGAATCAAGACAATAAAAGAACAAGAATTAAGACGACGGAAGATAACGATTGACATTGCATTTATATTTGTGAAGATCAAATTTGACTTAGAAGATCGAAGAGATTTCCTCAAGTGAGAAATGTGAGAGAAGAAACTTATAGAACTAACGGTTACATCTAGCAATTTCAACTTTAAAATGATGAGACCTTGCCGCCAACACTTAAATTCATAAAGTCTCGGTATGATAGAGGAAAGTTCATCAGGAAAGTATTTATAGATAAAGGCACAGGTAGGCTACAATATAGTGGTGGGAAAGTGACTGAAGCCGAGATGCCATGTTAGTACCAATAACCTTGCAGATTTTGGATTTTATCAAGACTCTCTAAATATATAGCAGGAGAACTGGACCAGATGTAGCAACAATATTCATAGACTTGTAAATATATAAGATAGATTCTGGCAAGAAAAGTTGTCTAGCACAACACAGTGAACCAACTTTCCTAGCAACAGACTTAGCAATTGATTCAATATAATCTTTCCACTTCATGTCAGTGAAAAATGTTTACCCGAGAAGATGCAATGAGTCAATGAGGTCAGCATCCATCATGCTGATGGAAGCTAAAAAGGGTTCTCTCAGATGATTAAAAGAGACTAGTTTCGTTTTAGAGGTGTTAAAATTAAGAAGTTATTGCTTGCCCCATTTAACAACAGATTGTTGGTCATTTTCTAGAGCAGTTGCCAATTTGACCATATCGAGCTGATCAGACTTACTATTAAGTGAATGGTGACTATTATCTCTTAACTGAGGTAGGTATGACTTTAAAAAAACCATGCCTTCTTCAGTTAGGAATTTTCCTTCTCTTAGGCTAGACTTCTGTTTACACCCACTATTTAACCAGTTTACCTTTATTAAATGCTGTGTCCCTTCAGGCTGTAAGTGATCATGGCACTCCACAGCTTCCTTTTCTTTATTATCTTTGCATTGCTATGCCTTTTTTTGAAAAGATATTAAAGTGGTTTCTCCTCCTCCATAGAGAAGGAAAATTGAATTCCTAAGATTGATTACAACCCAGGGCTATAGACAGCCCACTGGGGCGGTTTCCCATTGCTTCCTCCACAGTCTACCCTGCTATTCAATACTTAGTTATGTCTCTTTTCTCACCAATTATTTGATTTTTGTTTTCTCCTTTTAAATCAACCTTGAATGACTTTGTAATTTTCCCCAGACCCCCCACAGCTCTGAATAAGAAATTGGAGTGCCAATTTTGAATTCATTACATTCACTTATATGCAAATACCCATGGGAAAGGTATGAATCCATCTCTTCTCCGTCTCCCCCGGCTATGGGTTAAATAGCAGGACAGACTGGGTCCTAATTGCCTTAGTTGGTAGCCTACTACAGGAAATCTTCTGTTTAGTTGGTCATGAATGGAAAGAGACATGATCACCTAAGCGTGTATCATATATAACTCACAGGGTCCCCTCCCCCCAGATACAACCTAGTTCATAAATTATGCACTATAACTGATAACAAAATAGTACAGCTTTTATTACACTCAATGGTTATAATTGTGTGGTAAACAGACATCTTACCACCCTCAGGATATGACCCTACCCTCTCCTGAGACCTTTCCCCCTTTTCACTTAAAGAAAAATCATTTTATGACTTATGGTGGAGGTGCGATTCAGAATTGCCAATATCTTGCCCTCTGCAGTTTACTGTGGATATGGAAAAGAACCGTATATGTTTGAATGAACAATTTTACATTAAAAAAAAAAAAAAAAAATTACCTCATGAAACGGTATTCCGCTTAGTTTAATTGATGTTTTTCTTGTGATTTCAGGGATGTTGTTGTGGAAGAAGGGGCTCCATCAATGGGAGCAAAAAGTTTATGCATCCCTTTCAAGCAACCAGAAGAGTTGAAACCCGACACTCGTTGTGTCCATCCGGATTGCAAAAACAAAGCAAAATTCTTCACACTGTTTGGTCGCAGCTACTAAAAGCCGGAAAACAAAAGATATCCAAACAAAAAACAAAACGCAAAGAAATAAAGTTTAAGAAATAAAAAGATATATAAATCTCCTTCAGTTTTTCCCTCCCACACCACCAACCCCCGTCAGTTTAGCTTGTATTAATTCGTTCATGTCCAAGGCTGGCTCAATGACAATTATTAGCTGAATTTTGACCTATTATTAATTCAAGTGCCTTGACAGAAGAGGATACATTTTTTTTTACTATTAAGCTACAGACTTATTGATGTACCTAAGTTATGCTAGATGGGAACAGGTTAAAATATTTGACAAACCTGGATGTTTGTGCCGACAAAAAAGTGATAAAAAGACTGTTTTTTTTCCCTTGACACTGCTATTATTTTGTATTACCTTCACTCCTGCAGAAATGTTTATTGCTTTAAAAAGTGATGATTAGTGTTTAATTTTTTTTATTGTCAGTTCTCAAAATAAAATGTCTAAATTTAGTTTCATCACATGTTTAGGTTTTATTCCAATTCTAATCATTGCTTCTTAAAACAATAAACATTGCTGAGGAGTGAAGGTAGTTAAAATAATAGTGGTGTCAAGGGAAAAACTATTCCACCACCAACACCCCCCACCCTCAAATGTCCAAGTTTGCCAAAGCTTGGGTCCCTTGAAAGTCTTCATGTTACAATGAAAACACATGCAGATAGTTTTATAAATTGGGATAATTCACTTTAAAGAAAGTTCACACCTTAAGTTTACAGTCGACAGTTATAAAGAAAAACCATATTTGTTACAAAGAGACTTGAGAAATTAAAAATTTAAGCTATGCAAAAAAAAAAAAAAACTCAATAAAATAAAATGGGAACACATTCAAACAGTTTACTGAAAAAACGAATACCTTTAAAAAAAAATTTTTAATATAAGTAAAAAAAAAAAGTTAAATATAGAATATATTTAGTCTGAAAATTTAATAAAAATGAAAGTCAACGTTGTCTTTGGATTTTTGGGGATTTTTTTTTTTTTTTTAAATCTTTTGCTTCACATCATATGACAATAATGTCAGGAGGACTAGACATTTCCTTTTTAAATGACAATACATCCATCTAATTGGGGGGTGGGGGGAGCCCTTTTTTTATTATTTCTTTATTTTTGAACAAATAAAAGAATTTATGATTGATATTTCACAAAGTTTACAGGTCTTCATTTGATAAATCATAAAAATAAAAAATTTCATTTTGTATGTTGAGGGGCTTATGGCCACATCTTATTGAAACACCAGTTCTCATATGATCACCGAAGTTAAGCAACTCGCTACCTAGATTGATGACCACTTGGGAATACCAGGACGTGTAGAATTGGAAATCAGAGAGACTGATTTTCAATTCCAGTCAGGATCATTATACGACTCCCTCTTCTTCCCCAGCTATAGGTTAATAATAAGACTTGTATTACTAAACCACTATTTAAAAAAAAAAAAAATTAAAATAAATATATTAGGTCATCCCATAAGTTCTCTCCGAATTTTAACTTTTTGTTAAAATGAATGAAATTTAAAGAGTATTTTATAATGTCTAATGGAGCTGAACATTATTATTATGTTTAGATGCATTTAAACTGATCAAATTTTATTTCAGAGAACAATAAAATTAAATTTTGTTTGATTAAAACCCTGCTAACATGGAAGTACCCAAGAATCATTTGAGGCACATAATGCTTTATGAGTTCAAGAAAGGAAACCCAGCAGCCGAAGCGGCTAGAAACATTCACTCAGTTTATGGAGAGGAATGTGTGAATGAAAGAACTTGCAGAAGAGGGTTTGCAAAATTCAGAGGTGGAGATTTCACCCTTGAAGATGAAGATTGAACTGGACGTCTAGTTGAGTTTGATGAAAAGCTTCTTGAAGCAGCCCTTGAAGAAAATCCTGCTTTATCAGTTGAGGAATTGGCAGTGGTTCTCAGTTCAAACGATACAACCGTTCATCATCCTCTTCAACAACTTGGAAAAGTTCGTAAACTTGGAAAATGGGTGCCTCATGAATTGTCTGAAAACAACCTCAAATCCCGAGTTGACATCTGCTCTTCTCTCCATTCTCGCCAACTTGTTTCACCTTTTTTTGGATAGACTTGTGACTGGCGACGAAAAATGGATCTTTTATTGAAATGTTAAGCGTCGTAGACAGTGGATTGGCAAAGGGGAAGGACCCCAGCCACAGCCGAGGAGGGAACTTCATGGGCAAAAGGTTCTTCTTTCAATCTGGTGGGATTGCCAAGGAATAATCCACTTTGAATTCTTACCACTTAATGCAACAATTAATGCTCAAATATACTGTCAGCAATTAGAGCGTTTGAACCAAGCTTTGAGGAAAAAAAGACCTGTTCTAGTGAATCGAAAACGAGTGATGTTTCATCAGGACAATGCGCGAACAAACAGAAAGAATCACGTCACAAAAGATTGATTGGGAGAAAATTCCTCATCCACCTTCTTCTCCCGACCTTGCTCCTTCAGACTACCATTTGTTTCGTAGCTTACAGAATCATTTGGAAGAAACAGCTTTTGTAACACAGGAAGAGGTTAAAACTGACATTTGTGAGTTCTTCGAATCAAAGCCAAAAGAATTTTACAGTAATGGAATTAGTAAGCTTGTTAATAGATGGAAGGAATTGTAGATAATCAGGGGAAAATACATTGTTGATTGAATCTGTAATTAAATGTAACATTTGGTCACTTGTTTTCTTTATTCAACATTCGGACAGAACTTATGGGATGACCTGATATATAAATAAATTCTTAAAATCTAAAAATATTTTCTGGCTTTAAATAACCTGCAAAAAGGTTGATAAATATCAAGTCAATCTTGATTTTGAAGCAAAAAAAAAAAAAATTTTGGCACTTAAAGAAACACAGACTGTCTTTAAATTCCTTGTGAAGCTTAGATTCAATCCATTTTTTTTTCTTTTCTAGAAATGTTGCTTTGCCTTCAAAAGCAAACTTGGAATTTTCTTCTTTAGAGGCAAATTAAAGAAACCTGAAGTAAGGACTAAACTGTAATATGAAAAACAACTTCAGGACACATCACATTGAATTCTTGTATCATCACCAAAGTTGAGCCTAGCTTGGTCATACCAGGTGCTGTGAGTTTGGATGTGCAGATGGTGTAATGTCTCAAAATTGGAGAGCAGTGTTCCAATTCCAGTTGGGTTTGTTGTATTCATTTATGTGCAAAGGTATGAATCCACCTCTTCTCCCCCAACCATGGGTTAAATTAGAGAGACTTGTATCACTAAAAATATAATTTAAAAAAAAAAAAACAACAAAATTGCATACAAAATATTTAGATTTCAGCATTTAATAACCCATAGAGGTTTTGATATGCCACTAAACAGAAACAACCCTTCAGGATGTAGGCAATCATTTCACCCTAAGTAAGGCAATAAATCCACTAACAAGGAATTACTGAGTGTCGGAGAATATGAAGAGAAAAAAAAACTCTATTAAAGAGAGAGAACAATAAAAGAATAAAAGATGAGATGACGACCGACATTGATGTTCAAAAATTTAAATGCAAAGTTCACTGGGAAGTAAGAAAACAGAAGAGAGTTCCACAAGCGAGAAGTGTGACGGAAGAAACTGTTAGCATAGAACTGAGTGTTATATCCAGGTTTCATATCTTTTGAAAGACTCCGCTTACCAAAAAGTATGAAATGCATAGGCAGTTGCAAGTACAAAGTCTTGAAATGCAATCTGTGAAGCTTTGCCGGGAAACTTAAAAAAAAAAGTATTGTTGACAATAGCAAACGTCATCCTGAATGACACGAGAAAGTCATGGATGGTAAATTCTTGACCTCAAAATGGAGAAGCTACAGTAAGATAAGAGTACAGAAACATTAGTGGATGTTTTTTTTGGTGGGAAGTCACTTTTTTAAGAAAATCAACATTGGTGTGAAAACTGTTAAGTGCTGAGACCAAAAATTAGATTCGTAGCTTTCACCAATTTTTGGGCATTTAATTGTAAAGAACCTCTGAAAAAATGTACAGAAATACCTGAATTTCTGCAGTTTTTTTTTGCTTACAAACTGACTTCAAATTTGACTATTCCAAGAATAAATCCAAATAAAGTTGATATCTTTTGGATTAGAAACATTGAATGGAAAAGATATTCAAAACAGAATCCTGATTATGAATCACCATAAGCAAAATATGGAATTTTTTTAACTGTATTCAATAAGTAAAAAAAAAAAAAGTAAAAGGCTAGTCGATGAATAAGGTCTGGTAGATCTTAATTAATAAAAAAAAAGTTTATACAGGGTGTCCATAAAGTTCGTGTGCACTTTAAAAAATTTATAACTTTATTTGTATTTGCGAATAGAAATAATTTGTAAAAAGGATTAGAAAGAAGTAAATCTATATTTTTTAAGGTTTTATTGAAATTTTATTTAAGTTTCCACATGTCCTCCATCATTAGCAATACAAAGGGTAATACGATTTTGCAGTTCACGGAAAACATTTGCCAACTGATTTGCAGTAATACCTGAAATCACATTAGTTATTTTAGCTATACTTAAAACTAGGTACATTAAACTTTATAACATTTTTTACAGATTATTTCTATCACAAATACAAATAAAGTTATAAATTTTTTAAAGTGCACACAAACTTTATGGACACCCTGAATAACACAATAGTGATAGGCACAAATTATAAAAAAAGTGTTTTAAATTTGCATTGTTTATTGAAAATTGCACTAAAGCTACTGCACTGTATAACATATTACATCATAATCTAGCTAAATTGTTCAGTGCAATTTCCCTTTGAAGCAAATGAAGGTCTTATTTGATGGCACAGATTTAGTAATAATGTACTTGTGCCATGCATCTTGTCATTATAAATTTTCTAAGGCTGTGCTATAAGGCTTTCACTGATGACTGGAATTAAATTCCAATACTACAATTTTGAACCTAAGCTTGTCTTCTCAAGAAACGGTAACTATTTGGAAAAAAATATTTTGTGTTGTTAGTTATAATGTGAAAACCCAACTTTCAAATTGAGTGCAATACCCCAGTTCCAAAATCAACCAGCCCCCCTAGTGTACATGAGACAAAATCATCAAATTACAATTACCATAATTTCTTGAAAATAATACACCCCCCCCCACCAAATGATCCAAAAATTAAGAAATTTATCCTTATGTATAATACGCATCTATAAATTTTGTCAAAAAAATAATTACGAAGACATTTTGTCAACCTTGACATTGAGAACAAGATCAAAACCAAGCGGCTTTTGTCAACCTTGACATTGAGAACAAGATCAAAACCAAGCGGCTAAAATAATGTTGAAAATTATCGTGCGGGTTTCCCGACAAATATAACATTTTAGTTTACTGCCAAAATGTCGTCAAAATGTACGAGTTCTAGTGCAAATTTTAAACAAAAAGTAAAAGAATTAGCAGGAATAAGAAGAAACAGAGCTGCAGCTAGAGAATATGAGTTGAATGAAACTAACCTACATTTATGGGGAAAGAATAAAAATGAACTGAAAAAGTATAAATCAAGTGCCAAAGCTCTAGGCAGAGGAAGAAAAGCTCAATATCCAGATATGGAACAAAGTTTAGTCGACTTTGTGAAAGAAAGACGATCAAGTGGATGTTCCATAAGAAATGTGGAAATAAGGATGAAGACGAAAGAACTTATGAAAACCATCTATCCTGGAAATACATGTAAAGCTTCAGCAGACTGGTGTTTTCTTTTTATGAAGAGGTTTGATATATCTATTAGGAAAAGAACCTCCATAACCCAGTGTTTGCCTGATGACTACGAAGATAAGATTTTTAATTTTCAGCATTTCGTTATTCAGCTAAGAAAAAAAAGCACAACTATTCTTTAGGCTGTATTAGAAATGCTGACCAAACACCCTTGACTTTTGATGTGCCTTGTTTCCAAACTCTGGAATTCAAAGCGGGTGAAGTCTGTTCCAATAAAAACAACTGGAAATGAGAAGAATCAGTTCACAGTCGTGTTTGGTGCATTGGGTGATGGTAAGAAGATGCTCCCTTATGTAATTTTTAAATGGATAACTCTGTCAAAAAACGTTGAGTGCCCAGCCGGTATGATAGTAAAATGTCATGAAAAAGGGTGAATGAATGTTAACTTGACATCCTCTTTGAAATTTGTCCTTTTTAGATTACATAAATTTATTGACAAAAAAATGTCACAATTATTATTGTTGGATTTAAAATGAAAATTGGGATAATGTCTTTCTTATTTTAGAACAACAAGTACGTATTTATTATTATAAATCAATAATGAAAAAAAATATTTTTGTTTGAACCTATTTATAATACGCACACCTACTATCACCTGTCATTTACTGAAAAAAAATGCATATTATTTTCAAGAAATTACGGTAGGTAAAGGGAGAATGGTTGTGCAGAAATTTTGCAAAGATTGAAAAACTGAATACAGATGCAAAAAGATCAATAAAATCTAAAAAAAACAAACAAGCAACATGGAAAAAGATATTGCAGCAGTGGAATGGATAGGAAAGCTCTTCCATAGCAAAAGAAAAAGGACATCGACAATAGGTTAAAAAATATATAAAAGCATGCAAGAACTTGGGATACTAAAATCTGAACAGCAATACCCAAGAAGAGTTAGCAGCATTTTGTGCCACTGTGGTCACCATTTCCCTCTGTTGTAATTGTAGTTCATGGTGACACTCAAGGCGAAATAGTGCAATGACTTGCTGGTTCCTTTTGCACCAGAGATGTTGAGGTTTACCCCGTTCCTCCATCTGGTATGCTATTGACTTATGAGGCACAGCTCCTATGCCCAGGCTGACAATTGACTGATGAGCTGGGGAGAGGCATTCCCCTTCACCGAGTTGGCAAGTCGATGCTGATAACCAGGGTGTGGCTGTCACAGTGCCTGTGTGACTTCCTGGAGCAATGTGTGAGAGTTGAATGTAGGCTGCGGACCAATATAGTTCCCCTCCCAATTCACCAATTGAAGGCAGGGTTGACCACTTCACTGCAAAGGTACTACCACTGATGATACGCCCCAAAATACTAAATAAAATTGTCAGATGCTGACTCCTGAAAATGACTTCCTGAAGTGATAAAATATAAAATAGTGGTGAAATACTGGAAGATATAAATTCTCTTACCAAGGCATTATTGCTTTTTTCTTTTAAGTCAGTATTGTTGACTGATGATTTGAACAAGTGTGATGAAAAGTAACAGAAATTAAGATGAAAGAAAAATATTGTTAATGAACTTTTATGTAATTTTCTCTTTTTTTTTAGGAGAAAAAGCATATTTTAACACAGGCCTGCACAAAATACAGCCCATGAGGTGTTTTCAAAACAGTAAGTCTTTGTAAGTGTTCATCAGAATGAATTCAGCAACTGATTTACTTAGTCGATATTTCAGTCTTTGTATTTTAACCCCTTGAAGTCTATATATATAAAAAAAAAAATTCTCACCTCCTCTCACTATGTATCTATATCTATCTCACTATTTCACACTGAAAAATTCTATTCCTTGGTTTCATCCAGACTAGAGTCTCATGAAATTCAGGTTTGCAATACTATAGGGACGTGAAGAAACTCCTGCTGCATCTGATAAAAGTGGATGGAAAAAGGACACTGTGGCAGACATGATGAGGCAGAACCTGGGACGAGCACAACTGGTTCCGACTTGCCCTTTTCCCCGCCAAAAAAGAGCCCGTATTTGCTTAGCATGTAGGGCTACTGCAGTTGAAATGAAGGAGAAAAAAAGAAAGCACTTACCGCTCTGCCGTAATCCGTCCTCGGCCAGATAACGTAAAAGAATAAGGGGAGGCTTGCATCGCCTTTTTATGCAATGAATATGCAATGCATTATGGGACAGAGACGGAATGAACTATGGGATCGCATGAAGACGCAAGGGATTATGGGTATACGGACAAATATAAAAGCACCTAGTTTTTCCCAGTTCGGGACAAGCTTCGAGTGACGTTCCCGGTTGGCGGCTGGAAAAAGTCTGTTTTGTTCGATTTTGAGACGGAACGACTAGAGGTTGGATTACCAGTTGGGAGAGCTCGAATTTACTCGCTGGTGGCCGTTTTCTTTTTATTTCACCACAGATACAAAGAGACAGTATTTTTTTTTTTTATATAAATCATTTCACTCCAAGCAAGGTGATAATGCCACTAGAACACAGGGAGCAAAAGAGAATGGGGAGGATTGAGGAAAGGACAAAAGATCGTGATTGACATTGCATTTAAATTTTTGAAGATTGTAGTTATCAGGGAAGCAACAAAATCAGAAAGGAGTTCCACACGAGAAGTGTGAGAAAAGAAAGTGTAGTAGTGGCAGTTGCCTCTAGCTAGTTCAACAGTAATACGGTGAGACCTAGTTGCCAATCTAGTAACATGCTTAAATTCATGTGGTTGGGGCACTAAGAGACAAAAGCTCATCAAAACAGTTGCCATGAAAATAGTTGTAGAAAAGACAGAGTGAAGCTACACCATGTTGACAAGAGAGTGACTGAAGTCAAGATGCATGGTCAGGATTGATTACATTACAAACCCTTCTTTGGATTTTGTCAAGAATCTAGAGATGTATAGCGGGATCACCAGACCAGATGTGGCAGCAGTGTGCCCTGTATGGACGAATGGTAGCTTTATAAATGTGCAAGATGGATTCTGACAAGAAAAACAGTGAAGCCAGTGTCCTTGCAGTAGACATAGGAATTGATTCAATTCTATTACTCTGCCCCCCGTGTCTGCGTAGCCGGGGAGGGGAGAGATGTGAGAAAATCCAACTTCATATTTCAATGTTCAGACTTTTCCAACATCACTATTATTGTTGAGTTATAATAAATCTTTTAGAAATATTAAATCTTGCAATATTCAAAAAAAAAAAAAAAAATTGCATAACCAGGGGACAAAGTTAAGGAGGCATGTGGCAAAGTCTCAAAAACTTTATCGCCATATTTATTACAACGTTTCGGCTGTTGTACGCTCCGGCCTTCTTCAGGTGTCGAACTGAACCCTTTATTTCGCTCACTGGGGTAGACTGTTCTAGTTCCATGTGCCATGTTTAATGGATGTCAGTTATCAGTTATCTCCTGTTAATTCCCCTCTCCAAGTTCTCCACTGCCTTAACCAGGTATTGATCTCACACTCTTTGAGTCCTGTCACTGGATCTAACCAACACCTTTATCCACTGTGCCATGTGTCCTCAAGGATGAGTGAATAAAGTGAATAAAGGCGTTGGTTAGATCCAGTGATTTTTTTTCTTTTTCAAAAATGTATTGCCATTAATAACAAATTTCTAGTAATTTTTTACAAAAAAGCTTCTGGTAAAAAAACCTATTTCTACACTTTCATAGTGTTTTGACCCCAGTTTAGGGGTTAACTATTTACCCATAGCTGGGACCCTAACAGGTGCTACCACCCCAGCCTCAGTGTGGACCAGGGAACATCAGCAATTAAGAGGTGTTTCCACGCGCCTCAAAACCTCTTGATCAGAGGCTTTGCTGCCGGATGTAGTTTATCGTCTTACCCAGGATGCACAAGAATGGTTAAGTGATATCAATCAGACTGTAATTGAATTGGTTAATCACTCATTACAAATATGTTACATTCAAAGTGGAATGGCTGAAAATTTGTACCAATTGTAGGCTTCACCCACTTAAGTTTCTGGCTGCCATAGCATGGGGATTTGTTACAGTTGATCTTGGTCAGGACTGTCATAACCCGAGGACTTGCTGTGTGCATGTGTGTATAGATATCTCCCAACTGTCTTGAAAAGTTTAAGAAAATTTCGAAAAATTGAAATTAACTTTGCAAGGAAGAGGAATCTCAAATAGGATTTTAATTTTTATGTGGAATGAAAAAAAAAAAAAAATATCCAAACAAAATTTTGGACATGAGTAAGATGGCAATCTCACTGAAATTAGTGAAGTTAAGCCAAGAATCTTCTGAGTTAAGGAGAGTCTATTTCATCTGAGGCTCTGGAGATGTGATCAAGTCAATCCAATATTGTTTTGGATAATCAAACGTCTTCTTTGTATACTTGCTGCAGCTGGTATTATGTCTAGGCCAACCTGTTCTTCTGTCCTTGTCAGGTATCTTTCATGAGACGGAAAAGGAGGCATTTTTTTTTTTTTTTGGTTTCTGGGTTTTTTCTTCATTGAAAAAAAGTTAGTTTTTTCATGGTTTCCAGCAGATATAATCTGAAGAGATCAGTTGAACAGTTAACAGCAGCAAGTTTAGAAAGAAGAGATTCAGTTGGCAAAGGTTTAATGGATCTAATTAATTAAGAGAGGAAAAAATGGTCACTTTAAAGTCAACTTAACTACCATCCATGTCACATGGGAAAAAAGACACATGGTGGAGTAATTTGCAAGTATTTATACAGAAGTGAAATTAAAATGGATGAAATACTAACCAAAAATAAACAATAATAATAAAATTCAAGATAATATTACTACTAATACTACTAATGTAATAAAAAGCAAGTGAAATTAAGATGAAAGAAATCCTAGTCAAAAAAGAATAATGGCTGACAATGCTTCATCTAATAATAATAAAAGTCAAGATAATATTACTACTAATACTGTAACACTATTTAGAAACAGCAGGTTAATTAACCAATTAATTAACCACAGAAGTTAATTACGGGGATTACTTAAACCGATAGATAGAACGAAAGACATACTGAGCGATATTCTTTTTGTTTTGTTATTTTCCCAAAACAAAGGATCGGTGAAAAGATTTTTTGTTTTGTTATTTTCAAGTGCGAATCAAGATAATCATTTTTACTTTCTCACGGAAGTTTGATGCTGAGATATGCCAAATGTTTCCAGAGTTTTGAATGGATACCCATTGACTGTGTTATAGTGACAACATTGTTATCAGAGAATGATGAGAATTCTCTGCGAGGACAAAGGAAGAGAAAAAAAGAGAAAGAAAGAGAGGGACAAGACTTAACAACTTAGATGATAAGAAAAAAGGAAACCACCCACAGAGGGATATTTGGGAAGGCGAAAATTCTGATGGTCATTGTCGTAAAAATTAGTTGATGAATCCCAGAGTTTTTGGGCAGATAAAACATGTGTCATGATAGCCAAAACTTATATTATCGGGAAGGGATTTAATAGGTCATCTGCCGACCGCACACAGGGCCCGGCCCTGAGTTGGGGAGATGTCGGTTGGACAGGACATCTGTGTTCTGTTGAAATTCGTTTGTGATAACAAAAGCCATGTTATTGGATTTTTTTTTTAATTAACTCGATTTCGCCAAAATTCCAATTGAAGAATTCCATATGGTGGAGTAATTTGCAAGTATTTATACAGAAGTGAAATTAAAATGGATGAAATACTAACCAAAAATAAACAATAATAATAAAATTCAAGATAATATTACTACTAATACTACTAATGTAATAAAAAGCAAATGAAATTAAGATGAAAGAAATCCTAGTCAAAAATGAATAATGGCTGACAATGCTTCATCTAATAATAATAAAATTCAAGATAATATTACTACTAATACTACTAATGTAATAAAAAGCAAGTGAAATTAAGATGAAAGAAATCCTAGGCAAAAATGAATAATGGCTGACAATGCTTCATCTAATAATAATAAAATTCAAGATAATATTACTACTAATACTACTAATGTAATAAAAAGCAAGTGAAATTAAGATGAAAGAAATCCTAGTCAAAAATGAATAATGGCTGACAATGCTTCCTATAATAATAATAATAATAAAATTCAAGATAATGTTCCTGATTTTGAGTATAAGTGTTCCTTCTGTTGCTTACTCACTCGATGCATCCATGGATTTTCAGTATCCTTTTACAGAACAGTAACAGAGCACTGACCCTTTTTAAATGTAAGAAATTACAAGATGGTGATTTGGAGGGGCTATAAATGGGATAATAATTATTAAAATTCTCAGGAGAGTAAGTTGAGAATAAAATTAAAAAAAGGAATGGGTTAAAAATTGTTTAAAATAATAAAATGAATTTAAGAACAGTTGTAAGGCAAATCGAACCCAGAATTAACCTTTACCTCACCCACCCCTCTAGAATTGTTACCGCTGCATTTTTTTTTTGAAGGAGCAAAAAACATGAGCACCTATTTTTTTTAAATTGTTATAACTTTCTTTGTATTGTGTGTACGGACTTGATTTTTTGTAGATTGATAAAGGAATGGATGAGTAATATTTTGATGTAATGCATTGTACGTTTTGCATGTATGTTTCGACATTGAAAACAAAAAAGAAATTGAAACACAAAATAAAAAAACAAATACATTAACATACTTTTATTACACCTCATGAAGTTCTGGAGGTGCAGTCTATCTGTCAGGCTGTGGAACCTCTGGGCAGCAGGGATATGAGCAGAGTGCCACATCACACTTTCTGCACACAAACTGGGTCAGGTGGCCCTTCTAGTCTGGATTTGAACAAACAGCACAATCAGGGTGAGACGGCCAACTACATTTCAAGCACTTGGGGTTGATCACAAGGTGGTGTTCTGTTAACGCCAGCCTTTCTGGGTGGGGTCTTCAGTTGTTCTACCTCTCCTGTCATACACACCTGACTCGTAGCCTTCTAGCAGAAGATATACAATTCCAAATCTAAACTTTCCATCATTGACCTGGCAAGCTGACTTGGCTTTCCAGATGATCAGGGCATTACAGAAGCAGATTAAAAAAAACAAAAAATAAAAAACTTTATCCCACCACTTGGTATATCAGTGCAGGACCATGTAGTAGGTTATCTGCTTATCATGTCCGTCTACCCCCACCCTATGTACTGAAATCAGGAACGCACAGCACAGGGCTTGTACAAAATTCTGGTATAATCTTCATATTTGTTTGTCCAAACTTCTTTTCTGAAGGTCTTGGCCATGTGGGCCAGTAGACATTAAATTCACTGGCCTTTTGTTATATCATGTCATGAACAAAATGTGTCCATCCCTGTGTGTGATGGAAGGTTGCCTGCTCAGGGCTTCACTGCTTTCATCTCATTCAGCACACCCTTTCGGTTCAGACATAATGTACCATGTGCTCCTGTTCCGTGTTGGGCTAGGTGGTGAAACAATGCAGGGGGATGAAAAAAATATTGTAAATTACATGTCCCCTCTTTTGTACATTCTCTGACAGGGAGGAAACAGTTTAGTGGACAACACCAACTGTCCTTAGTGCTTGAGCTGTTTCTCAGCCCAAATACAGCTGCCAATTATAGGAGTAACCAAGTTTTCATGTCGGCTAGCCCCCAGGCTTTTAGGCCCCACTTGGTTTGTTCTTTCTTTGAAAGGAATCATTCTTTCATCCACTGAAAGTTCCTTTTTGGGTTAAGAATGTGCCTTGGTCTACAAGGAGAGAATTCATATGTTGACAATTTTCACCTCCGGCCAGAATAAGATTAACTAGTCCAGATTCAGTAAATTTGAATGAAACCAAAATTCCCCAAACTATCCACTTCCCTCTTAAAAGAAGACATGATTAATATGTTATATGAATTTCTTTAATCTGGAGAAATTAAATTTGGAAGTTTGTTTACATTATACTATCTGTCCAAAATGTGTGTTCTTACAAATTATGCCTAGACAAAGAAAAAAATACACCTCTGCTTTGGTAGAGAAAGGGTAGTGTGTGTGGAGAAAGTGTAGGATTTACAGAACCACAATTTTGCTGCTTTTAGTTTTTTACTCATCCATGAGGAAATTATCCAACATTCATTGCCATACAAGAGGATGGATATCACATAGTAATCCAGCACTCTTTTCTAACAGAATTTTCCATTCCTCAATACCTTGCTTAGCTTTTGAAATGCTTCTTTCACTAGTCCAAGGCGTGTTTGGATCTTGGTGTCACATTTTACATCCTCTGATCATTGAAGTTAAGGAACGTTGCACCTGGTCAGTACCAAGATGGCTGATCACTTGGGAATGCCAAGTACTGTAAGCTTGGATGTGTGGGTGGCTCAGAATTGGAGCTTGGCGTCTCAAGTTCCAATTCCAGTCAGGTTCTTTATATTCATTTACGTGAAAATACCCTCGAGACAGGTATGAAATCACCTCTCCTCCACCTAGCTATGGGTTAATTAGTAGAACTTGTATCAGTAAATTATTATTATCTCCAAAAGTGTCTTACAGTCTAAAAATATTTTCTGGCTTTAAATAACCTGCAAAGGGTTGATAAGCTGTAAAACACAAATCATTCAATCAACTCATAATTGTAACATAAAAGTATTTTCTAAAGAATTAATAAATTTTACTTTTTAATCCAACATATTTTTATTATTTTTAGTGGATGCCCATATTTGAGTAGGCGTTCTGTTTATTTTAAACAGTGTTTTATTTCATCTACTGGTCTGCATATTCGAGAAATGCTAATATAATTTCAGGATCATTTTACGACTCTAACCTTCTAACTTTCTGTCCTGGAGTAACAAGTTGCCTCACAGGTTTCATGCATGATTTCATTTTCAGGTCTTTTTTTCACTGCTCTTTGGACTGTCATAGCTGAAACTCCTCTCTCATGTGCCAGACTTCTTATGAATTGAGTTGGATCTTTTCTAATTGATCTCTTTAGCTCGAAGTTGAAATGATGATCCACTTTCCTGTTGTAACCTCATGATCCATTTTTTCTCTCTTCTGTTCCCTCATTTTTAAACTTATTCACCGTTCTCTTGATGGTTCTTGAATGGACTTTGAAGATGGAAGCTAGAATATGAATGTTGGTATCATTACTGAAGGCTTCAATGATTTATTTTCCTCTGACCATTGCTCAGGTGGGATGACAGTGGGTCTGAAACAAAACATTTTTAACCTATTCACATTTTAGTTGAATAACTCAAAGGGTTTTTCTGTGACTCTTATGACAAATGGTATCATGATGGCTAAACGTCATATCTGAAAACCTGGGAAAAAAAACTCAATTAGTTTTTTTTTTTTTTTTAGATATTAGACATTTTGTGGGATGGGTAATTTTGCTGTTACACCCAATATATATATATATATATATATATAGATATATATATATATATATATATATACCCACACAATTATGAAATATATTAATAAAAAAAATTAAAAAAATACACTTACATATGTATATTTGTATTGAAAATATGTATGTGGATAATTTGTATTTGTGTGTATACCTATATATATGTGTGTATGTATAAAGGTAAAAGACAATTGGAAACTGTATTATTAGTCAACGTGTTTCATTAAGTGTGAACTTTTTCAAAGTAAAAACAAAATGAATTTATTGAAAACAAACCAACTATTAACAATAAACAAAATGTCTTTCGCAACTAGAAGAAAACACTATTGTATTCATATTGTCAACTGAAATTCTTCCAGTTACTAAGGACATTTTGTTGTTAATAGTTACTTTGTTTTCAATAAATTCATTTCATTTTTTCCTTGAAAAAGTCCACATTGGACGAAACGCATCAGCTAATAATACAGTTTTCCTTTTGTCTTTTATCTTTATACACAGTCTTTTTGTACAGGTTAACTCTGAGAAATGTTTCATGTGCGTGTGTTTGTTTAAATTAGGATATAGAATCTTGACAAAGTTTTTAAGAAACTTGAGAAATGGAAAATGTTTCATTGAAAATATATTTAATCCAAAATATTTTCTACAAGTTTTCCCCTTTAAAATTATCCCCATTGAGTCTAACTCACATTCTCATCCTCCATGCAAGGATTCTCTGTCATCTTGGCCCTCTTGATGGCTTCCATGTCTGGGAAATGGGTTTCCTTAATGACCACTTGGACCTTGGGGGAGAAAAGGGAAAACATTACACAGAACAAGGTCAGGTGAGTAGGGAGGTTGCTCCAGCACAGCAATGTTCATCAAGAGGACACATTTTCTAGACACGGGAGCTATCAAGAATGACATGATGATGGGGTGTCGGAAAATCCTGAGAAGATGTTTCCAGGAGTGCATGCAGGCATTGCAGAGAAGTACGAGGGGAAAGTGTGTCAGGCTCCAGGGGGAGAATTTCAAAGGAGAAAACTTGTAATTTGTATTGGAAATATTTTGTGGCTTTTCTGACACACCTTTTTTTTTTTGTGTGTGTGTGTGTATATATATATATATATATATATATATATATATATTATGAAATGGACTAAGGTTAATCTTAACCCCAGGCCCATAGTTAATACTGTTTATTATAAACAAATCATTTACTTAAATAATTGTATCTATAAAAAATAAGATATAAACAGAAAATTTTATATAAGTTGTAGCTATAAAAATAAGATATAAACAGAAAATATATTAATATTGGGCAGCAACCTTTTTTTCATTAAATATGGCAGACAAGGAAGATTTAATTCATTTTTTTTTTTAAATAGCTAAAGTGGGCAAAAGCACTTGGGATAATGAAAATTATAGAAAATTTCTGTACTCCCCTACTACTACAAAACAGAAAATATATTTTTTATTATTAGAATTTTTTACTTTTTTTTTTCTTTTTTCCTTTCCCCTTTTTTTCTCACTCTTTTTTCCCCCCCACTTTCTCCATTTTATCACAATATATCTGGATGGATGGATTGATTCTATTTCTAAAAAACTTTCAGTCTGAAGAGATGAATATAAAAATATCCATGAAATAAATCATAATCGAGATGGTTTTTTAAGGTTTTATATATATATATATATATAGTAGTAACTTTACGCATGTATGCTTATTGTTTCTGTAACTGACGGTGTCATGCTGCTACACAATCTTCATCTCTACCTGAAGATTGTGCAACATGAAACTTAATCACAAAAAAAAATGAAGAATAGAGGTACTTGCATGAATAAAATAAATTTGTGCTTCGACTAAGGCTGCTTACATTTCATACTAATGTGCTTGGGCAAGTCATGAACCAACTTCTTCCTTCAGCTACATGTAAACAGCAGAACAGTTGCAGCTTTTTCCCCTCTGCAAAACAGTTCATCTAAGGGAAGATAACTCTAACAGATGAAAAACATATAGTTGCAGTGACTGGTTCTAAGCCTGATTGAGAAATGTGAAGAGTTGGCAATTGGGCCAGTCCTTTGGCCTCGTAAGTGCTACAATTGATACAGAAACAATAGATCTCCAGTGAACAGATCCTATGTTATTAGAAATTAAGATAAACCATTTAACCAATTTGCCTTGTCATACGACAGTGTTTCTACTTCTTGTAATAATAATTATGCTTATAATAATAAAAATAATAATAATAAAAATAATAATAATAAAAATTAAGCAAAATTGCATGAATACAGGATTTATTCCATCCAAAAAGAAACTACTAATTTTGCTACTGGAAAAATTATTTCACTGTGTCATGCTAGACAATTTTTCTTGCCAGAATCAATTGTCTGTGCATAGAACATTGTAGCCACATCTGGTCTGGTGCAGCTGATATATATCTGGAGATTCTAGACTAAATCCAAAGAAGAAGATTATCAGCCATTTTTTCTCCTCTTTACTAATGTTCCCACAATACAAGGCCCAAAAGCCACCCAAGGTAGAGCGCTACTGTATGTGGAGTTTTATTAGCATAAAAAAGGACAAGTGTTAGGAGCGTAGAGTTGAAGTAGACTTTAGAAGGAACCTGAAACCCAATCCTAAACAGGAAACAAGAGATAAACCTCTACTCCTGTTCAAAAGACTGAGGCGGAGTGTAAACTGGACAATAAGCGAACCTATCTACTATTGTTTATCTTGCATTTCAGCTTCCATCATTTTCCCACCACCATAATGTAATTTCCCTGTGCCTTTTCTATAAAATCTATTGTGGTAGTTGTTCTGATGAGCTTTCCTCTTTCGTACCTAGACTTCAGGAATTTATGCAGAGTATGAGATCAGTCTCATTATTTTACGGCTGAAATTGCTAGATGGAATCGTTAAGTTCTATGCTAACAGTTTTTTCTCTACTGTGGAACTATTCTGGTTTCTTCTTGCTTTTCAGTCAACTATAATCTTCAAAAATCTAAATGCAACCTCAATCATCATCTTCTGCCTTTTTGAATCTGGTTCTTTTAATTGTCCTTTCTTCTCTGTTTCCATTTTCTCAGTTTCATTCCTTCACACTCTTGCTTAAGATGAATTGATACCTCCGCCCACCACAACTGCCCCCTCGAAACAAGTGTAGCATCATGCCAGGAAAATACCAGAGGTCTGAATCAAATTCAATATCTATCAGGAGCTTTTAACCTAAGAGGAGTTGATCTGTGGTGACCCCAATGTGTACTTTATATGGTAGAGTAATTGATAGCGGCTCGGATTGAGGAATCGGAGAGCCGAGTTCAAATTCCAGTTGAATTCATTACATTCACTTACATGCTTAAACCCTTGGGAGAGGTATGAATCCAACTCTTCTCCCCGCAGCTATGGATAAATAGGACAGAGTTCTATAGCCTCGGGTGGCAAACGGCCTAAGGCAGAAAGAAATGGCAACCTACTGCAGGAAAATATTCTGCCTAGTCAATCATGACTCAAAAGAGACATGTTTGCCCAAGTGTAAATCATGTATGGCACTTAAATGGCTGACTGATCAGAACATCAAAAGATCTAGGTGCCTCAGAGAGTTGACATAGAAGGTAACCATAAAGCCGACAATGTTCAGCAGATTCAACAACATAAATAGAATGTTAACTCAGCTGAAGTTGGGTGGTACACACAGAAGACGACCAGGTAAAAGGGAAGCTATTACAAATGCTTGATCCATGAAGGGCAAGGTAGAGTTCCTCACATCCTTGCAAAAAGATGGAATGTTCGAAGAAAGGTCCCAAACCACATACCCTTGATTCAGTGACATTAATTTAGCAGAGCCTAGAAGTGAATGAACAATTATTTTAAACATGAAAAATTTAGTCTGGTGTTCTTATTGGATGTTACAATAATATTGGAAAAAAAAAAAACAAAAAAAAAAACTAAACAAACATTAAAAAAGTATATTGATCAAGCAATTTATTTTGTTGTAAATTTTCTCTCTCAAGTTGATTACAAAAACAAATATGGCTGATGTATTCATTTTTATTTATTTATTAATATTATTCTTTTTTTTTCTTTTTTTTTTTTGCTATCTTTTATAGAGACTGTCAATTTCAGTTGATGGCTAGCAACAATCCTGAAAAATATAAGAAATAATATCCACCCAGTGGACACTCGATGATCCGATAGAGAATATTATCGGTATTCTTTGTCATTATCACAAAATACTAAAGACGCAAAAGGAATGCCAGATGACTACAATTATAACAAAGACTTCATTTTATGCCAAGGATTCTTACAAGACTTATTCTTTAGAATAAGGTGGCAATAATAATAATAATAATAATATTATTACAGTTAAGACAAGAGCACAATATAAGAAAAGAAAAAGAAAAAACAGTTTTTTCCTTATTTTTCTTTTCTTATATCTCACTCATAACTGCTGAAAAATATTGGAGGAGTTACGTCAATCATTTTGTTTGTTATTATACCTATACGTACAGATGATAATGCATATGTTCCCATGCACATAAATACAGTAGTAAATACTGTATGTTGGTCTGTAGTTGGAGATTCATTGTGGAATTCACTTGACTCACTTCTAGCAGTTGACTGCTACTTCTAAGCGCCCCTGGCAAATCTTATATGTGTTGTTCATGTCCTAAGTATTATTGTTCATTACCAACCTTCATTTAATTATTCTATTCAGTAACCTTTCCTAGGTTACAACAATTATTATTATTATTATTATTAATAATAAACAAAATGATTGGCGTAACTCTTCCAATAATTTTCAACACTTAGAGAAGAGTGCAATTTAAGAAAAGAAAGTGTTTGACAATGTTCAATGTCTTCTTCAAAAATTATACACACACACATATATATATATATATATACACACACACATATACATATACACACACACACACATATATATACATATATATATACACACACACACACACATATATACATATATATATACACACACACACACATATATATATACATATACGTATATATACACACACACACACATATATACATATACGTATATATACACACACACATATACACACATATATATATGGAGGAGTTATACATATATATATATATATATATATATATATATATATGGAGTGTATATACATATATATACACACACACACACATATATATATACATATATACACACACACACATACACACACACATATATATACACATACACACACATATACACACACATATATACACACACACATATATATACACACACACACACACACACACACATATATATATATACACACGTATATATATACACGCACACACATATTGTATAAAATATATACGTGTTGAAATAGTTAAACATTGTCAAGCTCTTTTTTTAAATCACACTTTAAGTATTAATATTATCAAATAATAATATTATTATTATTAATAATATTACTAATAAATAATAATAATAATAATGATATTAATAATAAACAAAATGATTGACGTAATTCTTTAACAATTAATAATAATATTATTATGAAGTTTAAATATATATATATATATGGATTTTGGAGACGTATATATCTATAACAATTTAAACATACCTGTCTCTCACAAACTCACCATAATAATAATAATATTATCAATAATAATAAATGTGTATACAACAGAAATTAAAGGAAAAAAAAAATATTAACCATCTTAATAAGAATATTAACTACACCTAGAGAAGAGTGCAATTTATGAAAAGATACAGTGTTTAACAATGTGTGTTTTTTTTCCTTAAATCACACTCTTCTCGAAGTGTTTCAAAAAAATTTAACAAATTACGTCAATCATAATAATTATTAGGATTATGCCATGGGGAGAGAAAAAAAAACAAAGATATCGGTCCCAAATTGTTAAACATCTTTCAGAAAAAAAATCTTTTGACAATATCAGTCTTTTTGAGATTGTAGAATTTACACACACACAATGTCTCTCTCTCTCTATCACACATCCACACACACACACCTTTTAATAACAGCAAGCAAAAAACAAAAAAAAAAAAACTGACAATCATCTTGACGGTTGCAAACATCCCTAATTTCTTATTGAAGAGTCAACTATTACTTTTACCAACTTTTTACAAAACTGACTGGTGAGAATATATTTTGGGATGCACCAACATGTGTATCCAATTATTGCATACTGAATTATTGGGTTTGACTACTGTTTCCCTGGGTACACGTTCATGGAGGAAGATGATGACTTGAATAAAGCCATCAACTAAATGGAATTGATAAAACACATGTAGAGTGCTGTGAATTTGTGTTGGAAAAGACTGAACAAAGAAAAAACCCTAAAAATAACAACTAATAATTTCAATAACATAACCTCAGAGATTATTGTGCTAGATTTGTCTTCAATAAGCAATTATATTCAACCTAATTACAACAATAGATAAAGTAGTAACATCATTCATTTATGGTGATCTGACTGTTAAACAAGGTCTGAGGTGTACTTGTCAAAATATTTTGATGAGATTGCATCACTGTTTAAGTCAATTAGGCTTGTTCCATATATTTCTTTCAAGTCGTCATCTGTCTCCTGGTAAACAGTAGTCAAACCAATTATTGTCCCCGAATTTCTAGACTTTATCAAATGTCTCAACCTGTTTAATAATAATTACACAAATTGTAAAGTGAATCTTAAAGAATTACCTGTGATGGAAACAAACTTCTTTTTCATTTTCTCTCATTAAGAAAAATAAATAAAAAAAATTCTCATATTCTATGATCTGCAAGGACAAATGCTGACGTCTGAAAGACTTGCTCAAGACAAACATGGCTGCTGCCAGTATAGATATTTTCAAAGACAAAATTGAGTTAAACTAAAAAAAAAAAAAAATTAGAAAAATATCAGTGCAATATGCTTGTGAAAAAAAAAAACTTTTTTTGTGTTTTAAACTCTTTGGAGAATGTTATGTTTTTCATGTCAGTCTTTTGAAAAATATCAAACCAAACATTTTTTTTTTTTAACAAAGTTGAAAAAAATGGTTAAAAACTCAAAATGAAAAATACGGAAGATTTTCTTTCTGAAAATTGTTTTTGATAATGTGATTATTTTTTTTTTAATATAAAAGAGAAAACAAAAATCAAAATTGTAAAAAAAGAAAAAAAAAAAAATGAAAAAAAGAAAAAAGAAAATAAATAATGTCCAAATATTGTGGAGTGTGATGGGATAAATAAAATTGAAAATTATAAAATCCCCCCTAAAAATAAAGATAATTTTTGGAGATTGTGTGTGTGTGTGTGTGTGTGTGTGTGTGTGTGTGTGTGTGTGTGTGTGTGTGTGTGTGTGTGTGTGTGTGTTAGAGGGCAGGGATTAAAATGAAAACACAAAATAATGTCCCTAACAAACAAAAATAATTTTTGGAAGAGAAGAGGTGGGAGGTAAAAATGAAAAAAATAATGTCCCCAAAGAAACAAAAATAGTTTCTGAAGTAAATGAGAGGAGAAAAAAAATTTTAAGTAAAAAAAATATAAAAAAATAAAAGTAATTTTTTTAAAAAAATGCAAATTAGCTGATTGCACAAAAAAAAGAAAAAGAAAAAAAAAGAAAAAAAAGAAAAAGAAAAGAAACATAGCAGAAGAGCTAATTGAAAATATTTATAGCATTTGAATCTAATGGATTTTAGAAGTAACTGAATGGAGTGCACGAGTTCTGAACAGAGATTGTAAATGTCAAAATTCATCTGTCAAGGTCCTTGATGTTAATGTCATTTCCAAACTCGATGAATGTCATTTTCAAGCCTCAAGAGCTACACCCCTCAAAACCAACATGCAATCTTTAGTATTTCATCAGCAGAACAGATTTGCTTTAGTTGGCAGTTTAAAAAGTAAGGGGGCAGGAACCAGAAAATTTGAATGATCAAAAGATGTCACAGTCGCAAAGCCCCCCCACCTTCTTTCTCTGTAAGAATCAATTGTCATGGCATGGGATTTCTCATTAAAAAGAATAACGGAAAGCTAGAAATGAAAGAACCTTTGATCACAAAGATCTATTAAAAGAGTTAATAGAGAAAGGAGAACTAATTTTGGCTAACTGGAGTGAGAAAAAAAAAAAAAAGAATTCTTATAAAATCAACACTTTAAATCGGTTAACTCTTACCGATAAGGTGAAAAAAAAAAAGAAAAGAAATAATTTGTCTTTTTGGTTTAAATTTAAGTAGTTACGAAAATACACAGGTTATTACAATTTCTGAATAGAAAGAAAAGAGAGGGTGCTGAAAAGTTCTCAGCTCAACCCCACATCCCAAAATTCATATTCTGATGATTGGTAATTGAATTGCTTTTGAAAGTGTATTGAACTTTTTCACCGCTGCATCTTGTACATATAAACCAATAAATATGTATTTAGTGGCAGGGGTGCATGTGTGTATATTATACATATGTGTGTGCGGTTGTATGCATGCATGCGTATATATATGTGTGTGTGTGTGTGTATTAGTAATAAATAAAATTAAATGGTTACTTATTTTGCCAAAACTGCATTCACTCTCAAATGTAATTTATGAAAAAATTACTAGAGACAAGATAAGTGACCATTTTAATTTACTTATTATTAATGTTCTATGTCTTGATATCAAGCACTACAATTACAAAGACTGCTCGCCTTAAAGACGCTATCTTCCAGAAATACCCGGGTCAACTGTTTGTTTCGGGTGAAAATACAATGTTTGTTATTGCTTTATATAACTGGATTAAAAGTCACAAACCACAACAAAAACTGGCTACTAAAAGTAGACGAGACGTTTAACCCGGGTTTTACTTCTGTTCTGTCTAATTCTTGATATTGAGCATGTGCTTTATTAGTAAATTGCCTGTTCATAATAATTCAAATATTCATTGAAGTCATTTATTATATATAACCATAAATATTATATAGGGTGTGGCAGTAATATCTTCCACATAATGGTAAGGCATTAGTGACAATGATGTCGTCATCTAGTTAATATCTTACCATTATGTGGGAGGTATTTCTGCCACGCCCTGTATTTAACAAATACACGTGTTTGAGTAGACATTTATTTTTATATCCCCACCCGAAAAAAATATCAAAACAAACACAACAGTGCTGATGATATCCATCAACCTTGGCATTTAAAAGTCTTAAAAAAAAAAATTCTGCCTTTCGACAGTTAAGACTTTCAAATGCCCACACAGGTAGATATCAATCAATTGCAGTGTTAGGAAAAAATACATAATATCTACTCAGACACATCTAGCCACTAATATATATATATATATATATATATATATATATATATATATATATATATATATATGCTCACACGCACAAATAAAAACATTAAAAAAAATAATCTGCTATAAAAGTCTCAGATGTTTGTAACCCATCATCCATATTTTCCATTTTTCATCCAAAAGAAACGCATCTACATCACAGAAATTTTGCATGTTAGATCCAACAGTATCTATTTTTTTTTTTTACCCACTGATATCTCAAGAGTTTGCTTCCAAACAGTTAACAACAATGACACACATGCTCTCTCGCTCTCTTTCTGTCATCAAAAACAGTAATTCAAGATATCAAGTTCACCAGGTGCTTTTGTTTTACCCAACCAAGATGAACAAACACCTTAAATGTGTACACACACACACACACACACACACACACAATAAAAAAAAAATGAAAAAAAAAAAAAAATAAAATAAATAAATAGTAGAAATCCTTAAATTTCAGTTTCTGCTGAATTTAACCTTGTCCGATTGCTTTTATGAACTCGGAGATTTGAAGACACAGCGGTTAGAGAGGAGTCTTTATCTTTGCCCACACAGGTCTGTGCTTCCTGATCGACCAACACTATGTCACGTTTGCATCGAAAACAAATGTAAGTCTTGCGTGGTTTGCGTGTTGGTTCTGGATGGGAGAGGACTTTTGCAATCAGAGTCATTGGGACAGTCTCTGTTGTTGTGGCATTTTTTGACTTGTCATTGTTGTGGACATCAGTCTGGTTGTTGATTGAGTACACCATGGCAGTTGGGGGAAAGGTTTGCATAGGAACACGAATTAACTTGGTTTCTTTTGAAGGGGGTGGCTCCTCCATGTTAATGATTTCTTCTCGAGTCATGTGGCATTTAACACGTTCTTGAAGGTCAGGGGGGAGCTGGAAAAAAAAAACAACACAAAAAGATTCAATCAGTGACTAGCATTTCTGTAATTCTTTAGGTTTAACTATTTTATTTTTATGCCGATACAAAATTTCCATTATTTACATTGTTTCGGCTGTTGTACGTGCTGGTCTTCTTCCGGTGATTGGAATTTTGAACTGAACCCTTTATTTTGGTCACCAGGGTAGATTGTTTTTGTTCCATGTGCCATGCCTCTTCTGGATATCTCAGTTATCTCCCTTTAACTCAACTCTTCAAGTTTATGCTCTCTACGGCAGAAGCCAGGTATTGAACTCACAACTCTTTGGGTCAAGTCACTTGATCCAACCAACACTTTTATCCTCAAGGACACATGGCCCAGTGGATAAAAGTGTTGGTTGGATCCAGTGACTTGACCCAAAGAGTTGTGAGTTCAATATCTGGCTACTGCAGTGGCGAACAAAAACTTAGAGAGTCAAGTTACAGGGAGATAACCGAGATAGCCAGAAGAGGCATGGCACGTGGAACTAGAAGAATTTACCCAGGTGGATGAAATAAAGGGTTTAGTTTGAAATTCCAACCACCTGAAGAAGGATGGAGTGTATAATGGCTGAAAAGTTGTGAATATGGCAATAAAGATGACGACAATAGTCCAAACAATGTAAATAATTACAATACCTCATCTCAGAAATATAGACACAAAATTTCTAGCATGGTTGTTTTATTACTTGTGTGCACATGCTCTTTAAGAATTGTTTGATGAAAATGGATAATTTTCCTTTTTGCAAAAATCACAGTTGACTATAATAAAATATACAACTAACACCATTTATTTTGCATGTTTAATCAATGAAAAAAAACAGAAGATGCTAGGCAGGACTGGTGTGTATTACCCGCAAGCCCCACCTCCTGACCAGGGGTGCAAGCCAGATTGGGGGTGTTGGGCAATACTTTGTAACCCTCGCTATTTTATCAACATTTGGTTTTTACTATCTTCATTTATACATGTTACAAATTAAACTAAGCACAACTGACTTTGAAAGGATGAAAAGTTTTTGTGGATTTTGATGTTTTGTGACCTTTTTTTTTTGTCTAAATCCATGAATTTGTTTGTCTTGGAAAAAAAAAAAAAAAACACTATCTAAAATTCACTATTTTATATCTATAATTTTGAATGTTTTAAAATTATTCAACTTTTTAACAAGAAAAATCTGAAGTAAATGTTCAAAACTGCCACAAAACATTGTTCATTTATTTAAGATGGAATGATCTGTTATGATATCTCTCTAATCTGTATTTAGATACATTGTATTTATTTTCAATTTTTATAGTTGAATTTTTCACTTATAATGCATATGATCCATTATTGTACATAATTAGATTACAATAAAATATGTATTTTAAAGGAATGATACCTTATAAAAATTGAGATGTAGTAGAGTGGGGGTGAACACAAGAGCCTTGGCACCAGCCCTGACACTAGGATATGAAACACTTAAGATTATGCCAATGAGACAGTAAGAGCAAACAAGGTTTTGGAAACGTAACAAAAAGAGAAAATTTGTTAAGAGCTATGAAGGATGGGAAATTGTGGAGAACTGTGATCGTCTACGTCCTAAAGGGACACAGCACATAGAAGAAGGAAATATATTCAGTATTAATTTTAAGTTTTGCACTTATAATCCATTTATGTTGATGCTCCCATTTTTAAGAGATGGGAAGCATCAACAGGTTAATACTATCATTAAGAGTTACAGCCTTGCTGATGTTCTATACTAGATATGGATATATATATATATATATATATATATATATATGAAAATTTCTCAGAGTTAACCTGTAGATAAGACAATCTTTATAAATATAAATGACAATAGGAAAACAATTTTGATTTTAATAATGCAATACTGATAAAAAAAGAAAATAACTCACTCAGAAGGAAAATTCTAGACAGTGCCGCCATAGAACATTACCCAAATATTAATCTACGCCCAGGCCTTTTCCCTATTTCACCTTTCTTAACAAAATTACTGCTCTCACAAACAAACGTACACAACAATATCGTAAAATCAAAAATGGTTAAATCCGCCAACACAGATAATATTCTCCACACATGACATTAACTGACATTATTTTCAGTTAACAATATGAAAATAGCGTTTCCTACATTCCAGTTGCTAAGAACACTGTCTTTTGTTTTTATTAATTTCCTTGTTTAATTAAATTCATTTCGTTTTTTTGCTTTGAGAAAGTCCACATTGGACAAAACGTGTCAGCAATTAATAGTGTTTGCCTACTGTCATTTATATTTATAAATATATATATATATATATATATAATATAACAGGCTCAAGCACTAATATTCCATGGTTATAATTTATTACATTGGAATTGTAATCACGATCCAATTCATCAAACCTACAAATTTATATATATATATATATATATATATATATATATATATATATATATATATATATATACTAGCTTAAAATCTGCCCTATTGGGTAGCATTTAAGCTTGCTCCTGCAAAGCCTCTTGATTGGACCTTCATCACAATAGGTATGTAGGAGTATATGTGATAAGCAACAAGAAACAACAGAAGAACTCAAAATTGATCACTGCATTTAAGCATTAATATTTAAGCTTACCTTATAAAAGTTCAACAATAATTCTTATGCCGTCACTTAATTTAAAGACAATTTAATGTACGTAAGTCCTTACTTTACGTAAAAACAATTTTTTATTTCATGGGTGACTTTCGCTTTATTTTGAAAATTAATTTCGATTATTCCCAAATTTATTTTCAAGTTATAAAAATTGTTATCATACAAAAAAATTTGTCACAAAAATTCACGTACAAAAAATTGCCAAAAAAAAAAAAACAAAAACAATCACAGTAATGAAAACTTGAGAATCCAAAAGTTCAGGATTGTTGGTCCAGATCCACTTCAAAATGTTTTTAATATGCTCACGGAGTCAGCATGATTCCAAAATAGTATAATATGTTGACCTGTGGCCTCTAGGAGAAAAGTTGAGAAAGTGTGACACAATGGCACACTGACATTCGTGCATTTATTATATAAATGATGATGATCTATTGAAAGTTAGAGAGTAGTGTCCCTTTAATTGAAAAAAGTGTGACACAGTGACATTCGCATTTTATATATATATATATATATAAAAATGGGAAGTCAAAATGGGTGTAACTGAACGAAAAGAGGAAGAGAATAAGAA